>CM076674.1:124934737-125637200 GCA_038501925.1 Xenopus petersii
TGGAGTGCATTGTGCTTAACATTAGCTGTAACTTTTGAAAAGTTGTCAGGGCTGCAAATCCAATATGCCATTAGAATTAGCTTCCAACACTACACCTTCAACAAGTTTTGCATCAAGGAAAAGCAACAGAAACACTTGCAAAAGCACTGTGCAAAAATGCATTGTAAGTCTATGGGAGTCCACTGTGCTTAACATTAGCTGTAACTTTTTGAAAAGTTGTCAGGGCTGCAAATCCAATATGTCATTAGAATTAGATTCCAACACTACACCTTCAACAAGTTTTGCATCAAGGAAAAGCAACAGGAAACACTTGCAAAAGCAGTCTGCAAAATGCATTGTAAGTCTATGGGAGTGCATTGTGCTTAACATTAGCTGTAACTTTTTGAAAAGTTGTCAGGGCTGCAAATCCAATATGTCATTAGAATTAGCTTCCAACACTACACCTTCAACAAGTTTTGCATCAAGGAAAAGCAACAGAAACACTTGCAAAAGCATCTGTGCAAAAATGCATTGTAAGTCTATGGGAGCTGCATTGTGCTTAACATTAGCTGTAACTTTTTGAAAAGTTGTCAGGGCTGCAAATCCAATATGTCATTAGAATTAGCTTCCAACACTACACCTTCAACAAGTTTGCATCAAGGAAAAGCAACAGAAACACTTGCAAAAGCAGTCTGCCAAAATGCATTGTAAGTCTATGGGAGTGCATTGTGCTTAACATTAGCTGTAACTTTTTGAAAAGTTGTCAGGGCTGCAAATCCAATATGTCATTAGAATTAGCTTCCAACACTACACCTTCAACAAGTTTTGCATCAAGGAAAAGCAACAGAAACACTTGCAAAAGCAGTCTGCCAAAATGCATTGTAAGTCTATGGGAGTGCATTGTGCTTAACATTAGCTGTAACTTTTTGAAAGTTGTCAGGGCTGCAAATCCAATATGTCATTAGAATTAGCTTCCAACCTACACCTTCAACAAGTTTTGCATCAAGGAAAAGCAACAGAAACACTTGCAAAAGCAATCTGCCAAAATGCATTGTAAGTCTATGGGAGTGCATTGTGCTTAACATTAGCTGTAACTTTTTGAAAAGTTGTCAGGGCTGCAAATCCAATATGTCATTAGAATTAGCTTCCAACACTACACCTTCAACAAGTTTTGCATCAAGGAAAAGCAACAGAAACACTTGCAAAAGCACTGTGCAAAAATGCATTGTAAGTCTATGGGAGTGCCACTTGTGCTTAACATTAGCTGTAACTTTTTGGAAAAGTTGTCAGGGCTGCAAATCCAATATGTCATTAGAATTAGCTTCCAACACTACACCTTCAACAAGTTTTGCATCAAGGAAAAGCAACAGAAACACTTGCAAAAGCACTGTGCAAAATGCATTGTAAGTCTATGGGAGTGCCACTGTGCTTAACATTAGCTGTAACTTTTTGAAAAGTTGTCAGGGCTGCAAATCCAATATGTCATTAGAATTAGCTTCCAACACTACACCTTCAACAAGTTTTGCATCAAGGAAAAGCAACAGAAACACTTGCAAAAGCACTGTGCAAAAATGCATTGTAAGTCTATGGAGTGCATTGTGCTTAACATTAGCTGTAACTTTTTGAAAAGCTTGTCAGGGCTGCAAATCCAATATGTCATTAGAATTAGCTTCCAACACTACACCTTCAACAACTTTTGCATCAAGGAAAAGCAACAGAAACACTTGCAAAAGCAGTCTGCCAAAATGCATTGTAAGTCTATGGGAGTGCATTGTGCTTAACATTAGCTGTAACTTTTTGAAAAGTTGTCAGGGCTGCAAATCCAATATGTCATTAGAATTAGCTTCCAACACTACACCTTCAACAAGTTTTGCATCAAGGAAAAGCAACAGAAACACTTGCAAAAGCACTGTGCAAAAATGCATTGTAAGTCTATGGGAGTCCATTGTGCTTAACATTAGCTGTAACTTTTTGAAAAGTTGTCAGGGCTGCAAATCCAATATGTCATTAGAATTAGCTTCCAACACTGCACCTTCAACAAGTTTTGCATCAAGGAAAAGCAACAGAAACACTTGCAAAAGCAGTCTGCCAAAATGCATTGTAAGTCTATGGGAGTGCATTGTGCTTAACATTAGCTGTAACTTTTTGAAAAGTTGTCAGGGCTGCAAATCCAATATGTCATTAGAATTAGCTTCCGACACTACACCTTCAACAAGTTTTGCATCAAGGAAAAGCAACAGAAACACTTGCAAAAGCAGTCTGCCAAAATGCATTGTAAGTCTATGGGAGTGCATTGTGCTTAACATTAGCTGTAACTTTTTGAAAAGTTGTCAGGGCTGCAAATCCAATATGTCATTAGAATTAGCTTCCAACACTACACCTTCAACAAGTTTTGCATCAAGGAAAAGCAACAGAAACACTTGCAAAAGCACTGTGCAAAAATGCATTGTAAGTCTATGGGACTGCATTGTGCTTAACATTAGCTGTAACTTTTTGAAAAGTTGTCAGGGCTGCAAATCCAATATGTCATTAGAATTAGCTTCCAACACTACACCTTCAACACGTTTTGCATCAAGGAAAAGCAACAGAAACACTTGCAAAAGCAGTCTGCCAAAATGCATTGTAAGTCTATGGGAGTGCATTGTGCTTAACATTAGCTGTAACTTTTTGAAAAGTTGTCAGGGCTGCAAATCCAATATGTCATTAGAATTAGCTTCCAACACTACACCTTCAACAAGTTTTGCATCAAGGAAAAGCAACAGAAACACTTGCAAAAGCACTGTGCAAAAATGCATTGTAAGTCTATGGGACTGCATTGTGCTTAACATTAGCTGTAACTTTTTGAAAAGTTGTCAGGGCTGCAAATCCAATATGTCATTAGAATTAGCTTCCAACACTACACCTTCAACAAGTTTTGCATCAAGGAAAAGCAACAGAAACACTTGCAAAAGCACTGTGCAAAAATGCATTGTAAGTCTATGGGAGTCCATTGTGCTTAACATTAGCTGTAACTTTTTGAAAAGTTGTCAGGGCTGCAAATCCAATATGTCATTAGAATTAGCTTCCGACACTACACCTTCAACAAGTTTTGCATCAAGGAAAAGCAACAGAAACACTTGCAAAAGCAGTCTGCCAAAATGCATTGTAAGTCTATGGGAGTGCATTGTGCTTAACATTAGCTGTAACTTTTTGAAAAGTTGTCAGGGCTGCAAATCCAATATGTCATTAGAATTAGCTTCCAACACTACACCTTCAACAAGTTTTGCATCAAGGAAAAGCAACAGAAACACTTGCAAAAGCACTGTGCAAAAATGCATTGTAAGTCTATGGGACTGCATTGTGCTTAACATTAGCTGTAACTTTTTGAAAAGTTGTCAGGGCTGCAAATCCAATATGTCATTAGAATTAGCTTCCAACACTACACCTTCAACAAGTTTTGCATCAAGGAAAAGCAACAGAAACACTTGCAAAAGCAGTCTGCCAAAATGCATTGTAAGTCTATGGGAGTGCATTGTGCTTAACATTAGCTGTAACTTTTTGAAAAGTTGTCAGGGCTGCAAATCCAATATGTCATTAGAATTAGCTTCCAACACTACACCTTCAACAAGTTTTGCATCAAGGAAAAGCAACAGAAACACTTGCAAAAGCACTGTGCAAAAATGCATTGTAAGTCTATGGGACTGCATTGTGCTTAACATTAGCTGTAACTTTTTGAAAAGATGTCAGGGCTGCAAATCCAATATGTCATTAGAATTAGCTTCCAACACTACACCTTCAACAAGTTTTGCATCAAGGAAAAGCAACAGAAACACTTGCAAAAGCACTGTGCAAAAATGCATTGTAAGTCTATGGGAGTCCATTGTGCTTAACATTAGCTGTAACTTTTTGAAAAGTTGTCAGGGCTGCAAATCCAATATGTCATTAGAATTAGCTTCCAACACTACACCTTCAACAAGTTTTGCATCAAGGAAAAGCAACAGAAACACTTGCAAAAGCAGTCTGCCAAAATGCATTGTAAGTCTATGGGAGTGCATTGTGCTTAACATTAGCTGTAACTTTTTGAAAAGTTGTCAGGGCTGCAAATCCAATATGTCATTAGAATTAGCTTCCAACACTACACCTTCAACAAGTTTTGCATCAAGGAAAAGCAACAGAAACACTTGCAAAAGCACTTGTGCAAAAATGCATTGTAAGTCTATCGGAGTGCATTGTGCTTAACATTAGCTGTAACTTTTTAAAAAGTTGTCAGGGCTACAAATCCAATATGTCATTAGAATTAGCTTCCAACACTACACCTTCAACAAGTTTTGCATCAAGGAAAAGCAACAGAAACACTTGCAAAAGCAGTCTGCCAAAATGCATTGTAAGTCTATGGGAGTGCATTGTGCTTAACATTAGCTGTAACTTTTTGAAAAGTTGTCAGGGCTGCAAATCCAATATGTCCATTAGAATTAGCTTCCAACACTACACCTTCAACAAGTTTTGCATCAAAGAAAAGCAACAGAAACACTTGCAAAAGCACTGTGCAAAAATGCATTGTAAGTCTATGGGAGTCCACTGTGCTTAACATTAGCTGTAACTTTTTGAAAGTTGTCAGGGGCTGCAAATCCAATATGTCATTAGAATTAGCTTCCAACACTACACCTTCAACAAGTTTTGCATCAAGGAAAAGCAACAGAAACACTTGCAAAAGCAGTCTGCCAAAATGCATTGTAAGTCTATGGGCAGTGCATTGTGCTTAACATTAGCTGTAACTTTTTGAAAAGTTGTCAGGGCTGCAAATCCAATATGTCATTAGAATTAGCTTCCAACACTACACCTTCAACAAGTTTTTGCATCAAGGAAAAGCAACAGAAACACTTGCAAAAGCACTGTGCAAAAATGCATTGTAAGTCTATGGGACTGCATTGTGCTTAACATTAGCTGTAACTTTTTGAAAAGTTGTCAGGGCTGCAAATCCAATATGTCATTAGAATTAGCTTCCAACACTACACCTTCAACAAGTTTTGCATCAAGGAAAAGCAACAGAAACACTTGCAAAAGCAGTCTGCCAAAATGCATTGTAAGTCTATGGGAGTGCATTGTGCTTAACATTAGCTGTAACTTTTTGAAAAGTTGTCAGGGCTGCAAATCCAATATGTCATTAGAATTAGCTTCCAACACTACACCTTCAACAAGTTTTGCATCAAGGAAAAGCAACAGAAACACTTGCAAAAGCAGTCTGCCAAAATGCATTGTAAGTCTATGGGAGTGCATTGTGCTTAACATTAGCTGTAACTTTTTGAAAGTTGTCAGGGCTGCAAATCCAATATGTTATTAGAATTAGCTTCCAACACTACACCTTCAACAAGTTTTGCATCAAAGAAAAGCAACAGAAACACTTGCAAAAGCAATCTGCCAAAATGCATTGTAAGTCAATGGGAGTGCATTGTGCTTTACATTAGCTGTAACTTTTTGAAAAGTTGTCAGGGCTGCAAATCCAATATGTCATTTGAATTAGCTTCCAACACTACACCTTCAACAAGTTTTGCATCAAGGAAAAGCAACAGAAACACTTGCAAAAGCACTGTGCAAAAATGCATTGTAAGTCTATGGGAGTCCACTTGTGCTTAACATTAGCTGTAACTTTTTGAAAAGTTGTCAGGGCTGCAAATCCAATATGTCATTAGAATTAGCTTCCAACACTACACCTTCAACAAGTTTTGCATCAAGGAAAAGCAACAGAAACACTTGCAAAAGCACTGTGCAAAAATGCATTGTAAGTCTATGGGAGTCCACTGTGCTTAACATTAGCTGTAACTTTTTGAAAAGTTGTCAGGGCTGCAAATCCAATATGTCATTAGAATTAGCTTTCAACACTACACCTTCAACAAGTTTTGCATCAAGGAAAAGCAACAGAAACACTTGCAAAAGCACTGTGCAAAAATGCATTGTAAGTCTATGGGAGTGCATTGTGCTTAACATTAGCTGTAACTTTTTGAAAAGTTGTCAGGGCTGCAAATCCAATATGTCATTAGAATTAGCTTCCAACACTACACCTTCAAAAACTTTTGCATCAAGGAAAAGCAACAGAAACACTTGCAAAAGCAGTCTGCCAAAATGCATTGTAAGTCTATGGGAGTGCATTGTGCTTAACATTAGCTGTAACTTTTTGAAAAGTTGTCAGGGCTGCAAATCCAATATGTCATTAGAATTAGCTTCCAACACTACACCTTCAACAAGTTTTGCATCAAGGAAAAGCAACAGAAACACTTGCAAAAGCACTGTGCAAAAATGCATTGTAAGTCTATGGGAGTCCATTGTGCTTAACATTAGCTGTAACTTTTTGAAAAGTTGTCAGGGCTGCAAATCCAATATGTCATTAGAATTAGCTTCCAACACTGCACCTTCAACAAGTTTTGCATCAAGGAAAAGCAACAGAAACACTTGCAAAAGCAGTCTGCCAAAATGCATTGTAAGTCTATGGGAGTGCATTGTGCTTAACATTAGCTGTAACTTTTTGAAAAGTTGTCAGGGCTGCAAATCCAATATGTCATTAGAATTAGCTTCCGACACTACACCTTCAACAAGTTTTGCATCAAGGAAAAGCAACAGAAACACTTGCAAAAGCAGTCTGCCAAAATGCATTGTAAGTCTATGGGAGTGCATTGTGCTTAACATTAGCTGTAACTTTTTGAAAAGTTGTCAGGGCTGCAAATCCAATATGTCATTAGAATTAGCTTCAACACTACACCTTCAACAAGTTTTGCATCAAGGAAAAGCAACAGAAACACTTGCAAAAGCACTGTGCAAAAATGCATTGTAAGTCTATGGGACTGCATTGTGCTTAACATTAGCTGTAACTTTTTGAAAAGTTGTCAGGGCTGCAAATCCAATATGTCATTAGAATTAGCTTCCAACACTACACCTTCAACAAGTTTTGCATCAAGGAAAAGCAACAGAAACACTTGCAAAAGCAGTCTGCCAAAATGCATTGTAAGTCTATGGGAGTGCATTGTGCTTAACATTAGCTGTAACTTTTTGAAAAGTTGTCAGGGCTGCAAATCCAATATGTCATTAGAATTAGCTTCCAACACTACACCTTCAACAAGTTTTGCATCAAGGAAAAGCAACAGAAACACTTGCAAAAGCAGTCTGCCAAAATGCATTGTAAGTCTATGGGAGTGCATTGTGCTTAACATTAGCTGTAACTTTTTGAAAAGTTGTCAGGGCTGCAAATCCAATATGTCATTAGAATTAGCTTCCAACACTACACCTTCAACAAGTTTTGCATCAAGGAAAAGCAACAGAAACACTTGCAAAAGCACTGTGCAAAAATGCATTGTAAGTCTATCGGAGTGCATTGTGCTTAACATTAGCTGTAACTTTTTAAAAAGTTGTCAGGGCTACAAATCCAATATGTCATTAGAATTAGCTTCCAACACTACACCTTCAACAAGTTTTGCATCAAGGAAAAGCAACAGAAACACTTGCAAAAGCAGTCTGCCAAAATGCATTGTAAGTCTATGGGAGTGCATTGTGCTTAACATTAGCTGTAACTTTTTGAAAAGTTGTCAGGGCTGCAAATCCAATATGTCATTAGAATTAGCTTCCAACACTACACCTTCAACAAGTTTTGCATCAAGGAAAAGCAACAGAAACACTTGCAAAAGCACTGTGCAAAAATGCATTGTAAGTCTATGGGAGTCCATTGTGCTTAACATTAGCTGTAACTTTTTGAAAAGTTGTCAGGGCTGCAAATCCAATATGTCATTAGAATTAGCTTCCAACACTACACCTTCAACAAGTTTTGCATCAAGGAAAAGCAACAGAAACACTTGCAAAAGCAGTCTGCCAAAATGCATTGTAAGTCTATGGGAGTGCATTGTGCTTAACATTAGCTGTAACTTTTTGAAAAGTTGTCAGGGCTGCAAATCCAATATGCCATTAGAATTAGCTTCCAACACTACACCTTCAACAAGTTTTGCATCAAAGAAAAGCAACAGAAACACTTGCAAAAGCACTGTGCAAAAATGCATTGTAAGTCTATGGGAGTCCACTGTGCTTAACATTAGCTGTAACTTTTTGAAAAGTTGTCAGGGCTGCAAATCCAATATGTCATTAGAATTAGCTTCCAACACTACACCTTCAACAAGTTTTGCATCAAGGAAAAGCAACAGAAACACTTGCAAAAGCAGTCTGCCAAAATGCATTGTAAGTCTATGGGAGTGCATTGTGCTTAACATTAGCTGTAACTTTTTGAAAAGTTGTCAGGGCTGCAAATCCAATATGTCATTAGAATTAGCTTCCAACACTATACCTTCAACAAGTTTTGCATCAAGGAAAAGCAACAGAAACACTTGCAAAAGCACTGTGCAAAAATGCATTGTAAGTCTATAGGACTGCATTGTGCTTAACATTAGCTGTAACTTTTTGAAAAGTTGTCAGGGCTGCAAATCCAATATGTCATTAGAATTAGCTTCCAACACTACACCTTCAACAAGTTTTGCATCAAGGAAAAGCAACAGAAACACTTGCAAAAGCAGTCTGCCAAAATGCATTGTAAGTCTATGGGAGTGCATTGTGCTTAACATTAGCTGTAACTTTTTGAAAAGTTGTCAGGGCTGCAAATCCAATATGTCATTAGAATTAGCTTCCAACACTACACCTTCAACAAGTTTTGCATCAAGGAAAAGCAACAGAAACACTTGCAAAAGCACTGTGCAAAAATGCATTGTAAGTCTATGGGAGTCCATTGTGCTTAACATTAGCTGTAACTTTTTGAAAAGTTGTCAGGGCTGCAAATCCAATATGTCATTAGAATTAGCTTCCAACACTGCACCTTCAACAAGTTTTGCATCAAGGAAAAGCAACAGAAACACTTGCAAAAGCAGTCTGCCAAAATGCATTGTAAGTCTATGGGAGTGCATTGTGCTTAACATTAGCTGTAACTTTTTGAAAAGTTGTCAGGGCTGCAAATCCAAAATGTCATTAGAATTAGCTTCCGACACTACACCTTCAACAAGTTTTGCATCAAGGAAAAGCAACAGAAACACTTGCAAAAGCAGTCTGCCAAAATGCATTGTAAGTCTATGGGAGTGCATTGTGCTTAACATTAGCTGTAACTTTTTGAAAAGTTGTCAGGGCTGCAAATCCAATATGTCATTAGAATTAGCTTCCAACACTACACCTTCAACAAGTTTTGCATCAAGGAAAAGCAACAGAAACACTTGCAAAAGCACTGTGCAAAAATGCATTGTAAGTCTATGGGACTGCATTGTGCTTAACATTAGCTGTAACTTTTTGAAAAGTTGTCAGGGCTGCAAATCCAATATGTCATTAGAATTAGCTTCCAACACTACACCTTCAACAAGTTTTGCATCAAGGAAAAGCAACAGAAACACTTGCAAAAGCAGTCTGCCAAAATGCATTGTAAGTCTATGGGAGTGCATTGTGCTTAACATTAGCTGTAACTTTTTGAAAAGTTGTCAGGGCTGCAAATCCAATATGTCATTAGAATTAGCTTCCAACACTACACCTTCAACAAGTTTTGCATCAAGGAAAAGCAACAGAAACACTTGCAAAAGCACTGTGCAAAAATGCATTGTAAGTCTATGGGACTGCATTGTGCTTAACATTAGCTGTAACTTTTTGAAAAGTTGTCAGGGCTGCAAATCCAATATGTCATTAGAATTAGCTTCCAACACTACACCTTCAACAAGTTTTGCATCAAGGAAAA
Source organism: Xenopus petersii (assembly GCA_038501925.1). Taxonomy (NCBI): domain Eukaryota; kingdom Metazoa; phylum Chordata; class Amphibia; order Anura; family Pipidae; genus Xenopus; species Xenopus petersii. The sequence goes on from CM076674.1 coordinate 124,944,435, forward strand.
GCAACAGAAACACTTGCAAAAGCACTGTGCAAAAATGCATTGTAAGTCTATGGGAGTCCATTGTGCTTAACATTAGCTGTAACTTTTTGAAAAGTTGTCAGGGCTGCAAATCCAATATGTCATTAGAATTAGCTTCCAACACTACACCTTCAACAAGTTTTGCATCAAGGAAAAGCAACAGAAACACTTGCAAAAGCAGTCTGCCAAAATGCATTGTAAGTCTATGGGAGTGCATTGTGCTTAACATTAGCTGTAACTTTTTGAAAAGTTGTCAGGGCTGCAAATCCAATATGTCATTAGAATTAGCTTCCAACACTACACCTTCAACAAGTTTTGCATCAAGGAAAAGCAACAGAAACACTTGCAAAAGCACTGTGCAAAAATGCATTGTAAGTCTATCGGAGTGCATTGTGCTTAACATTAGCTGTAACTTTTAAAAAGTTGTCAGGGCTACAAATCCAATATGTCATTAGAATTAGCTTCCAACACTACATCTTCAACAAGTTTTGCATCAAGGAAAAGCAACAGAAACACTTGCAAAAGCAGTCTGCCAAAATGCATTGTAAGTCTATGGGAGTGCATTGTGCTTAACATTAGCTGTAACTTTTTGAAAAGTTGTCAGGGCTGCAAATCCAATATGTCATTAGAATTAGCTTCCAACACTACACCTTCAACAAGTTTTGCATCAAGGAAAAGCAACAGAAACACTTGCAAAAGCACTGTGCAAAAATGCATTGTAAGTCTATGGGACTGCATTGTGCTTAACATTAGCTGTAACTTTTTGAAAAGTTGTCAGGGCTGCAAATCCAATATGTCATTAGAATTAGCTTCCAACACTACACCTTCAACAAGTTTTGCATCAAGGAAAAGCAACAGAAACACTTGCAAAAGCAGTCTGCCAAAATGCATTGTAAGTCTATGGGAGTGCATTGTGCTTAACATTAGCTGTAACTTTTTGAAAAGTTGTCAGGGCTGCAAATCCAATATGTCATTAGAATTAGCTTCCAACACTACACCTTCAACAAGTTTTGCATCAAGGAAAAGCAACAGAAACACTTGCAAAAGCAGTCTGCCAAAATGCATTGTAAGTCTATGGGAGTGCATTGTGCTTAACATTAGCTGTAACTTTTTTGAAAAGTTGTCAGGGCTGCAAATCCAATATGTCATTAGAATTAGCTTCCAACACTACACCTTCAACAAGTTTTGCATCAAGGAAAAGCAACAGAAACACTTGCAAAAGCACTGTGCAAAAATGCATTGTAAGTCTATCGGAGTGCATTGTGCTTAACATTAGCTGTAACTTTTTAAAAAGTTGTCAGGGCTACAAATCCAATATGTCATTAGAATTAGCTTCCAACACTACACCTTCAACAAGTTTTGCATCAAGGAAAAGCAACAGAAACACTTGCAAAAGCAGTCTGCCAAAATGCATTGTAAGTCTATGGGAGTGCATTGTGCTTAACATTAGCTGTAACTTTTTGAAAAGTTGTCAGGGCTGCAAATCCAATATGTCATTAGAATTAGCTTCCAACACTACACCTTCAACAAGTTTTGCATCAAGGAAAAGCAACAGAAACACTTGCAAAAGCACTGTGCAAAAATGCATTGTAAGTCTATGGGAGTCCATTGTGCTTAACATTAGCTGTAACTTTTTGAAAAGTTGTCAGGGCTGCAAATCCAATATGTCATTAGAATTAGCTTCCAACACTACACCTTCAACAAGTTTTGCATCAAGGAAAAGCAACAGAAACACTTGCAAAAGCAGTCTGCCAAAATGCATTGTAAGTCTATGGGAGTGCATTGTGCTTAACATTAGCTGTAACTTTTTGAAAAGTTGTCAGGGCTGCAAATCCAATATGCCATTAGAATTAGCTTCCAACACTACACCTTCAACAAGTTTTGCATCAAAGAAAAGCAACAGAAACACTTGCAAAAGCACTGTGCAAAAATGCATTGTAAGTCTATGGGAGTCCACTGTGCTTAACATTAGCTGTAACTTTTTGAAAAGTTGTCAGGGCTGCAAATCCAATATGTCATTAGAATTAGCTTCCAACACTACACCTTCAACAAGTTTTGCATCAAGGAAAAGCAACAGAAACACTTGCAAAAGCAGTCTGCCAAAATGCATTGTAAGTCTATGGGAGTGCATTGTGCTTAACATTAGCTGTAACTTTTTGAAAAGTTGTCAGGGCTGCAAATCCAATATGTCATTAGAATTAGCTTCCAACACTATACCTTCAACAAGTTTTGCATCAAGGAAAAGCAACAGAAACACTTGCAAAAGCACTGTGCAAAAATGCATTGTAAGTCTATAGGACTGCATTGTGCTTAACATTAGCTGTAACTTTTTGAAAAGTTGTCAGGGCTGCAAATCCAATATGTCATTAGAATTAGCTTCCAACACTACACCTTCAACAAGTTTTGCATCAAGGAAAAGCAACAGAAACACTTGCAAAAGCAGTCTGCCAAAATGCATTGTAAGTCTATGGGAGTGCATTGTGCTTAACATTAGCTGTAACTTTTTGAAAAGTTGTCAGGGCTGCAAATCCAATATGTCATTAGAATTAGCTTCCAACACTACACCTTCAACAAGTTTTGCATCAAGGAAAAGCAACAGAAACACTTGCAAAAGCACTGTGCAAAAATGCATTGTAAGTCTATGGGAGTCCATTGTGCTTAACATTAGCTGTAACTTTTTGAAAAGTTGTCAGGGCTGCAAATCCAATATGTCATTAGAATTAGCTTCCAACACTGCACCTTCAACAAGTTTTGCATCAAGGAAAAGCAACAGAAACACTTGCAAAAGCAGTCTGCCAAAATGCATTGTAAGTCTATGGGAGTGCATTGTGCTTAACATTAGCTGTAACTTTTTGAAAAGTTGTCAGGGCTGCAAATCCAAAATGTCATTAGAATTAGCTTCCGACACTACACCTTCAACAAGTTTTGCATCAAGGAAAAGCAACAGAAACACTTGCAAAAGCAGTCTGCCAAAATGCATTGTAAGTCTATGGGAGTGCATTGTGCTTAACATTAGCTGTAACTTTTTGAAAAGTTGTCAGGGCTGCAAATCCAATATGTCATTAGAATTAGCTTCCAACACTACACCTTCAACAAGTTTTGCATCAAGGAAAAGCAACAGAAACACTTGCAAAAGCACTGTGCAAAAATGCATTGTAAGTCTATGGGACTGCATTGTGCTTAACATTAGCTGTAACTTTTTGAAAAGTTGTCAGGGCTGCAAATCCAATATGTCATTAGAATTAGCTTCCAACACTACACCTTCAACAAGTTTTGCATCAAGGAAAAGCAACAGAAACACTTGCAAAAGCAGTCTGCCAAAATGCATTGTAAGTCTATGGGAGTGCATTGTGCTTAACATTAGCTGTAACTTTTTGAAAAGTTGTCAGGGCTGCAAATCCAATATGTCATTAGAATTAGCTTCCAACACTACACCTTCAACAAGTTTTGCATCAAGGAAAAGCAACAGAAACACTTGCAAAAGCACTGTGCAAAAATGCATTGTAAGTCTATGGGACTGCATTGTGCTTAACATTAGCTGTAACTTTTTGAAAAGTTGTCAGGGCTGCAAATCCAATATGTCATTAGAATTAGCTTCCAACACTACACCTTCAACAAGTTTTGCATCAAGGAAAAGCAACAGAAACACTTGCAAAAGCACTGTGCAAAAATGCATTGTAAGTCTATGGGAGTCCATTGTGCTTAACATTAGCTGTAACTTTTTGAAAAGTTGTCAGGGCTGCAAATCCAATATGTCATTAGAATTAGCTTCCAACACTACACCTTCAACAAGTTTTGCATCAAGGAAAAGCAACAGAAACACTTGCAAAAGCAGTCTGCCAAAATGCATTGTAAGTCTATGGGAGTGCATTGTGCTTAACATTAGCTGTAACTTTTTGAAAAGTTGTCAGGGCTGCAAATCCAATATGTCATTAGAATTAGCTTCCAACACTACACCTTCAACAAGTTTTGCATCAAGGAAAAGCAACAGAAACACTTGCAAAAGCACTGTGCAAAAATGCATTGTAAGTCTATCGGAGTGCATTGTGCTTAACATTAGCTGTAACTTTTTAAAAAGTTGTCAGGGCTACAAATCCAATATGTCATTAGAATTAGCTTCCAACACTACATCTTCAACAAGTTTTGCATCAAGGAAAAGCAACAGAAACACTTGCAAAAGCAGTCTGCCAAAATGCATTGTAAGTCTATGGGAGTGCATTGTGCTTAACATTAGCTGTAACTTTTTGAAAAGTTGTCAGGGCTGCAAATCCAATATGTCATTAGAATTAGCTTCCAACACTACACCTTCAACAAGTTTTGCATCCAGGAAAAGCAACAGAAACACTTGCAAAAGCACTGTGCAAAAATGCATTGTAAGTCTATGGGACTGCATTGTGCTTAACATTAGCTGTAACCTTTTGAAAAGTTGTCAGGGCTGCAAATCCAATATGTCATTAGAATTAGCTTCCAACACTACACCTTCAACAAGTTTTGCATCAAGGAAAAGCAACAGAAACACTTGCAAAAGCACTGTGCAAAAATGCATTGTAAGTCTATGGGAGTCCATTGTTGTTAAATCTCTTTTTTATTAAGTTTTAAATATCAAAAAGTATCAGGGGTACAGAAGATGAAGAAGGGGGGGGATACAAAGAAAAAGACAAAGAGAAAGAAAAAGTTTTCCACACCTACAAGAAAATGTTTTCCAACACTACACCTTCAACAAGTTTTGCATCAAGGAAAAGCAACAGAAACACTTGCAAAAGCAGTCTGCCAAAATGCATTGTAAGTCTATGGGAGTGCATTGTGCTTAACATTAGCTGTAACTTTTTGAAAAGTTGTCAGGGCTGCAAATCCAATATGTCATTAGAATTAGCTTCCAACACTACACCTTCAACAAGTTTTGCATCAAGGAAAAGCAACAGAAACACTTGCAAAAGCACTGTGCAAAAATGCATTGTAAGTCTATGGGAGTCCATTGTGCTTAACATTAGCTGTAACTTTTTGAAAAGTTGTCAGGGCTGCAAATCCAATATGTCATTAGAATTAGCTTCCAACACTACACCTTCAACAAGTTTTGCATCAAGGAAAAGCAACAGAAACACTTGCAAAAGCAGTCTGCCAAAATGCATTGTAAGTCTATGGGAGTGCATTGTGCTTAACATTAGCTGTAACTTTTTGAAAAGTTGTCAGGGCTGCAAATCCAATATGCCATTAGAATTAGCTTCCAACACTACACCTTCAACAAGTTTTGCATCAAAGAAAAGCAACAGAAACACTTGCAAAAGCACTGTGCAAAAATGCATTGTAAGTCTATGGGAGTCCACTGTGCTTAACATTAGCTGTAACTTTTTGAAAAGTTGTCAGGGCTGCAAATCCAATATGTCATTAGAATTAGCTTCCAACACTACACCTTCAACAAGTTTTGCATCAAGGAAAAGCAACAGAAACACTTGCAAAAGCAGTCTGCCAAAATGCATTGTAAGTCTATGGGAGTGCATTGTGCTTAACATTAGCTGTAACTTTTTGAAAAGTTGTCAGGGCTGCAAATCCAATATGTCATTAGAATTAGCTTCCAACACTACACCTTCAACAAGTTTTGCATCAAGGAAAAGCAACAGAAACACTTGCAAAAGCACTGTGCAAAAATGCATTGTAAGTCTATGGGAGTCCACTGTGCTTAACATTAGCTGTAACTTTTTGAAAAGTTGTCAGGGCTGCAAATCCAATATGTCATTAGAATTAGCTTCCAACACTACACCTTCAACAAGTTTTGCATCAAGGAAAAGCAACAGAAACACTTGCAAAAGCAGTCTGCCAAAATGCATTGTAAGTCTATGGGAGTGCATTGTGCTTAACATTAGCTGTAACTTTTTGAAAAGTTGTCAGGGCTGCAAATCCAATATGTCATTAGAATTAGCTTCCAACACTATACCTTCAACAAGCTTTGCATCAAGGAAAAGCAACAGAAACACTTGCAAAAGCACTGTGCAAAAATGCATTGTAAGTCTATAGGACTGCATTGTGCTTAACATTAGCTGTAACTTTTTGAAAAGTTGTCAGGGCTGCAAATCCAATATGTCATTAGAATTAGCTTCCAACACTACACCTTCAACAAGTTTTGCATCAAGGAAAAGCAACAGAAACACTTGCAAAAGCAGTCTGCCAAAATGCATTGTAAGTCTATGGGAGTGCATTGTGCTTAACATTAGCTGTAACTTTTTGAAAAGTTGTCAGGGCTGCAAATCCAATATGTCATTAGAATTAGCTTCCAACACTACACTTTCAACAAGTTTTGCATCAAGGAAAAGCAACAGAAACACTTGCAAAAGCAGTCTGCCAAAATGCATTGTAAGTCTATGGGAGTGCATTGTGCTTAACATTAGCTGTAACTTTTTGGAAAGTTGTCAGGGCTGCAAATCCAATATGTTATTAGAATTAGCTTCCAACACTACACCTTCAACAAGTTTTGCATCAAAGAAAAGCAACAGAAACACTTGCAAAAGCAATCTGCCAAAATGCATTGTAAGTCAATGGGAGTGCATTGTGCTTTACATTAGCTGTAACTTTTTGAAAAGTTGTCAGGGCTGCAAATCCAATATGTCATTTGAATTAGCTTCCAACACTACACCTTCAACAAGTTTTGCATCAAGGAAAAGCAACAGAAACACTTGCAAAAGCACTGTGCAAAAATGCATTGTAAGTCTATGGGAGTCCACTGTGCTTAACATTAGCTGTAACTTTTTGAAAAGTTGTCAGGGCTGCAAATCCAATATGTCATTAGAATTAGCTTCCAACACTACACCTTCAACAAGTTTTGCATCAAGGAAAAGCAACAGAAACACTTGCAAAAGCACTGTGCAAAAATGCATTGTAAGTCTATGGGAGTCCATTGTGCTTAACATTAGCTGTAACTTTTTGAAAAGTTGTCAGGGCTGCAAATCCAATATGTCATTAGAATTAGCTTCCAACACTGCACCTTCAACAAGTTTTGCATCAAGGAAAAGCAACAGAAACACTTGCAAAAGCAGTCTGCCAAAATGCATTGTAAGTCTATGGGAGTGCATTGTGCTTAACATTAGCTGTAACTTTTTGAAAAGTTGTCAGGGCTGCAAATCCAATATGTCATTAGAATTAGCTTCCGACACTACACCTTCAACAAGTTTTGCATCAAGGAAAAGCAACAGAAACACTTGCAAAAGCAGTCTGCCAAAATGCATTGTAAGTCTATGGGAGTGCATTGTGCTTAACATTAGCTGTAACTTTTTGAAAAGTTGTCAGGGCTGCAAATCCAATATGTCATTAGAATTAGCTTCCAACACTACACCTTCAACAAGTTTTGCATCAAGGAAAAGCAACAGAAACACTTGCAAAAGCACTGTGCAAAAATGCATTGTAAGTCTATGGGACTGCATTGTGCTTAACATTAGCTGTAACTTTTTGAAAAGTTGTCAGGGCTGCAAATCCAATATGTCATTAGAATTAGCTTCCAACACTACACCTTCAACAAGTTTTGCATCAAGGAAAAGCAACAGAAACACTTGCAAAAGCAGTCTGCCAAAATGCATTGTAAGTCTATGGGAGTGCATTGTGCTTAACATTAGCTGTAACTTTTTGAAAAGTTGTCAGGGCTGCAAATCCAATATGTCATTAGAATTAGCTTCCAACACTACACCTTCAACAAGTTTTGCATCAAGGAAAAGCAACAGAAACACTTGCAAAAGCACTGTGCAAAAATGCATTGTAAGTCTATGGGACTGCATTGTGCTTAACATTAGCTGTAACTTTTTGAAAAGTTGTCAGGGCTGCAAATCCAATATGTCATTAGAATTAGCTTCCAACACTACACCTTCAACAAGTTTTGCATCAAGGAAAAGCAACAGAAACACTTGCAAAAGCACTGTGCAAAAATGCATTGTAAGTCTATGGGACTGCATTGTGCTTAACATTAGCTGTAACTTTTTGAAAAGTTGTCAGGGCTGCAAATCCAATATGTCATTAGAATTAGCTTCCAACACTACACCTTCAACAAGTTTTGCATCAAGGAAAAGCAACAGAAACACTTGCAAAAGCACTGTGCAAAAATGCATTGTAAGTCTATGGGAGTCCATTGTGCTTAACATTAGCTGTAACTTTTTGAAAAGTTGTCAGGGCTGCAAATCCAATATGTCATTAGAATTAGCTTCCAACACTACACCTTCAACAAGTTTTGCATCAAGGAAAAGCAACAGAAACACTTGCAAAAGCAGTCTGCCAAAATGCATTGTAAGTCTATGGGAGTGCATTGTGCTTAACATTAGCTGTAACTTTTTGAAAAGTTGTCAGGGCTGCAAATCCAATATGTCATTAGAATTAGCTTCCAACACTACACCTTCAACAAGTTTTGCATCAAGGAAAAGCAACAGAAACACTTGCAAAAGCACTGTGCAAAAATGCATTGTAAGTCTATCGGAGTGCATTGTGCTTAACATTAGCTGTAACTTTTTAAAAAGTTGTCAGGGCTACAAATCCAATATGTCATTAGAATTAGCTTCCAACACTACATCTTCAACAAGTTTTGCATCAAGGAAAAGCAACAGAAACACTTGCAAAAGCAGTCTGCCAAAATGCATTGTAAGTCTATGGGAGTGCATTGTGCTTAACATTAGCTGTAACTTTTTGAAAAGTTGTCAGGGCTGCAAATCCAATATGTCATTAGAATTAGCTTCCAACACTACACCTTCAACAAGTTTTGCATCAAGGAAAAGCAACAGAAACACTTGCAAAAGCACTGTGCAAAAATGCATTGTAAGTCTATGGGACTGCATTGTGCTTAACATTAGCTGTAACCTTTTGAAAAGTTGTCAGGGCTGCAAATCCAATATGTCATTAGAATTAGCTTCCAACACTACACCTTCAACAAGTTTTGCATCAAGGAAAAGCAACAGAAACACTTGCAAAAGCACTGTGCAAAAATGCATTGTAAGTCTATGGGAGTCCATTGTTGTTAAATCTCTTTTTTATTAAGTTTTAAATATCAAAAAGTATCAGGGGTACAGAAGATGAAGAAGGGGGGGGGATACAAAGAAAAAGACAAAGAGAAAGAAAAAGTTTTCCACACCTACAAGAAAATGTTTTCCAACACTACACCTTCAACAAGTTTTGCATGAAGGAAAAGCAACAGAAACACTTGCAAAAGCAGTCTGCCAAAATGCATTGTAAGTCTATGGGAGTGCATTGTGCTTAACATTAGCTGTAACTTTTTGAAAAGTTGTCAGGGCTGCAAATCCAATATGTCATTAGAATTAGCTTCCAACACTACACCTTCAACAAGTTTTGCATCAAGGAAAAGCAACAGAAACACTTGCAAAAGCACTGTGCAAAAATGCATTGTAAGTCTAACGGAGTGCATTGTGCTTAACATTAGCTGTAACTTTTTAAAAAGTTGTCAGGGCTACAAATCCAATATGTCATTAGAATTAGCTTCCAACACTACACCTTCAACAAGTTTTGCATCAAGGAAAAGCAACAGAAACACTTGCAAAAGCAGTCTGCCAAAATGCATTGTAAGTCTATGGGAGTGCATTGTGCTTAACATTAGCTGTAACTTTTTGAAAAGTTGTCAGGGCTGCAAATCCAATATGTCATTAGAATTAGCTTCCAACACTACACCTTCAACAAGTTTTGCATCAAGGAAAAGCAACAGAAACACTTGCAAAAGCAGTCTGCCAAAATGCATTGTAAGTCTATGGGAGTGCATTGTGCTTAACATTAGCTGTAACTTTTTGAAAAGTTGTCAGGGCTGCAAATCCAATATGTCATTAGAATTAGCTTCCAACACTACACCTTCAACAAGTTTTGCATCAAGGAAAAGCAACAGAAACACTTGCAAAAGCAGTCTGCCAAAATGCATTGTAAGTCTATGGGAGTGCATTGTGCTTTACATTAGCTGTAACTTTTTGAAAAGTTGTCAGGGCTGCAAATCCAATATGTCATTAGAATTAGCTTCCAACACTACACCTTCAACAAGTTTTGCATCAAGGAAAAGCAACAGAAACACTTGCAAAAGCACTGTGCAAAAATGCATTGTAAGTCTATGGGAGTCCACTGTGCTTAACATTAGCTGTAAATTTTTGAAAAGTTGTCAGGGCTGCAAATCCAATATGTCATTAGAATTAGCTTCCAACACTACACCTTCAACAAGTTTTGCATCAAGGAAAAGCAACAGAAACATTTGCAAAAGCAGTCTGCCAAAATGCATTGTAAGTCTATGGGAGTGCATTGTGCTTAACATTAGCTGTAACTTTTTGAAAAGTTGTCAGGGCTGCAAATCCAATATGTCATTAGAATTAGCTTCCAACACTACACCTTCAACAAGTTTTGCATCAAGGAAAAGCAACAGAAACACTTGCAAAAGCACTGTGCAAAAATGCATTGTAAGTCTATGGGAGTCCATTGTTGTTAAATCTCTTTTTATTAAGTTTTAAATATCAAAAAGTATCAGGGGTACAGAAGATGAAGAAGGGGGGGGATACAAAGAAAAAGACAAAGAGAAAGAAAAAGTTTTCCACACCTACAAGAAAATGTTTTCCAACACTACACCTTCAACAAGTTTTGCATCAAGGAAAAGCAACAGAAACACTTGCAAAAGCAGTCTGCCAAAATGCATTGTAAGTCTATGGGAGTGCATTGTGCTTAACATTAGCTGTAACTTTTTGAAAAGTTGTCAGGGCTGCAAATCCAATATGTCATTAGAATTAGCTTCCAACACTACACCTTCAACAAGTTTTGCATCAAGGAAAAGCAACAGAAACACTTGCAAAAGCACTGTGCAAAAATGCATTGTAAGTCTATCGGAGTGCATTGTGCTTAACATTAGCTGTAACTTTTTAAAAAGTTGTCAGGGCTACAAATCCAATATGTCATTAGAATTAGCTTCCAACACTACACCTTCAACAAGTTTTGCATCAAGGAAAAGCAACAGAAACACTTGCAAAAGCAGTCTGCCAAAATGCATTGTAAGTCTATGGGAGTGCATTGTGCTTAACATTAGCTGTAACTTTTTGAAAAGTTGTCAGGGCTGCAAATCCAATATGTCATTAGAATTAGCTTCCAACACTACACCTTCAACAAGTTTTGCATCAAGGAAAAGCAACAGAAACACTTGCAAAAGCAGTCTGCCAAAATGCATTGTAAGTCTATGGGAGTGCATTGTGCTTTACATTAGCTGTAACTTTTTGAAAAGTTGTCAGGGCTGCAAATCCAATATGTCATTAGAATTAGCTTCCAACACTACACCTTCAACAAGTTTTGCATCAAGGAAAAGCAACAGAAACACTTGCAAAAGCACTGTGCAAAAATGCATTGTAAGTCTATGGGAGTCCACTGTGCTTAACATTAGCTGTAACTTTTTGAAAAGTTGTCAGGGCTGCAAATCCAATATGTCATTAGAATTAGCTTCCAACACTACACCTTCAACAAGTTTTGCATCAAGGAAAAGCAACAGAAACACTTGCAAAAGCACTGTGCAAAAATGCATTGTAAGTCTATGGGAGTCCACTGTGCTTAACATTAGCTGTAAATTTTTGAAAAGTTGTCAGGGCTGCAAATCCAATATGTCATTAGAATTAGCTTCCAACACTACACCTTCAACAAGTTTTGCATCAAGGAAAAGCAACAGAAACATTTGCAAAAGCAGTCTGCCAAAATGCATTGTAAGTCTATGGGAGTGCATTGTGCTTAACATTAGCTGTAACTTTTTGAAAAGTTGTCAGGGCTGCAAATCCAATATGTCATTAGAATTAGCTTCCAACACTACACCTTCAACAAGTTTTGCATCAAGGAAAAGCAACAGAAACACTTGCAAAAGCACTGTGCAAAAATGCATTGTAAGTCTATGGGACTGCATTGTGCTTAACATTAGCTGTAACTTTTTGAAAAGTAGTCAGTGCTGCAAATCCAATATGTCATTAGAATTAGCTTCCAACACTACACCTTCAACAAGTTTTGCATCAAGGAAAAGCAACAGAAACACTTGCAAAAGCAGTCTGCCAAAATGCATTGTAAGTCTATGGGAGTGCATTGTGCTTAACATTAGCTGTAACTTTTTGAAAAGTTGTCAGGGCTGCAAATCCAATATGTCATTAGAATTAGCTTCCAACACCACACCTTCAACAAGTTTTGCATCAAGGAAAAGCAACAGAAACACTTGCAAAAGCACTGTGCAAAAATGCATTGTAAGTCTATGGGACTGCATTGTGCTTAACATTAGCTGTAACTTTTTGAAAAGTTGTCAGGGCTGCAAATCCAATATGTCATTAGAATTAGCTTCCAACACTACACCTTCAACAAGTTTTGCATCAAGGAAAAGCAACAGAAACACTTGCAAAAGCACTGTGCAAAAATGCATTGTAAGTCTATGGGAGTCCACTGTGCTTAACATTAGCTGTAACTTTTTGAAAAGTTGTCAGGGCTGCAAATCCAATATGTCATTAGAATTAGCTTCCAACACTACACCTTCAACAAGTTTTGCATCAAGGAAAAGCAACAGAAACACTTGCAAAAGCACTGTGCAAAAATGCATTGTAAGTCTATGGGAGTCCATTGTGCTTAACATTAGCTGTAACTTTTTGAAAAGTTGTCAGGGCTGCAAATCCAATATGTCATTAGAATTAGCTTCCAACACTACACCTTCAACAAGTTTTGCATCAAGGAAAAGCAACAGAAACACTTGCAAAAGCAGTCTGCCAAAATGCATTGTAAGTCTATGGGAGTGCATTGTGCTTAACATTAGCTGTAACTTTTTGAAAAGTTGTCAGGGCTGCAAATCCAATATGTCATTAGAATTAGCTTCCAACACTACACCTTCAACAAGTTTTGCATCAAGGAAAAGCAACAGAAACACTTGCAAAAGCACTGTGCAAAAATGCATTGTAAGTCTATCGGAGTGCATTGTGCTTAACATTAGCTGTAACTTTTTAAAAAGTTGTCAGGGCTACAAATCCAATATGTCATTAGAATTAGCTTCCAACACTACACCTTCAACAAGTTTTGCATCAAGGAAAAGCAACAGAAACACTTGCAAAAGCAGTCTGCCAAAAAGCATTGTAAGTCTATGGGAGTGCATTGTGCTTAACATTAGCTGTAACTTTTTGAAAAGTTGTCAGGGCTGCAAATCCAATATGTCATTAGAATTAGCTTCCAACACTACACCTTCAACAAGTTTTGCATCAAGGAAAAGCAACAGAAACAGTTGCAAAAGCACTGTGCAAAAATGCATTGTAAGTCTATGGGAGTCCACTGTGCTTTACATTAGCTGTAACTTTTTAAAAAGTTGTCAGGGCTGCAAATCCAATATGTCATTAGAATTAGCTTCCAACACTACCCCTTCAACAAGTTTTGCATCAAGGAAAAGCAACAGAAACACTTGCAAAAGCAGTCTGCCAAAATGCATTGTAAGTCTATTGGAGTGCATTGTGCTTAACATTAGCTGTAACTTTTGAAAAGTTGTCAGGGCTGCAAATCCAATATGTAATTAGAATTAGCTTCCAACACTACACCTTCAACAAGTTTTGCATCAAGGAAAAGCAACAGAAACACTTGCAAAAGCAGTCTGCCAAAATGCATTGTAAGTCTATGGGAGTGCATTGTGCTTAACATTAGCTGTAACTTTTTGAAAAGTTGTCAGGGCTGCAAATCCAATATGTCATTAGAATTAGCTTCCAACACTACACCTTCAACAAGTTTTGCATCAAGGAAAAGCAACAGAAACACTTGCAAAAGCAGTCTGCCAAAATGCATTGTAAGTCTATGGGAGTGCATTGTGCTTAACATTAGCTGTAACTTTTTGAAAAGTTGTCAGGGCCTGCAAATCCAATATGTCATTAGACTTAGCTTCCAACACTACACCTTCAACAAGTTTTGCATCAAGGAAAAGCAACAGAAACACTTGCAAAAGCAGTCTACCAAAATGCATTGTAAGTCTATGGGAGTGCATTGTGCTTAACATTAGCTGTAACTTTTTGAAAAGTTGTCAGGGCTGCAAATCCAATATGTCATTAGAATTAGCTTCCAACACTACACCTTCAACAAGTTTTGCATCAAGGAAAAGCAACAGAAACACTTGCAAAAGCACTGTGCAAAAATGCATTGTAAGTCTATGGGAGTGCATTGTGCTTAACATTAGCTGTAACTTTTTGAAAAGTTGTCAGGGCTGCAAATCCAATATGTCATTAGAATTAGCTTCCAACACTACACCTTCAAAAAGTTTTGCATCAAGGAAAAGCAACAGAAACACTAGCAAAAGCAGTCTGCCAAAATGCATTGTAATTCTATGGGAGTGCATTGTGCTTTACATTAGCTGTAACTTTTTGAAAAGTTGTCAGGGCTGCAAATCCAATATGTCATTAGAATTAGCTTCCAACACTTCACCTTGAACAAGTTTTGCATCAAGGAAAAGCAACGGAAACACTTGCAAATGCACTGTGCAAAAATGCATTGTAAGTCTATGGGAATGCCTCCTGGTTAACATTAGCTGTAACTTTTTGGAAAGTTGTCAGTGCTGCAAATCCAATATGTCATTATAATTAGCTTCCAACACTACACCTTCAACAAGTTTTGCATCAAAGAGAATAAACAAAAACATATGCAAAATCACTGTGCCATAATGCAATGTAAGTGGATGGGAGTGCTATTAGGATAACATTAGCTGTAACTTTTGAGAATGTTGGCAAAGTTGTTTATTCTATATGGCATTATAAATAGCTTCTGACACTACACCTTCATCAAGTTTTTCATCAAGGGCAAGCAACAGGAACAACTGCAAAATCCCGGTGTAAAAATGCCATGTAAGTCTAAAGGAGTGCATTTAGGTGAACAATAGCTGTAACTTTTGAGAAAGTTGTACATTTTATATAGCAGAATTAGCTTCCAACAGAACACCTTCAACAAGTTTTTCATCAAGGAGAAGTAAAAAGAACACTTGCTAAATCACTGTGAAATGATGCAATGTAAGTCTATGGGGGTGCTATTAGGATAACATTAGCTGTAATTCTTGAGAATGTTGGCAAAGTTGTTAATGCTATATGGCATTATAATTTGCTTCCAACACTATACCTTCAACAAGTTTTTCATCAAAGAGAAGAAACAAAAACACTTGCAAAATCACTGTGCAATAATGCAATTGTAAGTCTATGGGAGTGCTATTAGGATAACATTAGCTGTAACTTTTGAAAAAGTTGGCAAAGTTGTAAATGCTATATGGCATTATAAATAGCTTCTGACACTACACCTTCATCAAGTTTTTCATCAAGGGCAAGCAACAGGAACAATGGCAAAATCCCTGTGTAAAAATGCCATGTAAGTCTAAAGGAGTGCATTTAGGTTACCAATAGCTGTAACTTTTGAGAATGTTGGCAAAGTAGTTTATTCTATATGGCATTATAAATAGCTTCTGACACTACACCTTGATCAAGTTTTTCATCAATGAGAAGAAACAAAAACACTTGCAAAATCACTGTGCCATGATGCAATGTAAGTGTATGGGAGTGCTATTAGGATAACATTAGCTGTAACTTTTGAGAATTTTGCAAAGTTGTTAATGCTATATGGCATTATAATTAGCTTCCAACAATATACCTTCAACAAGTTTTTCATCAAAGAGAAGAAACAAAAACACTTGCAAAATCACTGTGCCATGATGCAATGTAAGTATATAGGAGTGCTATTAGGATAACATTAGCTGTAACTTTTGAGAATGTTGGCAAAGTTGTTAATGCTATATGGCATTATAATTAGCTTCCAACAGTATACCTTCAACAAGTTTTTCATCAAAGAGAAGAAACAAAAACACTTGCAAAATCACTGTGCCATGATGCAATGTAAGTGTATGTGAGTGCTATTAGGATAACATTAGTTGTAACTTTTGAGAATGTTGGCAAAGTAGTTTATTCTATATGGCATTATAAATAGCTTCTGACACTACACCTTCATCAAGTTTTTCATCAAGGGCAAGCAACAGGAACAACTGCAAAATCCCTGTGTAAAAATGCCATGTAAGTCTAAAGGAGTGCATTTACGTTAACAATAGCTGTAATTTTTTAGAAAGTTGGCAAAGTTGTATATTTTATATGGCAGAATTAGCTTCCAATAGAACACCTTCAACAAGTTTTTCATCAAGGAGAAGTAAAAAGAACACTTGCTAAATCACTGTGCCATGATGCAATGTAAGTGTATGGGAGTGCTATTAGGATAACATTAGCTGTAACTTTTGAGAATGTTGGCAAAGTAGTTTATTCTATATGGCATTATAAATAGCTTCTGACAATACACCTTCATCAAGTTTTTCATCAAGGACAAGCAACAAGAACAACTGCAAAATCACTGTGTAAAATTGCCATGTAAGTCTAAGGGAGTGCATTTAGGTTAACAATATCTGTAACTTTGAGAAAGTTGGCAAAGTTGTAAATTTTATATGGCAGAACTAGCTTCCAACAGAACACCTTCAACAAGTTTTTCATCAAGGAGAAGTAAAAAGAACACTTGCTAAATCACTGTGCCATGATGCAATGAAAGTGTATGGGAGTGCTATTAGGATAACATTAGCTGTAACTTTTGAGAATGTTGGCAAAGTTGTTAATGCTATATGGCATTATAAATATCTTCCAACACTACACCTTCAACAAGTTTTTCATCAAATAAAAGCATCAGGAACACTTGCAAAATCACTGCGCCGTAATGCAATGTAAGTGTATGGGAGTGCTATTAGGCAGCGCCGTTTCTGTATGTATTGCCGCCTGAGGCGGCTCCAGTAATGCCGCCCCCCCAGCCCGATTCGATTTCCGGGGGGAGGCAGCAACGCTAGTGCGGAGAGCGCAATTGCGCTCTCTCGCCCTAGTAAAGCCGAATTTCCGGTTCAAAAACCGGAAATTCGGCTCTTAACGGCACCAGGAGCGGCTTTTTGCCGCCCCTGGAAACCTAGCTGGCGATGCCGCCTGAGGCAAGCGCCTCAGCTCGCCTCATTGGCGGATCGCCCCTGCTATTAGGATAACATTAGCTGTAACATTTGAGAATGTTGGCAAAGTTGTTTATTCTATTATGGCATTATAAATAGCTTCTGACACTACACCTTCATCAAGTTTTTCATCAACAGGTACAACTGCAAAATCACTGTGTAAAAATTCCATGTAAGTCTAAGGGTGTGCATTTTGGTTAACAATAGCTGTAGCTTTTGAGAAAGTTGGCAAAGTTGTAAATTTTATATGGCAGAATTAGCTTCCAACAGAACACCTTCAACAAGTTTTTCACCGAAGAGAAGAAACAAAAACACTTGCAAAATCACTGTGCCATAATGCAATGTAATTCTATGGGAGTGCTATTAGGATAACATTAGCTGTAACTTTTGAGAATATTGGCAAAGTTGTTAATGCTATATGGCATTATAATTAGCTTCCAACACTATACCTTCAACAAGTTTTTCATCAAGTAAAAGCATCAGGAACACTTGCAAAACCACTGTGCCATAATGCAATGTAAGTCTAGGGGAGTGCTATTAGGATAACATTAGCTGTAACTTTTGAGAATGTTGGCAAAGTTGTTAATGCTATATGGTATTATAATTAGCTTCCAACACTATACCTTCAACAAGTTTTTCATCAACTAAAAGCATCAGGAACACTTGCAAAATCACTGCGCCGTAATGCAATGTAAGTGTATGGGAGTGCTATTAGGATAACATTAGCTGTAACTTTTGAGAATGTTGGCAAAGTTGTTAATGCTATATGGCATTATGAATATCTTCCAACACTACACCTTCAACAAGTTTTTCATCAAGGAGAAGTAAAAAGAACACTTGCTAAATCACTGTGCCATGATGCAATGTAAGTCTGGGGGAGTGCTATTAGGATAACATTAGCTGTAACTTTTGAGAATGTTGGCAAAGTTGTTAATGCTATATGGCATTATAATTAGCTTCCAACACTATACCTTCAACAAGTTTTTCATCAAAGAGAAGAATCAAAAACACTTGCAAAATCACTGTACCATAATGCAATGTAAGTCTATGCGAGTGCTATAAGGATAACATTAGCTGTAACTTTTGAGAATGTCGGCAAAGTTGTTTATTCTATGTGGCATTATAAATAGCTTCTGACACTACACCTTCATGAAGTTTCTCATCCAGGACAAGCAACAGGAACTGCAAAATCACTGTGTAAAAATGCCAAGTAAGTCTAAGGGAGTGCATTTAGGTTAACAATAGCTGTAACTTTTGAGAAAGTTGGCAAAGTTGTAAATTTTATATGGCAGAATTAGCTTCCAACAGAACACCTTCAACAAGTTTTTCATCAAGAGAGTGCGTCAAGGTTAACAATAGCTGTAACTTTTGAGAAAGTTTGCAAAGTTGTACATTTTATATGGCAGAATTAGCTTCCAACAGAACACCTTCAACAAGTTTTTCATCAAGGAGAAGTAAAAAGAACACTTACTAAATCACTGTGCCATGATGCAATGTAAGTGTATGGGAGTGCTATTAGGATAACATTAGCTGTAACTCTTGAGAATGTTGTTAAGTTGTTTATTCTATATGGCATTATAAATAGTTTCTGACACTACACCTTCATCAAGTTTTTCATCAAGGACAAGCAACAGGAAGAACTGCAAAATCACTTTGTAAAAATGCCATGTAAGTCTAAGGGAGTGCATTTAGGTTAAACAATAGCTGTAACTGTTGAGAATGTTGGCAAAGTTGTAGATTTTATATGGCAGAATTAGCTTCCAACAGAACACCTTCAACAAGTTTTTCATCAAGGAGAAGTAAAAAGAACACTTGCTAAATCACTGTGCCATGATGCAATGTAAGTGTATGGGAGTGCTATTAGGATAACATTAGCTGTAACTTTTGAGAATGTTGGCAAAGTTGTTAATGCTATATGGCATTATAAATATCTTCCAACACTACACCTTCAACAAGTTTTTCATCGAGTAAAAGCATCAGGAACACTTGCAAAATCACTGTGCCGTAATGCAATGTAAGTGAATGGGAGTGCTATTAGGATAACATTAGCTGTAACTTTTGAGAATGTTGGCAAAGTTGTTTATTCTATATGGCATTATAAATAGCTTCTGACACTATACCTTCATCAAGTTCTTCATCAAGGACAAGCAACAGGAACAACTGCAAAACCACTGTGTAAAAATGCCATGTAAGTCTAAGTGAATGCATTTAGGTTAATAATAGCTGTAACTTTTGAGAAAGTTGGCAAAGTTGTAAATTTTATATGGCAGAATTATCTTCCAACAGAACACCTTCAACAAGTTTTTCATCAAGGAGAAGTAAAAAGAACACTTGCTTAATCACTGTGCCATGATGCAATGTAAGTGTATGGGAGTGCTATTAGGATAACATTAGCTGTAACTTTTGAGAATGTTGGCAAAGTTGTTAATGCTATATGGCATTATAATTAGCTTCCAACACTATACCTTCAACAAGTTTTTCATCAAAGAGAAGAAACAAAAACACTTGCAAAATCACTGTGCCATGATGCAATGTAAGTGTATGGGAGTGCTATTAGGATAACATTAGCTGTAACTTTTGAGAATGTTGGCAAAGTTGTTAATGCTATATGGCATTATAAATATCTTCCAACACTACACTTTCAACAAGTTTTTCATCAAGTAAAAGCATCAGGAACAGTTGCAAAATCACTGTGCCGTAATGCAATGTAAGTGGATGGGAGTGCTATTAGGATAACATTAGCTGTAACTTTTGAGAATGTTGGCAAAGTTGTTTATTCTATACGGCATTATAAATAGCTTTTGACACTACACCTTCATCAAGTTTTTTATCAAGGACAAGCAACAGGAACAACTGCAAAATCCCTGTGTAAAAATGCCATGTAAGTCTAAGGGAATGCATTTAGGTTAATAATAGCTGTAACTTTTGAGAAAGTTGGCAAAGTTGTAAATTTTATATGGCAGAATTAGCTTCCAACAGAACACCTTCAACAAGTTTTTCATCAAGGAGAAGTAAAAAGAACATTTGCTTAATCACTGTGCCATGATGCAATGTAAGTGTATGGGAGTGCTATTAGGAAAACATTAGCTGTAACTTTTGAGAATGTTGGCAAAGTTGTTTATTCTATATGGCATTATAAATAGCTTCTGACACTATACCTTCATCAAGTTCTTCATCAAGGACAAGCAACAGGAACAACTGCAAAATCACTGTGTAAAAATGCCATGTAAGTCTAAGGGAATGCATTTAGGTTAATAATAGCTGTAACTTTTGAGAAAGTTGGCAAAGTTGTAAATTTTATATGGCAGAATTAGCTTCCAACAGAACACCTTCAACAAGTTTTTCATCAAGGAGAAGTAAAAAGAACACTTGCTTAATCACTGTGCCATGATGCAATGTAAGTGTATGGGAGTGCTATTAGGATAACATTAGCTGTAACTTTTGAGAATGTTGGCAAAGTTGTTAATGCTATATGGCATTATAATTAGCTTCCAACACTATACCTTCAACAAGTTTTTCATCAAAGAGAAGAAACAAAAACACTTGCAAAATCACTGTGCCATGATGCAATGTAAGTCTATGGGATTGCTATTAGGATAACATTAGCTGTAACTTTTGAGAATGTTGGCAAAGTTGTTAATGCTATATGGCATTATAAATATCTTCCAACACTACACCTTCAACAAGTTTTTCATCAAGTAAAAGCATCAGGAACAGTTGCAAAATCACTGTGCCGTAATGCAATGTAAGTGGATGGGAGTGCTATTAGGATAACATTAGCTGTAACTTTTGAGAATGTTGGCAAAGTTGTTTATTCTATACAGCATTATAAATAGCTTTTGACACTACACCTTCATCAAGTTTTTTATCAAGGACAAGCAACAGGAACAACTGCAAAATCCCTGTGTAAAAATGCCATGTAAGTCTAAGGGAATGCATTTAGGTTAATAATAGCTGTAACTTTTGAGAAAGTTGGCAAAGTTGTAAATTTTATATGGCAGAATTAGCTTCCAACAGAACACCTTCAATAAGTTTTTCATCAAGGAGAAGTAAAAAGAACACTTGCTAAATCACTGTGCCATGATGCAATGTAAGTGTATGGGAGTGCTATTAGGATAACATTAGCTGTAACTTTTGAGAATGTTGGCAAAGTTGTTAATGCTATATGGCATTATAAATAGCTTCTGACACTACACCTTCATCAAGTTTTTCATCAAGGGCAAGCAACAGGAACAACTGCAAAATCCCTGTGTAAAAATGCCATGTAAGTCTAAAGGAGTGCATTTACGTTAACAATAGCTCTAATTTTTGAGAAAGTTGGCAAAGTTGTAAATTTTATATGGCAGAATTAGCTTCCAATAGAACACCTTTAACAAGTTTTTCATGAAGGAGAAGTAAAAAGAACACTTGCTAAATCACTGTGCCATGATGCAATGTAAGTGTATGGGAGTGCTATTAGGATAACATTAGCTGTAACTTTTGAGAATGTTGGCAAAGTTGTTTATTCTATATGGCATTATAAATAGCTTCTGACAATACACCTTCATCAAGTTTTTCATCAAGGACAAGCAACAGGAACAACTGCAAAATCACTGTGTAAAAATGCCATGTAAGTCTAAGGGAGTGCATTTAGGTTAACAATATCTGTAACTTTTGAGAAAGTTGGCAAAGTTGTAAATTTTATATGGCAGAACTAGCTTCCAACAGAACACCTTCAACAAGTTTTTCATCAAGGAAAAGTAAAAAGAACACTTGCTACATCACTGTGCCATGATGCAATGTAGGTGTAATTGAGTGCTATTAGGATAACATTAGCTGTAACTTTTGAGAATGTTGGCAAAGTTGTTAATGCTATATGGCATTATAAATATCTTCCAACATTACAGCTTCAACAAGTTTTTCATCAAATAAAAGCATTTAACCAAAATTGGTTAACAATAGCTGTAGCTTTTGAGAAAGTTGGCAAAGTTGTAAATTTTATATGGCAGAATTAGCTTCCAACAGAACACCTTCAACAAGTTTTTCACCAAAGAGAAGAAACAAAAACACTTGCAAAATCACTGTGCCATAATGCAATGTAAGTCTATGGGAGTGCTATTAGGATAACATTAGCTGTAACTTTTGAGAATGTTGGCAAAGTTGTTAATGCTATATGGCATTATAATTAGCTTCCAACACTATACCTTCAACAAGTTTTTCATCAAGTAAAAGCATCAGGAACACTTGCAAAACCACTTTGCCATAATGCAATGTAAGTCTAAGGAAGTGCTATTAGGATAACATTAGCTGTAACTTTTGAGAATGTTGGCAAAGTTGTTAATGCTATATGGCATTATAATTAGCTTCCAACACTATACCTTCAACAAGTTTTTCATCAAGTAAAAGCATCAGGAACACTTGCAAAACCACTTTGCCATAATGCAATGTAAGTCTAAGGAAGTGCTATTAGGATAACATTAGCTGTAACTTTTGAGAATGTTGGCAAAGTTGTTAATGCTATATGGTATTATAATTAGCTTCCAACACTATACCTTCAACAAGTTTTTCATCAAGTAAAAGCATCAGGAACACTTGCAAAATCACTGCGCCGTAATGCAATGTAAGTGTATGGGAGTGCTATTAGGATAACATTAGCTGTAACTTTTGAGAATGTTGGCAAAGTTGTTAATGCTATATGGCATTATGAATATCTTCCAACACTACACCTTCAACAAGTTTTTCATCAAATAAAAGCATCAGGAACACTTGCAAAATCACTGCGCCGTAATGCAATGTAAGTGTATGGGAGTGCTATTAGGAAAACATTAGCTGTAACTTTTGAGAATGTTGGCAAAGTTGTTAATGCTATATGGCATTATGAATATCTTCCAACACTACATCTTCAACAAGTTTTTCATCAAGGAGAAGTAAAAAGAACACTTGCTAAATCACTGTGCCATGATGCAATGTAAGTCTGGGGGAGTGCTATTAGGATAACATTAGCTGTAACTTTTGAGAATGTTGGCAAAGTTGTTAATGCTATATGGCATTATAATTAGCTTCCAACACTATACCTTCAACAAGTTTTTCATCAAAGAGAAGAAACAAAAACACTTGCAAAATCACTGTACCCTAATGCAATGTAAGTCTATGCGAGTGCTATAAGGATAACATTAGTTGTAACTTTTGAGAATGTCGGCAAAGTTGTTAATTCTATGTGGCATTATAAATAGCTTCTGACACTACACCTTCATGAAGTTTCTCATCCAGGACAAGCAACAGGAACAACTGCAAAATCACTGTGTAAAAATGCCAAGTAAGTCTAAGGGAGTGCATTTAGGTTAACAATAGCTGTAACTTTTGAGAAAGTTGGCAAAGTTGTAAATTTTATATGGCAGAATTAGCTTCCAACAGAACACCTTCAACAAGTTTTTCATCAAGAGAGTGCGTCTAGGTTAACAATAGCTGTAACTTTTGAGAAAGTTGGCAAAGTTGTACATTTTATATGGCAGAATTAGCTTCCAACAGAACACCTTCAACAAGTTTTTCATCAAGGAGAAGTAAAAAGAACACTTGCTAAATCACTGTGCCATGATGCAATGTAAGTGTATGGGAGTACTATTAGGATAACATTAGCTGTAATTCTTGAGAATGTTGGCAAAGTTGTTTATTCTATATGGCATTATAAATAGTTTCTGACACTACACCTTCATCAAGTTTTTCATCAAGGACAAGCAACAGGAAGAACTGCAAAGTCACTTTGTAAAAATGCCATGTAAGTCTAAGGGAGTGCATTTAGGTTAAACAATAGCTGTAACTGTTGAGAATGTTGGCAAAGTTGCAAATTTTATATGGCAGAATTAGCTTCCAACAGAACACCTTCAACAAGTTTTTCATCAAGGAGAAGTAAAAAGAACACTTGCTAAATCACTGTGCCATGATGCAATGTAAGTGTATGGGAGTGCTATTAGGATAACATTAGCTGTAACTTTTGAGAATGTTGGCAAAGTTGTTAATGCTATATGGCATTATAATTAGCTACCAACACTATACCTTCAACAAGTTTTTCTTCAAAGAGAAGAAACAAAAACACTTGCAAAATCACCGTGCCATAATGCAATATAAGTCTATGGGAGTGCTATTAGTATAACTTTAGCTGTAACTTTTGACAATGTTGGCAAAGTTGTTAATGCTATATGGCATTATAAATATCTTCCAACACTACACCTTCAACAAGTTTTTTATCAAGTAAAAGCATCAGGAACACTTGCAAAATCACTGTGCCGTAATGCAATGTAAGTGAATGGGAGTGCTATTAGGATAACATTAGCTGTAACTTTTGAGAATGTTGGCAAAGTTGTTTATTCTATATGGCATTATAAATAGCTTCTGACACTATACCTTCATCAAGTTCTTCATCAAGGACAAGCAACAGGAACAACTGCAAAATCACTGTGTAAAAATGCCATGTAAGTCTAAGGGAATGCATTTAGGTTAATAATAGCTGTAACTTTTGAGAAAGTTGGCAAAGTTGTAAATTTTATATGGCAGAATTAGCTTCCAACAGAACACCTTCAACAAGTTTTTCATCAAGGAGAAGTAAAAAGAACACTTGCTTAATCTCTGTGCCATGATGCAATGTAAGTGTATGGGAGTGCTATTAGGATAACATTAGCTGTAACTTTTGAGAATGTTGGCAAAGTTGTTAATGCTATATGGTATTATAATTAGCTTCCAACACTATACCTTCAACAAGTTTTTCATCAAAGAGAAGAAACAAAAACACTTGCAAAATCACTGTGCCATGATGCAATGTAAGTCTATGGGAGTGCTATTAGGATAACATTAGCTGTAACTTTTGAGAATGTTGGCAAAGTTGTTAATGCTATATGGCATTATAAATATCTTCCAACACTACACCTTCAACAAGTTTTTCATCAAGTAAAAGCATCAGGAACACTTGCAAAATCACTGCGCCGTAATGCAATGTAAGTGGATGGGAGTGCTATTAGGATAACATTAGCTGTAACTTTTGAGAATGTTGGCAAAGTTGTTTATTCTATACGGCATTATAAATAGCTTTTGACACTACACCTTCATCAAGTTTTTTATCAAGGACAAGCAACAGGAACAACTGCAAAATCACTGTGTAAAAATGCCATGTAAGTCTAAGGGAGTGCATTTAGGTTAACAATAGCTGTAAATTTTGAGAAGGTTGGTAAAGTTGTAAATTTTATATGGCAGAATTAGCTTCCAACAGAACACCTTCAACAAGTTTTTCATCAAGGAGAAGTAAAAAGAACACTTGCTAAATCACTGTGCCATGATGCAATGTAAGTGTATGGGAGTGCTATTAGGATAACATTAGCTGTAACTTTTGAGAATGTTGGCAAAGTTGTTAATGCTGTATGGCATTATAATTAGCTTCCAACACTATACCTTCAACAAGTTTTTCATCAAAGAGAAGAAACAAAAACACTTGCAAAATCACTGTGCCATAATGCAATGTAAGTCTAGGGGAGTGCTATTAAGATAACATCAGCTGTAACTTTTGAGAATGTTGGCAAAGTTGTTTATTCTATATGGCATTATAAATAACTTCTGACAGTACACCTTCATCAAGTTTTTCATCAAGGACAAGCAACAGGAACAATTGCAAAATGACTGTGTCAAAATGCCATGTAGGTCTAAGGGAGAAACTAGATCAGGTAGGGTTTGTGCAGGGAAGAGGGACTAGCGAGTCATTGAACCCCTGGGTAACATTGACCACATGGTTATATATGCAAAAAACAAATATATACTGGGGCAACAAAAAAACATTAATTTTGCAAAAGCTGCCCTACAGAGTATTGATTGGGGAATTAAGTTTTCAGCTAATAACACAGAACAGAAATGGTTGTCATTTAAAATGACATTAAATCATTACTGTTCTCAATTTATTCCCTTAAGGAGTAAATGTAGAAGCTCTAAGAATCATCCTATATGGCTCAATACAGAAGTAAAGAGGTTAATAGGAAAGAAGAGAAATGCATTTAAAAACTACAAATCTGTTGGGACAGAAGCTGCATTTAATCAATATAAACACCGTAATAAATGTTGTAAATCAGCAATCCGGAAGGCAAAGAAAGGAAATGAAGAGTTAATTGCGGTGGAGGTGAAAACTAACCCTAAAAAGTTTTTAAAATATATTAATAGTAAAAAGATGCAGGTTGAGAGTGTTGCTCCATTAAATAATGGTACCAGTATTGTTTGTAACAGATACAGAAAAGGCAAATGTGTTAAATCAGTTATTTTCTTCAGTGTATACAAAAGAGGAGTCTGAGTTCCCAGGCTCACTTTATAGCTGCACTAATGGCTCAGCTCAATCTAGTCAGTGGTTGACTCAGGATATGATTCATAAAGCTTTAATAAAAATTAATGTAAACAAGGCTCCAGGGCCTGATGGCATACACCCCAGGGTTCTAAGAGAGCTTAGTTCCGTTTTAGACCAGCCCCTATTTCTGATTTTCTCAGATTCACTTTCATCTGGTATGGTGCTTATGGATTGGAGAAAAGCTGATGTTATTCCAATATTTAAAAGGGATTACGATCTCAGCCTGGCAATTATAGGCCAGTATACTTGACATCTGTGGTGGGCAAATTATTTGAAGGCTTGTTAAGGGATCACATTCAAAATGTTGTCCTAGTGAATGGCATTATGAGCAACAATCAGCATGGCTTTATGAAGCCATGCTGATTGCATGTCAGACTAATTTGATTGCTTTTCATGATGAGGTAAGTAAGATGCTGGACAGTGGGGGGGGGCAGTAGATGTGATCTATTTGGATTTTGCCAAAGCGTTTGATACTGTGCCCAACAAACGACTGCTTTTTAAACTAAGGTCTGTTAGGCTTAATGAAGTCATTTGCACATGGATAGGAAACTGGCTACAGGATCGGGTACAGAGGGTGGTTGTTAAAGGTACATTCTCTACTTGGAGTAAGGTTCTTAGTGGGGTCCCCCAGGGCTCGGTATAAGGTCCAATTTTATTTAACTTGTTCATTAATGACTTAGGGGATGGTGTTGTAAGTAATGTATCAGTATTTGCAGATGACACAAAACTATCCAGCCCAATCAATTCCATCCAGGATGTGGCATACTTGCAACACGATCTTGACAAACTGGCAATCTGGGCAGTGGCAAAATGAGATTCAATGTTGATAAATGTAAAGTCAAGTCATGCACCTGGGATGTACAAATATCCAAGCCACTTATACCCTTAATGGGACTGCACTAGGCAAATCCATTATGGAAAAGGACCTTGGAGTCCTTGTAGATGATAAACTTGGCTGTAGCAAGCAATGCCAGTCGGCAGCATCAAGGGCAAATAAGGTCTTGAGCTGTATTAAAAGGGGCATAGAGTCATGGGAGGAGGGGGTCATTCTTCCACTGTACAGAGCACTTGTAAGGCCCCATCTAGAATATGCCGTTCAGTTTTGGTCTCCATCACTCAAACAGGACATTATTGTATGTGTACATAGAAGGGCAACTAAGCTGGTGAAAAGTATGGAAAATCTTAGCTATCAGGAAAGACTGGCCAAATTGGGAATGTTCACGCTGGAGAAGAGGCGCTTAAGGGGTGATATGATAACTATGTATAAATATATAAGGGGATCATATAATAATCTCTCTAATGCTTTATTTACCAGTAGGTCTTTCCAGCTGACACGAGGTCACCCATTCCAATTAGAAGAAAAGAGGTTCCACCTAAATATTCAAAGGGGTTTTTTTACAGTGAGAGCTGTGTAGATGTGGAATTCTCTCCCTGAATCAGTTGTGCAGGCTGATACATTAGACAGCTTTAAGAAGGGGTTGGATAGCTTTAGCAAGTGAGGGAATACAGGGTTATGGGAGATAGCTCATAGTACAAGTTGATCCAGGGACTACTCCGATTGCCATTTTGGAGTCAGGAAGGAATTTTTTTTCCCTCTGAGGCAAATTGGTGAGGCTTCAGATGGGTTTTTTTTTGCCTTCCTCTGGATCAACTGGCAGTTAGGCAGATATAAACAAAAAATAAGGTTGAACTTGATGGACGTGTGTCTTTTTTCAATGATGAAAAACGTGTTAATAAATTGAAAGCTGCTTGTGTTGCCATATAGAATGCACAGCACAGCCATTCTTCTAAGAGGTTACAGCTAATGTTAACCAGAATGCACTCCCATAAACTAACATTGCATTTTGACAGAGTGCTTTAACTTCTTAGAAGTAGGGATGTAGCGAACGTCGGAAAAAAAGTTCGCGAACATATTCGCGAACTTGCGTCAAAAATGCGAACGGTTCGCGAACGTCGCGAACCCCATAGACTTCAATGGGAAGGCGAATTTTAAAAGCTAAAAAAGACATTTCTGGCCAGAAAAATGATTTTAAAGTTGTTTAAAGGGTGCAACGACCTGGACAGTGGCATGCCAGAGGGGGATCAAGGGCAAAAATGTATCTGAAAAATACATTGTTGACACAGCGCTGCGTTTTGTGCTGTAAAGGGCAGAAATCACACTACATTTCTAAACCTGTGTAATAAAATGCTTTAAAACGTCCGGCGTCTACATGCCTATCAAGTCGTGTAAAGGTTACAGCCTGTTCACATGCAAAGACGAAACGCGGCGCTTACTGCAACGCAAAAGAACGCAAAGAGCTTTAATGAACGATACCGTCAAGTGAGCAAATAATAGTTGTTAATTACTAGTTGAGCTTGTCACCTCCAGGATGTTTGTCCTGTTGGTGGCAATATTTCTGTAGTGGTGTGTTTAGCAGTCACCGTGCTTGTGCGCACGTGCACGGTCAGGCAGAGGTAATTCAATGTACACTGAAGCGAACCAAAAAACACAGATTCTGCAGTGTGGGCCCAGTTTTGGTCTACTTTATTGATCACCTGCGGTGACCATAAAAGATGCGATTTTGCCACTGTTGCAGAACCCTGAAAAATTAGGCATGTGTACTTTCCTGAAAAATTATGGTTTTTTTTGTCGCAGCCACTGAAGCACAGAGGCCAGAAACAATATGCCATATAAATGCTGAAAATATTCTTTTTTTTTTGTCACAGCCACTGAAGCACAGAGGCCAGAAAAAATATGCCATATAAATGCTGAAAATATTCCTTTTTTTTGTCACAGCCACTGAAGCACAGAGGCCAGAAACAATATGCCATATAAATGCTGAAAATATTCATTTTTTTTGTCACAGCCACTGAAGCACAGAGGCCAGAAAAAATATGCCATATAAATGCTGAAAATATTCCTTTTTTTTGTCACAGCCACTGAAGCACAGAGGCCAGAAAAAATATGCCATATAAATGCTGAAAATATTAATTTTTTTTGTCACAGCCACTGAAGCACAGAGGCCAGAAAAAATATGCCATATAAATGCTGAAAATATTCCTTTTTTTTTGTCACAGCCACTGAAGCACAGAGGCCAGAAAAAATATGCCATATAAATGCTGAAAATATTCCTTTTTTTTGTCACAGTCACTGAAGCACAGAGGCCAGAAAACATATGCCATATAAATGCTGAAAAAATTCATTTTTTTTTGTCACAGCCACTGAAGCACAGAGGCCAGAAAAAATATGCCATATAAATGCTGAAAAAAATCATTTTTTTTTTTGTCACAGCCACTGAAGCACAGAGGCCAGAAACAATATGCCATATAAATGCTGAAAATATTCATTTTTTTTTGTCACAGCCACTGAAGCACAGAGGCCAGAAAAACTCAGGATTTACCTGGATTCAAATTAAACCAGTAGGGTTTGCACCCTAGTTTGTAACGGTGGTGGAGGGAGGAGGACGCTAAAGGACAGCTGTGTGTGGAGTCATGAGGCGTGCAGAGAAGGACAGCTGCATGGGGAGTCAGAATCAGAAACTCAGAACAAGTCTTCCAGCGTGCAGTAACCCTCCGAGATCCACCCCTCATTCATTTTAATAAAGGTCAGGTAATCCACACTTTTGTTACCTAGGCGAGTTCTCTTCTCAGTTACAATCCCTCCTGCTGCACTGAAGGTCCTTTCTGAGAGGACACTTGAGGCGGGGCAAGACAAGAGGTTCATGGCAAATTGTGACAGCTCTGGCCACAGATCAAGCCTGCGCACCCAGTAGTCCAGGGGTTCATCGCTCCTCAGAGTGTCGATATCTGCAGTTAATGCCAGGTAGTCCGCTACCTGCCGGTCGAGGCGTTCTTTGAGGGTGGATCCAGAAGGGTTCTGGCGCTGCCTTGGACTGAAAAACATTTGCATGTCTGACGTTACAGAGTAGCCAAAGTGCTTTGTCCTTGCAGGTGCGCTCGTGGCAGGATTACTGGCACCTCTGCCCCTGGAATGTTGATGAGTTCCTGAAGTGACATCACCCTTAAAAGCATTGTACAACATGTTTTGCAGGCTGGTTTGTAAATGCAGCATCCTTTCGGACTTGTGGTACGTTGGTAACATTTCTGCCACTTTATGCTTGTACGAGGGTCTAGTAGCGTTGCCACCCAGTACAGGTCCTTCTCCTTAAGCCTCTTGATACGGGGGTCCTTCAACAGGCATGACAGCATGAAAGACCCCATTCTCACAAGGTTGGATGCAGAGGTATCCATCTCCGCTTCCTCGTTATCAAGGACTGCATCATCCACGGTCTCCTCCCCCCAGCCACGTACAAGACCAGGGGTCCCCAAAAGGTCACCACTAGCCCCCTGGGAAGCCTGCTCCTGTTGGTCCTCCTCCTCCACAAAGCCACCTTCCTCCTCTGACTCCACTTCTGACACCTCTCCCTGCGTTGCAGCAGGTGCCTGGGTTCGTTCTGGTGATTCCGACCAGAAATCGTGCGCTTCCTGCTCCTCGTCACGCTGGTCTACAGCCTCATCTGTCACTCGTCGCACGGCATGCTCCAGGAAGAAAGCAAAGGGTATTAGGTCGCTGATGGTGCCTTCGGTGCGACTGACCATATTTGTAACCTCTTCAAAAGGGCGCATGAGCCTGCAGGCATCGCGCATAAGCACCCAGTAACGGGGTAAAAAAATCCCCAGCTCTGCTGGGACCGTCTGAAATGGGCCGACACCTTCCTGGACTGCCTGAGAACGTCCTGGAATCCTGGGTACTTCGAGACAAAACGTTGGACTATTAAATTCAGAACATGTGCCATGCAGGGCACATGTGTTAAATTGCCCAGTCTCAGTGCTGCCAACAGATTGCTTCCGTTGTCACACACCACTTTTCCGATCTTCAGTTGGTGTGGGGTCAGCCACCGATCGGCCTGTGACTGCAGAGATGACAGGAGTACAGATCCGGTATGGTTTCTGCTTTCCAGGCACGTCATCCCCAAGACAGCATGACAACGGCGTACCTGGCACGTCGAATAGCCTAGGGGGAGCTGGGGGTGCACAGGTGTGGAGGAGGAGGACCCAGCAGCAGAGGACGAAGAAGAGGAAGAAGACGAGGTAGAGAGCGAAGGAGGAGTAGAGGTGGTGGCAGAACAACGTGCAATCCGTGGCGGTGACACCAACTCCACTGTTGTTGTTGAGCCACACATTCCCTGCTTCCCAGCCATTACCAAGTTCACCCAGTGGGCAGTGTAGGTGACATACCTGCCCTGACCATGCTTGGAGGACCATGCGTCAGTAGTCATATGGACCTTTGGCCCAACACTAAGTGACAGAGATGCGGTGACTTGGCTCTGCACATGGTGGTACAGGTGTGGTATTCCCTTTTTTGAAAAAAAATTGCGGCTGGGTACCTTCCACTGCGGTGTCCCAATTGCTACAAATTTGCGGAAGGCCTCAGAGTCCACCAGCTGGTATGGTAAAAGCTGGCGGGCTAAGAGTGCGGACAAGCCAGCTGTCAGACGCCGGGCAAGGGGGTGACTCGCAGACATTGGCTTCTTACGCTCAAACATAGCCCTCACAGAAACTTGGCTGGGGGCAGATGACTGGGAATGGGAACTGGTGGTCAAGGTGGAAGGCGGAGTGGAGGGTGGTTCAGACGGGTCAAGGACAGCAGAGGTAGAGCAGTAAGATGCTGGACCAGAAGGAGGGTGGCTTTTAGTTTGCCTGTTGCCTTTGAGGTGTTGCTCCCAAAGTGCTTTGTGCTTGCCGTTCATGTGCCTTCGCATAGAAGTTGTACCTATGTGGCTGTTGGGCTTCCCAAGACTCAGTTTCTGACTGCACTCATTGCAAATTACAACGCTTTTGTCAGAGGCACACACATTAAAAAAATCCCACACTGCTGACCTTTTTGAAGCTGGCAATCTGGCGGTAACAGTAGAAGTTGGCGGCATTGACGGCAATGGCGGGTGCGTTGGCCGGCTGACCACAGGTGCCGATACATGTTGTTGCCCTACTGTTCCCTGCGAGCTGTCCTCCCTGCTTCTTCTAAGTCTTATTCTCCTCCTGCCTCTCTGACTCTCCGTCTCTCCATCTGAACTATCCTCCTCTTGCTCTCTTCTACTGGGCACCCACAAAACATCAATCTCCTCATCCTCATTCTCCTCAGATGCATCAATTTCTTCTGACAGCTCACAGAAGGAAGCAGCAGCGGGGACCTCCTCATCACTCATTATGTCCATCTCTGTTGTGTTCTCTGCCAGAATTAAATCTGGTGTAACGTCCTCATCTCCTTCATCTTCTTCTGCCAATAATGGTTGCGCATCACTCAGTTCAAGAAACTCATGTGAAAATAACTCCTCTGACTCCAGTGAAGAAGGGGCGCCGGTGGTGGAGGAAGTGTTACGTGGGGTGCCCATAGCAGTGGAGGATGAGGATGTTGTGGTAAAGTTAGAAACGGTAGAGGATGGGGTGTGCTGTGTAAGCCAGTCAACTACCTCTTCAGCATTTTGGGAGTTCAGGGTCATTGCCTTTTTAAAACTGGGCAATTTCCTAGGGCCACAGGATAGCATAGCAGCACAGCCCCTAGTGCCTCTGCGTGGCGGCCTGCCTTTGCCTGGCATTATTTTTAAAACAACAACAACAACAACTCAGGTGGTGTTTCTGGAGACGGTATTATTATTGATATTTAGACAGAATGTGAACAAGCTCACACAGCTAGATGGGAGTTGTTTGAAAATGAAGAACACACTGGGCAAACAAGGCCTACAAGGTCAACGTATACACTACTACAGCAGTGGATACGGAATATATTATTGCTGCCTGAAAAACGTCACTCGGGTGGTGTTTCTAGAGACGGTATTATTATTGATATTTAGACAGAATGTGAACAAGCTCACACAGCTAGATGGGAGTTGTTTGAAAATGAAGAACACACTGGGCAAACAAGGCCTACAAGGTCAACGTATACACTACTACAGCAGTGGATACGGAATATATTATTGCTGCTTGAAAAACGTCACTCGGGTGGTGTTTCTGGAGACGGTATTATTATTGATATTTAGACAGAATGTGAACAAGCTCACACAGCTAGATGGCAGTTGTTTGAAAATGAAGAACACACTGGGCAAACAAATTGAAACAATGCCTGCAAGGTCAACGTATACACTTCTACAGCAGTGGATACGGAATATATTATTGCTGCCTGAAAAACGTTACTCGGGTGGTGTTTCTGGAGACGGTATTATTATTGATATTTAGACAGAATGTGAACAAGCTCACACAGCTAGATGGGAGTTGTTTGAAAATGAAGAACACACTGGTCAAACAAGGCCTACAAGGTCAACGTATACACTACTACAGCAGTGGATACGGAATATATTATTGCTGCCTGAAAAACGTCACTCGGGTGGTGTTTCTAGAGACGGTATTATTATTGATATTTAGACAGAATGTGAACAAGCTCACACAGCTAGATGGGAGTTGTTTGAAAATGAAGAACACACTGGGCAAACAAGGCCTACAAGGTCAACATATACACTACTACAGCAGTGGATACGGAATATATTATTGCTGCTTGAAAAACGTCACTCGGGTGGTGTTTCTGGAGACGGTATTATTATTGATATTTAGACAGAATGTGAACAAGCTCACACAGCTAGATGGTTGTTGTTTGAAGAACACACTGGGCAAATAATGCCTGCAAGTGCACTACTATTGGTGCACTACTATGAAGAACAGCAACAGCACTGTACACGTTAAAGAACAGTAAGATAAGTAAAAGAAAAAAAAATATATGTATATTAAAAAAAAAAAAAATTCTCGGGTTGCTGCTGCTGAACTACTAGGAGCAGCACAGCAGCACACCAGTCCCACTCCCCAACACAGCTAGACTAATAGCACTGGGCTGTTATAGTAGCAAAGTAAAACAACAAAAAAGAAAATAAAAGCAGTCCTTACAAGGACTATTGGGTTATTACAGCAGTCAGCAGATGAGATCAGAAGAGATCAGTGCCCACAGCAGGCAGCTACATACAGAGCACTGCAGTAGAAGGTAGATTACTAGCCAGCAAAGCTACCTAACCTAAAATGTCCCTCAAATCCCTGCAGACTTCTGTCCCTCCAATACAGAGCAGTATCAAGTAGATTACTAGCCAGCAAACTTACTATCAACTGTCCCTCAAAGAAATCAGTGAAATCAGTAACAGCTCTCTCCCTACACTAGCTCTTGCAAGCACACACAGGCAGAATGAAAAAACGCTGCAGGGCTTCAGTTTATGTATGGAAGGGGAGTGGTCCAGGGGGTGTGGGGGTGGTCCAGGAGGGAGAGCTTCCTGATTGGCTGCCATGTATCTGCTGGTCTGGGGTGAGAGGTCAAAAAAAAGCGCCAGGTAAGGCGAACCCAAAATGGCGAACGTCGCGCAACGTTCGCGAACATTCGGCGAGTGCGAACAGTCGATGTTCGCCGGCGAACAGTCTGCGACATCCCTACTTAGAAGATTGGCTGTGCTGTGCATTCTATATGGCAACACAAGCAGCTTTCAATTCATTAACAAGTTTTTCATTGTGGACAAACAACAGAAACACTTTGAAAATCACTGTGCCAAAATGCAATGTTAGTTTTTCGGCATACATTCTGCAGTAACTTCTGAGAGAGTTGGCAGAGCTGTGCATTCTATATTTTTTTACAAGCAGTTTACATTCTATATTTCTTTACAAGCAGAAGTGTTCTTGTTGTTTGTGGATGATGAAAAGCTTGTAGGTTTTGTTAGCTGCTTGTGATGAAATATAGAATGTACCACCCTGCCAACTCTCTCAGAAGTTACAGCTAATGTTAAGCAGATTGCAATTTTATAAGATAACATTGCAGTTTGACACGATTTTCCAAGTGTTCTTGTTATTTGTCATTCAAGGAAAACTTTTTAAAGGTGTAGTTTTGGGGGACTTCCGGGGGACGGACCCAAAGATGGTCGCATTTTAAGAGAGCTCCTTCGCTGAGATGGCAATCCAAAGCCATCACAGCCTTCAAACACACTGAGCCTCCATCAAAAGGATAGTGAGGGGGAAACAAAGCTGAAGCTATTTAGCTCATCCATCGACTGCAAACCCTGGAAGTCAATGCGCACATTTTTGCGCTTACCTCGTGGACCCGAACCGGATCGTCACCAACGCCTGCCTGCATTAAAACACTGTTTGGTAAGTGAAAACTCACCGGATCATAAAAGATAGGCAAAATCTGGTTACGGGAATGCGGGGAACACAAAATCAACAGCCCCTGTATACTTGAAAACTACCGGAAGTGTGCATCGAAAAGCCACGCAACTCAGGTAATCCATTCGGGTTACAGGACGGCACAATAAACAAGAGCCATTATAGGGCTCAATAGATGGGAGTACAGATTGCAAACTCCCAGAAGCAGTTTAATACTCACAAGTTTGCTAACTGATTTAAAGCCATACAACTCAATATAGGCGATCTGATACTACAAACAAGGGCCACTGCAGAGCTCAAAAGACAGGAGCACAAGCTGCAAACTCCCAGAAACAGTTTGATATATACAAAATCTGCAACTTGATTTAAGGCTAAACAGGCCAATAAAGGCTGATAACAGCTACTACAGATTACATTGGAACTCTTAATCCTTATATCTACGTGTACAACCCAGCACCTTAAATGCTTAATGGCCTATGACTCAACATGTATCTTCAGACATTGATAGATGTATATGGCTACATAACTCTATACAACATTCCATCACAGTATCATACATTTCCATGATAACGGAAAACTAAAAGAACTGCGCAAACTAAACCCATTGAATGTAATGGGACCATAATGGACTGAACATTTTCAACTTGCCCACAAGGAGGAGACAAACATATTTGATCCTAAAACAGAAGTGTTTTATTCCAGCACTCAAGAGATCTATCTGAGCTCAAACTACAAACACATACCTTACAACAACCCAATACCAATCATGGACAAATATCTGGGCCACTCGAACACAAAGCCACAGAGACAAACAAAACCAAGAACCAAAATGGAGGCTCAAGAAGCAGACCCAACAGACTCAGAACCTGAAACAAATCAAGCAGAAGACGTGATGAAAATCCTAGGCCCATGGCTGGGTCAAAGGCTGAACACTATAAAGGAATCAGTGACAGAAGTACTCCAACAAATAACTAACCAAAATCAAAGACTAACTTATGCTGAACAAAGAATAGGTACATTGGAAGACGAACTGGAGAAAACACAACAATTGGTCAGATTTCAAAAAAGACCCTCTATTCAGAGACTCGCTATTCACGTGGAAATTTCTCTTCTCAAGTCATGGCTTTAATCATATGCAAACCCCATTTATGCCTTTTGAACTTCTTTGGAAAAAATCAAGATCGGGATATCCTTGGTTCCTCCCATTCAGAAGGAAATATCCACCTTTTATGATCAAAGATGTAGTGGACCCCACAAATGGCATTTTAATTAGTTGGAGTGATTTTAAGAGTCAAAATAACCTGAAGTCATGTGATCACTTCATATACATGATTATCAAGAGTGGTTTGCTGAGATTTCCAAATAGAGAGTCACTTGCCCTCCAGAAACACTGGCTAGCCGACTCAATAAATAAATTCATAGAGACATTCTATCCATTGAACATACATTTTATTTCTCAAAAACTATGGCCATCATCAGGTAAACAAAATCACCCTCTTGCTAAAGTGGCGGATAAATGGTCGGGTTATTTACAAACAGAAATCTCACCAAACCAACTTTCTCAATCCATTTGTAAGTATAATTTGAACTTTACATCTGAAAATTGGAGAGTTCAACATTTTAAAATGGTCCATTTGGGGTATGGGAAAATGTTCAAAAGGTTTTCAGGTTCATGCTCCCAATCCTTTTGTCCTAAATGTACTCAATTAAATGTAGACTTGTTTCATTACTTGTGGAGCTGCCCTGAAATCCATAAAGTCTGGCTTGCCCTAGAAAAGTTTCTGAACCACAAACAACCTCCATATCAAATTAAACCCAGTTTGGGCATTACTACACCTGAATTATCCTGATTCATCTTTGAAGCCACAACCAAAATCTTTATTCAATAATCTTTACAACGTTATTACATTGTTGACAGCAGCTACAAAGAAATTGTTATTCTTAAACTGGTTATCTGTATCTTCACCTTCAATAAAGGATATCTTGTCCCTCTTAAATCACTTATGCTGGCAAGAAGCGATAAGGATTAAGGGCTGACCCTCACCTTAAACAAGATTTCATTAATAATTGGTCGTTATATTGGGACTTTTTTGACTTTACTAACAAACTCCGTTCACTTGGACTGCTACATTTATAATTGAAGATTGTAACTCATTTTAAAATGTTTATTTACATTTGTGATGTGTTTGTAGTCACTTATATGTTCCAGCATATCCTTAATTTTATCTTTCTTGTTCAACTTTCAAGATTAGCTGAGCATTATTAGGTTAATATGTTTTGTTTTACATTTGTTTTCTTACTTAGTTCTAATAACAGCTTAGGTGTATTCTCCATCATCAAATTCTTCTAGGACACCTAACTCTCTAAGCTGTATAAGTTTGTGTTATAGTCCTTCAATGGACAAATGTTATATCTTGCTTGTTTTTGTAAAACCCAATAAAACTTTTAAAAAAACAAAAAAACAAAAAACAATTGGTCAACACACAACAAAGAGAAATCACAATTCTAGCCGATAAAGTGGATGACCTAGAAAAAAGAAGCAGACGGAACAATCTTTGTATAATTGGGGTCCCAGAATCAATTAAAGAAACAGAACTAGAAATATTTCTGCACTCCACTCTACTAAAAATGGAAGAAGACCAATCTCACTTCCTGAATGAAAGGTTCCATAAAATCGGCCCCCCCACTGACCACAGACTTAAAAAAACCAAAACAAGTATTTAAGCTCCTCAATTACACAGATAAAATGAACATTCTTTCAGCTTACAGAAAAACAAGGAATCTATTATATGACAACAACAGAATATTGATATTCCAGGACTTTTCAGCCTCTGTCACCACGAAAAGGAAGGAATTTTCATCGATCTGCACAACTCTCTTCAACTCGGGATATCGATTTTCCTTATTATTCCCAGCAAAGCCAAAACAAGCCAAAGAATACTATGATGAGAAAACTAAGGACAGAGATCAAACCTAACTCAACAGCTGGAAAAATACAATTTTGTGAATTGCAGTGAAGAAATACCCATGTTCCTAATTGATACATGCATGACTTACAAGACAACGTCTAAAGGAACATTTTTCTTCCACCTTTGAAACTAGTCTCCTCAATATGAGTGAGATATTAAGGTTAAAAAGTTTTATAAAGGGCAAGATGTGAAATGTTTAGTATTTCTAATTTCTCTTAATCTCTTTTACTTACCATGTTATATTTCAGGTTAAATAGTAATTGTTTATGTCAGCTCAATGTGACTTCAGATAAGAAACGAATGTACGCTATATGCTTTAACCCCAAATCCTATGTGAATCACAATCAAGGGATCTGGTCTGCTAGCTGGGACAGACCACCCCTACAACACACTCACACCCCACCCATTGATCATTTAAGAATGGGAATAGGTTAAAACATGCACACAACAGACCCCAAGACCCCGTTAGAGAAACCCATTAATCATTTCAAGATAATTTCTTGGAACGTAGGAAGCCTTAATTCCCCAATGAAAAGGAGGAAGATAAAAGACAAACTACAGAGAGAAAAAGTTCAAATAATACTTTTACAGGAATCTCATTGGAAACGAGCAGATAACCTGAAATTAAAAGATAAATGGTTACAGGTAACACTAGATGCCTCTTACAAAACCGAATCTAGAGGGGTAGCGATATTAATTAGTAAGAATCTACAATGTACTGTTCTCACGAACTTACAAAGATAAAAATTGCCGATACATGATAATAGACATAAATATCGCTGGTACCGTATATACAATAATAAATGTAATATGCAATAATAATAATATGCAAATGATGCTAACAAATCTTTTTTTACAGATGTATTACAAAAGATAACTTCTTGGGAGGCTACGAATATCATACTAGGAGGAGATTTCAATGCAGTTTGGGATGATTTCAAGGACAAATCAGGCAAGTCTACTGCACACTCACAAAACAGAGCAAAACCCTTACACATGATATGTGAAACCTACAACTATGTGATACATATAGACATATACACCCTACAACTAAAGATTACACGTTCTATTCGGGAGTTCACAATACACAGTCCAGAATAGATTATATATTCCTCTCACAGACACTATTACCAATGATGAAGTCAGCCAACATCGGAAATATAGATATCTCAGATCACACATCGATTTCAACCACTTTAAAACTAACCTCACCTCACCATAACTGGGGATTTCAGGATTATCTGTGCCCTAGTGAAGATTTGCAAACTTTCCTAAAAACAAGCTGGGCAAACTATGTAGACGATAACATTGACCATTGGGACGACCCACAACTATTATGCGCAGCGGCTAAACCAGTATTGAGAGTACAAGTTATCTCATACCTAATTAAACAGAGGAGAAACGAAAAATATAATCTCTTACAAAAACAATTAACCCAACACTACACAGCCTTTAAAAAAACGAACACACAAGAAGATGAGAATAAATACAAAGAAACAAAGGAACTCTTTGATATTTTATTAACAGAAAAAGCACACAAGTCAATAAGTCACACTGCAAACAGATTTTATAGATACGGTAACAAATCAGGGAAATTATTGGCACAAATAGCTAAAAGGCAAGCACGTAATACATACATACAAAAGATTAAAACAGCAAATGGATGGACGCACGACACAAAACAAATTAGAAATATATTAACTGAACACTTTAGGAAATGTTATGAGTCTTTTTCTGATCTTTTAATAGAGCCTTTACTAAATCCTATTATATTAAATCCTATTATATTAAAACACACAAGTATTGATAAGACATAGTGGCATCCTCAATGTACACTATCAGGGTACAGATGGAGCCAGAATGGATTGTCTGTCTGTCCAGCATGCTGTAACATGCTGGACAGTCGCATTGAGTGCAGGGAACCGCGATGTCCAGACATTAAGAAAAGCTAGAATCTAAATTACTAATAAATGAATGGGCATTTTGATATATTCTAGGCTTTAGTAATGTGCAAAGTACTGCTTTAAAATACTTGGTTGGGTACTTTCCCCCCATAAAAACAAATAAATAGTAATTTAAAAAAAGCATATATCTATGTTTTATAGAATCCCTGGCAATATCTTAAATACAACAGTGATTTTTTTTACTTTTTAATAGCTGTGTATATTGGCCTTAAAGAAAGGTTTTCAGCAGCTTCTACATATCAGAGGCTTCGTAGCCTTGTGGTTAAGTACATGAACTTTGGAGGAAGAAGTTCAAATCCTGCATTTTCTTTTCCCCCTTATAATTCACAATCATGATTTTTTTTTTTTGGGTGGGTGGGTGGGACACTGCCAAATCAATGGAAATAAATGGATGGGCATTGTGATCATAATTCTGCATTATACTGCATTAATGAATAATAATTGAAAAAAAAAGCATACATCTATGTAAGGTTTTATAGATCCCCTGGCAATAGCCTAAATATGGCAATGATGTTTTTTGATTTTACTATTAGCCTTAAAGAAATGTTTTCAGGAACTCAAAAAGCCAAAAGGCTTCATAGCATAGTGGTTAGGTAAATGACTTATGAAGGGCAAGGTCATGGGTGCAAGTCCTGCATTTTTTTTATTTTTTTTAAGCTTCATACTGTTAAATGTTCCACAGTGTTTGCATTCTAACAGTTGATTTATTCATATTAAAAATAATAGTATTTATATTTCTGACAGCGCAAAAAAAATATTTTACTGTTATTATAGATTGG
This sequence comes from Xenopus petersii, assembly GCA_038501925.1. Lineage (NCBI taxonomy): Eukaryota > Metazoa > Chordata > Amphibia > Anura > Pipidae > Xenopus > Xenopus petersii. The sequence continues at coordinate 124,985,666 of CM076674.1, forward strand.
ATGTGTGATATATTGAGGCAACAGAATAACTGATAAACATTATCAGTTAACAATCATTGTTTTTATATTAACCCTTCAAAACCCTTGGTATTATACAATGCCTCCAAAACATCACCCTCCCCGTCCCATTTTTTTTAACCCCCCCACCCGACACAATACTTGTCTCAAGAAATAGTTTCAAATATTCGTATGAAACAGGTAACTGGGATTGTTAAAGGGATACTGTCATCGGAAAACGTGTTTTTTTCAAAATGCATCAGTTAATAGTGCTACTCCAGCAGAATTCTGCACTGAAATACATTTCTCAAAAGAGCAAATATTTATTTGATCCCCATTGTAAGCAGAAGTCCTGTCCTGCTTTATGGCACCTGAGATTCTAGCTATCTGTATAACAGTGCATTCTGTCCCAGTGTCCATGATGAAAAACTGGTAGGTTTTGGCACAATTTGCAATTTGGCACAGTGATTTTCAAAGTGTTTCTGTTGTTTGTCCACGATGAAAAACTTGTTAATAAATTGAAAGCTGCTTGTGTTGCCATATAGAATGCACAGCACAGCCAATCTTCTAAGAAGTTACAGTTAATGTTAACGAGAATGCACGCCCATAGGCTAACATTTCCATTTTGACACTGTGATTTTCCAAGCGTTCCTGTATTTTTTGTCCTTGATGAAAGAATTGTGAAATGTGTACTGCCATATAAAATGCAAAGCCCTGCCAACTTTCTGAAAAGTTACAACCAATGTTGACATGAATTCATGCCCCTAGTCCAACATTGCATTTTAATAAATTGATTTTCCAAGTGTTCTTGTTGTTTGTCCATGAGAAGCAGCTTGTAATGAAATATAGAATGCACAGCCCTGTCAACTTTCTCAAAAGTTACAACCAATGTTGATCTGAATGCATGCCCAAAGTTTAACATTGCATTTTGACCCAGTGATTTTCCAAGTGTTTCTGTTGTTTGTCCTTGATGAAAAACGTGTTAATAAATTGGAAGCTGCTTGTGTTGCCACATAGAATGCACAGCACAGCCATGACAAGGGGACTCCTCAATTTGACCCTTGCCTTGAGCTATCCCACTGGACCCCATTATTACATACCTTAATAAAACCAGGAGACAGAGATGGGTGTAAAATGGCCACAGCATTTATTCACATTTTATTAAATAAATAGGACCTTGCCAGCTTAACCCAAGGCAATATTCTAAAGCCAGAATTTAACAAGAGATCGCTACTATGCTCTGTCGCCAACATAGTTACATAGTTAAATTGGGTTGAAAAAAGACAAAGTCCATCAAGTTCAACCCCTCCAAATGAAAACCCAGCATCCACACACACACCCCTCCCTACTTTTAATTAAATTCTATATACCCATACCTATACTAACTATAGAGCTAAGTATCACAATAGCCTTTGATATTATGTCTGTCCAAAAAATCATCAAAGCCATTCTTAAAGGCATTAACTGAATCAGCCATCCAGAGAAAACAACCCCAACCTTGACAGTCTACCCTCATAATTTAAGTCTTCCGTCCCTCTAACCAATTTAGTTGCACGTCTCTGCACTCTCTCCAGCTCATTTATATCCCTCTTAAGGACTGGAGTCCAAAACTGCACTGCATACTCCAGATGAGGCCTTACCAGGGATCTATAAGGAGGCATAATTATGTTTTCATCCCTTGAGTTAATGCCCTTTTTTAAGCAAGACAGAACTTTATTTGCTTTAGTAGCCACAGAATGACACTGCCCAGAATTAGACAACGTGTTATCTGCAAAGACCCCTAGATCCTTCTCATTTAAGGAAACTCCCAACACACTGCCATTTAGTGTATAACTTGCATTTATATTATTTTTGCCAAAGTGCATAACCTTGCATTTATCAACATTGAACCTAATTTTCCAGTTTGCTGCCCAGTTTTCCAGTTTTGACAAATCACTCTGCAAAGCGGCAGCATCCTGAATGGAACCTATAGTTCTGCACAATTTAGTATCATCTGCAAAAATAGAAACAGTACTTTCAATGCCCACCTCCAGGTCATTAATAAACAAGTTGAAAAGCAAGGGACCTAGTACAGAGCCCTGCGGTACTCCACTAACAACACTGGTCCAATTAGAAAATGTTCCATTTACCACCACTCTTTGTAGTCTATCTTTTAGCCAGTTCTCTATCCAGGTCAACATTCCTTAATTTAACCAGTAACCTTTTGTGTGGCACTGTATCAAACGCTTTAGCAAAGTCTAAGTAAATCACATCCACTGCCATCCCAGAAGGCTGAGAACGGGATCTTTTTTTGAATAGAAGCACCACATTAGCAATATGCCAGTCTCTCGGCACTATGCCAGACCTCAATGAATCCTGAAAAATTAAGTAAAGAGGTTTGGCAATCACAGAGCTAAGATCGCTAATTACCCTGGGATGAATACCATCTGGCCCTGGACCTTAACATGTTCTAGTCTCTTTCGAATTTCTTCATGTGTGAACCATGCATCATTAGTTGTATTACTAGAATTGGGACTGTTAAGAAGGAAACCTTCACTTACTGGTTCCTCATTTGTGTAGACAGATGGAAAATATGAGTTCAGAATCTGCGCTTTTATTTTGTTTTCATCAACCAGCTGACCCCCCTCTGATAGTAAGGGTCCCACCCCTTCCTGCTTCATTTTTTTACTATTAACATATTTAAAAAATAATTTTGGATTTTTTTTACTGCTTGCTGCAATATCCTTTTCTATATCAATTTTAGCTTACCTTATAGCTTCTTTGCATGATTTATTGGCCTCCTTGTACCTTATAAATGATTCCCGTCTTTTCTTACCCACCTCAACACCAACGCTTCTATTGAACCAAAAAGGTTTTGCATTGCAACGATGTTCCTTGCTTACAAGTGGAATATACTGACAAGTATATTTATTAAGCAGCATTTTAAAGACTTCCCATTTTTGTTCTGTGTTTAACCCTGTGAAAAGCATTTCCCACTTAATATGTTGCAGAGATGCCCTTATACTGTCAAAGTTTGCACGTCTGAAATTTAGTGTTTTAGTTACTCCCTTATAGAATTGCTTCTGCAACAGAATCTCAAAGGAGACCATGTTATGATCACTATTCCCTAAATGCTCACCCACACAAATGTTAGAGATGAGTTCAGTATTGTTAGTTATTACCAGGTCCAAAAGAGAGTTATTCTTAGTAGGTTCTTGAACGAGCTGGAATAAAAAGTTGTCATTCAGCATATTTACAAACCTAGTAGCTTTTTCTGTCTTAGCAACCCCATTACCCCAGTCAATGTATGGATAATTGAAGTCACCCATAGCAACAACTTGACCCAGCTGTGAAGCTGCTTGTATCTGCAAGAGTAGCTGGGCTTCATACTCGACACTTATACGAGGTGGTTTATAGCATACACCAATGATAATTCTTTTTGTTACCTTTTGCCCAGTCCAAATCTCTACCCAGAGTGATTCTACACTCTCACCAGTGCCAGCTATTGTTATTTCTTTAGCGCATGGCTTTAATTCAGGCTTTACATACAAACACACTCCTCCACCCTTTTTAATCCCTCTGTCCCTCCTAAAAAGGGTGTAACCATTTAAATTCACAATCCAGTCACATGTTTCATCCCACCAGGTCTCAGTGATACCAATTATATCATAATTTTTAGAGCATGCAATTGATTCTAGGTCTCCCATTTTACCTGACAAACTCTGTGCATTTGCCAGCATACAGCGGAGGTTACTACTTTTACTTTTGAAATTTGCATTACTTAGTGGAGAATTATACGTTAAGTTAGAATTATTCTGTTTTCCTTGTAACAGAGGGACCTCCTTAGCTGGTAAACTGTATGCCCCCCTCACTCCTCCCCCATGACCCCTTACTAACCCCACTGCCCTGTCTAGCTTTCCCATAATTCTTTATCTCACGCACCCCCCTTGCCTAGTTGAAACACTCCTCCAACCTCTTAGCCATTCTTTCCCCTAGAACCGCGGACCCCCTTCCATTGAGGTGCAAACCGTCACGACTGTATAGGTTGTACCCCAACGAAAAATCAGCCCAGTGCTCTAGGAACCCAAACCCTTCCTTCCTGCACCAAGACTTGAGCCACGCATTTAGCTCCCTAAACTCCCACTGTTTTCCTAAACTTGCACGTGGCACAGGCAAAATTTCAGAAAAGATGACATTGGAAGACCTTTCCTTGATCTTAGAGCCTAGATCCCTGAAATCATTCTTTAAGGTCTTCCATCTACCATTTATTTTGTCATTAGTACCGATATGCACTAAGACAGCTGGGTCATGCCCAGCCCCACCCAATAATTTGTCTATCCGATCAACCACATGCCGAACCCTGGCACCAGGTAGACAGCAAACTGTTCGGTTGTAGCAATCTGGATGACAAATTACCCTATCCACTTTCCTAATAATTGAGTCCCCTACAACCACAATCTGCTTAGGCCTGACTCTTCTCTCCTCCCCACCACTACTAGAGAAACTGGTCTCCCAGCTGTTAGAGAGATCAGCCCCATCTAGATTTGCCAATTCAGAGTTCATACTCCCATCATTTTCACACAATCTGACAAATTTGTTGCGATGTATAATCTCCGGATCAGCCTCCATTTTCCTTTTGTCCACCTTAGATTTTCTAACTGTCACCCAGCTAGCTGCCTCAACATCCTGCTGCTGTTCTGTTCCCCCCAAACTATCTGACCCCGCTAGGTCCTGCTCAGTGAGCAAAAGACTCCTTTCAAGATTGTCAATCTAACTTGAGCCTCCAAAGTGGCAATTTGCTCACAACCACCACAGAGGTAAGCACTTTGGAGTCAGAGTCAGACCTTCAATCTTGCTGGCACTCATTATCCCAGTTACAGATCAAAACAGGAAAAAATAAAAATAAATATATAAAATAGAAATTAGGGTTTAGAACAAACTTTTGCCATAGTTTGAACCTCCTTTAGTTTTAAACTTCGGTGTTTATAACTCCACTTACAGATCCCCCACTTAACTCCGGTGTTTATAACTCCACTTACAGATCCCCCACTTAACTCCGGTGTTTATAACTCCACTTACAGTTACCCCACTTAACTCCGGTGTTTATAACTCCACTTACAGATCCCCCACTTAAAGAGCAAACACTTAAGAGAAGCTAACACTAGAGCAAGCCCCACTGGAGACCCAGGGGTTCTATTTACACAGTCTGTTCAGGTGCAACTAATCAAACCCCACCCCCTCAAACGGAGGGAAAACTAACTGCAAAGTAAAGCAGGTTGTGACAAACTTGCTGTAAGCACACTAGCACACCAAACTTTGCTGTTTAGCACCCAAAACAGAAAAAAAACCTTTAAAAAATAAAACCACAGTAGTTAAATATAAACCTTAATATAAAATAGCAGTTAATAAATACTTATCCTTTTCAGTTGATTTGTTTGGTTTAAGTTGCTTTATTCCAGTCAGCAGCCTGATTCAAACAGGCGAACATGAGAGAAGTTCAGCAGCCCTGCTGTCGGACCTGCATCTGCAGTGTGTCAATGATAGGAAATCCAAGCAGGCTGCCCCCTAGCACAAGCAGTAGTAGTAGCGTCTGTATCAATCAATCCACCGTGCAGTCACAGGAGAGAACCTCCTTTCTCCCTCTTCTAAACTTACCTGTGCAGTACTCTGGCAAGGTCCTACCGCTGTTGTGACAAATAAAACTCAAAATATAATATCATATGTGCACTGTTTTGATCTAAAGGAAGGCAAAAAACCCAGCCCAAAGCCAGTGCCAATTATGCTGCAAGAGGGAAAAAATTCCTTCCTGAATGGCGATCAGAAACAATGCACAGCTCTGCCAACTCTGTCAGACGTTACAGCTAATGATAAGCAGAATTTACGCCCATAAACTAACATTGCAATTTGGCACAGTGATTTTCAAAGTGTTTCTGTTGTTTGTCCACAATGAAAAATTGAAAGCTGCTTGTGTTGCCATATAGAATGCACAGCACAGCCAATTTTCTAAGAAATTACAGCTAATGTAAACCAGAATGCGCGCCCGTAGGCTAACATTTCCATTTTGACACCGTGATTTTCCTGTTTTTTTGCCCTTGATGAAAGAATTGTGAAATGTGTAGTGTTAGAAGATGCTTGTACAGCCATATAAAATTCAAAGCCCTGCCAACTTTCTGAAAAGTTGCAACCAATGTTGACCTGAATTCATGCCCCCAGTCCAACATTGCATTTTGACACATTGATTTTACAAGTGTTCTTGTTGTTTGTCCATGAGAAGCTGCTTTTAATGAAATATAGAATGCACAGCCCTGTCAGCTTTCTCAAAAGTTACAACCAATGTTGATCTCAATGCATGCCCATCGTCTAACATTGCATTTTGACACAGTGATTTTCCAAGTGTTTCTGTTGTTTGTCCACAATGAAAAACTTAACAAATTGCTGCTTGTGTTGCCACATAGAATGCACAGCACAGCCATGACAAGGGGACTCCTCCATTTGACCCTTGCCTTGAGCTATCCCACTGGACCCTATTATTACATACCTTAATGAAACCAGGAGACAGAGATGGGTGTAAAATGGCCACAGCATTTATTCACATTTTATTAAATAAATAGGACCTTGCCAGCTTAACCCAAGGCAATATTCTAAAGCCAGAATTTAACATGAGATCGCTACTATGCTCTGCCGCCAACATGAGAGAAGTTCAGCAGCCCTGCTGCCGGACCTGCATCTGCAGTGTGTCGATGATAGGAAATCCAAGCAGGCTGCCCCCTAGCACAAGCAGTAGTAGCATCTGTATCAATCAATGCACCGTGCAGTCACAAAACCTCCTTTCTCGCTCTTCTAAACTTACCTGTGCAATACTCTGGCAAGGCCCTACCGCCACAACGAGCCCAACTGAAAACCTGCAGTTGGGTTCGCCCCACCTTATCTTAATGTTAATTTTTTTAATAAATACTATAATAGAAATTAAATTAAAAACACAAATAGTCATAAAACATACAACACTGTTGATTTATCAAACAAACCATACCACAGGATGGAATAAAATTGGTTAATGCCTTATGATATACATATTTTTTAATATTCTATGTGTACAAAACATAAATAGATTCCTTTTTTAAATACTTTGAAATAATAATGACTGTGTGCAGTTGCCTGCAAAGCCAGCCACCCTCCTCTGGATGTATTTTGCTTGGGCAAGTTAAAACCATGCAAACTTACTGGTAGGTTGCCTGTCAAAGCCAAAGCATAGCAAAAACCTAGGAAATTGTACTATTATCTTGCCACAAATTACCACTTACTCTGCCCCATGCATTAGATTAGGATGTTTACACAACTTTTATTTCATCCTGGATACCAAATGTACTTTCTTATTAATAATGGAGTGATGGTCGACCTGCCCCATCTGCTCCAGAGGCCATAACGGTAATGTCACCAAACCACCTTGCCATGTTGCTTCCCTAAAAGCCCCTCCACTAAGTAGTGTCCTTTCGCAGGCACAAGTGTCCAGCTCAGAGGGCCCAGCATTAGAGGGTAAGGCCAACCAACCCCTTTACCATGCTACTACCTTAGCAACCCCTCCCAACCACATAAACCTCCCTCCAACCACACGTGCTCAGTTTAGAGGGCCCAGCTTAGAGGGTAAGGTCTCCCAACCACTTTGCCTAAAGTCTTGATATCATGGTTACTGTAGTGACAATTTATGATTAATAAAGAATACTGATAACCCTGTCATGACTGGGATGGGCAGCAATAATTTCTCGCTTGCGTGTACTCTCATCCGCCCCCCCATATACCCCAAGTTTTCTTGGTACCCTATGAACTAAAACCTAGGGGTGGTAGTAACCCTAAAAGTATTTCTGGTCGTTAGATGCTCATTGTAACAAATTTCCAGCTATGCATTAATTTTACTGTAAATGTGAACTCTAAATGTGTTAGCTGCTGTATTATGTTACCTTATTCCACCAAGGGTAGCATAACATATGCAGGGCGCATCGTAGCAGGCCACCAGCTACATATGCCTTCTAGCATGGTGGGTAAGCCCAATTGTATGCTTCGACCCAGGTATCTCAATGTCCCACCATGGGCCACTGTAGCCTACTGCATGCAGGAACCAGGTAACACTTGCAGGATTCATCGTACCGACAACCAGCCTCTTGTGTACTCCAGCATGGTGGGTACAGCTGATTGTATGCTTCAACCCAGGTATCTCTATGTAACATAACACCTCCCAGAGACCAACGCTCTTAGGGGCAAATTCACTAAGCGCCGTATCGTCAAACGCTAGCGTTAATTCGCTAGCGTTTGGCATTTTCATTACTGCGCAAATTCACTAACGAACGCTGGCGTCGATTCGCTAGTGTTACTTCGCACCCTTACGCCTGGCGAATTTTCGCTATTGACGTAACTACGCAAATTCACTAACGCGCGCAGTGTACTTAATTCTACCTTTTACACTAGACTTCCTTCGCCACCTCAGACCAGGCAAAGCGCAATAGAGTATATAGGGATTGCTTCAAAAAAAGTCAACATTTTTTCTAAGTCCCAAAAAACGCTGGCGTGTTTTCTACATTATGGGTGATAAGCTGAAAAAGATCAAAATGTTTTTGGGGCTCCCCTCCTTCCCCCCCTACATTTCCTGACTCATGGCAACTTACCTATACAGTGGGCACCGTGTAGGGCAAAAATTTTATTTGATGTTTTGAAGGTTTTCTAGGCATTTGTAGTGCTGATACGTATTCCTCCATTGAAATTTGAATTTGGCGCCGTATGCAAATTAACCTTCGCTAGCATAACTTCGCTTCACTTAGTGAATCAACTCTAGCGCAACTTCGCAATCTTACGCTACACCTGTGCGCAACTTCGGATTTTAGTGAATTTGCGGAGCACTGGCGAAACTATGCCTGGCGAAGTGCGGCGAAGTGCGGCGAAGTGCGGCGAAGTTGCGCCTGGCGCAACTACGAATCTTAGTGAATTTGCCCCTTAGAGAGGAAACATCCAACCATGGGCCACTGTAACACATTCATGATCCATGCACATTTGCAGGATCCACCGTTCCAGCCCCCATTTTTCTCCAGCATGGTGGGTATGCCAAATAGCATGGTGGGTACGCCAGATTGCATTCTTTTACCAAGGTATCATGATGAAACGTAACACCTCCCAGAAAGGCAACATCCAACCATGGGCCACACATGCATGATCCATGCAACACTTGCAGGATCCCCATACCAGCCACCAGCCGCTTGTGTTCTCAAACACAGCTCAACCACGCTGTGGAGACCAGCACTTCGACAGCCCAACCACGCTGTGGAGACCAATGCTCCGACAGCCCTTCCATGCTGTGGAGCCCTGCGCTCCGGCAACACTTCGACACTGTGGAACCACATGCTCTGGCAGCCTTTCGACACTGTGGAACCGCATGCTCTGGCAGCCCTTCCACACTGTGGAGCCCTATGCTCAAGCAGCCCTTCCACGCTATGGAGCCCGCGCTCCAGCAGCCCTTACATGCTGTGGTGCTCTGTACTTCGGCAGCCCTTCCATGCTGTGGAGCCCACGCTCCAACAGCCCTTCTACAATGTGGAGCATGTGCTCCAACCACCCTTTCATGTTGTGGAGCCCGCGCTCCAGCAGCTCTTCTGCGCTGTGGAGCCCCATGCTCCAGCAGCCCTTCCACACTGTGGAGCCCAATGCTCCAGCAGCCCTTCTACACTGTGAAGCATGTGCTTAACGCATGAAGTGAAATTACCACTTTTCCCAGACAGAATGGTTGCAAACACCATCTGCCATCCTGGACTACCTGACATGCTGGTCACCCGACTGCTAGGGGTCAGTTGGGCAAGTGTAACCTGCCAGCCACTTGTCCCTACTACTGCAGGACCCCTGCCTAAACACAGCTAGATGTGGTTCTGCACATCTCTGACCTAGACCAGTATAATTTGGCTGCTGGTCATTTGGATCCCTTGTCATGCAGCCCCTGCGCTTATAGCTCCAGAGCTTTCCTATCTTCTATGAAGTTACAGCTAATGATAAGCAGAATTTACGCCCATAAACTAACATTGCATTTTGGCACAGTGATTTTCCAAATATTCTTGTTGTTTGTCCATAATGAAAAATTTTTCAAAGTTGAAGTTTTGGAATCTGCTTGTAATGAAATATAGAATGCAGAGCCCTGTCAACTTTCTCAAAAGATACAACCAATGTTGATCTGAATGTATGCCCATAGTCTAACATTGCATTTTTACACAGTCATTTTCCAAGTGTTATTGTTGTTTCTCCTTCATGAAAAACTTTTTAAAGGTGTAGTTTTGGAAGCTGCTTGTAATGAAATATAGAATGCACAGCCCTGTCAACTTTCTGGAAAGTTACAAACATTGTTGACCTGAATGCATGACCATAGGCTAACATTGCATTTTGACACATTGTTGTTTGTCCATGATGAAAAACTTGTTGAAGGTGTAGGTTTGTAAACTGCTTGTAAAGAAATATAGAATGCACTTCTCTGCCAACTCTCTCAGAAGTTACAGCTAATGATACGCAGAATTTACTCCCATAAACTAACATTGCATTTTGGCACAGTGATTTTCCAAGTGTTTCTGTTGTTTGTCCTTGATTAAAAACTTGTTAATAAATTGGAAGCTGCTTGTGTTGCCATATAGAATGCACAGCACAGCCAATCTTCTAAAAAGTTACAGCTTATGTTAATCAGAATGCACTTTTATAGGCTAACATTGCATTTTGACACAGTAAGTTTCCCAGTGTTCTTATTGTTTCTCCATGATGAAAAATTGTTGAAGGTGTAATTTTGGAAGCTGCTTGTAAAAATAATATAGCATGAACAGCCCTGCCAACTCTCTCAGAAGTTACAGCTAATGTTAACCAGAATGCACACCCTTAGCTAAGCTAACATTTGCATTTTGACACAGTGATTTTCCAAGTGTTCTTGTTGTTTGTCCATGATGAAAAACTTTTCAAAGGTGGACTTTTGGAAGCTGCTTGTAATGAAATATAGAATGCACAGCCCTGTCAACTTTCTCAAAAGTTACAAGCAATTTTGACCTGAATGCATGCCCATAGTCTAACATTGCATTTTGACCCAGTGATTTTCCAAGTGTTTCTGTTGTTTGTCATTGATGGAAAACTTGTTAATAAACTGGAAGCTGCTTGTGTTGCCATATAGAATGCACAGCACAGCTAATCTTCTAAGAATTTACAGCTAATGTTAACCAGAATGCACGCCCAAAGCTAACATTTGCATTTTGACACAGTGATTTTCCAAGTGTTCTTACTATTTGTCCATGATGAAAAACTTGTTAAAGGTGTAGGTTTGTAAGCTGCTTGTGATAAAATATAGAATGCACAGCCCTGACAACTCTCTCAGAAGTTACAGCTAATGTTAACCAGTATGCACTTTTATCGGCTAACATTGCAATTTGTTTTGAAAATATTTTATTTGATTTTCAATTTCAAGAAATGATAACAGTATGACAGCAAATATTAAACAGATGAAGAAAGAAAAGTTGTAATCGATACAATGGCGTAGTATTATTAAAAACGAAATACCATTTAAAGAGACTGACAACAACTAACTAAAATTTACTAAACCAGTGGATGTACACATATTGAAAGAAAGAAAGAAATATGTCCATTCATCGACTGGAATGTCTGAAAGCACATCTTACAATAGGAGAAACCGTCATATTTGGAAGAGTCAAGTAAAGTCTCTTAATATTCAAGTGCTTTACAAGCAAAGGGAGATTAATTAATGATATCTTAGCTTGGGAAATATCAAAGATTAAAAAAAAGAGCGTTCGTCCCTTAATATTAAGGGAGAATTGGCCCATTTTTCACACATGGAAAAAACCTTTTGACAGGCTGGGGTAATATTCAAAGAATATAAATTATTTAGATCTGAAATAATTATTAATCCTAAGTATTCAATTTGATTCTTTGGGTTTTCAAGTTGGAATTTCTTAAGTAGTGAATTAGAAAAAGAACCATATATATTCATTATTTCTGATTTCTCAGCATTCATTTTGTAACCAGAAAAGACTGAAAGTCTTGAAATAAATCAAAAACAACCTTAAGTGAAGACTCAGGATTTTTTAAAATTAATGATAAATAATAAGGCTAATACCTTAAGATGTCTACTATTGATAGTATACCCTTAATTGACTTGGATTGATCAAGGAAACTAATTAGCGGTTCTAATGCAATATTAAATAAAAGGGGCTACAAAGGACAGCCCTGTCTCGTCCCTTTAAATATTTCAAAAGGTGGCAACCTAGCTAACCCCAAAATTACTTGTGTTTTGGGATTTTTGTAAAGATATTTGATATATTGGAAGAAGGGGCCCATGATACTGAATTTTTTAAGGCAAAAAAATAGATGTTCCCATGTAATATTATCAAACGCCTTCTCAGCATCAATATTAACCCTTTCCCTGCCAGCCGTTTTGTCCTAGATGCGAACATCTACTGCCAAGCAGTTTTTTGATATTTTGCACTCTTTCACTTTAACCCTTTGCCTGCCAAGCACGTACGGCGTACGTGCTGGCAGGCCAATGCTCAGGCTGCCAAGAACGTACATTGTACGTTCTTTGGCAGCTGAGCTCTCTCTCTGCTTCGGCGGCTTTTGCCGCCTCCGCAGAGAGTGGGGAGAGAAGACAGCCCCCTAGGCAACGAGGCTGGGGGGCTGTCAAGTCGGATCTGCGACTCGATTGTCGCAGATCCGACTTCAAAGTAGCAGACGCATCACATGGAGCGTCTGCTACTACACTCACCCTTCTTCCTGCCTGCAGAGCCGCCCACGCACTTCCTGCTGCGCAGCAACTCTGCAGACACGCTGCCAGGACTCCTCCAAAGAAGACAGCGATTCTCCTGCTCCAAAAACGGTAAGTGCACTTTTTTTTACACACTTACCTGCACCTACACATACTTACAGTACATTTATGCATTTTAGTAAAGATTGGAATTTTTTAAAATTTTTTTTTTTTAATTTTAGCACACTTGGTCCCTTTTGTACAGTTATTTACACTTATTTACACTTATTTACATGTATTTGCACACTCAGATAACTTTTATTAGTGCACAAATATGTATACACAAACAGGTGTTTTTTTTTTTTTTTACGAATTCATTATACTGTTATCTTTTGTTTTTTTTGCCTAAAAACGTGTTATTTTGGCAGCGTGACTATTGGATAATCGATTTCGGCCACTAATTACGCTGTCAGAACAATTATTTTGTTATTTCATTGATTTACGCTATTTTTGTGGTTTTATTGCAATTTTATCCCTGCATTATTGTTCCTTATGTATCTTTAGTATCGTTTTGCTGTTTGGTGCTTTGGTATAGAAAGATAGATTTTACTTAGTTTGATCCGCCAAAATATGTGCTTTCCAAAAATATATGGGTTTCTGGGGTTATTTTTACAGTTTGGGGGTCTTACGGCACATAACGTACAGTTAGGGTTCTCTTTTCTGCAGCTTAGTTGGCTAGCGTGAAAATTCATAGGCACGTTTTTCATTTGGGGTCCATACACAACACATACTTTGGTAAATCTATACATATTGGGCATCAAACTATTTATTAGACCTCTGACGTCCATATTTAGAGAGATTTTTCTTTGTACGTAAAACATTGTGTGTGATAAATGCGGCAAACTGCAACATTTTTAGGCGATTTTCAGAAATGTTGTAAAAACCTATATGTTTAGAAAAGCTTTGCAGTTTGGTAGTTTCGTGTAGAAAGACGTCGTTATCTTTGTTGGAATCAGCAGAATGTGTACTTTCCAAAAATGTATGGTTTTGGGGGGTCATTGCTGTTAGGAGGGTCTTGAGGCAAATAATATGAAGTCAAGGGTCTATGTTCACAGAAGGCGAATCGGCAGCGGAGAAAACTCATATTCACTATTTTTATTTGGGGTCCGCACATGCCAGCTGCCTTGGTATATCTATGCATATTGGGCATCAAACTGTTCAGTAGACCCTTGGCATCAATATTTATGGTGTTTTACAATTGTATGTAAGAAATTGGGTGAGATAAATGCGGCCAATTGCAATATTTTTAGGCGATTTTCAGAAATGTAAAAACAGTTGCTTTTATCGCCAAATTTAGGAAAGGCTTGCGACTTGGTACTTTGGAGTACAAAGACATGCATACCCAATTTGGATTCGCAGGAATGTGTACTTTCCAAAAATATATGGTTTTATGGGGTGAACGCACTTTTTTCTACCTTTGCCCCCCCCCCAAAACAATGTAAATGTGTTGATTTTGCAGTACCTGAAATGACAGACCATTTGAGGGTCTTTGTTTTGGGGCCCTATATGCCACGTGCTTGGGTACACCTATACATATTGGGCATCAAACTGTTCAGAGGACCCCAGGCTTTCATATTTGGGGTGATTTCTCTTGATACCTAAAAGTATGTGGGAACTACGATGCTAGAGGGTGAAAATTTTGAGGTGATTTTTGGAAATGTCCCCAAAAATCACCAAATTTAGAAATGGTTTGCGGCTTGGTACTTTGGAGTACAAAGACATCCATACCCGATTTGGATTCGCAGGAATGTGTACTTTCCGAAAATATATGGTTTTATGGGGTGAACTTACTTTTTTCTACCTTTGCCCCCCCCCCAAAAACAATGTAAATGTGTTGATTTTGCAGTACCTGAAATGACAGACCATATGGGGGTCTTTCTTTTGGGGCCCCTGTATGCCACGTGCTTGGGTACACCTATACATATTGGGCATCAAACTGTTCAGGGGACCCTAGGCTTTCATATTTGGGGTGATTTCTCTTGATACCTAAAAGTATGTGGGTAATACGATGCTGCAGGGTAGATATTTTGAAGTAATTTTTGGAAATGTCCCCAAAATCCCCAAATTTAGGAATGGTTTGCGGCTTGGTTCTTTGGAGTACAAAGACATGCATACCCAATTTAGATCCGTGGGAATGTGTACTTTCCGAAAATATATGGTTTTCTGGGGTGAACTTACTTTTTTCTACATTTGCCCCCCTCAAAACAATGTAAATGTGTTGATTTTGCAGTACCTGAAATGACAGACCATATGGGGGTCTTCGTTTTGGGGCCCCTATACGCCACGTGCTTGGGTACACCTATACATATTGGGCATCAAACTGTTCAGAGGACCCCAGGCTTTCATATTTGGGGTGATTTGTCTTGATACCTAAAAGTATGTGGGTAATACGATGCTGCAGGGTCGGAATTTTGAAGTCATTTTTGGAAATGTCCCCAAAATCACCAAATTTAGGAATGGTTTGCGGCTTGGTACTTTGGAGTACAAAGACATGCATACCCAATTTAGATCCGTGGGAATGTGTACTTTCCGAAAATATATGGTTTTCTGGGGTGAACTTATTTTTTTCTACATTTGCCCCCCTCAAAACAATGTAAATGTGTTGATTTTGCAGTACCTGAAATGACAGACCATATGGGGGTCTTCGTTTTGGGGCCCCTATACGCCACGTGCTTGGGTACACCTATACATATTGGGCATCAAACTGTTCAGAGGACCCCAGGCTTTCATATTTGGGGTGATTTGTCTTGATACCTAAAAGTATGTGGGTAATACGATGCTGCAGGGTCGAAATTTTGAAGTCATTTTTGGAAATGTCCCCAAAATCACCAAATTTAGGAATGGTTTGCGGCTTGGTACTTTGGAGTACAAAGACATGCATACCCAATTTAGATCTGTGGGAATGTGTACTTTCCGAAAATATATGGTTTTCTGGGGTGAACTTACTTTTTTTCTACATTTGCCCCACTCAAAACAATGTAAATGTGTTGATTTTGCAGTACCTGAAATGACAGACCATATGGGGGTCTTTGTTTTGGGGCCCCTATACGCCATGTGCTTGGGTACACCTATACATATTGGGCATCAAACTGTTCAGAGGACCCCAGGCTTTCATATTTTGGGTGATTTGTCTTTATACCTAAAAGTATGTGGGTAATACGATGCTGCAGGGTCGAAATTTTGAAGTCATTTTTGGAAATGTCCCCAAAATCACCAAATTTAGGAATGGTTTGCGGCTAGGTACTTTGTAGTAGAAAGACATGCATACCCAATTTAGATTCGTGGGAATGTGTACTTTCCGAAAATATATGGTTTTCTGGGGTGAACTTACTTTTTTCTACCTTTGCCCCCCCCCAAAACGATGTAAATGTGTTGATTTTGCAGTACCTGAAATGACAGAACATACAAGGGGGGGTCTTCATTTTAGGGCCCCTATATGCCACATGCTTGGGTACACCTATACATATTGGGCATCAAACTGTTCAGAGGACCCTAGGCTTTCATATTTGGGGTGATTTCTCTTGATACCTAAAAGTATGTGGGTAATACGATGCTGCAGAGTAGATATTATTTTGAGGTGATTTTGGAAATGTCACCAAAATCACCAAATTTAGGAATGATTTGCGGCTTGGTACTTTGTAGTAGAAAGACATGCATACCCAATTTGGATTCGTTGGAATGTGTACTTTCCGAAAATATATGGTTTTCTGGGTGAACTTACTGTTTTCTACTTTTGCCCCCCCCCCAAAACGATGTAAATGTGTTGATTTTGCAGTACCTGAAATGACAGACTATATGGGGGTCTTCCTTTTGGGGCCCCTGTATGCCACGTGCTTGGGTACACCTATACATATCAGGCATCAAACTGTTCAGAGGACCCTAGGCTTTCATATTTGGGTGATTTGTCTTGATACCTAAAAGTATGTGTGTAATACGATGCTGCAGGGTAGATATTTTGAGGTGATTTTTGGAAATATCACCTAAAGCACCAAATTTAGGAATGATTTGCGGCTTGGTACTTTGGCGTAGAAAGACATGCATACCCAATTTGGATTCGTTGGAATGTGTACTTTCCGAAAATATATGGTTTTCTGGGGTGAACTTACTGTTTTCTACTTTTGCCCCCCCCCTAACGATGTAAATGTGTTGATTTTGCAGTACCTGAAATGACAGACTATATGGGGGTCTTCCTTTTGGGGCCCCTGTATGCCACGTGCTTGGGTACACCTATACATATTGGGCATCAAACTGTTCAGAGGACCCTAGGCTTTCATATTTGGGGTGATTTCTCTTGATACCTAAAAGTATGTGGGTAATACGATGCTGCAGAGTAGATATTTTGAGGTGATTTTTGGAAATGTCACCTAAATCACCAAATTTAGGAATGATTTGCGGCTTGGTACTTTGGCGTAGAAAGACATGCATACCCAATTTGAATTCGTGGGAATGTGTACTTTCCGAAAATATATGGTTTTCTGGGGTGAACTTACTGTTTTCTACTTTTGCCCCCCCAAAACAATGTAAATGTGTTGATTTTGCAGTACCTGAAATGTCAGACTATATGGGGGTCTTCCTTTTAGGGCCTCTATATGCCACATGCTTGGGTACACCTATACATATTGGGCATCAAACTGTTCAGAGGACCCTAGGCTTTCATATTTGGGGTGATTTGTCTTGATACCTAAAATTATGTGGGTAATACGATGCTGCAGAGTAGATATTTTGAGGTGATTTTTGGAAATGTCACCTAAATCACCAAATTTAGGAATGATTTGCGGCTTGGTACTTTGGCGTAGAAAGACATGCATACCCAATTTGGATTCGTTGGAATGTGTACTTTCCGAAAATATATGGTTTTCTGGGGTGAACTTACTGTTTTCTACTTTTGCCCCCCCCCCCAAAACGATGTAAATGTGTTGATTTTGCAGTACCTGAAATGACAGACTATATGGGGTTCTTCCTTTTGGGGCCCCTGTATGCCACGTGCTTGGGTACACCTATACATATCAGGCATCAAACTGTTCAGAGGACCCTAGGCTTTCATATTTGGGGTGATTTGTCTTGATACCTAAAAGTATGTGGGTAATACGATGCTGCAGAGTAGATATTTTGAGGTGATTTTTGGAAATGTCACCTAAATCACCAAATTTAGGAATGATTTGCGGCTTGGTACTTTGGCGTAGAAAGACATGCATACCCAATTTGGATTCGTTGGAATGTGTACTTTCCGAAAATATATGGTTTTCTGGGGTGAACGTACTTTTTTCTACCTTTGCCGCCCCCCAAAACAATGTAAATGTGTTGATTTTGCAGTACCTGAAATGACAGACTATATGGGGGTCTTCCTTTTGGGGCCCCTGTATGCCACGTGCTTTGGTACACCTATACATATTGGGCATCAAACTGTTCAGAGGACCCTAGGCTTTCATATTTGGGGTGATTTCTCTTGATACCTAAAAGTATGTGGGTAATACGATGCTGCAGGGTAGATATTTTGAGGTGATTTTTGGAAATGTCACCTAAATCACCAAATTTAGGAATGATTTGCGGCTTGGTACTTTGGCGTAGAAAGACATGCATACCCAATTTGAATTCGTGGGAATGTGTACTTTCCGAAAATATATGGTTTTCTGGGGTGAACTTACTGTTTTCTACTTTTGCCCCCCCAAAACAATGTAAATGTGTTGATTTTGCAGTACCTGAAATGTCAGACTATATGGGGGTCTTCCTTTTAGGGCCTCTATATGCCACATGCTTGGGTACACCTATACATATTGGGCATCAAACTGTTCAGAGGACCCTAGGCTTTCATATTTGGGGTGATTTGTCTTGATACCTAAAAGTATGTGGGTAATACGATGCTGCAGAGTAAATATTTTGAGGTGATTTTTGGAAATGTCACCTAAAGCACCAAATCTAGGAATGATTTGCGGCTTGGTACTTTGGCGTAGAAAGACATGCATACCCAATTTGGATTCGTTGGAATGTGTACTTTCCGAAAATATATGGTTTTCTGGGGTGAACTTACTGTTTTCTACTTTTGCCCCCCCCAAAACAATGTAAATGTGTTGATTTTGCAGTACCTGAAATGACAGACTATATGGGGGTCTTCATTTTGGGGCCCCTGTATGCCACGTGCTTGGTTACACCTATACATATCGGGCATCAAACTGTTCAGAGGACCCTAGGCTTTCATATTTGGGATGATTTGTCTTGATACCTAAAAGTATGTGGGTAATACAAACGGGGGGTCTTCCTTTTGGGGCCTCCTATGCCACGTGCTTGGGTACATCTATTCATATTGGGCATCAAACTGTTCAGTGGACCCAGGATTTTATATTTGGGGTGTTTTACATTGATACCTAATGATGTGTGGGAGATATGTTGCTGTAGAGTGGAAGCTTTGAGGTCATTTTTCAAAAAATTCACCAATTTCTATAAAACATTATAACTTTAGGAAACAATTGCAACTTAGTGGTTTGGAGTACAAAGATATTTCTACCCATTTTTGATTCACCAGAATCTGTTCTTTCTATTAATGGGTAGTTTTCTAGGGTAAACCTACTGTTAGCGGAATGTTTGGCCTTGAAATCAAAAGTATGCCGTTTGGGGAGTGTTGCTTTGGAAATTTGGTTGTGTACTGCTTGTAGATTTTGAGCTATACAAGTGAGAAATCTCCATAAAACTATATATATTTGGTATTGTCGCGTTCAGGAGACATAGACCTTTCTAAATCGGCTGTGTTCTCGTACATAAAATGAATGATGTTTCTGATATATGTGATTGTTCTTCGTGCAACATGATTTTTTTCATTTTATTTGACACTTAGAATCCAATATTTTTTTAGAGAAGTAGAATTACACCAAAATTCTTGCATATTGTGAAAGTTCAGGTTGTCCTGAAAAAAACAATATATTGTTTTCCTGGGTTAACTAAAAGACCACCCCAGGAAAGGCCCTTAAAGTGAAAGAGTGCAAAATATCTAAAAACTGCTTGGCAGTAGATGTTCGCATCTAGGACAAAACGGCTGGCAGGGAAAGGGTTAAAGCAATGCAAACTTCTGCTGAAAGAAAGAGGGCATGCACCCCTACAGAACAGCATGTTTACTGCAGGGCATCTTTAACAACAATGACAAAACAACAACACAGATGTTTATAGATTTGGAACAACTTTATTTAATATGTTAAAATAAACATTGATGCAACAACAAACTCACCAGACTGTGCCAAAATATGTATTTTTCAAGATGACTGAAATTGCTCCAAATAAGTCACTGTTTGAAGACATATAAAACCAGAATATTTAAACATACAACTTTGTTCTTCCAGTCATTAAGTACTCATGTTACTATCCCATGAAAGGCAGGCACCTCCTACTGATGTGTATAAATACAAATATACAGAGAAGGAATGTTCTGGGCACACATTAAGCTATACCCACATACTGTACTGTCTAAGGAATCAATATGGCACCTCTTCCCATATGTATAAATACAAATATACAGAGAAGGAATGTTCTGGGCACACAATAAGCTATACCCTCATACTGTACTGTCTAAGGGAATCAATATGGCACCTCCCTCCTCCCATATGTATAAATACAAATATACAGAGAAGGAATGTTCTGGGCACACAATAAGCTATACCCTCATACTGTACTGTCTAAGGAAATCAATATTGCACCTCCCTCCTCCCATATGTATAAATACAAATATACAGAGAAGGAATGTTCTGGGCACACAATTAGCTATACCCTCATACTGTACTGTCTAAGGGAATCAATATGGCACCTCCTCCCATATGTATAAATACAAATATACAGAGAAGGAATGTTCTGGGCACACAATAAGCTATACCCTCATAATGTACTGTCTAAGGGATCAATATGGCACCTCCTCAAAAAGGCCCTGGCCCTTAGATACACTTAAAATGTTACTCAGTTAGGGTTGCCACCTTTTCTGGAAAAAAAAAATACCGGCCTTCCTATATATTTATCTTTATTCCCTATTAATAACATTGGGATCACTGACCTTCCTATATATTTATCTTTTTTCCCTATTAATAACATTAGGATCAACCATCATTTTTACCGGCAAGGTGGCAACCCTACACTCAGTGATGTTACTGGTCCTTTAACGCTAGACACACATGAAAACCTCCTTGTGCTACATAGCTAAATGATTCAGCCCTCCATTGAATCCCAGCTGTATAGCCCCTCCCCCAAAACTCATAATGGAGGGGAAGCCAAAAAACATATGGGAGGAACCCTGCTCCAGCTTGGATAAAGGAAAATGTCCCAGATCATGATGATTCCCTTTTATCCAAGCTGAAGCAGGGTGCCTCCCATATGTTTCATCATGCATAAGAGACACTAGGGGCTTTTAAGGGGCTGCACAGTTTATGCTTTATAAAGAATTATTAAACCAGGTATATCCCAACCTGCAGCCCTCCAGGCCAGCTGCAACCTTTTTAAGAAAAGCTGCATTGTAAGAGAACAAAGGAAGCAGCTGCAGGCTGCTCTCACACGGTCTCACAACAAAGGAAGCACTAGCAGCTGCGGCCTGCTCACACAAACAGACAGTCTTTCAGTCTCAGCCGCGCACATTGGTGCAGTCTCTCTAGACCGGGGGCTCCTGCTCAGCCTACCTTACTAGTTGGAGTCTGTCAGGATTGATTCAATTGGGTTCGTTGAGCCGCCTGGAATGACACATGCACCGCAGCAGAAATGACTGTACCTCGCTCGGCGGGCAGCCTTAGTAACAGCAAGTCTACTGTCTGAGACACAAAGATGGAGTCACTCTGCGATGACTCACCAGACGCGTGCTCTCCCCTCCCACCGCGGAAGAAGTCAGGCAGCTCAATGCAGCGCGCCGGAAACTAGCGAAATCAACTCCTCCTGCTCCGCCGCTCCGGAAACTGCCGAGAAAACCCGGAAGAAACGAGGAAGATCCGAACAGCGCCGAGCCGCGGGACATCTTCACCTACTATCCGGGACGGCGGGACTTTTGATGAAATAACAGATGGATTTATTCAGCACAAGCAATAATTCAATTGACCACAGGCTTACTCGTGTATGAGGTAGGTGTAACAAGTCACAGAGGAGGGTAGATAGAGGAGGATGATACAGCAATCGCAGATGTCACTCCCATAAGTCAAATAGTCAAGCGTATATCAATCCCCTTAAGCAATACACCTTTAAGTGGTCTGGATCCCATCCAGTGGAGTGGTTAGGGAGAAGAAATCTAGCCTAACACCCTATCCGCTGTGGTCCCTTCACTAAAGGCATACAAGGAAGCCTTGTGGGAAGCTAATCCCTGCTATTATTCTTGATGGAGCACACAACTGCTCTTTCTATATAAGCTGTCTGTCTTACTCTCCTAGAGAGTCTATTAAAGAGTGCTTGTTAACTTTGTTCACGGGGTTTCCTGGTCCCGACTTAATCTCTAAAGGTACAGGTCCCTTTAGGGCGGTGGCTTTACTGGGCCTTGGTGTACCCAGGCTCAATGTGCTCAACCAACAGGTAAGACACCATTGTGTCAGAAAGTGGTCATTACACCCTTTGGCCAATAACTGATAGTGAAATACTTAAACTAGATACATAGGCTTTTGCCTAGTAACTAGAGAAAAGGAAAGGTAGGGATTAAAAGCTATAGGAGCATAGCAGATCCTATAGTTCCCTACACATACACATATATATATATATATATATATATATATATATATATATATATAATACACACATGGTGCATCAACGCGTTTCGGCTCACATGGAGCCGTCGTTATATATATATATATATATATATATATATATATATATATAAATATACACACACACACGCATACACATTTACTGCCTAACATGGTATGGTATATATATATATATATGTATATATATATATATATATATACACATACATATATATGTATATATATCTATACATATATATATATATGTATACACACACACATGGTGCACATAGCAGATCCTATAGGTCCCTTCACATTAGGGATGCACCGAATCCAGGATTCGGTTCGGGATTCGGCCAGGATTCGGCCTTTTTCAGCAGGATTCGGATTCGGCCGAATCCTTCTGCCCGGCCGAACCGAATCCGAATCCTAATTTGCATATGCAAATTAGGGGCAGGGAGGGGAATTGCGTGACTTTTTGTCAGAAAACAAGGAAGTAAAAAATGTTTCCCCTTCCCACCCCTAATTTGCATATGCAAATTAGGGTTCGGATTCGGTTCGGTATTCGGCCGAATCCTTCGTGAAGGATTCGGGGGTTCGGCCGAATCCAAAAAAGTGGATTCGGTGCATCCCTACTTCACATACATACACATATATATATATATATATACACATACATATATATATATATATATATAAATATATATATATATATATATATATATATATATATATAATACAGAAGAGAGGATCAGCACTCACAGGACTTAAAAAATAATAAATTTATTATGAAAATATGGACTAACGTTTCGGCCCACCCTAGGGCCTTTCTCACTTTGAGAAAGGCCCTAGGGTGGGCCGAAACGTTAGTCCATATTTTCATAATAAATTTATTATTTTTTAAGTCCTGTGAGTGCTGATCCTCTCTTCTGTATCGTATGCTGAATTTATTGATCGCGCACCCAGGCATCTAAACAGTTTTTTCGTGAGTGCTGGCATCTCTCTGGACTGTTCACTTTTTCAAGTGTGCTAGAAAGTTTTCACCATGGAGAAACGTAGCCTGGAAAGGGCAATTTAAAAGTGGCTGCTCTATCTTCATAATGGGAGTTCGCCAGCCTGAACCTGGCAAAGTACACATGCACTTTGATAAATTACTGGATTTTCGCTGGCGAAAATTCTCTGGCTAAACTTCTCTAGTGCTGAGCTTTTTCGCTAGCGAATTGTCCTCTTCATCTTTCAGTACATTGGTGAACTTCTACAGGCGACTAATCTCCCTGAAATGCTTTCCTCGTGAAGCAACTTCAGGCGACGATAACTATGTGTAATGTCCTAATTTCATTTCCAGGGTCTTGTTTTCAAGGGGTTGTTCACCTTTAAATTTTAATTAACTTTCATTATGATGTAGAAATTGATATTCTGAGACAATTTTCACATTTTTATTATTTGTGGTTTTTAGTTTTTTATTTAGCAGCTCTCCAGTTTTTAATTTTAACAAACTAGTTGCTAGGATACAAATTACCCTAGCATCCATGCATTGATAGGAGAGGGCCTGAATAGAAATATAAGTAGAAAAAAGTAGCAATAACAATAAATCTGTAGCCATACAGAGCAGTTTTTATATGTGACCCCATTTGAAAGTTGAAAAGAGAAGAAAAAGGCAAATAATTAAAAAAATATAAAAAAGAAAAGATTAACACCAATCAAAAAGTTAGAATTTATCAATCTATAACATACTAAGATGGTTATTTATCAGAGGTCTAATGTTAGAGTTTTTTTTTAACTTGAATGAACTCACAACTCGAATATTTTATAATTTAAGAAAAAACTTATGTGGAAAAAATGTAATTCTGCAAGTTTGAGTTGTAAAATCCAAAAACTCGGATTGATCACGTTTTCAGTGAAAAAAAATTGAATCACCCAAATTAATTGAGTTTTCGGGCAAAATTCTCTGAAAAAAACTTGATCATCATTCAGGCTATTAACATCTTCATATAGGGACCTCTGCCATTGACTCCTACATGACCTCAACAGGTTTTAGATGGTGTATTTCAGGATTCAAACTATTTCCAGAGTTGGGGTATAATAAATATCGAATAAAAAACCTGAAAAAAATTTGAGTTTATTTTAACTCGAAAATGTGAGTTTGAACCAAAGAAATAACCTTGAAAACTCAAAATTTCATGGAAAGCACAACTTGATCCTTAATAAATCGGCCCCTAAAAGTTAACTTAAAGGAAAACAACCCCTTTAAGCTCTTTGTTGCAGATGACTGACAGTTAAGTTTGACATATGTATATATAACAAACATATTCAGTGTTTATACTCACCCCAGTCGTAGGACAGAGAATGAGAGGTAGTGTGTATGTTATTTTATTTTTTGCCTTGTTTTACAGTTGAAATGTAAATGTTTTACTTACAGCTAAGCCACGTATGTATGCACCAAGTATTAAAGTGCGAATTCCTGGGGAGACTTACACACTGTATGGTCAGGCAGTTTTCCTAGAGTGCTTTGCATTTGGAAAGTAAGTACTATCTGCTTTGTAAAATTCACAAGCATGCTTAAATTCAGTATGCTTCTTTGTTGTATGCATAAAAAAAATGTTTTCTGTTTTTTTAACTGATATAGGTTGTATATTTAATGGCAAACAATCAGTAATGTGATGCTTTCACATAGCCTGGGGTAAACTGTCTGAAAAACTACTGTTAATCTAATAGAGTACTCTAATATCTAAATACGTACACAAACAGGGATATTTGATTTTATAGGCTTAATTCTAACTAGTGATGAGAAATTTTATGAATAAATGCTGCAAAACAATGGCCATTGACTTCAATGCATTTCACAAATTTTCACTATTTTGCAAATTTTTCAGTGAAATGTAGCAGGCCAGATTCACTCATCACTAATTTTAACATGCTATAAAAATGTCTTCAGTGTATGAAGTGTTACTGTTTGTCTTAACTGGTAGGCCACCAAGATTTTTCATAACTTAGTTTTACCACATCCCATCCTATTTTTAGTCCTGTACCTCGCATTCGCTGGCGCAAGGTAGATGGCACACTACCACCACGATTGCTTGTTATAGATCCTGTTCTGCATTTCCCAAGTATTACCTTTGAAGAGGATGGAACATATGAGTGTGAAGCTGTGAACTCAGTGGGCTCCACAACTCACCAGGGACGAGTAATAGTACAGGGTAAGACGGTCTTTGCTATCTTGTTATTAAATGCAAAATGTTCATTAGCTAATTTGGGTTAAATAAGACACTTGTCCTTCAGATTTATTCCTTCAATATATCATTCAACATTACTGACCCAGAAGATGCCAAAAAAACCCAAATCATTTTGATGATTATGCTTTTAAATTTTTTCCCCCTACTGGATATTCCGAATGCCTACAAAATTTGCAGGAACGATGTAAACCATCTTTTCATGTAACAAATTTTGTCTCACAAGGTTACACAGCATTCCAAGTACTCAGATGTTAGTTAACTTTTGTAGTAGTATAATGACAACATAGCACTGAAGTTCAGTAGTGTACTGAAAATGATAAACCACAGTCAATGACAGTGCTCCTATTGTTACCTTAAAAATTGAGCCTGTGAATTTCCCAGTATTAATGCCTTTGCAGCTTTGCAGTAAGATATTTAGTACCATCTTTCTTTACTCTCTTATCTCTATTTCAGCTCAGCCTGAGTGGTTACATGTGATTACTGACACCGAGGCCAAGATTGCCTCTGATCTTCTCTGGAGCTGTGCAGCCTCTGGCAAACCACGTCCTACCATCCGCTGGCTGCGTGATGGCAAACCGCTGACATCGCAGGTATTCCTATTTAATTTTGCCTTTTACAAATTTCATGTGCACACCATAATAAAAGTAAAAAAAAAACCTGTACATTATGGCTTTTCATTATACTGTCAGCTGACAGCACTTTTGCCCTGGTTCTTGCTGCATTACACTGTTTACACTGCAAATAATTCACCCTACCATGTAAAACGTCATTCCTGACCCCACAAGTGTAATATTGGTGTGTAGGCAACCATCTCATTACATTTTGCCTGGTCATGTGCTTTTAGAAAGAGCCACTGCACTATAGAACTGCTTTCTGGCAGTTCTTCTCCTACTCAATGTAACTGATCAAGTCACAGTGGGACATTGATTATTACTACTGAGTGCTGTTCTTATATATACAAGTGAACTGTTATCTGGTTATCTTCCCATTGTTCTGCTAATGGCTGCTAGGGTGGTGATGTCACTCCAACTTTCAGTGCAGCAGAAAAGAGTGACTGAAGTTTATCAGAGTACAAGTCACATGACTGTGGCCACCTGGACAACTGACACTATGTCTAGCCCCATGTCAGATTTCAAAATTAAATATAAAAAAATCTGTTTGTTGTTTTAAAAAATGGATTTCAGTTTAGAAGTCTGCTGGAACAGCACTATTAACTGATATGTTTTGAAAAAAGCATGTTTTCCCATGACAGTATCTCTTTAAATAATCACTTAATGGCAGTGCCCAAAGTATTTTGCTTATAGCAAGCATTCATGTTGCATTAATCAACACTGAATCTTATTTGCCAGTTTGTTCCCAGTTTTGTGCAATTAAGCATCATAATAAAAGACAGAGTTAACACCAACCTCATCGTCATTTATGAACAAATAAAAAAACAAGGGTGAGACGACTGAAGTACTCTATAGATAACACTGGGGCAACTAGAAAATGTCCCATAAACCGCTACACTTTGTAATCTATTCTTTCTCAAGTTCTTTATACAAGTGAAAAAAGTATGCTCTAGGCCAATTTAATTTATAAACATATATGTATTTTAGGTTGCAAAAAATATACATATCTATGGTTTAAACTTTCAATCTGAATAGAGCTAGCCTAACTGAGCAGCAATCCAGAGAAAAGAGAAAAAAAATCCCCATCTGAAGGCTTCACAATTTGCCTTTTTTAGGGAAAAATTCCTTTCTCACCCCAAAATGGCAATCAGGCCGACCCCTGGAATATCTGTGTACTAAAATCTAATTTCAGTAAACCTGTTAGAAAGTGATCGAACCCCTTTTTGAAGCTATCTTATGTATCCACCAGCACAACCACTTTAGGGAGAAAATGTCACAAGTTCACAACTCTCACTGTAAAAAAGACTTTCAGATCATCAGAGAATCTTATTTCTTCTAATTTCAATGCTTACACTTGTTATGTTTTTTATATATTCATAGTTATGTTCTGCTGAGCAATGTGTAAACTGTGTAAACACTCCCAACAACAACCTTTCAAATTTTTATGTGCAACATGTTTTTTTTTATGCGCAACTATTTTTTTTATCCATTGGAGTCTATGGGTGTCATTTTTGCGGCAAAACTTGCAGAAAAATTTCGCTCATCACTATCCTCAGCATCTCTCTAGTTTGCAGTTTTAGCAATTTGGTTGCTAGGGCCCAAATTACCCTAGCTTCCAAGAAAAAGAAATTGAATAGAAGAGGGCATGACTAGAAAGATGAGTAATAAAAAGCAGCAATAACTTGCTTTGCCATTCTATAACATACTAAAAGTTAACTTAAATGTATACCACCCTTTAAGACCCTTTTCAGTATTTCGCATGCAACACCTAATATATTAAAATATTGGTGTGAGTTGTAAATCAGTCTATTGCATAGACACAATTTTGGTGCACATCTATGGATACCAGTGCTCTGTGCGCCTGTAAGTACTGCCATTCAAATTTATATTCAATTATATAAACTGCAGCTACTGTTGCAATTTGGTAACACAAAATTATGGGGTAAAACTGTCTCCCTCATTTTCCCTAACTGTTCCATCTTTAGTCCTCAGTTCACTGGCCACTGCTAATGGCTGCTCACTGAGCCACCTCTCCTCTTCATCTGCATCTTTCAAAAGTGAAGAACCTCATGGATTAACTGCTCCAAGATTAGATACATGTTGACAACCCACTAAGTTAATGCTTGGTTTCTTACTCTTGACTAGCAAGAGCAATTCCTACCTTGTATAAGACCATTTTGGTAATTTGGGACTTTTTGTTTTTGTAACAGATTCTAAATACTTTACATGCACAATTACACCATATGCATAAACACTTTAGATGCAGCACTCAAGCTATGGAACAGAAAACCCAAATAAAACAGGCTTAAAACACAGTCTTTGTCCTGGACATGTAGCCGGGCCCCCCCTCCATACGCATTTTGTTGCCCGTAATCAGCGGCGTGCGTGCTGCCGGGGCGTCCTGTGGGTATTTTATGATATGATATGAGCCACTGGGTATTTTATGATACGATATGTGATGAGTTATGATGATATATGATATAATCGGAGGACAGACCTACAAGCAGCAGATGCGACTGTATTACGCACCTGCACCTAAGACACTTACATGCATTTATATACATTATGGGGGTTATTTATTAAAGGTCAAGTTATAAGATCTCTAAAGAATCTAGTTTTTTTTTTACTAGAAAACTAATTTATAGAGGAAGATTTATTATATCCCCAAAAAATGGTTTATTTTGGCAACATCATCTGGAGTATGCAGTGCAGTTTTGGACTCCAGTCCTTAAGAGTGATATAAATGAGCTGGAGAGAGTGCAGAGACGTGCAACTAAATTGGTTAGAGGGACGGAAGACTTAAATTATGAGGGTAGACTGTCAAGGTTGGGGTTGTTTTCTCTGGAAAAAAGGCGCTTGTGAGGGGACATGATTACACTTTACAAGTACATTAGAGGACATTATAGGCAAATAGCAGGGGACCTTTTTACCCATAAAGTGGATCACCGTACCAGAGGCCACCCCTTTAGACTAGAAGAAAAGAACTTTAATGTCAGGACAGTGAGGTTGTGGAATGCACTGCCTGGTGATGTTGTGATGGCTGATTCAGTTAATGCCTTTAAGAATGGCTTGGATGATATTTTGGATAGACATAATATCAAAGGCTATTGTGATACTAAGCTCTATTGTTAGTATAGGTATGGGTATATAGAATTTGATTAAAAGTAGGGAGGGGTATGTGTATGTGTCTTGCTACAAGTTCCCTTGGCAGACTTATCACAAACTAAATGTGTAACTGAGCACTTCCCCCAGCAGACATATCAAATATAGTGGTGGAAATAAAACACACACACATTGATCATCATTAGAGAAGAATAATATATTGTAAGAAAAGTAATACAATACCGATTGAAGACAACGCAACGTCTAGCCGAGCTTCCCTTGGCAGACTTCTGAGAGGAACATCAGCTGGGGGACCCCGGGCCCAAATCAAATACAGCGACTCCCAGAGCACATCAATCGGCCAATGGTCCTTACAAGACCAATTATTCTACACAACACGTCTGCTTGTAGATGAAGTCCCAAAGCCCCCCCAGCTGAGCTCCTTTTTATAATGATACAATAACAAAGTAATAGATCATTACACATAGACATATAAAATAATAATAATGGCTACATGCCCAGTACATGGCCATGAGAATGACCATGAAAATGGAAATAACCATGTGAATGAAAATAATTGCTGTGTATGTTGATTATAACTATGTGAATAAGATATGAGAGTCTATCACCTTAACTCCTACTATTCCCTGTTCTCCTGCTAATATCAGTACATCCATTTTACAACTAAGGAGCCATATTGAATGCACTTGATCACACTCACATTCATACATGGCCTGCCATGTCACATTTGTATCACAGTATGGATGCTGGGTTTTCATTTGGAGGGGTTGAACTTGATGGACTTTGTCTTTTTTCAACTCAATTTAACTATGTAACTATGTAAAACATGACTATTGGATCAAGCATGTTTTTTCACTAATTACACTGTTGGATGAGTTGTTTCATTTCACTCATTTGCACAATTGTTTGCGGTTTTATTGCATTTTTATCCCTGCATTGTTCCTCAAGTTTTATTGCATTCCATTTTTATCCCTGCATTGTTGTTTCTCATTTTACATATTTAAGTTATATCTATACTATAATGGGCCAGATGGCATACACCCCCGGGTTCTAAGAAAGTTTAGTTCAGTTATAGGCTAGTATGTTTGACATCTGTTGTGGGCAAAGTGTTTGAAGGCTTGTTAAGGGATCAAAATTTTGTCCTAGTGAATGGCATTATGATCATTTCAGACAAATTTGATTGCTTTTTATGATATGCTAAATAAGATGCTGGACAGTGGGGGGCAGTAGATGTGATCTATTTGGATTTTGCCAAAGCGTTTGATACCTTGCCCCACAAAAGACTGCTTTCTAAAGTAAGGTCTGTTGGGCTTAATGAAGTTGTTTGCACATGGATAAGAAACTGGCTACAGGATCAGGTAAAGAGGGTCGTTGTTAATGGTAAATTCTCTAATTATAGAATAAGGTTCTTAGTGGGATCCCTCAGGGCTCGGTATTGGGACCACTTTTATTTAACTTGTTCATTAATGACTTAGGGGAGGGTATTGTAAGTAACGAATCAGTGTTTGCAGATGACACAAAACTATTCAGCACAATTCATTTCATTCAGGATGCAGCATTCTTACAACAGGATTTTGATAAACTGGCAATCTGGGCAGCTAAGTGACACATTAGATTCAATGTCGATAAATGTAAAGGTCTTGAGTTATATTAAAAGGGGCATTGATTCACAGGAAGAGGGGGTCATTCTTCCACTGTATAGAACACTGGTAAGGCCCCATCTAGAATACGCCGTACAGTTTTGGTGTTCAGTATTCAAACAGGACATTGAATTAGAGAGGGTATATAGAAGGTCAACTAAGCTGGTAAAGGGTATGGAAAATCTTAGCTATGAGGAAAGACTGGCCAAAGTGGGTTTGTTTTTATGCTGGAGAAGAGGCTCTTAATGGGTGATATGATAATTATAGTATGTATTTTTACAGTGAATCAGTTTTTACCTGAATCAGTCGTACATCCTGATACATTAGAAGGGGTTGGATGGCATTTTAACAAGTGATCGAATACAGAGTTATGGAAGATAACTCTGTTACATGCTTGAACATTATCCTGAAGAATTTATTGATATTGGGTTGAATTTATCCGACCCATGACATAAACGAGGGCCCAAGAACCTTCCTGAACTAGCCACACAGCCCCACAGCATGATGGAACCTCCACCAAATTTGACAGTAGGTGGCAGGTGCTTTTCTTCCACCGTGCAAAGCGCTTTTTGTTATGACCAAATAACTACATTTTTGTCTTATCAGTCCAAAGCACTTTGTTCCAAAATGACTGTGGCTTGTCTAAATGAGCTTTTGCATACAACAAGCGACTCTGTTTGTGGTGTGAGTAAGGGCTTCTTTTTCATTGCCCTGCCATTCAGATGTGCAAATTGCTCTGAATTGTAGAATGATGTATAGATATACCATCTGCAGCAAGACTTTCTAGTAGGTCTTTGGAGGTGATCTTTGGGTTGTCTGTAACCATTCTCACAATCCTCCGCATATGCATGGGTTTTACAGCAACTGTGCTGAGAAGCACAACTTGCAATTGGCCACCTTAAATACCTTTTCTCATGATTGGACACACCTGCCTATGAAGTTCAAGGCTTAACGAGCTAATCCAACCAATTTGGTGTTGCCAGTAATCAGTATTGAGCAGCTACATACATTCAAATTAGCAAAATTAAAAGGGTTCACAATTTTTGCACAGCCAGCTTTTCACATTTGATTTAATTCTCATTGAAAGTGGAGTAAATTATTATGCAGGCTGAGAGGGGTTCCCAATCTTTCATATGACTGTATACAGTAGGGGACCTGTTATCCACAATGCTCGGGACCTGGGGTTTTCTGGATAATGGATATTTCTGTATTTTGGGTCTTCATTCCTTAAGTCTGATGAAAATCATGTAAACATTAAATAAACCCTATAGGCTGTTTTGCTTTCAACAAGGATTAATTATATATAAGTTGGGATCAAGTGCAAGCTACTGTTTTATTATTACAAAGAAAAAGGGAATAATGTTTGACAAATTTGGATCATTTGGATAAAATGGAGTCTATGGATGATGGCCATTCTGTAATTAGGAGCATACTGGATATCGGGTTTCCGGATAAGGGATCCTATACCTGTATATGATATTATGCTTGTCCAAGAAATCATCCAAGCCACTCTTAAAAGCATACAGAATTGGCTATTACAACATCATCTGGCAGGGCATTCCATAACCTCACTGTGATGAACCACCTGCTGCTTCAAATGAAGCAGAAGCTGAAGTATGCCATTTCTGTACATACCATATATTTTGGTAGATCTATGCATATTGGGAATCAAACTGTTAAGTATACCTCTGGTGTTCATATTTAGTGTGAAATGTCATAAAAACATTGACAAGTTTTGCAGTGCGGTAGTTTAGTATATATAGTTTTGTGAGGTCTTTGTGCTTTTTCTTCTTACTACACATAGTAGTCAGACAGTAGTGATGGGTGAATCTGACCAGTTTTGCTTAGCAGAAAAAAAATTGAAACATGCGTTTTACTCAATGGGCATTTTTCACACCACATTTTTATACTAAACATTAGAGAAATTGAGCAAAATAGTTTGCAAACAGGGCTTTGTTTGCAGAAGCTGGATTGCTTGCTGAGAGACAATTCATATGCACTATTTTCATTCATACATGCAACTTATTTTATTAAATCTATGCATATTGGGCATCAAACTGTTGCAACATGTTTATGCAATTTTCAGGTATGCCACGTAAATCACTAACTTTAGGAAAGCAACTTGATAGGTGAAAGTAGTAAAAAATATTTACCTATTTTGGATTTGTCAGAATGCATACTTAAAAATATATGGTTTTCAGGCGTCAATGTACTTTTTTGCAGCTTTCACCAAAACTGCCAGTGAGTTTATGAATTAGTGTAAGTGTAAGCCATAAAATTAGTATGCAGACTGTATATTTCGGGTCTCTACATGTCATTTACTTTGACAAACCTACTGTATGTACATTGTGCATCAAACTGTTCAGTGGACCCCTGGCCTTCATGCTTATGGTATTTATCCTAATGACATGTGGGAGATAAGATGTTGGAAAGTTTTGGCGTTTGGAGTGAACATACTTTGTTGTGGATTTAACCCACATATAATGCAGTAAATATGTTGATTTTGCAGTAACTGAAATTACAGAAATGATAGATCATGGGGCTATCTACATTTTGTGGTCCCTACATGCATCATACCCATTGTTCTAGCTCCAAGTTTTAAAGACTCAATGGAGACATCATAGAAAAAATCTGATGCTAGTAAGAAATACAACATACAAATACAACATATCCCACAAGGTATCCCTAGAGTCCATTTCTTCTATCAAAGAATTCAGTATTTCAACGATATGGAAACCGCAACCAAAGATTTGACGTATCTTCAAGTTAGCTGGTACAGCCGAAACATTTATAAGGTACAAGGAGGCCAATAAATCATGCAAAGAAGCTATAAGGCAAGCTAAAATTGCTATAGAAAAGGATATTGCAGCAAGCAGTAAAAATTATTATTTAAATATGTTAATAGTAAAAAAATGAAGCAGAAAGGGGTGGGACCCTTACTATCAGAGGGGGGTCAGCTGGTAGATGAAAACAAAATAAAAGCGCAGATTCTGAACTCATATTTTTCATCTGTCTACACAAATGAGGAACCAGTAAGTGAAGGTTTCCTTCTTAACAGTCCCAATTCTAGTAATACTAATGATGCATGGTT
Organism: Xenopus petersii; assembly: GCA_038501925.1. Taxonomy (NCBI): domain Eukaryota; kingdom Metazoa; phylum Chordata; class Amphibia; order Anura; family Pipidae; genus Xenopus; species Xenopus petersii. The sequence goes on from CM076674.1 coordinate 125,019,843, forward strand.
CACACATGAAGAAATTCAAAAGAGACTAGAACATGTTAAGATTAACAAAGGTCCAGGGCCAGATGGTATTCATCCCAGGGTAATTAGCAAGTTTAGCTCTGTGATTGCCAAACCTCTTTACTTAATTTTTCAGGATTCATTGAGATCTGGCATAGTGCCAAGAGACTGGCGAATTGCTAATGTGGTGCCTCTATTCAAAAAAGGATCCCGTTCTCAGCCTCAAAACTATAGGCCAGTTAGTCTGAAGTCAGTGGTAGGAAAGCTTTTCAAAGGGTTAATAAAGGATAAGATACTGGACTTCATAGCAAATCATAATACTATGAGTTTGTGCCAGCATGGTTTTATGCGTAATAGATCTTGCCAGACTAACTTAATTTCTTTTTATGAGAATGTAAGTAGAGACCTCGATTCTGGGATGTGATTTACTTAGACTTTGCTAAAGCATTTGATACAGTGCCACACAAAAGGTTACTGGTTAAATTAAGGAAGGTTGGCCTGGAACATAGTATTTGTACCTGGATAGAGAACTGGCTAAAAGATAGATTACAAAGAGTGGTAAATGGAACATTTTCTAATTGGACCAGTGTTGTTAGTGGAGTACCACAGGGCTCTGTACTAGGTCCCTTGCTTTTTAACTTGTTTATTAATGACCTGGAGGTGGGCATTGAAAGTACTGTTTCTATTTTTGCAGGTGATACTAAATTGTGCAGAACTATAGGTTCCATGCAGGATGCTGCCACTTTGCAGAGTGATTTGTCTAAACTGGAAAACTGGGCAGCAAACTGGAAAATGAGGTTCAATGTTGATAAATGCAAGGTTATGCACTTTGGCAAAAATAATATAAATGCAAGTTATACACTAAATGGCAGTGTGTTGGGAGTTTCCTTAAATGAGAAGGATCTAGGGGTCTTTGTTGATAACACGTTGTCTAATTCTGGGCAGTGTCATTCTGTGGTTACTAAAGCATATAAAGTTCTGTCTTGCATAAAAAAGGGCATTAACTCAAGGGATGAAAACAATTATGCCTCTTTATAGGTCCCTGGTAAGGCCTCATCTGGAGTATGCAGTTCAGTTTTGGACTCCAGTCCTTAAGAGGGATATAAATGAGCTGGAGAGAGTGTAGAGACGTGCAACGAAATTGGTTAGAGGGATGGAAGACTTCAATTATGAGGGTAGACTGTCAAGGTTGGGGTTGTTTTCTCTGGAAAAAAGGCGCTTGTGAGGGGACATGATTACACTTTACAAGTACATTAGAGGACATTATAGACAAATGGCAGGGGACCTTTTTACCCATAAAGAGGACCACCGTACCAGGGCCACCCCTTTAGACTAGAAGAAAAGAACTTTCATTTGAAGCAACGTAGGGGTTCTTCACAGTCAGGACAGTGAGGTTGTGGAATGCACTGCCGGGTGATGTTGTGATGGCCGATTCAGTTAATGCCTTTAAGAATGGCTTGGATGATTTTTTTGGACAGACATAATATCAAAGGCTATTGTGATACTAAGCTCTATAGTTAGTATAGGTACGGGTAGATAGAATTTGATTAAAAGTAGGGAGGGGTGTATGTATGGATGCTGGGTTTTCATTTGGAGGGTTTGAACTTGATGGACTTTGTCTTTTTTCAACCCAATTTAACTATGTAACTATGTAACGATGTAATCACATCTGTGTAGAGTAGACTCCTTGATTGGATTTGTAGTTCTTCTAAATAAACTGCCTCCTTTCTGTATAACTATTATTTGTCCTTCACTGAATGTGGAAGGTAGTTGCCAGAGGGCAAAAGATGCCAGAGGGTTTTGCGAAGATAAGGAGCAATGTCCTCTGCCACCATAATGTGCCGGTTTAGGGGAGAACCATCTGACGCTAGCTTTGGTGTGTTTTAACTCTAGTCACTAGAGGGCTTCAATTGATATTGAGGATCATATTTATTATGCTGTGTAAAAAAACAGCAGGATGGTGTACATTTTTTACGTGTTTTTTTTTCTGTGACTTCTGCTGGAAGCAATGTATAATAATGGCGGCAAATCCAACAAGGTTGGGGTTGTTTTCTCTGGGAAAAAAGGCACTTGTGCGGGGACATGATTACACTTTAAAAGTACATTAGAGGACATTATAGACAAATAGCAGGGGACCTTTTTACCCATAAAGTGGATCACCGTACCAGAGGCCACCCCTTTAGACTAGAAGAAAATAATTTTAATTTGAAGCAACGTAGGTGGTTCTTCACAGTCAGTACAGTGAGGTTGTGGAATGCACTGCCGGGTAACATTGGCATGGCATAAAATTACACACACCTTGATAAATTCACCAGTTTTTTACACTAACTGTTAATAAAGCACTGTTCTCATCCTCGGCTACCAAAACATAACAAGAGTTTGTTATGTTTTGGTAGCCGAGGATGAGAACAGTGCTTTATTAGCAGACTCATTATGCCATTACACAACTGTAAGAAACTCTAATACCACAAGCTGTATAGAAAGTATGCACAGTATAAGTCTTGAACACAGTGACATCTACAGGCCATTTGTATAAACACCACATATTTCCCCTATAGTAGGAAAGCATTTGGACAACTATAATAAACAGCAACTATTAAACAGAATGCATTTTAAAACACAAAGTCCTTGGTCCATGCAGGTAGTTTTCTGATTCACTCAGTGTGCCTTATAGGTTCACTTTCTTCAGGCCTGTTGCATCAGGAGTAGGAAAATGTCCTTCCCCAAATTCATATAGGAAAACAAATGAATGGAGGACAAACCAATTTTTTTCTGTGACTTCTGCCGGAAGCAATGTATAATAATGGCGGCAAATCCAACAAGGTTGGGGTTGTTTTCTCTGGGAAAAAAGGCACTTGTGCGGGGACATGATTACACTTTAAAAGTACATTAGAGGACATTATAGACAAATAGCAGGGGACCTTTTTACCCATAAAGTGGATCACCGTACCAGAGGCTACTACTTTAGTTTAGAAGAAAATAATTTTAATTTGAAGCAACGTAGGTGGTTCTTCACAGTCAATACAGTGAGGTTGTGGAATGCACTGCCGGGTGATGTTGTGATGGCTGATTCAGTTAATGCCTTTAACCCTTTAAGTGCCAGCAGAATTTCACATTTTGGTTACGCGAAATGCCAGCCGTTTTTGAAACACTTGTGCTCTCTCACTTTAGTGGCATTTTCTGAGGGGAAACCTATAGTTTACCTAGGAAAACTATACATTGTTTTTTTCGCGAGAAACTGAGCTTTCTAAATCTGCCTGAGTTGTCCTGTATTTCCACCTCTGCAAAAAGATTTATAGCTCTAAATACAAAAAAAAATGAAAAAATCCTATTTTTCACAATATATGCATTTATACCAGAAAAATATTTCATTTTACGCACAAAAATCCAACTGATTTGGAAAGCCTCATGTTTCACGAACGTGCCAATACCAGATATGTATAGTTTTAGCCAGATTTAGGACATCTGTACAGCAAAAACTCCCGGCAGTATATTACCGAATTTTGAAAGCAGAAGGCAGAAAACGGCATGCTTTAGATTCCAAAGCCACAAAATCCTGAAACTGTAGGTTTACCCCAGAAAACTATATATTTTTAGAAAGTACACATTCTGCGGATTTCAAAATGGGTAACTATGTCTCTCTACTCCTAACTACCAAACATCAAAGCTTGTCTGAACGTAGCAGTTTTTATAAAAATGTATCAAAATTTTGAAAAATCACTTCAAAGGTTTTATTTTGCTGCTCCGCATATCACACACTTTATTAGATACCAAGAAAAAGCACCCTGAATATGATTGCCAGGGGTCCACTGAACAGTTTGATCCCCATTGTGCATAGGTTTACCAAAGTACCTGGCATTTAGAGACCCCAATATGAAGTTAGCACATCCAAATTGTCCAGGACTTTACTTCAGCTACTGAAAAATTAACACATTGACTGCATTTTTTGTGGGGTAAAAACACAGAAAAATAGGTTTACCCCCCAAAACCATATATTTTTGGAAAGGACACATTCTACCGAATGTAAAATGGGTACCCATGCCTTTCTGCTCCAAACTACTGAGTCGCAAGGCTTTCCCAAAATTGTCGGTTTTGGTGACATATCTGAAAATTGCCTCAAACCTTCAACTTCCCAGCACCATATGACCCATGTATCATTAGGTACCAAGAAAAAGCACCCTAAATATGATTGCCAGGGGTCCTCCAAACAGTTTGGTGCCCATTGTTCATAGGTTTACAAAAGTATCTGGCATTTAGAGGCAAGGAGAGTCTGTGTTTCATGCTTATTTTACGTGTGCCAGACTGCAACCTCTATTGGCTCTTTTGAGGAAGCTTTACCTGCAGTTCTGGTTACACTTTTCCCCTCATGTTTATATTTTTGGACGCCCAGTATCCCGGGACAATAAAGAGAAAGACCTTCTCTCCAACTTGCTCCTGGCTTTAGCTAAATTAGTCATCCATAAATCTAGAAAGCAATGTTTGGAAGGTGGGAATCCTCTGCCAGCAGAGGTCTTGTTCCGAGTGCTGGTGCGTTCCCGAATCCGAGCAGAGTACACCCAAGCAGTGTTTACTGGTCGGTTGAAAGAATTTGCTGACCAGTGGGCAATAGATGGGGTACTTTGCTCAGTATCCCCAGACCTGGTTTCTGTTCAGACAATTCTCACACTCCATATTTAAGTGCACTTTAATTTAAGTGACAGTTTTATTTTAATCAGTTAATTATCTCCTTTGGGATGTGATTAACTTTGGTGAGCAATCACTCACCTGCAATTTGAATAATATATCAGCTAATGAAAAATCAACACATTGACTGCATTTTTTGTGGGGTAAAAACACAGAAATATAGGTTTACCCCCAAAACCATATATATTTAGAAAGGACACATTTTACTGAATCTAAAATGGGTACCCATGCCTTTCTGCTCCAAACTACTGAGTCGCAAGGCTTTCCCAAAATTGACGGTTTTGGTGAAATATCTGAAAATCGCCTCAAACCTTCAACTTCCCAGCACCATATCACCCATGTATCATTAGATACCAAGAAAAAGCACCCTAAATATGATTGCCAGGGGTCCTCCAAACAGTTTGGTGCCCATTGTTCATAGGTTTACAAAAGTATCTGGCATTTAGAGGCCCCAAAATGAAGTTAGCGCATACAAATAGTCCTGTGGGTAACTTCAGCTAATGAAAAATCAACACATTGACTGCATTTTTTGTGGGGTAAAAACACAGAAATATAGGTTTACCCCCCAAAACCATACATTTTTGCAAAGGACACATTCTACCGAATCTAAAATGGGTACCCATGCCTTTCTGCTCCAAACTACTGAGTCGCAAGGCTTTCCCACAATTGTCAGTTTTGGTGAAATATCTGAAAATTGCCTCAAACCTTCAACTTCCCAGCACCATATGACCCATGTATCATTAGGTACCAAGAAAAAGCACCCTAAATATGATTGCCAGGGGTCCTCCAAACAGTTTGGTGCCCATTGTTCATAGGTTTACAAAAGTATCTGGCATTTAGAGGCCCCAAAATGAAGTTAGCACATACAAATAGTCCTGTGGGTAACTTCAGCTAATGAAAAATCAACACACAGGAGAAAGCTCTCTGTTTAGTGCTGAATTAAGCATTGAAATTCCTGTTTGAGACAGGATTTTTTGTTATCACTTGGTGTGTGAATGTGTTGTCCACTTGGTGGGTGAAATTTGGGAAGTTTTGAGTTGAGTTTCTTTACTAAAAATTTTTCTTTTGACCCTGAAGGTGAGTGATTCCTAGCCCAGTTCCCTTCACTTGCTCTGGGCTACAAACTCACTGTTAGATCCCCTACCCCTCCCCCACACCTGGGTGTCAGTTTCATTTGCATTTTTCTGTTGTTTCAGCACAAATTGTTTAATTTTTGTACAGATTGAGTGGGTATTTTGATTTTGCAGTCAGTTTCTGTGAGGAGAGAAAGCTAAAGGGAGAAGGATTTAATATAAGTATAAATATAAAATATTTTCCAGCAGCAGCAGTGCAGCTCCCAGGCACCTGCTCACATTAACCCACTCCCTGCCACAGCTTCTCAACTTAAAACTTACTTTTTTGTTAATCAGTAGTATAAAGCTTTCTGTTTGTGTGGTGTTGTGTAAAATAATGGGAGGAAATAAAAAGGAAAGTTATAAAAAAACATCTCTTGATTCTAAAGCAAAAGGACCTGAAAAACCCAGCTGTAGCTCTGCAAGGAAACACCAGTCAGAGCCCATGTCAAAAAGCCCCATTGCCTCTACTTCTGCTGCTGCAGCTAATGTGACCCCTGCTAAAACATTTGCACACGCGGTAGCTACTGGCAGCAACCCAAGCCAAGTCACTGCTGGGGTAGAGAAGCTTACAAGGAAGCATGGGGTCAGATGCCTAATGTCAAGCACTCATGGCATAGAGGCTTATATAAAGGCTGCAGCTGAAGTGGTGGGCCACTCTGCAGTAGTGGCAGCAAGTAAAATGTATGGGAAAGCTATAATCTTTGCCCGTACGCTAACTGCAGTGCATGCTCTGGTACAGAGGGGTATCACAGTGGGAGGGAGTTATGTCCCTGTAGAACCCCTAGAAGGATTGGGCACAAGGGTGGTTTTATCTAATGTGCCCCCCTTCCTGCAAGACCACTTATTGTACCCCCACCTGCAAGCCCTTGGGGAGTTAAAATCAAATATGTCTAGAATTCCCCTGGGATGTAAGGAGAGCAGACTGAGGCACGTCCTTTCCTTTAAAAGGCAGGTGCAACTACTTTTACCTCGGGGGCAAGACACTATTGAGGGGTCTTTCGGGGTTCCATTTGAAGGGGTGCTGTATAAAATTTTTTACAGCACTGAGGAAGTGAGGTGCTTCCTTTGCAAGAACCTGGGGCACACTCGCCAGAGTTGCCCCAAAGGGCAAATTAAGACCACAGCCCCTGTTCCTGCTCCCAGTGCCTCAAGTAAAACATCTTATCCTGCTGGGACTATTTCAGCAGGGTCCTCAAAGGGGATATCTCCTTCACTAAAGAACCTCAAGGTGGCTGTTACACAACCCACCTCTACAACATCCAAACCTCCTCCTTCTTCACTGAAGACATCTAAGGCTGCAGCATGTCTTACAATTGCGGCAAAAGAGAAGGGGGGAAAACATGTCAAAGCTTCCCCCAGGGTCACAGTTGTGACAAAAAGGTGTACCCCTGTTATGGGCACCCCTGAAGGTGTGGGGGTACCCATGATTGCAACACCTGTTGGGGTTGGGGCAGATAGTGGCCTTTCCTCTTCAGATGCCAAGAAAAAGAGGAAATTTAAATCAAACTGGCTGGTACCTGAGGAATGGGCATCAGTGGTTAATGATGGGGCACCCCCATCCAAGGGTAAAAAGGGCAGCAAAACTTCTGCTCCTCATGTGGTGACATTGTCTGGCCCAACTGTTGGTCACGATCAACCGGTGTCAGACCATGCACTCTTGCCTCCAGACCAGGTGGGGAATAATGAGGTTAATGGTCTGCATGGCCTTGAACATGGCAGTGTTGGTTTCCCCACAGAGTCAGGGGTGCAGTATCTGCCTCAAAATCATTTGGAAGATCTTCCCTTGGAGTGTAAAGAGACACCTAATGAGACTCCTGCTGAGTGGGCAGTCAGTGTTCCTGAAGAGCTGAGATTTGGGAACTGCAACCAGCCTCAGTTTTTAGTGCCTCAGGGTATTTCACTCCAGGAGGGGGAGAATATTGGGCTAACCCCCATACAGGACACTGCAGATAAAACTGCTGAGAAGGATGGTGAGGGTGGAGTTGTAAATACGGAGGAGGGTAGCCAGGCAACCTCTACTGTTCATGCTAAAATCTCTCCTCCCTTGTCTTCAACTGACCCAAATGTTATTGCCATCCAGAAAGCACAGGAGGTAGTGGAGAGGGCAGAGGCTAACCATAGAGCCTCCAAAGCTCTACCTGTTGCTGGGGAGCTAATTAGTTCTATTGCTCCTGTGTCAAACACTTCCAAATGTGTTTCAAGTGAAGTTGAGGGAACACCTGAGCCATTGCAGGGTCTCCAGAAAAGTGATTCTGATACTTTTCCTGTAACAACTTGTGAAGTGATTCTCAAAGCTCTAGTGGAGAGAGGAGATTATCAATCCCTTAGCCAGGAAGAGCTCATGGATGAGGGGAACATCGAAGAGGAGGTTTACATAGGAGTGGCAAATCCTTCTACCCCAATCATCCCTGCTGAGGAACTCAAAAAGTTTCTTGAGAGCACCCTTGGTGTTAAATTAGAGAAGAAGATGCACATGGCTCTGGAGAAGTGGCATGATTTGCCTTTAGTTATCAATTCTGTGAGACAATACATTAAGGTCATAAAAGAGGCCAAGAACTATGGAACAGCGGAATATCTCCGTATAATGAAGTTTCACAAAAAATGTTTGTCTCATCAGACCTTGATGAAGGTTAAAGCACTTCCTAAGACTCAGTAATGGCTTTGAGTATAAGCACACTTAATACTAATGGCTGCCGGAATCCTTTCCGAATGTTTCAGGTACTCTCCTTTCTTCGTCAAGGAGGGTACTCTGTGAGTTTCCTCCAAGAGACCCACACCACTCCAGAGCTTGAAGTGTGGAGTGGAAGGGAAGGGTCTTTTTTAATCACCTCACTTGGACATCATGCGGGGTGGTGACCCTTTTCTCAGATTCCTTCCAGCCAGAGGTCCTGAGTGTTACCTCTGTCATCCCTGGCCGCCTATTGTATCTTCGGGTCCGGGAAGCCTTGATTATAGGGGGTGATTTTAATTACACCCTTGATGCTCGAGATCGCAATGTACCCAAGAAAAGAGACTCGTCTGAGTCTGTTTTGCGAGAACTAATTGCTCATTTCTCCTTGGTTGATGTCTGGAGAGAACAGAACCCAGAGACGGTTGCCTTTACCTATGTCAGGGTGAGAGATGGTCATGTTTCTCAATCCCGGATTGATAGGATATATATAACGAGCCATCTCATGTCACGAGCCCAGTCGAGCACCATTAGATTGGCACCATTCTCAGACCACAATTGTGTATCCCTAAGAATGTCAATCGCACCATCTCTGCCAAAAGCTGCTTACTGGCACTTTAACAACAGTTTATTAGAAGATGAGGGTTTTGCAAAGTCAGTCCGGGATACATGGAGAGGCTGGAGGGCCTTTCAGCATGAATTTGCCACATTGAGCCAGTGGTGGGATGTAGGCAAGGTTCACCTAAAGCTCTTGTGTCAAGAGTATACCAAAAGTGTGAGCGGGCAGCGCAATGCAGAGATTGAGGCACTGAATGGGGAGGTGCTTGATCTTGAGAAAGGGCTATCAGGCTCTGAAGACCACGCCCTTCAGTGTGAATATCTAGAAAGGAAAGAAGCGCTGCGTAACATGGAACAGCGACAGGCTCGTGGTGCCTTTGTGCGAAGCCGGATGCAGTTACTTTGTGATATGGATCGTGATTCTTCTATGCTCTGGAGAAGAAGAAGGGGAAGCGAAAACAAATCACATGCCTTTTTGCGGAGGATGGAACCCCCCTTGAGGATCCGGAGTCTATCCGGGACAGAGCCCGGTCCTTCTATCAAAACCTTTTTTCTCCAGATCCCATCTCTCCAGATGCCTGTGAGGAGCTATGGGATGGGCTCCCAGTGGTCAGTGAGAGGAGAAAAGAGAGGTTGGAAACACCAATCACTCTAGATGAACTCTCTCAAGCACTCCGTTTAATGCCCCACAATAAATCTCCTGGGCTTGACGGACTGACCATAGAGTTCTTCCAGTTCTTCTGGGATACTCTGGGCCCTGATTTCCATAGCGTCCTAACTGAGGCCTTCAAGAAAGGTGAGTTGCCACTTTCGTGTCGTCGAGCAGAGTTATCACTACTTCCTAAGAAGGGGGATCTCCGTCTTATTAAGAACTGGAGACCAGTCTCACTGCTTAGCACAGACTATAAGATCGTGGCCAAAGCTATCTCACTTAGGTTCAAATCTGTGCTGGCAGAGGTGATTCATCCTGACCAGTCCTATACAGTCCCCGGTCGGACAATTTTTGATAATGTCTTTTTAATCCGAGACTTACTACATTTTGCGAGAAGGACTGGTCTATCTCTTGCTTTTCTCTCTCTGGATCAAGAGAAGGCATTTGACAGGGTGGATCACCAATATCTTATAGGCACTCTGCAAGCCTATAGCTTTGGCCCACAGTTTGTGGGCTACCTGAAAACAATGTATGCCTCTGCAGAGTGTTTAGTTAAAATCAACTGGTCTCTGACTGCACCTCTGGCCTTTGGACGAGGAGTTCGGCAAGGATGCCCCTTGTCGGGACAACTGTACTCGCTGGCCATTGAGCCCTTCCTGTGTCTCTTAAGGAAAAGGCTCACGGGACTGGTGCTCAAAGAACCCAAAAGGAGGGTGGTTCTCTCAGCCTACGCTGATGATGTAATTCTTGTGGCCCAGGACCTAGTTGATCTTGAGCGGGCACAAGAGTGTCAAGAAGTCTACACTGCTGCCTCATCTGCCCGGATCAACTGGTCCAAGAGCTCAGGCCTTCTGGAGGGTTCTCTAAAGGTAGATTTCCTGCCTCCTGTTTTTCGTGACATCTCGTGGGAGAGTAAAAACATTAAATATTTAGGTGTCTACCTATCAGCTGAGGAGAATCCTGTCTCACAGAATTTCATTGAACTTGAGGAGTGTGTTCTAACGCGCCTTGGAAAGTGGAAGGGTTTTGCTAAAGTACTTTCTATGAGAGGGAGAGCTTTGGTGATTAATCAGCTGGTGGCCTCTCAGATCTGGTACCGGCTGATATGTCTTAGCCCAACCCAAAAATTCATTGCTAAGATCCAGAGAAGGTTACTGGACTTTCTCTGGATAGGAAAGCATTGGGTTTCTGCAGGTGTCTCAAGCCTCCCGTTGAAAGAGGGAGGGCAGGGAGTCGTGTGTATACGTTCTCAAGTGCACACCTTCCGTCTCCAGCAAATACAGAGATACTTGTATGCAGATCCTTCTCCACAGTGGTGTACTCTAGCATCGAGTTTTTATCGCCAGGTACGAAATATGGGATATGACCGGCAATTGTTTATAATTGAACCTGAGGGTTTCCTAAGAAACCTTTCAACCCTGCCGGCTTACTACCAAGACACGCTAAAGACCTGGAGCATGGTATCCGTGTTAAGGCAAGGAGCCATTGAAGGGGAAGACATTCTAAATGAGCCCCTACTTTACAATCCATCTTTTAAGACTAGGATGTTAGAATCCATCAGCATCCGACGTCGCCTTTGCCAGGCTCGGTTAACCAGAGTTGGAGATCTCCTGGATTTTGAGAAATCAGATTGGGTGAACTCTCAAGCAGTTATGCAACGCATGGGATTCCTCACCACTAGGGTTCCACACCGTCTTCTCAAGGAAATCAAGGACACAATCTCTCCTGATTCTCACACCTTCATTGATGGGGTTTTACATGCTGGAGAGCCACGTCCACCTTGGAACTCCTCACCTCCAGACATAATAATAGCACCTAAAATCCGTCAATCCCCCCAAGCACCTCCTTCTCCCAACTTGAGCCAGTTGGAGAATTTTCCATTGACACGCTTTCATGATATAACAAGAAAGTTGTTGTACTCTCTAATGCTTCACACTGTACACTTCCTTGCCCTCATCTCCCGATATGATACCATCTGGAGACGTGTGCTTAATGAGGGTGAAAGACCTCAGTGGCGAGCTCTTTATTCCAGTTTGGTGCCTAGACCAACTGGAGACTTGAGTTGGAAAGTGCTGCATGGTGCATTGAGCACGGGAGAGTATTTAGCTCGTTTTACAGACTCCCCAGCTGCTTGTCCATTCTGTGGCAAAGGAGAGTCTGTGTTTCATGCTTATTTTACGTGTTCCAGACTGCAACCTCTATTGGCTTTTTTGAGGAAGCTTTACCTGCAGTTCTGGTTACACTTTTCCCCTCATGTTTATATTTTTGGACGCCCAGTATCCCGGGACAATAAAGAGAAAGACCTTCTCTCCAACTTGCTCCTGGCTTTAGCTAAATTAGTCATCCATAAATCTAGAAAGCAATGTTTGGAAGGTGGGAATCCTCTGCCAGCAGAGGTCTTGTTCCGAGTGCTGGTGCGTTCCCGAATCCGAGCAGAGTACACCCAAGCAGTGTTTACTGGTCGGTTGAAAGAATTTGCTGACCAGTGGGCAATAGATGGGGTACTTTGCTCAGTATCCCCAGACCTGGTTTCTGTTCAGACAATTCTCACACTCCATATTTAAGTGCACTTTAATTTAAGTGACAGTTTTATTTTAATCAGTTAATTATCTCCTTTGAGATGTGATTAACTTTGGTGAGCAATCACTCACCTGCAATTTGAATAATATATCAGCTAATGAAAAATCAACACATTGACTGCATTTTTTGTGGGGTAAAAACACAGAAATATAGGTTTACCCCCAAAACCATATATTTTTAGAAAGGACACATTTTACTGAATCTAAAATGGGTACCCATGCCTTTCTGCTCCAAACTACTGAGTCGCAAGGCTTTCCCAAAATTGACGGTTTTGGTGAAATATCTGAAAATTGCCTCAAACCTTCAACTTCCCAGCACCATATCACCCATGTATCATTAGGTACCAAGAAAAAGCCCCCTAAATATGATTGCCAGGGTTCCTCCAAACAGTTTGGTGCCCATTGTTCATAGGTTTACCAAAGTATCTGGCATTTAGAGGCCCCAAAATGAAGTTAGCGCATACAAATAGTCCTGTGGGTAACTTCAGCTAATGAAAAATCAACACATTGACTGCATTTTTTGTGGGGTAAAAACACAGAAATATTGGTTTACCCCCCAAAACCATATATTTTTGGAAAGAACACATTCTACCGAATCTAAAATGGGTACCCATGACTTTCTGCTCCAAACTACTGAGTCGCAAGGCTTTCCCAAAAATGGCAGTTTTGGTGAAATACCTGAAAATTGCCTCAAAGCTTAAACTTTCCAGCATTGTGTCGTCCATGTATCATTACCAGCATAAAGCATCCTAAATATGAATGCCGGGGGTCTACTAAACAGTTTGATACCCAATAAACATAGATTTACCAAACTATGTGGCATACAGAGACCCCCAAATCCACATAGGGGATATGAATTTTCACGTATGACACTCTGGCTACTACAACATAAGCACCCAATGAGAGCCCCCAACAATATGGAGACCCTAGAAAACCATATATTTTCTGAAAGTACACAGTCTGACAAATCTAAAGCATGTAAGGACATCTTTCTACTGCAAACTACCAAACCGCAAAGCAATGCTAAACATAACGCTTTTTATGAAATTTCTGAAAATAGTGACAAAGCAAGCATTTTACCCCATTATATACCCCACATTTTTTAACGTACCAGCAAAAGTCATCATAAATATGAACGCCAGGGCTGTACTGAACAGTTTGATGCCTGATATGAAAAGATTTACCAAACTAGGTGGCATACAGAGACACCCAAATGAAAATAGTACAAATGAATTTTCACGTATGACACGCTGACTGCTACAATACAAGCACCTGGTATGTGCATTATGCACCATAAGACCCCCTAACAGTATGGAGACCCTAGAAAACTATATAGTTTCTGAAAGTACACATTCAGGCGAATCTAAAGCAGGTAATTACATCTTTCTACTGCAAACTACCAAACCACAAAGCTATGCTAAACATAAGGCTTTTTTTTTTTTAACTTTCTGAAAATAGTCACAAAGCTTGCATTTTACCCCATTATATACCCCACATTTTGTAACGTACCAACAAAAGTCATCCTAAATATGAATGCCAGGGGTGTACTGAACAGTTTGATGCCTGATATGAAAAGATTTACCAAACTAGGTGGCATACAGAGACACCCAAATGAAAATAGTACATATGAATTTTCACATATGACACTCTGACTGCTACAATACAAGCACCTGGTATGTGCATTATGCACCATAAGACCCCCTAACAGTATGAAGACCCTAGAAACCCATATATTTTCTGAAAGTACACATTCAGACAGATCTAAAGCAAGTAATTACATCTTTCTACTGCAAACTACCAAACTGCAAAGCAATCCTAAACATAACGCTTTTTATAAAATTTCTGAAAATAGTCACAAAGCAAGCATTTTACCCCATTATATACCCCACATTTTGCAACGTACCAGCAAAAGTCATCATAAATATGAATGCCAGGGCTGTACTGGACAGTTTGATGCCTGATATGAAAAGATTTACCAAACTAGGTGGCATACAGAGACACCCAAATGAAAATAGTACAAATGAATTTTCACGTTTGACACGCTGACTGCTACAATACAAGCACCTGGTATGTGCATTATGCACCATAAGACCCCCTAACAGTATGGAGACCCTAGAAAACTATGTAGTTTCTGAAAGTACACATTCAGGCGAATCTAAAGCAGGTAATTACATCTTTCTACTGCAAACTACCAAACCACAAAGCTATGCTAAACATAAGGCTTTTTTTTTTTAACTTTCTGAAAATAGTCACAAAGCTTGCATTTTACCCCATTATATACCCCACATTTTGTAACGTACCAACAAAAGTCATCCTAAATATGAACGCCAGGGGTTTACTGAACAGTTTGATGCCTGATATGAAAAGATTTACCAAACTAGGTGGCATACAGAGACACCCAAATGAAAATAGTACATATGAATTTTCACATGACACTCTGACTGCTACAATACAAGCACCTGGTATGTGCATTATGCACCATAAGACCCCCTAACAGTATGAAGACCCTAGAAACCCATATATTTTCCGAAAGTACACATTCAGACGGATCTAAAGCAAGTAATTACATCTTTCTACTGCAAACTACCAAACTGCAAAGCAATCCTAAACATAACGCTTTTTATGAAATTTCTGAAAATAGTCACAAAGCAAGCATTTTACCCCATTATATACCCCACATTTTGCAACGTACCAGCAAAAGTCATCATAAATATGAATGCCAGGGCTGTACTGGACAGTTTGATGCCTGATATGAAAAGATTTACCAAACTAGGTGGCATACAGAGACTCCCAAATGAAAATAGTACATATGAATTTTCACATGACACTCTGACTGCTACAATACAAGCACCTGGTATGTGCATTATGCACCATAAGACCCCCTAACAGTATGAAGACCCTAGAAATCCATATATTTTCCGAAAGAACACATTCAGACGGATCTAAAGCAAGTAATTACATCTTTCTACTGCAAACTACCAAACCGCAAAGCAATCCTAAACATAATGCTTTTTATGAAATTTCTGAAAATAGTCACAAAGCAAGCATTTTACCCCGTTATATACCCCACATTTTGCAACGTACCAGCAAAAGTCATCCTAAATATGAACGCCAGGGGTGTACTGAACAGTTTGATGCCTGATATGAAAAGATTTACCAAACAATTTTGCACACAGAGACCTCCAAATGGTTATATAGCAGACAAAATTTTCATGGTCAAAATGAAGTAACAAAGAACAAAGCCAAATGGTATAAAATCACTAAAATCCAACAAAACCGCAAAAACCAATGCTTTTTTTTCTGCCTACTGTAATCAGCAGTCAGAATCAATGGTTGAATATTTTAGCATGGCCAAATAAGTTTTACAGACAGAAACAGGGGAACAACACCATCGCAAAGCTGAAAATGTAATAAAATGGCTAAACATGCAATAAAATGGCTAAAAATGCACAAAAATTGCAGTATAATCACCAAAATAACATACAAAAGGTATTGCACAGTGCAATTAGCGAATACGCTATTCGCAATGGCAATAAAACAGTTTTTTCAGGCAAAATAAACAGACAATGCGATAAAAACAAAAAAACAAAGACACAACATAGTGTAAGTGTGTATGTGTGTGTACAACTGACCAATTGCATGTTGTGTACGTGTGCAAGCGTGTGGGGGTGCTGTGAATGTGTGTGACCCCCCTCATCCCCCAAAAATGTATGTGATTATGTGTAAGTGTGAATGTAAGTGTGTAATGGGAAAATAAGTGTGTGTTTGTGTGTGTGGATGGGCACTAACCTGGGTGTAGTAGGGTCCAGATCGTCCAGGAGAGCTGCAGGCAGAGATGGCACCATCCTCTTCTGATGATCCGGTAAAAGGGGCGGAGCTTAGAGGCCAGGAAGTGCAGGCAGCAGCATAGCACGTCCATTGCACGTGCTGCTGCTGCCTTTGGGGCCCCTGGGCTATAGAGCCTCAGGGGCCAGTCATTCCCTGCCTAGGCTTGTTGCCTGGGGGCTGGGGAATGAGTCTGAACAGAGCGAGCAGCTTTACAAGCCGCTCCTCTGTTCACAGAGTGCAGGCAGCAGCAGAGCACGTAGATTTCACGTGCCTGATGCTGCCTAGGGGCCCCTGGGCGATCGCGACCCAGGGGCCCCTTGTTCTTCACCTAGGCTCGTTGCCTAGGGGCTGGGGAACCAGAGGATAGCACTTAGAACGGAGCGAGTGACTTTTACCTCCGTTCTGAAAGTGCAGGCAGCAGCAGGGCACATATATTGCACGTGCCTGCTGCTGCCTTGGGGCCCCTGGGCGATCGCGCCTCAGGGGCCACTCGTTCCCAGCCCCTGCTCGTTGCCTGGGGGCTGGGGAACGAAAAGGAACGGAGCAAGCGGCTTGAAAAGCCGCTCCTCCGTTCCCTAACCCTGAAATGCTGCAGAACGTAGAATCTACGTTCTGTGGCATTTCAAGTGTCATTCCCACAGAACGTAGATTCTACGTGGGGTGGCACTTAAAGGGTTAAGAATGGCTTGGATGATCTTTTGGACAGACATAATATCAAAGGCTATTGTGATACTAAACTCGATAGTTAGTATAGGTATAGGTATATATAATTTATGTGAAAGTATGGAGGGGGGTGTGTATGGATGCTGGGTTTTCATTTGGAGGGGTTGAACTTGATGGACTTCGTCTTTTTTTCAACCCGATTTGACTATGTAACATTGGCATGGCATAAAATTACACACACCTTGATAAATTCACCAGTTTTTTACACTAACTGTTAATAAAGCACTGCTCTCATCCTCGGCTACCAAAACATAACAAGAGTTTGTTATGTTTTGGTAGCCAATAGAGATGGCGCGAACTGTTCGCCGGCGAACTTGTTCGCGCGAACATCGGGTGTTCGCGCTCGCCGGAAGTTCGCGAACGTCGCGCGACGTTCGCCATTTTGGGTTCGCCATTGTTGGCGCTTTTTTTTGCCCTCTCACCCCAGACCAGCAGGTACATGGCAGCCAATCAGGAAGCTCTCCCCTGGACCACTCCCCTTCCCTATAAAAACCGAAGCCCTGCAGCGTTTTTTCACTCTGCCTGTGTGTGCTGAAGAGATAGTGTAGGGAGAGAGCTGCTGCCTGTTAGTGATTTCAGGGACAGTTGAAAGTTTGCTGGCTAGTAATCGTTTTGATACTGCTCTGTTATTGGAGGGACAGAAGTCTGCAGGGGTTTGAGGGACATTTAAGCTTAGGTAGCTTTGCTGGCTAGTAATCTACCTTCTACTGCAGTGCTCTGTATGTAGCTGCAGTGGGCAGCTGTCCTGCTTCTGATCTCATCTGCTGACTGCTGCAATAACAGTAGTCCTTGTAAGGACTGCTTTTATTTATTTTTTTGTTCCAATACAGAGCAGTATCAAGCAGATTACTAGCCAGCAAACTTACTATCATCTGTCCCTGAAATCACTAACAGCTCTCCCCCTACACTATCTCTTCCAAGCACACACAGGCAGATTTTTCAGATACATTTTTGCCCTTGATCCCCCTCTGGCATGCCACTGTCCAGGTCGTTGCACCCTTTAAACAACTTTAAAATCATTTTTCTGGCCAGAAATGTCTTTTTTAGATGTTAAAGTTCGCCTTCCCATTGAAGTCTATGGGGTTCGCGAACCGCTCGCATTTTTGCGCAAGTTCGCGAATATGTTCGCGAACTTTTTTTCCGACGTTCGCTACATCCCTAGTAGCCAAGAATGAGAACAGTGCTTTATTAGCAGACTCATTATGCCATTACACAACTGTAAGAAACTCTAATACCACAAGCTGTATAGAAAGTATGCACAGTATAAGTCTTGAACACAGTGACATCTACAGGCCATTTGTATAAACACCACATATTTCCCCTATAGTAGGAAAGCATTTGGACAACTATAATAAACAGCAACTATTAAACAGAATGCATTTTAAAACACAAAGTCCTTGGTCCATGCAGGTAGTTTTCTGATTCACTCAGTACGCCTTATAGGTTCACTTTCTCCAGGCCTGTTGCATCAGGAGTAGGAAAATGTCCTTCTCCAAAGTCATATAGGAAAACAAATGAATGGAGGACACACCAATCAGGTAAAAGTTTAAAGGGTTAAGGAGGTGCAATAATAAATCCACAACCACTCCCATAATGTGGTCAAGCATACAATTTTGTTAATATCTTCAACCTGCACATGCCACAATTAATAATAATAATAATAATAATATTCACACAGTGGTATTTGTAAAAAAAATTTTTATATATATAATGCGTTATCAATACATAAAGAGACAGTTTTCTCTACAAATGAGGTATGTCAAAAACATGTAACATCAAGTTTATAATTACATACCACCACTCTGCAACACAAAAATCAAGCCTACATGCAAACAGACACCCTTGTCAGAGAATCAGAATCACCCCGGCGTTTCGGTGTGAAAGCCTTTATCAAGTGGAATTCTGGTGTGGTACCATTTACTAGTCGCATAAATACCCAATTAAGTACCTTACAGTAGTTTGCTTGGTACACCATGGTAGACCCCCTTTCACTGTTAGTCTTTTGCCATTTGAACCTTAATTCACTTGAATTAGTAACCCATTTACAGAGAACCATACCTGCAGCAAGCACAATCTCACTTTCCACTGTGGATAATTCATAGCCATCATCAACGGTTTCTGCTCCAGATATCAGGTCATCCACATAAAGGAACCTGAACAGTCCTCGGATGTGATCTTTCATATTGTTTTTTTTTTTTTTATAAATTCTGTATTTTTCATTTTAGTAAAGAAAAAGACAGGGGGGATACAGAAAAAAGAAAGGGGGAAGTGGGGGGTAGGCAATAGTAACATCCAATACAAGCAGATGCATCCTGAATATTAGAGAGCTGAGAATAGAGTGGATCCATGTTATAAAAGACTCTTCTGCAATTTTTACAACAAAACACAGCAGTACTGTTGAATACAACTATAGAGTGCGTTACTAGAATAAAAGGTCCTATTGTCCTGCTTATCCAAACTCGCAACATTTGAGTTTGGCAAATTACCGCATAGCATATATCACAAGCTGCATAGATACCTTCGTGACTTCTCATATTGCTATCTAATAGTAGAACAATAACAGATGAATCAGCTATTATTGTAAAGCAGGTATGCCAAAGAGGGAGGAAAGAAAAAAGAGGAAAAAGGAAAAAAAAAAGGGGGGGGGGAGAGGAAAGGGGAGCAAAGAGAAATCTGAAAAAACACAGAGTAACTTCAACAGGATCAGAGTGAAGCTGATTTTAGTTATTTATATATTCTTTTTTGCCGTTCTATTGCCTGAGCTGCCTAGTTGCTTGGTATGAAGGCAAAGTGAGAGGTGTTACTAACTGCAACTTAAAATTATAGGTATGGCATCGAAGCCAGAACGCTTAAAACCTGAGGCTGTATGAGATGCATGGTAGGAGGGAGGAACGCCAAGAACACCCGAATGCGCTTGGACACTGAACCCAACTCCTCACTCATGCCTAAGAATGGTTATGTTGTTGAGGAAAGTAAGGCCTTGCATTCCGGAGTTTCTGTATAAAGCAGCCAGTGACACCATTTTTGTCTGCATCGATTCCCACTCGTTTGCCCTCCTACAGCGTCTTTCAGTTTTTCAAAGAGATACAATTCTTGTACTTTCTGTGCCCATTCTTTAATAGTGGGAATCCTCTCCAATCTCCAGTATTTTGGTATGAGTGCTTTCGCAGCATTGATCATCGTTGAAATACAAGAATGTCTATATTGAGCCGTAGGCATGTGGTTGTTATTTAATAAAAAAAAGGATGCGGAGTCAGTGATCAATAGATCAGTAAATTTAGGTAAAAGCTGCATGATGGCCGTCCAGTATGGTTTTATCTTAGGACAGTCCCATAAGATGTGAGTGAGTGTCCCTCTTCCTTGGTTACATCTCCAACAAGTATCAGGTAGGTTTGGGAATATCTTGGACAACTTGGTAGGGACTCTATACCACTGCGAAAAAATCTTGTAGTTGAGCTCCTGTAGTTTTGTGCACTGAGCTGATCGAAACATTTTCTCTTGGATAAGGGACCATTCAACATCAGTAAAGGTAGTATCAAGGTCTGTTTCCCAGGCATGGCGAAATTTACTTGCAGGGGATTGGTATGTGTCCAGTATGATTTTGTACAATAGAGATATTTAGTGGGGGAATCGAGTATGACTAACAAAGAGTTGTTCAAAGGGTGTATCCGTTGGTTCTTGTGGCTTCAGTGTTCCCTCTGAGAGAAGAAAATGTCGGATTTGACAGAACCTGAGGCGATCCATGAATGTGATTGAATCTGGTTCAAGTATCTCTTCTAATTGTTTGAGTTGTCTCCCATTCATGAGTTGAAAATCCCAG
Organism: Xenopus petersii; assembly: GCA_038501925.1. Lineage (NCBI taxonomy): Eukaryota > Metazoa > Chordata > Amphibia > Anura > Pipidae > Xenopus > Xenopus petersii. The sequence continues at coordinate 125,040,466 of CM076674.1, forward strand.
AGGGAATCTGATTGGGACCAGCGTTGGAAGTTAGCTATTCTCAGCCCCGGAGGGAAATTCGCATTATGAAGAATTGGAGTCAATCTGGAGTGGAAGTTAGTCAAAGATAGTTTAAATTTTGCCTTGTCCCAAACTTTGAGGATGGTGGAAACAATTGGGTTAGACAAGATGTTCTGTGGACGATGATGCCTTAATATCCAAGGAAGTATTTCTAAGGGCGTACCGGATTTGTATTGTACTATAGGGATCCACAGTTTCGTAGATTGAGCATGTTTAAAGTCGAACATCCGCTGTAGTATTGCTGCTCTATAGTAAGTGAAGAGGTCGGGGAGTCCTGTCCCGCCTCTGTCTCTGGATTGAGTCAGAAAGGTATATTTTTGTCGGGCCTTTTTCTTTTGCCAGTTGATGATTTTGTGTAATCATCTTCTGGAGCGCATGGAAAATGTGAATTGGAATTTGGAATGGAATAGTTTGAAAAAGGTAAAGGAAACGGGGTAAAATGACCATTTTAACAACATTAATGCGATCGAACCATGAAAACACCGGTCTATCCCACTGAGTCAGGTCTTTCTGAGCATTTTTCAATAGAGGGAGAATGTTATCCGATACACAGTTCTCCAGTCTTGCAGATATTTTCAAACCCAAGTATGTAAAGGATCTTTCTTCCACTGTGAATGCAAATGAGTGTTTTAGAAGGTCGATTTGATCCGGATTTAAAGATATGCTCAACAAACTAGATTTCTGATAGTTGCCTTCCTCTGGATCAACTGGCAGATAGGTAGTAAATAAATAAAAAAAAAAAAAAAAAAAAAGGTTGAACTCGATGGACATGTGTCTTTTTTCAACCTTACTTATTATGTTACTATGTTACTATGTAATTTTAAGATTGCTAACTGTCCCATAAAGCTCAAGTTCTCACATCAAATTTGGTAGGGAGATGTGTGGTTTCGTTATAAAGAACAGTATATCATCAGCGTATGCCGCAGTTTTGTGTTGGAAGTCCGCTATGCTCACTCCACTTATATCAGGGTTCAGGCGAACTTTTTGCAAGAAGGGTTCTAAGGAGATTATAAAGAGAAGGGGGGATAAAGGACAACCCTGGCGGGTCCCATTATTGATCGTGAAGGAATCTGACAATTGGCCGTTCACTCTGATGCTAGCTTGAGGGTTGGAGTATAAACTTTGAATGCTGCGAATGATATTTGGCCCCAATCCCAACCAAGATAGACATTTGAAGAGAAAGACCCATGAAACTTGGTCAAAGGCCTTTTCGGAATCAGTTGATAAAAGGGCCAATGGGATTTTATTCTTTTTGCAATGGTGAATGATGCTAAAGACTCGCAAGGTATTATCACGAGCTTCTCGTTTTGGGACGAAACCCACCTGTTCTGGATGAATAAAGTTACTAATCAAGTTGTGTAACCTGTTCGCCAAAATTTTAGAATATAATTTTGTGTCAACGTTTATTAACGAGATTGGGCGATAACTTTTAACGTCCAGTGGGTCTTTCCCTTTCTTGTGAAGTAGGGTAATATGAGCCATAATAGCATCAGATGGTAAGGTACTTAGTCGCTGAGTGGTCTGGAAGCAGGCTAGCATGTGAGGTAATAAAGCCTCTCTGAGCTTTTTATAGTACTGGCCTGTAAAGCCATCCGGTCCCGGTGCTTTACCGCTCTGCGTTTGTTTTAGGGCTTCCAATAGTTCCTCTGTTGTAATAGGAGCTTCTAAGCGTGCATAGACTGCTTCGTGGTGCCTGCGGTATACTTTGAAGATAGGATGTTAGAGTCTCCGTATGCAGATCATCACCTTGGGCATGGGGTTGAAGGTTATATAGAGATTGGTAAAATTGTCTAAAAGAGCCAGCTATTTTTTGAGAATCAGTCGTAATTTCTCCTTTACATGCCCTAATCTTTGTGATTTGGTTACGTCTTTGTTTACACTTCCGCCCGCATGTATTTCCATGTTCATGGTATCGGTGTATCGGCAAGGATTTAATCTGATTTCTCGTTTCTGTTAATTGTCTCAATAAGTCTGGGGAAGGGGATTGTTTATGGTGAGCATCTAATTGTTTCAGAGTGTCTAAAAGTTTGTTGTAGGTAGCAGTTTTTTCTTTTTTTTTTGGGAGCCTAATTTAATAAGCTCCCCCCGTACCACACACTTGTGAGCCTCCCAAACCATCTGGGGATTAGAGTCGGGGGTAACGTTCTCTCTGGAATAGTTCTGCAGCACTGTCTTTAGTTGTATTAGTGTAGAGTTCTCTTCAAGCAAGGATTCGTTAAATTTCCAGTGCCATCTCTCAAATTTAGGTTGCGCGGTGGAAATTTGAAGAAAGACAGGGGCATGGTCAGACCATGTAATGGAACCTATAGACACCCGGCATATTGCCTGTAAACAAGAGTGAGGTAAAAAATAATAGTCGATTCGGGAATACTGTTGATATGCATTTGAGTAAAAAGAGTAATCTTTGGTTTCTGGGTGAAATATCCTCCATGCGTCCATCAGATGACATGAGTTAAGGAGAGTTCTAAGATGAGAAAGATATTTAGAGGGAATGGATGAGGTTCCGGTGGAACAATCCAGAATTGGTTCTGTTGCAAAGTTAAAATCCCCTCCGATTAATAAGGTGCCTTCTGTAAAATGGTCTATGGTTTGTAAAAAACATTTGAGAGTGTGGAACTGTCCTGTATTCGGAAGATATATTGAGGCTATCGTGTAATGCTTCCCATGTATGATGCCTTTTACAACGGTGTAGAAGCCCTGTTTATCTGAGATATGTCCCATTGGAATCCAGTTTGTGGTATCAGCAATTAGGATTGCTGTGCCTCTCACTTTAGAAGCCTGAGGCATGCTTGTATATACATTGCTAAAGCCTTTGTAAAGCAGCCTGGATGTAGCATTTATCTTACAATGGGTCTCTTGTAATAGGGCAATTTGAATATTATGCCGTTTCAGCTCGAGCTTAAGGCAGTTACGTTTGTAGAGGGTGTTGAGGCCATTTACATTCAGGGACATCAATTTTAGTTTGTAATCATCCATGGTATAGCACAACACAATGTGATGCGTACGTCATTGCAAAGGCCCCTGCACTCCAGCGTTCCCCCTCCCACCATGCATCGTGAAAGGCAGTATCAGTAGTTTGGTTATTACATATCACTCTGAAAACAGTAAAAAACATCTTGAACTGGCAACACACAAAAACAATAAAGCCCTGAGGGCAGAGTTGGCAAGAAATACAAGCACGATGGGTTGTCGTGCCCCTAGGGCCAACCCGGGCAAAAGTCACGGGCATGCAGCTGTCCGCAGATCTCCTACCCATGAGGAGAGAAACACAGTGCGGATATTTCTAAACGTGAGAAGGGGTACGTGGTGTGAATAATGAAACCGTCTAAGAATACTATACTATAGGTGGGGTAAGATATAACCGTGAGTCCCCATATCCCGGCTCCCGTGTCTTTCCAAAGCGGAAAGATAAGCCGACTTATGATGGCTCCGTGGGTATACTGAAATGTGTAGAAGTAACTTTTGTAGGCATGATACGTGGGAGGGAACAATGTGGTGGAGAAAGAGAGACAGAGATATGGAGGCAAAACAGCAATCAACACAATATGACAGCATAATAACATCCCCCATTCCCTCAGTCCCCCATAACGCCCATGTCTCATACATCACCCTCCTCTACGATCCAGGATGGCGATTATTTGTATAAGAAAAATGAAGTCCATGAGCCGCCATTTGCTTCTGACACCATCGGTTCTTCAGTCTTGTTTGGAGTTGGGCCTTCGGTTCATCGTCTCTTTCTTGGACGGGGTTGACCAATTCTGTGTATCTGGAATGGGCAAGTCATCCCCATTGTACGCCAGGTCTCTCCATTCCTTCAGATGTTGGAATGCCGATGTTAAGGCAGAATTGTTGTAGTTCATCCGGCTCTTTAAGGCTATGGAAGCGACCGTCTTTTTGTACTGTCAGGGCGAAAGGATATCCCCATCTGTACCTGATGCCTCTCTCTTGCAGTATCGTGGTAAGTGGGCGCATAGTACGTCGTTGTTGTAAGGTGAGCCAGGCCAGGTCCTGAAACACTTCTATTTTGGAGCCAGCAAACATCAATGGACCTGTCGTGCGGGCCTTCTGCATGACAAGTTCTTTGAGCTTGTGGCTGTGTAGACAGCAAATAATATCACGGGGTTGTTCACTCCGCTGTGATCCTCCTAGAGCTCTATGTGCACGATCAAATTCAATGGTTGTGTCTTTGGGCCTATCAAGCGCCATGTTGAAAATTTCTTGTAGTGTGGGTTCAATTTCAGGTGGTTTCACCGTCTCGGAGACTCCTCGTATGCGGATATTATTTCGGCAACCACGATTATCCAGGTCTTCCATATGTCGCTGCAGTAGGTAAATATATTTATGGTGATCGTTGACCCGTTCCGTGGATCTCTTGGCCGCTAGTGTGACCGCGATAGTCTGGGCCTCCATTTCGCCTAGTTTCTCACCAATGTCTTTTAGCGTGTCGCGTATGCTGACCAATTCGGATCTGTGTGCTGCTGCCCGCTGGGCTGGGTGATGCCCCAAATAACACTCTTGCCATCCTCAAAACACGTAAGGATGATTCCTGGTTAGGTTTTAGAATATCATTAGTCCACAAGAATTTGACAGAGTCTCTGTCCTTTTCTGCAAGGCTGATTTGTAAGAATGCCTTGGTAATGTCTGCCATGAATGCAACCTTGTGAAGTCTGAAATTAATCAGGATTTTAAGAAGGTCGGGATTAAGATTTGGTCCTGTCAGTAGGCAATCGGTAAGTGATACTTGCCCCTTATCATGAGAAGAAGCATCAAACACTATTCTCAGCTTGGTTGTTGCATTTTCTTCTCTTATCACTGCATGATGAGGTAAGTAATACTCAATATACCCTTTGAAGCAGTTGGGGTTTCACCTTTGTCCACATCCTCAACAATACTCTCCTCGAAGTAGTCTTGGATTACACTGTTGTACCTGTGGTAGAGACGAAAACCTGTTGAAAGCCTTTTCATCAAATCTTCCTTTAGCCACGGTAAGGTTGTTTGCCAAGTAGTTTGATCAAGTCGCCAAGGTAGTTCTGTCACATATCTTCCTGCAGTGTACTTAACTGTAGATCCACTGTAGAATTTCCTCATCTGATTCTGAGTTTACCATTTTTTCTCCAGTCACCCCTAAGGACTCCAATTCCCAAAAGTCTTGTAGTTGACTAGACACAAGGGTTTCGTCTGCAATACTTATATTTATGACTCCAACACTTGTGATGCCAGATACACTGGATATCTGAACTGGTTCTTGTAGAGTCCACCCAAGGGTGGTTTCAAGTGCAACAAGAGCCTTTCCCAGTCTTTCTATTCTCCTAGATACTACTCTCCAGCAGTAATCTCCTCCAATCAAGACTGCTATTTCCGAGTTTGGCAGTTCATTTCAGCTGAGTCAGCTAACCTTAGTCCCTTTGCCTTCATCTCACACTGTAGTTGTTCTTTTGGGATTTTCACAACTGCATTGCTGATAGTTGGGATTTTTAGAGCCTCCATTTCTATCCACTTGTCACTGCTGTGGAGGTTCTTAAGGATGAACTTGACTCTTCTCTCGCTGGCACTTACAGGGTTTTTGGACCCAAAAGTGTGGAAATCGAGCCTCTCTTCCTCTACAACAGGAAGTTTAAGGGATCTGGAAATGTCCTCACGGATGAAAGGTCTTTGCCTTCTCCATCTAGTAAATGGCATACAATTTTTCTAGTTGTAGGCCCCTCAGCCCATGCGTGGGCAGTCTGCAGTAAAACAGTCTTGCTGTTGGCCATATCCTTATCTGAAGATACTGATGAGACAACTGTGTCCTCTATTGCTTTCATGGAGCCTTTTTTGGTTCTTTGGTCACACACTGAGTTGTGATGTCTCTTGCCACATGTTGCACATATGATTCCTTTCACCCTGCAGTACTTTGCAAAATGCTTAGCCCCCAAACACACAAAACATAATCCTTTTCATTTAAGTCGTTCTTTGCATTCCTCTAGGGTGAATGTATCACATTTCTCAGTTGTATGCTCTGACTGGTCACAAAGTACACAGAGTTTGAAGTGGAATACAGGGCAGCTGTGGTGGCCATTGTTAGTCTCTTAGGTTTATGTTCAAAGTGTGCGCTTGATTTCTGATGGCGCTGTTCTTGACTGCACAACAGTGAAGGTTTTTCTGATATGGATAATTGTAATGCATGCTCTCTGCTCTCAACATCCTTTTTTACAGAATTTCAGAAACATTGGTACATTGCATTCCTGCTGTTCCTGCTGGCGACTAAATTCATGATCTATATCCTCAGCAATCAGCTTCAGTAAAATTGGGCATAGCAGGCCTCCATAACTGTGAGATACAACTCCAATAGACTGCAAACTTCGCACTTGTATTTCACATTCATCATATAAGAAACGCAGAGCTGTAACATCAGAGGATCTCCTTACTGTAGTCACGTTTAAGAGCTTATTCATGTGAGCATTTATTATTAAGTCCTTGCGACCAAATCTGTTTTGCAGTATTTCTATTGCCACAGAGTAATTGTATAGGGGCAGCCCAGCAATAGCAGTTGCAGCAGCACCACACAAGTATGATTGCAAATAGTTACATTTATCTATTACTGACAGGCAGCATTTTTGTGAATTGCAGCTTCAAACTGACTCCAGAATTCCTGCCAGCAACTGATCTCTCCTGTAAATTTCCCAATATTCAACTTTGGAAGTTTCACTGTGTGATTCTGAGATGCTGACCTGGATTGCGAGATGGCATAGCTGGCTGCACTGTTCACTTACTCCCTTTCTCTTTGTATTACACATGTAATTCTGCTTTTCCACATAACAATGCGATCCTGATGGACTGTTTCATACTCTGCTTCAATCTCCTTTGCAGAGGTTATCAGAGCCTCAATGTCCCTGTCCAGTTCATATAATGTTGCCTCTCTGAAGGAAAGCTGCTCTAAGCTCTCCTCCAATATGTCTGTCTGAGGTGCTGATTTCCCTAGCTCCTCTTCAATTTTTTGCAGCATTTTTGTAGTGGAAATTCTGACTGCACGTTTGCGCTTAAGTAAATCAAATCTTTCTGCCATCTTCCGGGATTTCGGCACCAAATTGTGTTGTAACTATTCAGTACAACTCTCTAATATTCAGAGTTAGATGACCTACCAGAGTTCCTTGGTATCAGATTCTTGCACAGCAGTGATGTAGTTCCACACAAGTTTTTTGCTACTAAAAACTATTTTAGGACTCAGCACTGTTATTCAGTTAATGCAGGAACATGCAGCTATAGAAAGAGAGGTCTCACACACTAACAGCAACAGGAATCTGTGTACTTCTCTGGCACCACGTTCTGGTCAGTATAAGCCTTGCATTTAGCTTGTTGATGCTTCACAACACTTCACAACGTGTCAGCAGTAGATGATTTTGTAGGCATAGTATTTTGTGGAAGTTTGATGTCTGCAACATGTAATTTAGTGCGCATCTGTCTGCCATGTAATAATTCAGCTGAAGATGATTGGGTTGTTGCATGGCACATTGCTCTGTAGTTATGTAGGAACTCTGTTGTAAATACTTTCCAAGATTTCCTATCTGTAGTGTTCTTTCAGACTTCTGTTGAATCACTCGATTTCTCCATTTGCTTGTGGGTAATACACTAAAGATTTCCTATGCACAATATTCCTCTCTCTCAGAAACGATTCAAACTCAGATGAGACAAACTGTGGTCCATTGTCTATTAATTCTGCTGAAGACTGTAGACAGAAATGTTATAACTGTAGCTGATGTTATATGAGAAACAAATGCAATTTCAGGCCATTTACTGTAATAGTCTATGAAGGTTATAGCTACAGTCTATAGGAGCATCTGTAAAAGTACCAACAATATCAATAACAAGTTTTCCCCATGCTGAATCAGGTAATGGTACTGGCTGAAGTGATGGGGTATGTGTGATAGCTGTTTTGTCATGATTATGACAAGTAACACAAGAATGAATGGCAGTTACCACATCAGCATCCATTGCTGGCCACCAGTATAGTTCTCGTAGTCTTTGTTTTGTATATACAATTCCTTGATGACTATCATGTGCAAGTTGTTTTAGCTTTTCTCGCAAGGTCTCTGGTATTAGTAAACGGTGAGCTCCACGGACAACATAGCCATCTACTAAGGACAGTTTGTGTCCAACCCTGTAGCAAGGTTGAAGATCAGGACTGAGTTTGTTCTCAGAATTTGGCCATTTGCTTTGTAAAATGTCCTATAGTTTTACTTGAATTGGACATGTGAGGCAAGCTTGATTTAAAATAAGCAGCTGTAACTGTAGATGATAGTAAATCAGTCAATGCTACAACTATGTCCTCATCCAGTGTATCAGAAGCTGCAGGTAAAGGTAAATGTCACAAACAATCAGCAGTAACATTTTTCAAACCTGGTTTTTATTGCATTTTGTAGTTGAAATTCAGTATCCTTGCTGACATAGTAACATAGTAACATAGTAAGTAAGGTTGAAAAAAGACACATGTCCATCAAGTTCAACCTTTTATTTTTTTTATTTTTTTTTAAATCTGCCTAACTGCTAGTTTATCCAGAGGAAGGCAAAAAAAAACAAAAAAAAACATCTGAAGCCTCTCCAATTTGCCTCAGAGGGGAAAAAATCCTTCCTGACCCCAAAATAGCAATCGGACTAGTCCCTAGATCAACTTGTACTATGAGCTATCTTCCATAACCCTGTATTCTCTCACTTGCTAAAAAGCTATCCAGCCCCTTCCTTCTTAAAGCTATCTATGTATCAGCCTGTCCAACTGATTCAGGGAGAGAATTCCACATCTTCATAGCTCTCACTGTAAAAAACCCCTTCCAAATATTTAGGCCGGAACCTCTTTTATACTAATCGGAATGGGTAACCTTATGTCAACTGGAAAGACTTACTGGTAAAATAAAGCATTAGAGAGATTATTATATGATCCCCTTATATATTTATACATAGTTATCATATCTCCCCTTTAACTGCCTCTTCTCCAGCGTGAGCATCCCCAATTTGGCCAGTCTTTCCTTATCATCTAGCTATACGCATTCCAGCACTTCCTAGTCCCTTTGTTGTAAGCACTGTAGTTAAAGCGCTATGATCAGTGCATAAGGTAAATTCTCTACCTCATAGGTAGGTTCCCTCGTTTTTATGTTGCCCAAACATATGCTAGATCTTCTTTTTCAACAGTTGAATACTTATGCTCTGCCTCTGTAAGTGTTCTGGATGCAAATGCAACAGTTTTCTCTGTATGATCCGCACCGATTTGTGTGAGAACTGCACCAACACCATAGTCTGAAGCATCTGTAGTAACCATAGTGGGTAGTGCAGGATCAAATAGAGCTACCACTGGACTCTTCACAATTAGCTGTTTCATTATTTCAAAGCTATGTTGAGCAGACTCTGACCATACCAGACTTACAGTTCCACGTAGTACTGCTCTAATTGGCTCCACAACTGAAGCATAGTTGGGAATAAACTTAGAATAGCATGAAGTAAGACCTAAGAAAGCTCGCAAGGTCTGGAAATCAGATGGAGTAGGTGCTTGTGTAACAGCATTGACATGGTCAGGGTAGGCGGTAATCCATCTTGTGAAATTATGTGACCCAGAAATGACAGCTGAGTTTGTCTAAAGTGGCATTTGGAAAGGTTCAGTTTCAGTCCTGCAGAATCAATGCATTTCAGAAATTATTTTAGGTACTTGTCATGAAGATCCATAGTTGGAGCATAGACAATTATATCATCAAAGTAGCATTCTACACCAGGTATGCCACGGAGTATAGGACACACGTTTGAAGACTGGCAAATCCAGATTCTAGACAGGGAGAGTGACTGGATTAAAAGAGGTGTTAAAGAAGCTTTATATGTAAAAACTGAAAAACCAAGTCTGAATAGAGGCGGGGGGGGGGGGGGGTGCGACATCTATTGTCTGCCACATACAATGCTGTTTTGGCACATCTCCCTGGAAGGTTTAATAACACATCAAGCTCCCATTTTGCTAATACAGTCAATACCCAATTTAATGGCATCATTGTGGATTTTGATAAACAGATTATGCTGATTGGAGCAACATTCCAGGGGATATAAAGTGAAGCAAGATACTATGTACAAGTTATTCTGAATTGAGAAAGCCAGTTGGATGACTGGTGAAACGTATTCAAGAAAAAACACAGCAAGTCCGGTTGATTTGACTTACTTCTATAGATATGACATGACCTAGATGAATGAGAACTTTCATAAACTCATTGTTACAACAATTGGTGAAACCCATTCAGAGGATTCTGATTTTTTAATCACATCTTGCTCTACCAGTTTCTTTAGTTCCTGTGAGTCTCCCTTATAGAGTAGGGCAATCGCCTCAATTTCTGGTGTACTGGTTTTACATCTGGTCTCAACATAACTTTGTGTACAACCCAGTGAAGTGTTGCTTTGTGGTGAAATTTTAGACACTGGCTGTGTGGCAGGCACTGGTGCTGTAGTAATGAGATAAGAAAAAAGGCAATGGCACACTGGGCACGATCAAGCAGGGTAAAACCTTGCAGAGATTTATTTGCACACGATGCAACGTTTCGGGGTGGTCCCCTTTGTCAAGCGACAAAGGGGACCACCCCGAAACGTTGCATCGTGTGCAAATAAATCTCTGCAAGGGTTTACCCTGCTTGATCGTGCCCAGTATGCCATTGCCTTTTTTCTTATGCCATTGGTTTGGGGGGGTGCCGATCCCTCCTGGTATTTGAGCACCTGGCAGAGTTCCTGAAGGCCAGGGTGTGCGAGGTGAATCCCTCTTGTTGCTGTAGTAATGAGACCATCAACTAATTGTAGGTCTAATGCAGCAAATTGTAGGTTTAATACCCTTCCAAGTATAGCAGTGCCCTTATTCACAATGTAAGTCACATTTTGCAGTATTTGATTCTAATTGTACAGTCACTGGCAAGCAACCAAGCACAAGGATTGGATCCTTTAAGTAACTGACAGTTTTAGGGCAGATGCAACAAGCGGATCTTTTGCAAAGTATTTCAAGAAAACATCCTTTGATAGTATAGAAACAGCTGAACCTGTATCAAGCATCAGTTTAATGGAGTGCCCCTTGTCAGCAGAAGCAGTATTGACATTGACAGTGCATATAAACTTGTCTGGAATAAATGTACCAGCTTTATCCACACTTAAAACTGTTACATTTGTAGTAGTGACCTAATGAACATCTTTAGCAGAACTACGGCAGATCTTAGCAAAATGTCCTACCTTTTTGCATTTGCGGCACTGTACAGCTTTTGTAGGATATGTAACATAATTTGCAGTGTGTTGTTGTAAAGTTCACAGCGGGAAGCCGCTGTAACGGGAGTTAAATTCACACTTGGTAGTGCGTGTGGTGGAAGCCCTGGGAAAAAGCCACAAATACTTGAAGCAGGCATGGTGAAATATACAGGATTTAATGTAACTGAAGCAAAACAGGAACAGGTCAAAAATAAAGTCTTTACAAGGCAGGCAGATACAAAACCAAACACATCCAATGACTCAGCCCTGAGCAAGGCTCAGGGCGTGGTTTATAAAGGGCAATTGATAAACCACATGAGACCACATGAGACACATCAGGGTAAACGAGGTGGGTGGAAAACATACTGTGAACAGACAAAATACAGGATCACAATAACAAGATCAGGACTAGCCCCAAGAGCCTCCAGTGGGTCACTTGGTAAGTGCACTGAAAGTCCAGCAACCCAGTGTTCAAGTCCCAAATGGTCCTTACAGTTGTGTTGAACAACAGCGAAAGCAGTATTTGCTGCATGGTTTTGCAGTGTAGGTGAATCCCTTTCCAAGTATTGTATACTATCAAAGTATTGTATTTTGCCTGTGACTTTGCATTATTAGGCCACAATGTTGAATTCATAATATGTACATTCCCAGCAGTTCCCTGACTGAAAGTTTTAGCCTCTGCCACTGCTGGTTTAATCTGGCTAGCAACTGTAATAGCTTTTGCAAGGGTTAAATCCTGCTCTAGGAGCAGTCTCTCTCTAATGCGAGGTGAGTTCCCTTTTTCCACTATTTGGTCTCTTAGCATTTCATCTGTTAGATTCCCAAACTCACAGGTAACAGCCAGCTCTCTCAAAGCTGCGTCCACGTTGGCGGAATTTATATCTTTCAGCCACCACATTTACTCTTGGCACAAAAAAGTTCTTTATAGCAGTAAATGCAGGTTCATACATCTCATCAGATAATGGTAATGTATAAAATATACACTGTCCATGTGCTCCCAGGCAGTGCTTTCTAGCAGCAGAAATCTCCCCTTGGTCAGCATCAATAATGTCATTTTCAAACAGTAAAAGGTATGGTAGGCTCACCGGGGTTTGGGAGAAAAGGTGCAGGCTTCTGCAGAGGTAGAAGAGACATCTTGTCGCCAATTTGTTATGTTTTAGTTGCCGAGGATGAGTAGAGTATAACAGTGCTTTATTAGCAGGCTCATGCAGCCATTGCACGACAGTAAGCAACTCTAATACCACAAGCTGTATAGAAAATATGCACAGTATAAGTCTTGAGCACAGTGACATCTATAGGCCCCACAACTCTGCAGTGGGCAATGAGCCCATTCAATTACAAACTGTGATAAGGACTTGGCATGGGGAGGTTCTCATATAACCAGCGTTATGCAAATACTTGTTGATCCAGGGATTAGTCTGATTGCCATTTTGGAGTCAGGAAGGATTTTTTTCCCTCTCTGAGTCAAATTGGAGAGGCTTTCAATTTCTATCCAATGCCTTCCTCTGAATCAACTAGCAGATAGGCAGGTTAAATTCCTTAGAGGTCCGTTCTAACTTTCCTGATTTTGGAGGTTGTAGTCCCTTTAAAGGAAAACTTTACCCCCAAAATAAATACAGCAACAGATAGTTTGTCATATTAAGTGGCATGTTGAAAAAATCTTACCAAACTGGAATATATATGTAACACCCGCAGCTGGTTTTGAGCGCCGGCACATAAGCGCAGGCACGCGTCAACTTGGGCGCCGGCATTGAGACGCCCGCGCACATCAAATCGGACGCCTGCGCAGGAATGGACGCTCACATACTAGAGCAATGACCTCTAATTTAGGCGCTGTGTCTGTCTTCCTCAGCCTGCTCCTGATTAGTTTCTGTTCCCTTAAATACCTATTGGTCCCTGATGTGTCTGTCTTCCTCAGCCTGCTCCTGATTGGTTCCTGTTCCCTTAAATACCTTCCTCTTCCTCCTCACATTGCCCAAGCTGGCTTCAGTTCCTACTGTTCCTGCTAAAGCTCTGGTTGTTCGAGTTTCCTGGTTTTGACCCTCTGCCTGTTTTCCTGACCTCCGAACCTTCGCTGCCTGAATTCGACCTCTGCCTGCATTTAACTACGCCTTAGCCTGACCCCTTGGTACTTCGCTTCTTTGAAACCCGTCTTCTGGAAACGACCTTTGCCTGCACTTGACTACGCCTTGCCTGATCCCTTGTTACTTCGCTCCTGGTAACCAGCCTGGCTTCTCTACCACCTCCGCAGCAGAAAGCCCGGGGCCCGAAAAGGGCGTCAGTGAATACCTGAGCCGTAGAGAGGTTCCTGTTACCATCAGTTCTCCTGGATCAGCTACCTTCCTCCGGGATCCGAGGTAAACAGATTGTTATAGTTAGCTTGGGCCAAAAGGATGGATCCCTCCCAAGCCGCTGGTCGTTCTTCCTCGTTGGAGACAGTCTTAGAGGCCCTTATGAAGCGTCTCGAGGACTCCGAGGCTTCTCAGTTGCACCTTGCCCAGAGCTTGCAGCACCTCTCAAATCGCCTTGATGCCTTGCAGGCTTCCCAGACTCCGCTGCCTCCTGTCTCTGTTGCACCACCAACCCCAGTTTTGGTTCCGACTCCATTGTCCAGCGGGGAGAGTTTTTCCTGGTGACCCAAGATCTCAGCTCCTCTTCGCTATTCTGGTGATCCAGAGACCTGTCGGGGTTTTTGAATCAATGCAAGATTCATTTTGAACTCTCACACTTCCCGAATGAGAAGTCCAAAGTGGCCTACGTCATGACCTTGCTTCATGGGAAAGCCTTGGCCAGGGCTTCTCCTCTTTGGGAACGGGATGATCCGTTGGTTCACAACTCCACGGCATTTCTTTCCACTTTTCGTAAGATTTTTGATGCCCCCGGCAGGAAGGAGAATGCCTCTACCCGCCTCCTGAAAATTTCCCAAGGGGCACTCTCCGCAGCTGAGTACGCCATAGATTTCCATACCATTGCCGCGGAGGTATCCTGGAACAACGAGGCCCTTGTCGCTGCCTTCTGGAATGGTCTCAATGAGTCCCTTAAAGATGAATTGGCTGCTCGAGATCTTCCTCCGCTATTTGAAGACCTGGTCTCTCTGGTGATCCGCATTGATGTGCGCCTGAAGGAGAGGCTTTCGGCCAAGTCACAAGCCCATAGATTGCTCCTCGACTCCAACATTCTAGCTGCTCCGGCTAATTCTCTTCCTGTGCCGGAGGAACCCATGCAGCTGGGGGCTACCAGACTTACACCTGAGGAAAGGTCTCGTCGCCGTAGAGCAGGTCTGTGTCTTTATTGTGGCCTGAAAGGTCACTTTGTTAAGACCTGTCCTAATAAGCCTCAAACTCGGCCGCAGGGAAACTCCAAAGCCTAGGTCGGCGGGTGGAGACTGTCCTGGGCACTGCCACTTCTTCTCCATCAAGAAATCTCGTCTGTTGGTTCCCTGCTGTATTAAACGTCTCTCCAGGACCATCCCTTGTCAAGCCTTTATTGACTCAGGTGCTGCTGGGAACTTCATTGATCTCTCTTTTGCCCGAGCTTCTTCCCTGCCTCTTGTCCCTCTTCAAGTGCCTCTGGCGGCTCATGCGATTGATGGACATCCCGTCTCTCCTGGTCTTATCACCCACTCCACTTCTCCTCTGTAGTTGCAAGTTGGTGACCTCCATAAAGAAGAGATCTCGTTTCTGGCCATCTCCTGTCCTTCGACCCCTATCATTTTAGGGTTACCCTGGCTCCAGTTACATAACCCTATGATTGATTGGTCTTCTGGAAAGCTGTCCTCCTGGAGTTCCTGCTGTTCCTCTAATTGTTTATCCTCCTCATCTCTTCCTTCCTGTTATAGAGACTTTTCTGACGTCTTCGAGAAGAAGAGTGCCGAGGTTCTTCCCCCCCACCGGCCCTATGACTGTCCTATTGACCTGATCCCTGGAACTGTCCCTCCTAGGGGAAGAACCTACCCTCTGTCTGTGCCTGAAACCCAAGCCATGAAGGAGTACATCCAGGAAAATTTGGCAAGGGGGTTTATTCGGAAGTCCAACTCGCCTGCTGGTGCTGGATTTTTCTTCGTCCAGAAGAAGGATGGGGGTCTTCGGCCGTGCATTGATTACAGGGGTCTAAACAAGATTACCGTTAAGAACAGGTATCCTCTTCCCCTTATCCCTGAGCTGTTCGATAAACTCAAGGACGCCAACATTTTTTCGAACCTGGACCTGAGGGGAGCCTATAATATGATTCGGGTTCGTCAAGGGGACGAATGGAAGACAGCGTTTAACATACGTGATGGCCATTATGAATATCTAGTTATGCCATTTGGCCTCTGCAACGCGCCCACTGTCTTCCAGGACTTTATGAACGATATTTTTCAAGATCTCCTCTATTCTTCTGTTGTTGTCTATCTGGATGACATTTTGATTTTTTCTTCTTGTGAGTCTCTCCATGCTTCTCATGTGAGGCAAGTCCTTCAACGTCTCAGAGAGAATCATTTGTTCGCCAAGATCGACAAGTGCGAGTTCCATCAGTCGAAAATTTCTTTCCTTGGTTATGTCATTTCTCCCTCCGGCTTTGAAATGGATCCGGCCAAGGTTTCGGCAGTCCTGAATTGGGTTCCTCCCTCTAATATGAAAGCAGTCCAACGCTGCTTGGGGTTCGCCAATTTTTACAGGAAATTCATCAAGAATTTTTCCGGCATTGTCCTCCCACTTACTGCTCTTACCCGGAAGGGAACACGATTTGTCTGGTCTCCTGTGGCTCAGAGAGCGTTCGGCGATCTGAAGCAAGCTTTTTGTTCTGCTCCCGTCTTAGTTCATCCAGATGTCTCTCGACCTTTTGTTTTGGAGGTGGATGCTTCAGAGTCCGGTGTTGGAGCCATTCTCTCTCAGCGGCTTGATTTCCAGGGTCCCCTACACCCTTGTGCCTTCTTTTCCCGGAAATTTTCTTCTGCCGAGAGGATTACGACGTTGGCAACAGGGAACTTTTGGCGGTTAAGCTGGCTCTGGAGGAATGGCGTCATCTTTTGGAAGGTTCGGTTAACCCATTACCATTCTTACGGACCATAAGAACCTGGAATAAATCTCTGCCACCAAGAGACTGAATCCTCGTCAAGCACGTTGGGCCCTCTTCTTTTCCAGGTTTAACTTCATTATCTCCTATCGTCCTGGTTCAAAGAACTCCAAGGCTGATGCTTTGTCCAGATCATTTCTACTGATGAAGTTTTGGTTCTTCCTCCCATTCCCATTATCCCTCCTGAATGCATCGTTGCTCCTGTATCCGTTATTCCTCCAGAGTGTCCTCCTAGGAAAACCTTTGTGCCTGCTTCCTCTGTTCCTCAAGTCCTGGGCTGGGCTCATTCTTCAAAGTTGGCAGGGCATCCTGGTGTCGGTAAGACCTTTGACCTGGTGTCCAGATATTTTTGGTGGCCCTCCTTGAAACAAGATGTCTCTTTGTTTGTATCTTCCTGTGGTATCTGTGCCCAACAGAAGATTCCGAGATCTCTTCCTTGTGGCCTTCTTCAACCTCTACCTACTCCCTCCCAACCCTGGGTTGACATTGCTATGGACTTTGTGGTGGACCTACCCAAGTCTTCGGGGATGACTACCATCTGGGTTGTCGTGGATAGGTTCTCGAAGATGGCACATTTTGTCCCCTTGAAGAAGTTGCCTACTGCCTCCACTCTTGCTCAACTTTTTGTCAAGGAGATCTTTCGTCTGCATGGCATTCCTTTCTCCATTGTCTCTGATCGTGGCGTTCAGTTTGTTTCAAAATTCTGGAGGGCTTTTTGTAAACTTTTGGACATTCACTTGAACTTTTCCACGGCTTACCATCCTCAGAGTAATGGCCAGACTGAGAGGACGAATCAGTCTTTGGAGCAGTTTCTCCGATGTTTCATCTCGCAAAATCAGGACAATTAGTCGGATCTACTTCCTTGGGCTGAGTTTGCACATAATAACCTTAAGCATTGCTCCTTAAACTGCTCTCCCTTTTTCTGTGTCTATGGTCTCTCTCCTTCAGCTCTTCCTCCAACTGCTGTCAAGGTGGATGTTCCTGCGGCTGACTCCCTGTTTCGGGACTTTCAGAAGATCTGGACAGATGCTCGTTCCTCCCTTACTAAGGCTTCTTTGCGCCAGAAGGTGGCTGCCGATAAGCATCGTTGCACTGCTCCCAGGTTCAAGGTAGGGGACTCTGTCTGGCTCTCTTCCAGAAATATCAAGATCAGGCAGTCCTGCCCTAAGCTGGGTCCCCGCTTCCTCGGTCCTTTCAAGGTTAAGGAAATCATTAACCCAGTGTCAGTGAGGTTGGACCTTCCTCCCAGCATGAACATTTCAAGCTCGTTCCATGTTTCTTTGCTCAAGCCTTTCGTCCTGAACGCATTTTCTTCTATGGAAGCACCTCCTCCTCCTGTTCTCTTGAATGGTCATCAAGAATTTGAGGTGCAAGACATCATCGATTCCCGTAAGTCTAGAAGGGGAGTTCAGTACCTGGTCCACTGGAGAGGCTTTGGTCCTGAGGAGAGATCTTGGGTGAATGCTGCTGATACACATGCCCCCCGATTATTGAGGTCCTTCCACAGGAAGTTTCCCGACAAACCCTGGGAGCCCTCGGAGGGGTCTCCTGAAAGGGGGGGTACTGTAACACCCGCCGCTGGTTTTGAGCGCCGGCGCATAAGCGCAGGCACGCGTCAACTTGGGCGCCGGCATTGAGACGCCCGCGCACTTCAAATAGGACGCCTGCTCAGGAATGGACGCTCACATACTTAGGAGCAATGACCTCTAATTTAGGCGCCTGGCTTCCTATTGGTCCCTGATGTGTCTGTCTTCCTCAGCCTGCTCCTGATTGGTTTCTGTTCCCTTAAATACCTATTGGTCCCTGATGTGTCTGTCTTCCTCAGCCTGCTCCTGATTGGTTCCTGTTCCCTTAAATACCTTCCTCTTCCTCCTCACATTGCCCAAGCTGGCTTCAGTTCCTACTGTTCCTGCTAAAGCCCTGGTTGTTCGAGTTTCCTGGTTTTGACCCTCTGCCTGTTTTCCTGACCTCCGAACCTTCGCTGCCTGAATTCGACCTCTGCCTGCATTTAACTACGCCTTAGCCTGACCCCTTGGTACTTCGTTCTTTGAAAGCCGTCTTCTGGAAACGACCTTTGCCTGCACTTGACTACGCCTTGCCTGATCCCTTGTTACTTCGCTCCTGGTAACCAGCCTGGCTTCTCTACCACCTCCGCAGCAGAAAGCCCGGGGCCCCAAAAGGGCGTCGGTGAATACCGGAGCCGTAGAGAGGTTCCTGTTACCATCAGTTCTCCTGGATCAGCTACCTTCCTCCGGGATCCGAGGTAAACAGATTGTTATAATATATTTAAGTAAATATTGCCCTTTTACATCTCTTGTGGTGTGATGGAGTGTGTGCTTCCTCCAAGATCACCTTATCAGAAATAATGCAACTCTAACTGTTACAGGAAGAAGTGCGGTAGCAAAAGACAGAAATGGTTTGTTTGTGTGAACTATGAATTGCAGGATCTCATGGGGATGGCCCTTAGTTCTTAAAATGACATTTTTCTATTTATGATTACCCAATGGCACATACTACTAAAAAGTATGTAATTATCAAAATGATTTATTTACATGAAGCAGGGTTTTACAAATTAGCTGTTTTATGCAATATTGTAACTCAGAGTATGCCAAACTCAGAACAGACCACAAGGACCCGGTTGCGGCCCACTCTTCCACCTATAACAGCCACCTTTGGTTTCGGACTAGGTTTCCACTACTCTGATGCCACGAGGTCTCACTGTGAGAGGTCTAAGGAGAGTGTTCTCTCAAGGGAACCAAGCATGAAGTAATAGAACGGGGAACAATAATGGTAGTCGAAAGCCAGGCTAGGTTGGTAACAGTCAGACAATGCAGTACAAATACAGGAGACTTAGGAATAGTCTGGGTCACAGGCAAGGTCAAACACAGCAATATCGCAGTACAGAACAGGATCCAAGAGAGTAGTCAAAAACAAGGCAAGAGTCAGGACAGGCAGCAAACTAGACAAAATAAAGGACAGGCAGGGTCAAAAAGAGATCAAGAACACACAGTAAACACACCCAGGAACTATGGAATAGACCTTACACAGCTTCTGCAGCAGTCGTGTCGGATCAACGTTGTGACACCATCCGACATTTGTATATCTTACTTTACTTCCTTCTCATCCGACTTGACTCCTGCGTTTTTGCACATCGCGTCGGATCGCACAGAAAACGCCAGTGTAGTCCTACCCTAATGCATGCTGCATTATGCATTGCTGCAAAGAAACAGTGCAATCTACAGTATGCATCTGAATTGTGGTCTTTGATATTCTAAAGGGCATATGATGTATTCTAAGAGGCTGACAGAGTGTTGATTAAACTAAAGGAAGGACTGTATATTGCATTCAAACCGCAGTTATTTGTATTAGTGCATTAAATAACTAAACATCTCAGAGGCAAGATGTACAAATATTTGCAACACTGGTAATATTTCAGTTATTAAGTAAATAACTGATTCAGGCAAACAAAAAAAAATATTGTGAATTGTGCGTAATAGGTATGATGTAGCAATGTCTAATGTATTACCTCTCTGACACAGGTGAATATTGAAGTACACAATGGGCAACTGAAATTTACCAGTCTCAGCCTTCATGACTCAGGCATGTATCAGTGTGTGGCAGAGAACAAGCATGGTACAATTTACACTAGTGCTGAGCTTACTGTTCAAGGTAAGTTGAGTGAAAGTTAGTTTATGATTATATTTATTATATCATAATTTGGAATTACCTAGTAATTTATGCCTCCTAGCCCAAATAAACTTCTACAATTTCAGTGTTGGGTTTATGTCTATCCCTCTAATTCACAGAGTGCTCAGTATATCCTCTCAGTCCCACTTGTCCATTTCCCTCTTTCTCAGTCACCAACACATAGAAAAAATACAGAATTCCATAAAATAGTGATGTGAGTCTAGAAGTATCTAGATGTTATACTTATTTCTTAACATGCACTCCAAATTATAAAGGGTCTTCTCCACACACTGGTGCTGCAACTCTCCACTGGTAACTTTGTCCTGTAATTCACTGCTGATCTGCTTTCTATCATCATCTATGGATAATTGTTAAAAAATGTTCTATTTATTTGCATGTCTCTGTACTATTTTCTTCCTAAGGACTGATACCCAAAACTGCACTGCATAATTATGGTGAGGCCTTTCAAAGTGAGGCATTATGGGTTTTTGTCTTTAAATTCTTTATTTTGTTTGTTTGCATTCAATAAGAATAAAATATGTTCATATTTCAGGTTTCCGCATATTACAATATCACATGTAGTATATAATAGCGTGGTCCATTTTACAGTCATGACATATTTTCTTTACTGAATACAGGTCAATTAAGGGTTTTGATTTCAACGTCAAATTTAAACGTCATATTTGAATGCCGGGGGTCATCAACAGTGAACCTAAAGGAAGATTAGTTATGTGTCTATGCCATCAGGACCACATACTCTGGGGAATAGACAAATAGTAGCCAGTGGAACCATTTTTGAGTAAATGCCTCTTGATGTTTTGGTTTGGTAGTATACATTTTGTATTGTTCAGTGCCCAGTCTTTAATTGTGGGGATGGTTTGTGATCTCCAGTGAAGTGGTATTAGTGTTTTAGCTATTGTGATTAGAATTGAAATAATTGATTTCTTATATTGTGTCATTATGATGTAACAAGAAAAAGAGGCTGAGTCCTTTATATCAATATCAGTAAATCTGGGTAGTAATTGTTTGATTTGTTCTCGTAAATAACTGTTCAAACTCAGTGTCTTTTGGTCCCGTGGCATCTGTAATCTGCTTAGAGTTTAGAAAATGTTGAATTTGGCATAGTCGAAGTCTGTCAAGGGGTGTAATAATATCAGTATGCAGGATATCTTCTGTTTGATTGTTCTACCATCTTATATATGGAAAGCCCACAAAGACTCTGAGTGGTGCCAGTTTTTAAAGTTGACAGGTCTCAATTCTGGTGGAAATTCTTTATTGTACAGTATAGTAAATATTCTTCCGTTTTAACCTATCCCAAGATATAATCATTTCCTTGATAATTGGGTCATATTCTCTCGTTATTGGACAGGCACTCTTTGGGCAGCCATAAGAATATATCTAGTGGGGTTTCATATCCTTCTTGTACAATCATAGGGGCATGTTTACTAACATTGGAGATAAATATCTGGAGAGATTTCTGGAGATGTTGCCCATAGCAACCAATCAGATCTTTGCTTTTGTTTTCTAACATGGCTGTGGCTGTTTAAATCTAATTGCTGATTGGTTGCCATGGGCAATATCTCCAGAAATCTCTCCAGATATTTATCTCCAATGTTAGTAAACATGCCCCAAAGTCCACAGTTTAGAGGTCCCTGTTGTTTTTAGGTCTATCATTCTTTGTAATACTGCTTTGTGATAAGCCCACAGGTCAGGTAGGCCTAGCCCACTGAATTCTTTAGATTGTGTTAGATTACCAAATATCTGACATGCTTTATGGTTGCTCCATATAAAATGTGATATAGCTACTTGCAGATCTTTGAAAAATGTTTTGGGTATGGGAAATGGAATAGTTTGGAACAGGTAAAGAAAGCGGCGGAAAATGTTAATTTTAATGATATTTATGCGCCCTTACCACGAGAAGCCTGGTTTATCCCATTGTTGTAGTTCTGACCAGATCTTTTTAAGCAGTGAGTATATATTAAGAGATAAGCCTTCTGTAATATTTGCTGAAATTTTAAGTTCCAAGTATATGAAATGCTTGCGTTCTATTGTAAATGTATAATTGTGTTGTATATGTTGCCAGTCTTGTTGGGCAAGGGAGATGTTAAGAAAGCTGGATTTCTGATGATTGATCTTTAAGTTATGCGTCTAATTGTCTGTCTTATGACTAAAACCGTTAATGCGCACCCCTGGTATATTCACATTCTGTCTGATCTTTTGCAGGAATGGTTCCAGTGTGATAATGAACAGAAGAGGAGATAGGGGGCAGCCCTGTCTCGTACCATTATTGATATTAAATTACTCTGAAATGGTCCCATTGATTCTGATGCGGGCTTGTGGTTGTATGTATAGACTTTGGAAGATAGGGCCAACTCCCAGCCAATGTAAGCATTTGAATATGGCCTCCCAGCTCACCCATATGCTTTCTCTGCATCTGTAGAAAGCAATGCCAGTGGGATGTTGAGTTTTTTCAGTAGTGTATGATGCTGTAAACTTTGCGGGTATTATCCTGGGCCTCCCTCTTAGGGATAAATCCCACTTGTTCGGAATCTATTATATTTGGTAAAAAAGGTTTCAGCCTTTCAACCAGAACTTTTGCATATAGTTTGGTATTCACATTGAGGAGGGAGATGGGTCTAATGGATCCTTCCCTTTTTTATGTATTAAGGTTATATAGGCTAGAGTGGCAATTTAGAGGCAATTTACCAGTCTCCGTGATTGTGTTTACATTCTGCTGAAGATGGGGTAGAAGAATTATGGAGAATTTTTTATAATATGTGCTTGTAAAGCCGTCCGGGCCTGGAGCTTTGTGTGTGGGAGTTGTTTTTAAAGCATGCTCTAATTCCTCTCTGGTGATTGGTAATTCTAATCGTTCTAGATCTTCTTTCTGTATTTGAGGTTTAGGAATGGTCTGTAGATAAGTGTCTATTTTGAGACCTGTTCTATTTGTCTGAGTCTGGCCAGATTCTGAGGGTATGTTATACAGAGTTTTATAAAAGTCCCAAAACACCTCTACGATTTTGTCGTTATCATGGGAAATTTTTCCAAAGCGGTCTTTGATGCTCATGATATGACTCTTTCTTTGTTTGCTCTTTACTGCAGAGGCCAATAGTCAACCACATTTGTTCCCATTTTCAAAGTAAAGTTGTTTTTGATAAAAAAACATTTTTAGTATAATTATCCAGTATAGTTTTAATTTCCTTTTCTGATTGTAGTGATTTGGTCCAGAAGAGCTGGTGAATGAGGAAATGTATGTTGTTTTTCCAGTGCATTCAGCTGGTTATATTTCTGTTGGTTCTCTTTTCCTTTTCGAGTGCCTAATTTAATTTGTTTGCCTCTTATGACACACTTATGTGCTTCCCATGTGTTATGGGGTGTAAGAAGGTAATCAATTTGAGTGTATTGTTGGTGTGGGCTAGAGAAGAAGGAGTAATCTTTTGCACGTGGGTTGAGTAATCGCCATGTATCTACTAGGTTATAGGTGTGAAGTGCTTGTCTTAGTTGCGCTATGTTCTGGTAGGCTGGATTTTTTTGGAGGTCTATTGGTTCTGCTGCAAAATTCAGGTCTTCTCCAATAATCAATGTGCCATCTGTGAATTGATCTACTTGTTGTAGTATATTTTTGAGAATATTCAACTGCCCGGGATTTGGAAGATAGATCGAGACTAGTGTGTATTTTGCCTTGCCTATTAGGCCTTTGACTGCATTCATATGTCCTAGCCTATCCGAAATTTGATCAAGTTGTGTCTATTGAAGAGAGTCTGCTATTATAATTGCAGTGCTGAAGTTTACTAGTGTAGATGCTTTGGTAGATGCTTTGGTATCCTTTAATATGTGTTTTGATGCTTAAGATGTGTTTCCTGTAGCATAGCAATGTGAACTTTGTTCTGTTTAAGCACCAGTTTTAAACTATTACGTTTTTGTACAGTGTTGAGACCCCTGACATTCAAAGGCATTATGCGTAATTTATCATGCATCATTGCTATTTGTACTATATATGCTAAATTGTATGAAATTCACCTCCCTATCTCTGTCATTGCTAACTAGCACAGAGAACATATATGCCTGCCCAACATTAAGTAACTTGGAAATATATAACAAACATTCTTTGTGAGATTTTCCCTCCCTAAGATAACTCGCCAACAAATGAGCTATGATCTGTTTTTGTAAGGAGATTAAACAATTTATACTACGTAGACTCCCTTTTTATCAATTGAGGGGAGTGAGTTGGAGACAGAGATTTAGTTTGGGGGGCTAGTCTTGGGTCTTGAGAGGTATATCTATAGACTATCTTCCCAACCCTTTTAAATTCGCATTATCAGTCGTTGTCAAAGCCTGAGTAACTATGACATAATGATAGATGGTAGAAGAGAGGCAAAATAGAGAGAAAATAAAAGAGAAAGAAGAGAGAAAAAAAAAAATTCCCCTGGGGGGGAGAAAGGAGAGGGAAACAGAGGAGAGGGAGTGGGAGGAGATGCTGGGAAAGAATGAGGGAAGAGGGGGATAATTTGCAGTCGTAAAGAGAGAAGGCAGTATATACCAACCTGTAAGATATTTTTCCAAAAACAAAAAGCACAGGAAAAATTGTTCAAGAAAATGTGTTTTTTTCCCCCTTTCCTCCTTCCCCCCCTTTTCCTAGGTCAGACCAATTTTGTACATCATCGTATAACAGCATTAAACATAATTAGTGTTTACCAAAAAGACAGCATATTTCAGTCTGAGAGACCTAGTTTAAGAACCACAAATCATAAAAAAGGCAATTGGAAAGGTTTATTTTTGGGATCAAAACAGTTGTGTTCCATATCATATATCAGCATTATACATAAGTAATGTTCATCAAAAAGAGGCCAACCCAAAGTGAGTGGTGAATCGTGGGGTGGATCCCAAAGGCAAAAACTGTGGAAAAAAGGAAACTGTAGAGCCTTGTTTTTGGGACTAAATCCACTCTTGTCTTTAACACATTCATTTCTCAGCACTATGCGTGAATGATGATCATTAGTGAAAGACAGCATAAAACAGTCTATATAGGATACATCCTCAAAAAAAAAAAATGTACAGATATGTACTCACTATACATGATCACATAGTTACCCGTCAGTAGAGATAAAGTTCGGCCCAATAGGGTTTATTCACTTAGCTGATTTCTTTCTCTGGCTGTTTTGTTGGTGCCTCTTCTCCTTTTCGTGGGTGTAGACCATTCCTGAGTTCAGGCCCGGACTGGCAATTTGTGAGTTCTGGCAAATTCCAGAGGGGCTGATGTAAGATCTCATAGACAGTCACCATCTAGTGGGCTGGTGGAGGACTATTTGGGCCTCTGTGACTTGGAATGCCAGGGCCTATTTTGACTCCCAGTCCAGATTTGCCTGGGTTTCTATCCCTGGTAGTTCTTCTCCGTTGTATAACAATGCCCTCCATTCTGTTAGATCCGGTGAAGTGATGCCCAGTTGGTTACAGAAATGTGGGAGCTTATCTGGCTCCTTAAGGGTGATGAATTTAACATCCAGATTGGCTGTGAGAGAGAATGGATATCCCCATTGATACTTGATGCATTTAGCTGTGAGGATTGTAGTTAGCAAAGTGTGCACCTCTGCTGTAGGGAACGCCTCTGCTGTAGGGTGAGCCACGCTAGATCCTGGTATATCTCAATGTTGTGGCAGTCCACGGAGAGTTGTCCTGCCATTCTTGCCTTCTGAAGTATGCTCTCCTTCAGCTTGTGGCTATGTAAGCAGCAGATAATATCTCTCAGGCGATCTCCTCTCTGAGTCTCAGTAAGCGATCTGTGAGCCTGGTCAAATTTTATCTCCGCATCAGGAGGTTGTTCTAGCAGGGGGTTAAAGAGTTCTCCAAGTGCCCACTCGACGTCTGCTTATTTCACAGATTCAGGCAATCCCCTTATTGTTGCGACGTCCTCTGTTATCCAGGTCCTCCATATGACGTCTGAGTAAATAGATATATTTATGGTGCGCATTTACCTTCTCTGTGTCTATTTTAACCGCTTGTATGTTGCTTTGGGCCAGCGACTCGATGTCTTCCAATTTGGTGCCAATATCTTTAAGCTTGTCATTGATCTCCGCTAGTTCAGCTCTATTCACCTCCTTAAGTGATTTAGCCATCTCACGCAGATCCGTTTTCGTTGGTAAGGCTGCAAATAGTTCATGTAGATCCTGGGTGTGATAACTTACCCTGGTGGTCTAGTGGGAGGAGGTCTGCAGGGATGCCGGCAGCCTCCTTGGCGGGGACGCCCGCCATGCCGCCGCTCCTCTGGGCCACAAAAGGGGCAATAGTTAGGGCGCGCGTCGCGAAATTAGAAAATATTTAAAGCCACAAAGCATTTCTACACATTGCCCGTTATAAGATCTTGTTACTGTTGCTTCTGTGCTTTAGAGCTTCTGACTATTCTGACCTCTGGATCCTGACCCTTGCCTGAATACCGACTACCTCTTCTGCTTAACCCATCTGATTGAGTTCCTGGTTTGACCCTTGCTTGCCTGACTACGTTTATTCTCTGCCTGCCCTGACTACTCTATTGCCTAACGTCTTGTACTGTGACCTTCAGCCTAAAAGACTCTAACTACAGATGAAGCACGAGCCGAGACCAGGGTGCTTGCCATTTGTTTTGGGTGCCGACCGTGACATTAAAACGGGCAAGATGGACAAAGAAGATCACGCCGATGCTGCCGCTGCTCCTTCCACCACTGAAGTGCTGCTCTCCACTCTTTTACAGCATCTGGAAGAACATGAGCAGAGGCAAGATTGCCTGTTACAAGGTTTTCATAATCTGACCCGCCGACTGGATTCTTCTGAACAGTCTCCAGTTCCAGTAGTCACCCCACTCCTGTGGCCGCTCCAGTGGGTTCTCCTACCATGTTGGGTAATGTACCTAAAACCCATGAACGAAAGATTGTCTTCCCTGACAAATTTAATGGGGATAGATCTAAATTCTTTGTATTCAAAGAGGCATGGAAACTTTACTTTTTTCCCCGATCTTTCGCTACCGGCGAGGAAAAAGTGAGGTTTGTAATGACCCTGTTACAGGGTGATCCCCAAATTTGGGCCCTAAGATTACCCCCCTCTGATCCTGCCAGCTTTTCCCTAGAAACTTTCTTTAATATCATGGCTATACCTTACGATGACCCGGATCATGCATCGTCTGCCGACCCCAGGATTCGTAAATTACGCCAGGGAAAATGAGACGCGGAGGTGTATTGTACTGAGTTCCAAGGGTGAGCAGTAGAAACTGGTTGGAACGACATGGCTCTTTGTAGCCAGTTCGGGATAGGGCTCTGTGATTCTGTCAAGGACAGCCTAGTAAACTATCCTCTGTCTACTAACCTGGATGATCTCATGTCTCTTGCCACCCAAGTAGACAGAAGACAGAGGGAGAGAAGGGGTGAGAAGGGTACTTCCTTTAATTCTGGTGTTACCAATGTTAAGTCTTTCTTTCCGAATGTGGTTACCAATGTCAAACCCCTTAATCCATCTGTGCCTTTACCTCAAGAGGAACCCATGCAACTGGGCATATCCCAACTAACTCCTGAGGAAAAGGCCCGCAGGCGATCCCTGGGTCTATGCATTTACTGTGGGGAAAAAGGTAATTTTCTCAATCCTAAGAGGCTGGGAAACTTCCAAGCCTAAGTGGAGATGGGGAGCTCCATTTGAGTAACGAAGTTTCCTCTCCCCAGTCTACCTCTAGGATTTTTATGCCGGTTAAGTTAACCTGACCTACAGGCTCTGTCAAGGTGTCCGCTTTTGTGGATTCTGTGGCGGAGGGGAACTTTTTGGATGCTGCCTTCGCGACAAAATTTTGTGTTCCTCTAACCTCTGTAAATCCTCCTATGAGGATATTAGCGGTCGATAAAAAACCTTTAGGGTCAGGTCTGGTGACTAAAAAGACCTTATCTTTGTGTTCTAATAACTTGCACTGTGAGGAATTAACCTTTTAGAGGGTGCGTCCTCTCCTCTAATCTTGGGGTTTCCTTGGTTGCAAGCACAGAACCCACATATTGACTGGGTAACAGGGGAGGTACTTCGATGGGGTTTAAAATGCCAGGGGTCCTGCATTCCTCCAGTGGTAGCAACTATATCTCTAGAGGGTTTACCCGCAGCTTACACAGATTTTGCAGATGTCTTTTCTAAGAAAGCTGCAGAGACCTTACCCCCACATAGGCAGTATGACTGTCCAATTGACCTCAATTCTGGGTCTACTCCCCCACGAGGTAGAACTTACCCTCTCTACTTGCCTGAAGCACAGGCAATGAGAGAGTATATTCAGGAAAACCTTGAAAGAGGTTTCATCAGATCCTCTAGTTCCCCTGCTGGTGTGGGTTTCTTTTTTGTTGGGAAAAAAGATGGTGGTCTTCGCCCCTGTATTGACTACAGGGGCCTAAATAAGATCACCATAAAAAAACGTTACCCCCTTCCTCTATTTTCTAAGTTATCTGATCAGGTTATAAATGCCAGTATTTATTCCAAGCTTGATCTTAGAAGTGCATATAACCTCATCCGTATCAGGGAGGGGGATGAATGGAAAACAGCCTTTAACACCAGGGACAGCCACTACGAATATTAAGTAATGGCGTTTGGTCTTTGTAACGCCCCCGCAGTATTTCAGGAATTTGTCGATGACATCTTCCAGGACCTGCTGGGGTTATTTGTAGTGGTCTATTAAGACGATATCCTGAACTTTTCTTCCAGCTTGAGTGATCACCGTAAACATGTGCAGGAGGAAATATAACCTCTACGCCAAACTAGAGAAAAGCACCTTTGAGGTTTCATCTGTCCAATTTTTGGGGTTTAACATCTCCAGTAAGGGTCTGGAAATGGATCCTGGGAAAGTTAAAGTGGTACTAGATTGAGCCCAGCCTCTTTCTTTGCAGGCAACCCAAAAGTTCTTGGGGTTCGCCAACTATTATCGCCAATTTATTAAAAATTTTTCCTTAATTGTGGCCCCTATCACTGACTTAACAAAAAAGGTGCAGATCCGAGTATGTGGCCCCCCAATGCTATTCAAGCCTTCAAAATCCTCAAAGAGGAGTTTGTGTCTGCCCCCATTCTTCGTCACCCTGACACCACACTTCCATTTATTGTTGAGGTTGATGCCTCAGAGGTTGGGGTGGGGGCAGTCCTTTCTCAAAGGCATTCAACAACCAACAAGATACACCCTTGTGCCTTTTTCTCTAAAAACTTTTTGCCTGCCTAAGCTAATTATGATATTGGGAATAGAGAATGGTTGGGCCTTTGAGGAATGGCGACATCTGTTGGAGGAGGCTAAGCATTTGATAATGGTCTTGCTGACCATAAAAATTTGTTGTCTGCCAAGCGGCTGAATCCTAGGCAGGCCAGATGGGCTTTATTTTTCACCCAGTTTAATTTTTCCCTTACCTACAGTCCTGGCTCCAAAAACACCAAGGCAGATGCACTCTAGAAGTTTCGAATCCAACTCATCTGATTCTAGTGAGTGCATTCCTATCATTCCTGGTGAGTTAATTGTGGCAGCTCTGGGATCAGATCTTGCCACCCTATTATCCTCAGTCCAGTCTTCTGCCCCTGTAGAAACTCCCCCTGGGAGATTATTTGTTCCCGAGAATTTGAGGGAACAAGTGTTGGGTGAAGCCCATAATCCCAAAATGGCAGGACATCCTGGCATCACAAAAATGGTGTCCCTCTTGTCTCAAATGTATGGTGGCCTTCCTTTAAGATTTGTTGATTCTTGTCCTGTTTGCCAAAGATCAAAATCCTCCAGGAATTTGTTGCAGGGATTGCTAAAGCCACTACCTATCCCTGACAGACCTGGTCCCATCTCTCAATGGATTTTATTGTCGATCTTCCTACTTCTCAGGGGAAGACTGTAATTTGGGTGGTGGTGGACAGGTTCAGCAAAATTAGTCACTTAATTTCCCTCCTACCTCCCTTCTGCCAAAACCTTGGCTGAGTTATTCATTTACAATATCTTTAAGTTACATGGTTTTCCGGTCAATATTGTTTCTGATAGAGGGGTACAATTTGTTTCGAAGTTTTGGAGAGCATTTTGCTCTTTGGTTGGTATTGAGTTATCTTTTTCTACCGCATACCACCTTCAAACCAATGGGCAAACCGAAAGGGTTAACCAGTCCCTTGAACAATTTCTAAGGTGTTATGTGTCTGACAACCAGTCCTCATGGGCTGAACTGTTACCCTGGGCAGAATTTGTTTACAATAATGCAACTCATTCTTCAACTGGTGAATCTCCATTTTTTATTGTTAATGGTTTACTTCAAAAAGCATTTTCTTTTTTTGGTTCTTTGTCCTCTGTCAATTCTTCCATCAAACAGTTTGCAGAAATTTGGTCTGGGGTGCACGACTGTCTTTCTGCAGCTACAGCCGCTCAGAAAAGAGCAGCCGATAGGTCTTGTAGAAAGGCACCCAAATATCAGGTGAGAGATTCTGTATGGTTGCCTACAAGAAATATTAAGTTAAAGGTCCCGTCACTCAAGTTGGGGCCCAGGTTTATTGGTCCATATCCCATCATTGAAATAATTAACCCCTCATCTGTTCGTATCAAACTCCCTGATAATTTCAAAGTTTCTAATTCTTTTCATGTTTCCCTCCTGAAACCTGACACACAGGTGCGCCAACAATCCTTTCCTCCCCCAGTATTGGTTGAGGGTCAGCCTGAATTCATCACCCAAGAGCTCCTCGATTCACGCTTAGTGCGGGGTAAGTTACAATATCTGGTCAAATGGAAGGGCTATGGTCCTGAGGAGAACTCTTTGGTGCCTGGTGATATTAGGGCTGACTGACTCAGGAACCAATTTCATTGTAAGTTTCCTGAGAGACCTGGGAGGGGGGGTAATGTGATAAATTAACCTGGTGGTCTAGTGGGAGGAGATCTGCAGGGACACCTGCAGCCTCCTCGGCGGGGACGCCCGCCATGCAACCGCTCCTCTGGGCCGCAAAAGGGGTAATAGGGCGCGCACTGGCATGCACACTGGCGTGAAATTTGAAAATATTTAAAGCCACAAAGCATTTCTACACATTGCCCGTTATAGGATCTTGTTCCTGGTGCTTCTGTGCTTTAGAGCTTCTGACTATTCTGTGTTTGATTCCTGTTGTGACCCCTGCGTGGCTTTTGACTATTCTGACCTCTGGATCCTGATCCTTGCCTGAATACCGACTACCTCTTCTGCTTAACCCATCTGATTGACTTCCTGGTTTGAACCTTGCTTGCCTGACTACGTTTATTCTCTGCCTGCCCCGACCCGGCCTGATCTGACTACTCTATTGCCTAACATGTTGTACTGCGACCCGAGGGGCCGCTGCATAGTTAGTTCAAGTGGGCCGCTCGCACAGGGTCGCATTGGGCCGGTGGACCCAGGCTCTTTTGGGGCCCACCAGCCCAGACCGCTCCTGCACTCCCTCTTGTAACCTAAAAACTTGCAAGCGTGGATGCGTGTCTATGCGCGCGCATGCACACACAGGAGATGCTCAATAGTTTGCCACTGGGGGGCCCGGACCCGCTCCAACAGAAAAAACTCACAAGCGTGTATGTGCAAGGAAGTACAGGAGATATCGGCGGCACCTAGCGCTGGGCCCTCAGTTGTGCGTATTTTCCATTTATGCGTGTCCCAAGCATGTCCCTGCACTGAAGCTAACCATGTCTCATAGACTTATGGATCCCAATCCGGCCCAAACACGGCTCACGCTGCAAACTTCTATTACCAGAATAGTTAAAACTGCAGCTGGAACGAGTGAGTAAGCCAACCTGCCACACGTAAACAATATATCCACTATATTTTCTCTACTCTGGTGCCACAGAACCACCACAATACAGAAACAGTTAATGTAAAAATGCCTTGCCAGTATAAAAAAAAGTACATCAAATAAGGAGTATAGTGCCATAGAACTTAGAATACCCCAATCTAAATTATAAGCAAAGTAAACAAGAGGCTAAGCATGAGGAGCATAAAGTCATAAATGACCCTCCCCAACTTAAGTGTATATGCTTATGATTCATGTCATACAAATAATGTGAGTCTCTCAAAATGTCATAAGCAATAGTTATAACAACAGTATCATTTTATTTTAGCCTTATGTCCAAATAAATATTTCAGATATGGGATCCTTTATCCAGAAAGCTCCGAATTATGGCATGGTCGTCTCCTATAGACTCCATTTTATCCAAATAATCCAAATTTTTAAAAATGATTTCCTTTTCTCTGTAATAATAAAACAGTAGCTTGTACTTGATCCAACCAAATATAAAATGAATCCTTATTGGAAACAAAACCAGCCTTTTGGGTTTATTTAATGTTTATATGATTAGTAGATTTAAGGTATGAAGATCCAGATTATGGAAAGTTCCATTACCCAGGTCCCGAGCATTCTGAATAACAGGTCCCATACCTGTAATGCTTTTGACCAGGCCCGGACTGGCAATCTGTCCGTAGGGGCCTCTTTATATTTAGTTCAAGGGGGAGCTGCTCCCAAGATAATTAAGAAGGTGAACACGCTCAAGTACCTAGGCTTACTAGTGGCTAAACCTTAGTGTCATTGAACTTCCCGAAAAGAAGTCACTGAGGGTTTGTTCTTTGACCATATAAAGACACAAGGCTGCAGGCTGAGTTATACAGGGAACTCTGAGTATCACTCATGTATTATAAGGGATAATGCACCCCCTACTGTAAATGATACGGATATTAGAAGTCACTGAGGGGTTGTTCTGTGACCATATAAAGACACAAGGCTGCAGGCTGAGTTATACAGGGAACTCTGAGTATCACTCATGTATTATAAGGGATAATGTACCCCCTACTGTAAATGATAAGGATATTAGAAGTCACTGAGGGGTTATTCTGTGACCATATAAAGGCACAAGGCTGCAGGCTGAGTTATACAGGGAACTCTGAGTATCACTCATGTATTATAAGGGATAATGTACCCCCTACTGTAAATGATAAGGATATTAGAAGTCACTGAGGGGTTGTTCTGTGACCATATAAAGACACAAGGCTGCAGGCTGAGTTATACAGGGAACTCTGAGTATCACTCATGTATTATAAGGGATAATGTACCCCCTATTGTAAATGATAAGGATATTAGAAGTCACTGAGGGGTTCTTTGACCACATAAAGGCTCAGGCAGCAGAATCTTTAACATATTTTACATTAATTACACTTAAGTGAGAAAGGCAGCTTTTTTGCAGTTGTACCCCAATATATGAGTGGATGAGTACGAGACCATCACATGTTTACATGTGGGCTGCTTTGATTTTTTGCCCGGGCTGCTTTTTATTCCCAGTCCGGCCCTGGCCTATGTATTTCTACAGTGCCTAGCAATAAAAACCTGTTTTTTACCGGAGTGCTGTTCTCCTGTTCGTGTATAAAGTGATATCTCTCTTTAGTGAAATCTCTCTGGAAACATCTTGCATCCTGCATGGAAGTTATAGTTTTTAACAATTAGTATAATCAGACAATACTTGCAGATAGCTCAAAATAATTTATTAACAAATTAAAAGAAAGAATCAAAAACATTCCCCTGAGGAACTCCACAACACTGTTCCAACTAACTGTGTCAACTGTTTCCATTTATCAGAACTCTTTATCATCTATATTTCATCCAGGTCTCTGTCCAAGTGCAAACACTAGGTTCAAAGCCAAAATTCCATAAAAGGGAAGAAAGGCCTCCAGTGATTATAATTGAATTGAATAATATGAAACACCAGGCTGGACCAAGGATACTGACCTTCCTGCCTGTTTCTGACCATTCTGTTTACTGCCTAAATTGACCTGTTCCTGGAATAAGTTCTTTGGGGCTGTTTTAACACATTTGGTACCACATTTCTGGACTGTTTAACCGCCTGTAATCAAACTTTCACCAAGTCCTGACCACAAATCCTAACTGAGCAGGCCCTGACAGTATACACGGGCCATGGGCCCTTCTGGAAGGAAGGAAGCACCATCTGAGCGGGAAAAGACTATGTAGCATGGTTTTGCATATAGAAACCTAAAAAGCACAACAGACTGCCAAGGAACCCTGCATTCCTTTGCCCCCACATTGCAGCAGAGATCCTTGGGCTTGCAGGGGGGTTTGTGAATCAATGCTTAATCCAGTTTGTATTCCAACCCTTGCATTACATATCTGAGGGCAAACCCTCTCTGGGATAAGAATTCACCCCTGATCCATGATGCCAACACCTTCACAGAAGCCTTCCGGAATATCTTTGATGCTCCAGGTGAGGGAACTGCAGCTGCTTCATGTCTTATGCAGATCTGTCAGGGCAACCACAGTGCTAGTCAGTATGATGTAAAGTTGCATACTCTAGATGCAGACAATGCCTGGAACAAAGAGGCTTATGCAGCAGCCTTTTATCAGGGGTTGTCCAATAAGTTAAAGGATGGTCTAGTTTCCAGATATCTTCTAAAGCAACTTGAAGAACTGATTGACCTTACCATCAAGGTTGACACCTGTCATAGGGAGCGACAAGCAGATAATGATTGTGACAAAAGATTCCAACCCGTCCTGGCAACATTGTTCCAAAGACCTCTTCTTCCCAGCCCTAATCCTCAAATCCCTTCCTCTTCATTGAAGGAGCTTATGCAGATAGGAAGGTCATGCCTCTCTGAACATGAGAAATTGCGTAGGTGCTCTGCTGGACTGTGTCTGTATTGTGATGTCAAGGCTCATTTAGCCAACAACTGCCTTCTGAAGCAGGGATATGCCAATGCCTAGGTAAGATTGGGGAGTCTTCTCTAAACAGTAGTGTACCTTCTCCCCAAAATAATTCTCATAGTTTCTAACTCCCTGTGCAGTTCCACCTGGCATCTGGACCTGTCAACATTCAATCTTTTTCAATTCTGCAGCTGCAGGGAACTTCATGGAATCTGCCTTTGCCAAGCACCTTGGTATTCCCCTTATTCCTAAGACTACCCCCTTGCGGGTGTTCGCAATTGATGATAGACCATTGATGTCAGAAATCATCTCCAAAACTACAAGGGAACTATCTATGCATGTGGGGGGCTCTACATAAAGATAATCTATCCTTTCTTAATATCAACTGCCTGCGGCTCCAGTAGTGTTGGGGTTACCTTGTCTCCCGTTACATAATCCTCTTTTCGATTGGTCCAATAATCAAATCTCCCACTGGAGTCCATACTGCCACAATAATTGCCTGCCTTCCTCTTGTATTTGCTCTTTACATATAGTCTCATGCCTACCCTCTGTAGATAAGCACTTTTCAGATTTTTTCTGAAAAAATCTTTTAAAACACTTCCTCCCTAAGATTGCCTCATCAACCTCCTCCCTGGAACAATGTCCCCCCAAAGGCCATACTTATCCTCTATCTGAATCTGCCATGAAAGAATACATACAAGACAACTTTCAGCATGGATTCATATGGCCTTGGACCTCTCCTTCTGGGACTGGATTCTTTTTTGTAGAAAAGAAAGATGTTGGTCTTTGGCCCTTTATCTATCATAGAGGTTTTAATAAGATAGCCAGTAAGAACTATTATCCCCTACCCCTCATCTCTGAATTCGATCAATTAAAAGGGGTCAAGGTCTTCTCTAAATAGATCACCGTTTGGCCTACAATTCAGATTCATGAGGGGGATGAGTAGAAGACAGCATTTAATACCAGAGATTGACATTATGAATACCTGGTAAATGCTGTTCGGGTTCTGCAGTGCCCCTGCTGTTTTCCAAGAATTTGTTAATATCTTCACAGATCTTCTGGGGCAGTCAGTTGTGATCTATCTATACAATATTCTTGTGTTTTCCAAAGATTTGATCAGCCATAGAGCCCAGCTGTGAGAAGTACTGTATTGTCTGAGGAAAAACTTTCTTTATGCTAAACTGGAAAAATGCATTTTGACGTTCCCAAGATTCCCTTCTTTGGCTATATTATATCTCCAGAAGGGATGAAATGCCAAGGTGTCTGCAATCCAGGATTGGCTTTTTCCTACCAGAACCAAGGCTATTGTCAGGAGCTACCTGCGATCAAACTCTGAATTATACACTCACAAGCTCCTGCATTATTTCATTGAGCCACTGGAGACCTTTCGAATCTGATTCTACTGGTATGATTAAAGACTTTCTACCTTATACGTTTGCTCACCTCCTCCTCCTCCTTCTTGCTCTACCAGGTGTTGGTAATTTGTTAATTAAGGGCCTTTATAAGCCTGTTGCTAAAGATACTCCGCTGCTTGATCATTGAAGCTCCCAAGCTAGATCCAGCATACTCCTTGTTCCTGTGACTCCTTGTTCCTGTGACTCCTTGTTCCTGTGACTCCTTGTTCCTGTGACTCCTTGATCCTGTGACTCCTGTGCCTGATTCCTGCTTTGTTCCTGAGATTCCTGCTTTGTTCCATGTGCCTGTGTTCTCTGCTACAGTTTCCCATTACCTGCACTCTGTTGAATCCCCTGGTAATTGACCTCGGCTTGTTTACTGGACTACCCTCTGCCATCACACTGCCTCTGACCTCGGCCTGCCATACGGACTTGTTATTGCCATCAGCCTGCCCCCGACCTATTGTTGCCTGCCTTTAACCACCGACCGGTGTAAGAACTTATATTATTTTTTATCTTTTGTTCATCTGTTATATTGTCATACTTTTCATTATTAAAATACTCTACTGCATAACATGTTTCCGGCCTATCAAAACCTCAAATACCGCTGTGTTATACAGCACCAAGGCTCCTAACTACCAGCCACTCACCTGTGGCCAAGCCTGACAGAATGATCAAGCCATTTAATTAGGAGCCTGCTGGTGACACCTCTGCTGTGCAGTCTGAAGCCCCTGATAACATGAAAAGCAAGTTAATTATTCTGTTTCTTTTGGGAGGTAAGGCCTTGGAGTGGGCTGAGGCATGTGTTGATGAAAAAGCTCATTTTTTAGAGGACACCTGTTCCTTTCTATCTTTTCTAAAGGCAACATTCACCGGAGATTTGTGGCCAGTTGCTTCCAATTTATTTTCTTCCAAGGATTCTTCTTCTGTTAAATAAACCAAGCCTTTCCAGCTCACCCCTCCTGTTCCAAGGTTTTCTAATTTTTGCTCCAAGTTACCAAAGACCAAGTACCTGTCAACCTGTTACTACCTTTTCCTATGAAGATTCAGAGGTAGAAGATTCTTTCCAAGTTGATTGGGGGAATATATCGGATGAGGAAGATTTGGAGAATTTCTCTATTGAAGAGGACTGTACAGATTTTTCTGATGAGGAAGATTGGGAAGATGTGGAATCGGATGAGGATGAAATACCTACCGCATTTACCACTAGGTTCAAGGGCCGATCAGTCTCCCAGTGTCAGCCTGTCTTCCACTCTCTACCTACTCCTCAGTCTGCTACCATGTCCGTTACCGATCCTGTATCAGCCTCTCTGAGTCTCAGGCCTGAACTCAATTTTTTTCTTTTTCTAATATAACTGTGCCAGCTCCCCAGCCTTTTCCAGCCTTTGTGCCTGCATCCCAACGGCTGCCTCAACCTGTGTCACTGCCTGTTCCCGTGCCGGCTCCCCGAAAGCTGCCTGTTCCCGTGCCGGCTCCCCGAAAGCTGCCTGTTCCCGTGCTGGCTCCCAGAAAGCTGCCTGTTCCCGTGCTGGCTTCCCGAAAGTTGCCTCTGTCCATTCTCATGCCAGCCCTCCAGTCTGCAGCCCCGGTGCCAGCCCTCCAGTCTGCAGCCCCGGTGCCAGCGGTCCCGTATGCAGCTCCTGTGCCAGCGGTCCCGTCTGCAGCTCCTGTGCCAGCAGTCCCGTCTGCAGCTCCTGTGCTCTGGTTTGGTGGCTTTCAATGCGAAAAGATATCAAAGACTTTATTGCTTCTTGCTCTGTCTGTGCCTCTTCCAAATTATCAGTGCTGAGGTTGTTTTTGCTAGAAATAGACTCTTGCGAGAGGACATGATTACACTTTACAAGTCCATTAGAGGACATTATAGACAAATAGCAGGGGACCTTTTTACCCATGAAAAAGATCACTGCATCAGAGGCCACCCCTTCAGACTAGAGAAAAATAAAATTTTCCTGACAGTGAGGTTGTGGAATGCCCTGCCAGGTGTTGTTGTGATGGTTGATTCTGATAATGCCTTTAACCCTTTGCCTGCCAAGCACGTACGCTGTAAGTTCTAGCAGGCAAGGGCTTTAACTGCCAAGAACGTACCTAGTACGTTCTGGCAGAAATCAGTGCTGATCTCTTCATCAGCGGCTTTAGCTGCCTCTGCAGAGCCCCCTAGGCAACAAGGCTGGGTTCACTCTTAGGCGTGGTTCACTCTCACTTTCTCTCTATTATTGAATTTTAAATAGATCTCTTATCCTTACTCTTTTACATTAATTACAGGAGTTACCGATTAGCAAACTCCTTTTTATCCTTTAAAAGATAGTAAAAGATAGATAGCAAAATGACCAGACAGTAACAAACGGGATGACTCCACCACTATCTCTTTCTTCCAATTCTAATCTTTTTTTTTTTTTTAAATATTTTTATTTATGAAATTTTGTCTTACAGCAAAATCATTGTAGGATGTAACCAAGCATAGAACGGTACAATATACAGAACTTAGATGCTATATCATAGTTATGTGGGCGATATAGACAAATAGACAACAAATAGAGCCATATCACAAAACTGGGGAAGCCCCAGTTATAATAATAGTAGTTCCACGTTACCAGTAGGATTATCGATCCGACTGGTGGTCTTAGAGTGCTACGGGTGCCCAGAGTTCGTCCCATTAAGTGCCAGAGTACAGTAAGAACCCGGGGAGCTAACCCCGAATCTGTGTTCTAGGAGGCTATATATGGGAAACTGGTAGCAACCAACATATAACAGTCCCCAGACAAAATGTCATTAGACAAATTAGTTTTGTGTACATAAGCAATAACTCAAAAATCAAAATACAATAGTAATGGAAGCAGGGAAATAACAATACAAACAAAAAGAGAATAAAAACAAAATAAATACAGAGAACACAAAAAAAATAAAAAGGGAAATGGTCAAACATACTCGAAGTACGGACAGCGGGTACCATTTCTGGCACTTGACCCCTGAAGACAGCTCTTAGTGGCAAGAAATAGAGGAGGGACCAGAGGTATTATGGCAAATGCAGGTTTGGTGGGATGGACCCACCAAATCTATATAACAGCCATGGTTGCCAAATTTTCGAGGTCCGTTGGGAGTTTTCGGAAGCTAGACCTGTTAGCCGTTCGTTCATGTAAATCCAGTCAATTTTATTTTTAAATTGAGAAAAGTTAATAGCCGGAGATTTCCAAGCTTTAGCAATAGATTGTCTAGCAGCCAAGAAGATATGGTTTAGTAATTTCAGTTTAATCTTTGGGGTCCCCTTAGGAGGGATTCCCAACAAGGCCTCCTGGGGAGCCTTTGGCAAGTTCAAGTGTAATACCGAGAAGATAAGGTGATAGACCCTAACCCAAAACCTAACAACTTTCGGGCAGGTCCACCAAATATGGGACATAGTTCCTTGGGAGGAACAGCCCCGGAAGCATTGGTCATTGGAGCTATGATGGATTTTAGCTAGTCTAACAGGGGTCAAGTACCATCTGAAAAGCACCTTATACCCTGCCTCTTTTGTAATAGTGTTCAGGGAGCTATGATTCAAATTATCCCAGGCCTTCAGCCAGTCCTCTTCCGGTATGGTGATTCCTAGCTCCTTTTGCCATGTTTTGATATATGTCAGGTCAAGCAGATTGACTGGAGACACCATATTACGGTATAACAGCGAGATAGTGTGCGGGGTGATGGAATTATTGGTGCACCAGCGCTCAAAATAGGTCTGGCTAGCGGAATCAGGAGCTCTCAGGGTGCAAGCTTCCCGAGCCCAGTGCAGTAATTGGGTTGCCCTGAAATGCTCCCTTTCGGGAAGGTTATAGTGGTCTTTCAGGCTGGAAAGAGTTAAGGGGCCCCTAACCGTGAGCAAATTGCCCAGCCTCGTCAAGTTGTTGGAAAACCACCAGGTAAAGGAGGGAGCGTGGAGGCCAGGCGAGAATGATGGGTTACCTGCAATTGGAGCCACTGGAGTATGTGGTGAAGTTAGGCGGTATAATTTGGCGTTTTGGTCCCATAAGGAAAGCATAAAACTCAGGCTAGGGCTCAAGGACCTAGGCCGGAGTGTCGGGGTAGACCACAATAACCCTTCCGCTGAGTATGGAAGTGACAGAGTGTTCTCGAGGTCCACCCACAATGGGGGAGAACAGTGAAGATGCAATGACGGTACCTGGGCCAGTTGGGCAGCTACAAAATATTTTCTCAAGTTAGGAAGGCCCAGACCCCCATCCTGAGGTCTCCATTCCAATGTTGCCCTATTAACCCTTGGAGGTTTAGACTGCCAGATAAAAGAGAGGACATGCTTTTCAAAGGCTACTAGATCTTTTTTCACAATGTCAACCGGGAGGACCCTGAACAAATATAACAGTTTAGGAAGGAGCGTCATTTTCACCGCCGTTATTCGGCCTAGCCAGGAGATGTGAT
Source organism: Xenopus petersii (assembly GCA_038501925.1). Classification (NCBI taxonomy): domain Eukaryota; kingdom Metazoa; phylum Chordata; class Amphibia; order Anura; family Pipidae; genus Xenopus; species Xenopus petersii. The sequence continues at coordinate 125,080,941 of CM076674.1, forward strand.
ATTTGCCCCAATCCTCCAATAACTTTTTAAGCTTCCCGAACATATAAGGATAGTTCGCCCTGTAAAGGTGTTGATATTGAATTGTAAATCGTACTCCCAAAATGGACATGTGTGATGGGCACCAATGAATGTCAAAATTTATCGTCAAAAGTTTAAGAATCTCGGGGGGTAAGTTGATATTCAAGGCTTCAGTTTTGGAGGGGTTAGTGACCAAGCCCGATAGTTGCCCAAAATTTAGCAGGGTCTCAAATATATGGGGAAGGGATGTTAGTGGTCTGGTGATAAGGAGGGTGATATCATCAGCGAATAGGTGTAAAGTATGTTCCTGAGTCCCAACTTGTAGGCCGTGTATTTCAGGATGGTTCCTAATCATTATAGCCAAAGGTTCCAGAACTAAGTCAAATAAGAGGGGGGACAGAGGGCAACCCTGCCTAGTCCCTCTCTGTATGGGGAAAGTGGGAGAGGAATGTGGTCCAATCGTTACTCTGCCGAGGGGATTATGGTATAAAGCCTGAATCCAGGACATGAAATTAGGGCCAAAACCCCATTGAGAAATAGTGTGGTAGAGATAGGGCCATTCTACTGAATCGAATGCTTTTCTGATGTCTAGTTTGAGGAGCATAGAGGGAATGTTCAGTTTGTGAGCCTGAACAGTAAGGATAGAGAGTCTTCTTATTAGATCAGTTGCCTGACGACCTCTTACGAAGCCCACTTGATCCCTGTGTATTAGCGAGGGCAAAATCAAATTTAAGAGCATGGCCAGGACTTTCGCTAAGAGCTTAACGTCTATATTGAGGACCGAGATGGGGCGGTAATTTTTACAGTCTGTGGAGTCAGTATTCGGTTTGGGGATGGGGTGACATTGGCCGTTAATGTCTGCTGAGGGAAATTATCACCTAAGATTATCTGATTGAACAATTTGGTAAAATGAGGGGTGAGGATATGGGAGAATTTTTTATAATATAGCGCTGAAAAGCCATCTGGGCCGGGGGATTTTGATAGTTGGAGGTGCCGAATCGCTAAGGTAACTTCCTCGTCTGTTATCACTGTTTCCATTGAATCCCTCTGGGGACCCGTCAACGAAGGAAGGGGCAATGTGCTAAAAAATTTGGTGAGCTGAGACTGAGAAACATTGGCCGAGGTAGCATATAGGTGTCTGTAGAAGTTGGTAAATTCTTGTAAAATTTTTGGTAATGCATTAGAAGTATGCCCTGATGCAGTTTTGAGCATGGAGATAGGTGTATAATCCAAGTTATGTCTTAATTTGCGAGCGAATAGTCGGCTCGGTTTATTAGAGTGGGCGTAAAAGCGTTGCTGAGTCCAATGCAGCGAATGTTGGGCTTTAGAAGAGAGTAACAGATCGAGCTCAGTTTTGACTCTTTAGATTTGCTTAGAGAGATCTTTGGTGGGGTCAGCAGCTTGAGTCAAGAGTAGGTCATCTAGCTGCTTGGATAGGTTCAATTGGTCTGCGTTGGACTTAACTTTTTACGGGCCCCTAATTGAATTAAGTGTCCCCTCATTACCGCTTTATGGGCCTCCCATATATTGGTGTATGACGGAGTTGACCCTGCATTGGTTTCAAAATATTCTTTAAGTACCTTTTCCAATTGAGTATAGATTTCAGCTGATTTCAGTAAAAGGTAATTAAGTCTCCATCTCGAGAAATCCCTCTTTGTTTGGTAGAGAGTTATCTTGTACATCAGGGGAGAGTGGTCAGACCAGGGAACATTCAAAATTCTGGAGGACTGCGGTAATGAAACCAGAGATTGGGACACCCAAATGTGGTCTATTCTGGTGTGTAATTTGTGCGGGGCAGAGTAGTGGGTGAAGTGTCTAATCCCCGGGTGCAGTTCTCTCCAAATATCTACAAAACCCATCCGTGACAATAACAATAGAACCTTGTTACCTTCCGTACCCGTGGGAGGCAGGTGTACGGGAGGTAACTGAGCAATCAACTGCCTATCCCAGAATCTATCCAAAGTAACATTAGAGTCACCACCTAAGATTATCTTCCCGTCCGCCCAGTTGGAGAGGAAGGCTGACACCTTCTCAAAGAAACCATATTGACCAGAGTTAGGTGCATAGTATGACATCAGCGTAATTTTCTCATCATTATGGATAAATTTAAGGGCCAGAAATCTGCCTTCAGGATCCTCAAATTTGTCGAGGAGTTGAATTGGTAGGCCGGCCCTGATGCAAATAGCAACCCCTTTCGTCTTTGTTACACTATTGGCCATGTATACCAGTGGAAATTTTTTGTGTAGGAATTTAGGGTGGGACCCTTGAGAAAAGTGAGTTTCCTGAAGGCAGAGTATATCAGCATGAACCGAGGCATAATAAGAGAAGGCTTTTTTCCTCTTAAGCGGGGAGTTGAAGCCTTGAATATTATGAGAAATAATCAACAAACCCATGTTGGCAATGAGGGTAGAAATGCAAATAGAAACAGTCCTGAAATGGCATCTGGCTCAAGCCAGCAGTTGTGCAGAAAAGGATATTGACAGTAATTATACAAAAAAGGTCCATTGTCGTTTGACCAAAAAGGAAAATAGAAAAATAAAGAGAAAAAAGGGGAAGCCCAATAAAAACAAAAAAGTAGAGCTGTAGAGGGAAAAACCTCTAGTAAAACAGGTATTTGTGCAACAGTCAAAAAAAAACATACAAGTAGAGAGAACTTGAAGGTAAACGGAACTAAACCTGGTGTGTCAGTCAGTGTCCATTTGCCCTCCGACCCCAACATGGGGGAAGGGCGAGGTGACTGACTTATGGGGGTCATTCGAACTTCCATCTCTGCGCTTGTCCCGCAAATTGTAAGTACAAAATAGTATGGGAGCCGAACAAAAGGGCTCCTGGAACAGACATCCAAACGTGGGCAAAATAACAAGCGAATACAAAATGCATCTCCCAGCATGGGAGACAGGGGAGGCCCCTCCTTACCCTGCCCGAGATTGGCGATGGAAATAGATCCAGAGGGGGGGTAAGGTGGGACGCCAAGTTACCTTACTGAGGAAAGTGGGTCATCAGCGAGGCGAAGCATGGCTGCAGAATCAGCTCTCGTCAGATCAAGCCAAAGATGTCAGGGTTGGTTAGGATAACTTGCCCGTCTGCGGTGAGAAGCTCCTGCCGTTTCCCATATAGGTGAGACTCTGCGAGGAGGTGAAGGCTGTGAAGATCTTGGGGTGGCCTCCGCTGGTTTATCCATCAGTCCCAGGCGGTGGAGAAGGTCCGTGCCAGCCCGAAGGGTGCTAGTGGAATCCATCGTGAAGGCCAGTTTGACGGGAAATAGCCAACGATATCTAATATGGTGCAGTTGAAGTGCTTTTGTGAGCGGAGCAAGGGCCTTTCGTTTCTGGAGAGTGGCTTGAGCCAGATCCGTATAGACCTGGAATTTGTGGCCTTGATACTCCAGGTGCTCCGCCTGACGAGCTGCACGCAGAATGCTCACCTGAGATTGATGGTAGTGGAGGTGTAAGATAATGTCCCGAGGGGGGTCGCCGTCCTTCAAGGGTCTCAGGTCACGGTGTACTCGATCGCATTCCAGACGCTCAGACGCTAGGTTGGGTACCAGTTTAGTGAATATAGCCTGGACCGCCTCCTGCAGGTCAGTGATAGATTCCGGGAGGCCCCTAATGCGCAAATTATTGCGGCGGGAACGGTTGTCAGCATCCTCAATTTTATCAAAGGCATCCATTAACTTGCCTTCCAGGCGAACAATATCTTGTTCGTGAGCGTCAAACACGGTAGTGATGTCGTCTACCTTGTGCTCAAGAACGTCCGTCCTGTGGCCTAGTTCTTGGATCTGCTTAGAGATGTCCGACGTGATCGTTTGTTATATTGTATATCAACTGATAAGGTTGATACAATTTATCCTTCACAGGAAGTCCTGTGAAAGGAGCATGTGTTTTTCAACAATTTTACCTTAGCTTTTGTGGAATTTATACACACAATTTATTCATTTATTTATTGTTGTTAATTAAATCCCCTGGGGGTAATTATGGTGGTTAATTAATTAGCACTAATGCACTTTAGAGGTTTGTCTCTATCTTTAATACCTTGTATTATAACAGGCCATAGGAGAACCAAATTAATCACATAGGTAATAATTTTAAAATTGGTCTTATTAATTGAATTCAATTGGTGTTTTTTTATAAAGTATCACTATTAATTAAAATTGATGTATTAGAATGTTTAATCCACTATTAATTAAAATTGATGTATTAGAATGTTTAATGAATTGCAATTTTATTAATTTGACCGTATAACATAATTTAGCACATAGCACTTTTGGTGATCTTCATATAGATAAGCACAGGCACTTTTGAGGTTTTTAGTTAATTATTGGCAGCAGTGTGAACTCTTTTAAGTGATTCTAGAATATAAAGACATACGGGGTTTTACTTTTCTTTTCTCTTTTTAAATTAATAAGGCTGGGGGGCTGTCATGTCGGTCCTGCAACAGGATTGTCGCAGGACCGACCTAAAGTCGCAGAAAGAAGCAACTTACAGATGGAGCCAGAATGGATGGTACATCTGGCAAGCTGTAACGTTAGATAAGCAGCAGCAAGTGAGTTGTGCTGCATTTCCACATCACATTCATCATGTTTACCAGCATGTAATACAAGTATGTGGCCACTAGATGTCGCCAAGCACTAGCTAATGCGATCCATACCTGTACACAGTATATGTGGTGGCTTACTGAATTTAAGGTGGCCATAGACCCCAAGATCCGCTCGTTTGGCAGCGGATCTTTCCCCGATATGCCACTAAACTGCATGGCTATATCGGGGGTAATTCGAACGTTCGGCCGTATGGCTGAACGATCGAATTACGATGCGCTAAGCAGCTCCGACGGGTCGGTCGGGTAAAAATCCAACCTTCCCGATCGATATCGTGGCCAGATATCGATCGGGAAGACCCGTCGGAAGCCCCCATACACGGGCAGATAAGCTGTCAAATCGGTCCAAACGACTGATATCTGCAGCTTTATCTGCCCGTGTATGGCCACCTTAAGTCCCTGCCTTTGACCAGTGGGTTTAGTGTTCAATCCCCAGAGTATGTTTTTTTTTTTTGTTCCCTCTAATTTATGTTCAAAAGTAAAATTTTCAATGTAACAGAACCTTAACTGAATCCTATTAAAACACACAAGGATTGATAAGACATAGTGGCACCCTCAATTTACACTTACAGGGTATAGATAGAGCCAGAATGGATTGTCCGTCTGGCACGCTGTAACAGATCAAGCTAAATTCTCTCATCACGTTGAGTGCAGGGAACCGTGATGTCCCTATGTTAAGAAAAGCCAGAATCTAAATAACTAATAAATGAATGGGCATTGTGGTCATTGTTCTAGGCTTTGGTAATCTGCAAAGTACTGCATTAAAATACTTGGTTGAGTACTTTCCCCCCCAATAAAAACAAATAAATAATTATAATAAAAAAAAATGCATGCATCTATTTAAGTTTGTATAGAACCCCTGGCAATATCCTGAACACAGCAGTGATTTTTTTTTTTTACTTATTACAACTATGTTGTAATAAATGTTTTCAGCACTTCTAACAGGTAAGAGGCTTCATAGTCTTGTGGTTAAGTGAATGAACTTTGGAGTTGAAGGGCATGGGTTCAAATTCTGTATTTTCTTTTCTCCCTTATAATTCACAATCATGTTTTTTTTTTGGGTGGGACACTGCCAAATAAATGGACATAAATAAATGGGCATTGTGATCATAATTCTGGGCTTTAGTAATCTGCAAAGTACGGCATTAAAATACTTGGCTGAGTACTTTCCCCCCATTTAAACAAATAAATAATAATTTTAAAAAAAATGCATACATCTATGTAAGGTTTTATAGAACCCCTGGCATCAGCCTAAATATAGCAATGATTTTTTTATTTTAGTTTACTATTAGCCTTAAAGAAAAGTTTTCAGCATGTCCCAACACCAAAAGGCTTCTTATCATTGTGGTTAGGTGAATGACCTATGAAGGACAAGGTCATGGGTTCAACTTCTGAATTTTTTTTTTTTATAATTTTTAAACTTCATACTGTTAAAGGTTGCACAGTGTTTGCATGAAATATTCTAACGGTTGATTTATTCATATTAAAAATAATAGTATTTAGTCAGATCGCAGCCGCATCTGTTCATTGATGCGGTTCCGCAATCCGACCCCCATTCCCATTTGTTAGGATCCGATCGTTGGGCCCTAGGGCCCACGATCGGATCAGCCCGATATTGCCCACCTCAGGGTGGGAATATCGGGGAGAGATCCGCTCGTTTGGCGATCTCTCTGTGTATGGCCACCTTAACATGTGCCTGACTGAAAGCACTCTGACCAAAGCTGCTGGGGCCACCTATTGTTGGACTCAGTACACCCTGGATGATAAATATCCTGACACCTGGGTCTGTGTTAAGAGGGGGGTTTCTCTGCAGCTCCACGTAAGCCCCTGACTGCTGGTTTATGTTTTTGATATTTTCACCGCCTTTGCCAATCACCAGACTGCATTTGCCGGCCGGCACAGTGTGATGTGATCTCTTGCTTCCTGGTGTACTGAGATTACAATAACCACCACTCTGTCCCTTTCCCCATGCTAAGGAGATACCTCTAAATCCATCCCATTCCCCCTCCCCCTAGAATTCGTATTCACATGCTCATTGATTTTTTTCGGGGGGGGGGACACAGCCATATCACTGGAAGTAAATGTAAATGTTGCATATTTTAACATGCCATTGAAACTAATGGCAGGTTGCGGCCTACCAGGAACAGGACGGGGATCGACTGGTAGACTGCGATTGACATCCTGGGCACTCCTGCCTTAGACACTCACTATTTAGTGTACTGCTGGGGGGCTGTTTGGGCCTCTGTTTACTTAAAATTTCAGGGCCTATATTAAATCACAGTCTGGACATGGAATTTTCTTCTCCTTTAACAGACCTTCCGCCCAACAAAAGTCCTACATATGTAAACACTGTAATATAAACAAACCATTGTGCTTTTTAAATGCAAATGAGCTGAGGGCATTTAATGGTCAGTACTGCTTAGATATAATTAGTACCAAACTCCTAGACACAGGAATGCACAATAGGGTCCAAACAACAAGGAACGAGTGGGGGTTGTGTGTGCTATACTATACCATGTGCTAAGTATGGAAGTGTCAGACCATTCAAATTAATTTACAAGGCCTTCAATTCTTTGAGCAGAGATTCATCTAAGATCACTAAGGGCTCATATAGACAAGCAGGTTCTAGCTATCTGTATAACAGAGCATTCTGTCCCAGTGGCTGCACAGATCCTATCTGATCCCCGTAGGGAGCAGACGTATTTAGAGAGAGCTGTTGATTTTGTGAGAGAGCTTGTGATTTTGACCTACCCAGGCCCTTCTGGGTCTGGGGAGGTTGATTTCTCAGCTGTTTTTGCGGCTTTATAGCCTTTACTTTTCATTTTTGTTTATTTATTTACTTTTTTTCTTTTTTTGGAAATGGGTAAGAAGTTGCCCCCAACAGAGGAAAAGCAGGGGCAATGAATACCCGAGCAAGGCTGGGATCCAGCAGGCGAGGAGTGAGCCAGAAAGCTGTGGTTGGTGCAGAAAAGAAAATGGCTGCTACTGTAAAGAAAGTAAACAAGAAATGGAAAGTTTTGCCAAAGGAGGAGGAGGCGGAAGAGGTGTCTGTGGAGAGTGAGGAGGAAGAAAAGCTGGATGAGGTCCCTGAGTCAAGTCTGTCTGGGTTTGCGGCATCTGAGCCCCCTGTGCAACATGTTGCGGAACTACAAGTCTCTACATCTGGAGCTTCAGCAAAGGTTGGTGAATCCCAAGCTACCTGTGTCCCAGAGAGCACCCCCCAAGGAACAAGCAGGTCCCCCATAGCTATGGAGGAGGAAAGTCCTGTGGCCAGCGCAGACTGGAGCCCCTGGCCTGGTACTTGCATCAGTCAGGGAGCAGAGGGGAGCGGTGCTTTGCCTGGGGAAAAGGAAGGTACAAGCGGCTGTACTGACACACAAGCAGCTGCTGCTATGGACAGTGACCCCCAGCTGAGGGAGAAAGCAGGTACCAGCTGCACTGCTGTAATGGAGGCCGGCCATGTGCTTGGAAAGGAGGACGCCATTTTGGAAGCAGAGACAAGCTTGTGCACAGCAAAGGGGAAGCTCCGCCCACCCAGTGAAAGCTGCAGAGAGTCCAGCAGAGACAGTAAGAAAGGAAAGATTCCAGCAAAGAATCAGGGAACCCCCCACAAATGGCACCGACTGCTGCTGCAGCTTCAGCAGAGGGAGAAATGGAGGCAAGCATGGACTGTGGCTACCTGGCAGAGACTGTGGCCTTACAGGTGCTGGAGGAGAAATCTGCAGGTAACAAACAAACTGACTTTTCTTTAATTGCCTGTGTGGGGGAGGGGGTTTCCACTAATGAGACTGTTGCTGCTACAGACTGTGTCGCTAAAGACTTTTCTGGGGTTTCCACCTCTAAAGACTCTGTAAATCAGAAGGATATTGTTAAAGCTCTAAAGACTATGGAGTTTTTGCAGCAGAGGAAAAAAGAACTGAATAATGTAATTGCAAAAGAACTTAGTTTGGCTGCCAAAGCGACTGGAGAGTTAAGGGGGCAGAGAATCAGAAAGACTGCTATGTACAATAAAGAGTTGGAGGAGCTGGAGGAAGAAATTAAAAAGACTTTCCTTATAATTAAGCCATGGGAAGAATTTATAAGAACCAGGAGAGGTTTGAGCAGATGGAAAAAGGGAAAAGTTTTTCTTGTAATGTTTCCTCTAATATCCCTGCTAATGTTGTTGTGCAGCCAGAGTGTGTGAGTGTGAGTGCAGTCATGAGTGGGGCAAGTGGTGAGAGAGGCTGTGAGTGAGGGGGTACAGGGGGTGAGAGTGCTGGTGCGGGGGCAGTAAGGCTGCTCCTGAGGTTGGGCAGAAGAAGAGTCAAGCACCTGTGAATGTGTGGGAAAGGAGGAGGCTGTTTGCTAACTCATCTGGGGTAAATCGATTACTTGATGGCCCAGTATTTAAAAAGCGCAATGCGGTGAGGATTAAATGGGAGGGGGAGCGAGACAAATTCCCAGGTTGGAGATATGTGGCACGTAACCTGGTGAAAGAATCTATGGGTTTCACTACTAATGATGTCAATGCTTTTCTTGATATTTCTGACACAGAATATGATATAAGTTTTAAACTGTCCCAGGGTTTGGAGAGGTTTTGGTCTCTGTATGATCAAAAGAAAAGCACTGGAGTGGGAAAAATTTAGGGCAATCCCAATCTCAAGGCCTGAAACTAAAACTGTAACTATTATTTTTAAACATGAGTCTGTCCCCCCTGAGGATATTCTTGTTTGGTTAAAAAGGCAATGTAATGTACTAACCCCTCTCACCAAGATCTATAATGAGGAAGGTTTTTGGGCTGGAGGATGGAAAACCCAAGGGAGACTAGAGGTTCAACACAATGTCCCCAGGCATCTCCCCAATTCATTTTTCATAGGAAGAGAAAGGGGGGGTTGTTTTTACCCAGGCCAACCTCACCAATGCTTTAAGTGTGGGTCAAACAGGCACTTGGCCATTAATTGTGAAACCAAGGTGTGTGCTCTATGTGGTGCTAAAGGCCATACCAGCAAAGAATGTAATGAGGTCAGGTGCAACCTATGTAATACTCTGGGTCATACACACAGGGACTGCCCCAATGCTTGGCATAACATTGTCAGGGATTGCCCTAATTTGGAGCAGGAATTTCAGGAGGAGGAGCGGGAGGAGGGGAGGGAGCATGAGGAAGACATGGAGCTGGAGACCAGGGTGGAAGGGGTTGTGGAGCCTGCAGTCCCTCAGGAAACTAGGGGGAATGAAAGGAAGGAGAAAGGTACAGAAGAGAAAGGGACAAAGGAAGATGAGTGGACTGTGGTAACAGCAAAGGGAAATAAACAGCAGGGAAAGATGGTTATTAAGGAAAGTATAAGCACATCCAACAGGTTTACACTCCCAGGTGGGAACAGTTGGGGGAGATTGCAGAGGAGGAAGAAAGGAGGATCAACAGGGAAGAAAGGGACAGTGAGGAGAATAAAAAGAGCAAGAAAAGGCGAAAATCAAAAGAAGGACAATCCCCAGAACCTGAGACAGGCCAGACTCTAAATCCAGAGGAACTTACGGGTACAGAGCAGGGGAAAAAGAGGAAGGAGAGTTGCCCTGGGGAGGGAGGTTCCTTTGAGGAGGAGTTTCTAGTTTTTGTAGAAGGAGATGAAGCTCAGGGAATGCAGGTTAAGAGGAATGGGGAAGGTGGGGAAGAGTCTTCAGCAAAACTCCCTAAAACATAAGTTCACCAATTTCTTTCTGTACTCTCAATGTAAGAAGCATCAGGTCTCCTAAGGCAAGATTGGTAGCTTTTGAATTTCTATGTTCTTTGTTTGTGGATATCCTTTTTATACAGGAAACTCACCTAACGTATGTATATGATACCTGTGATGCAAAGAGAGACTGGCAGAAAGGGCCCTCATTTTGGTCCATAGCAGAGGAACAGGCGGGAGGAGTGGGGATTCTGTTTAATGGTGACAGGCATATAGAGGTTAAGAGGTTGGTGGAGGTTAAAATGGGCAGGTGTTTATTATTGGACATTAAAATAGATGGGAAAGATTTAAGGTTAATTAATTTGTATGGGCCCCAAACAGTGACGGGAAGGAAAGAGCTCCTAAGGGAAATGCGGCAATATTTACACACCTCAATGCCAGTCATCCTAGCGGGGGACTTTAACCAGGTAACAGGGCCAGGGGATAGATCTGGCAGGTTTAATAAATATGAGGGTGTTTTTCTGAATGAGGTGGTCCAGACAGCAGAGTTGGTGGATGTGGCTACTGAAGGGGGTAGGAAGGGCAAACACACCTATTTTTGTGGCTCTCGCAGCAGCAGAATTGACCAGGTATATGTTAAGTCTGGTACTCCTTTTTCAGGGGTTAAGGAGATTGAAGTGGGGTTTTCTGACCACTTGGTTCTTTTCTTTGAATATGGGGTATCAGGTAGCCTGGGGGTTGGTAAAGGTCTGTGGAGGTTGGGGTCAGAAATATTAAAGGATGAGGCACAAAAACCCTATTGTGATTTTGTTATACAAAACTTTTTGTCAAAAATGATTTTTTTATGATTCACCAACACAGTGGTGGGAAGAGGCCAAGAGGTAATTTCGGGCTTTCTTCAAGTCCCTATCTGTTAAAAGGGAGGGAAATAGACAATGGCAGTACCAGTCCTTGAGAAAGAAGCTGGAGTCCTATAGACAAGGGAGGGAATACTGGAGGTTGTGAGATCCTACTATGCTGCTTTGTTTGGGGAGAGAACTTTGGAGAGGGAAAGGATGACAGCTTTCTTAGAGACGACCCCAGGACCTGACACAAATAATTTGGATTTTTCCCCCTTGACAGCTAAAATCACGGAGGAGGAGGTAAAGTTGTCAATAGAGCGTCTGCAGAATAAGAAAGCTCCAGGTCCGGATGGCTTAACATCAGAATTCTATAAGACCTTTAAAGATCTGTTGGCCCCGGCACTTGTTGAGGTGTTTAACTGTTGCTTAGAGGAAGGAGACCTCCTGCCATCTATGCAGTTTTCCTCTTTGATTTTGTTGTCAAAAGGTAAGGACGAGAAGCATATTGAGAACCGGAGGCCGATTGCCCTGCTCAATACAGATAGAAAGATTCTCGCAAAGCTTATTTTCTTTCATTTAAGTTTATTTTCAAGCACTTTATTGTCTGACTGTCAGTTCTGCACAGTGAAGGGGCGGAGCACTTTGGGAGCTGTCTTTACCATTAGAGAGGCTCTGGAATTATGCAAAGCTCATAGGTGGGGGAAATACTTTCTGTGTTTAGATCAGTCAAAAGCCTTTGATAGGGTGACTCACTAGTACCTATGGGCTGTTTTGTCTAAATACGGTATCCCGGGTCAATTTATTAAATGGATAAAAGTTTTGTACAAAGGGGCAAGAAGCTTCCCACTAATAAACGGTTGGCAGGGTGAAGACTTCCAGGTTGGGGCGGGAGTAAGACAGGGGTGCCCTCTGAGTCCTTTTCTGTATGCGTTTGCGTTAGATCCCTTTCTTAGGTCGCTGCAGGAAGGTAACTTGGAGGGTATCTGTGCACCCAGTGGTCAGCGCCTGAGGTTGGTGGCCTATGCGGATGATGTGACAGTGGTTATCTCAAAGCCTGAAGAGGTGGAGAGAGTCTCCTGTTGCATCAGAAGCTACTCAGAGGCCTCAGGGTCTCTGGTCAACAGTGAAAAGTCGGAAGCTTTGTGGAGTTTGGAGGAAGAGCCCAGTTTTGAGTTAAGAACCTTCCCTGTTGCCTCCTCTCAAGTTAAAATACTAGGGGTTAAATTTGGGAGGGAAGATAATGCCAGGCTAAATTGGAAAGAGAAGTTGGATACCGGTTTGGCAAAAGTTCAGCGTTGGAAATGGTGGAAGCTGACCTATAGGGAAAGAGTTAACCTTATCAAGATCTGATCCCGTTGTTTTTGTATGTGTCCTGTGTGTTCCCTTTGCCAGAATCTTTCTAAGCTCGAGTCTATAGCTTATTCTTCCAGATGATCTGGGGGAGTAAGCTAAACCCAGTCAAAAGAGGGGTAACATTCCTGCAGAGGAAGGAGGGAGGTTTGGGGATGGTCTGTCCTGTGACCTTCTTTGGTGTCATGTTCCTAAAGTTTAACTTTGGGGGTCTGACTCAAAGAACAAGCTCCCTGTGGGAAAGTTGTATCAGGTCTTGGGCATCGTCTTTTATCATGGACTGGCTGCAAGGCAGTAGGGCGAAAGAGGTCAGTGTAAGACAGACCTATTTCCCACCACACATTGCCCATGCCCTTAAACTGATAAAGAGGTGGGGCATTGGGGTGGCAGAGATCACATGGACCCCAAGGAAACAAATTTATACTAGGGTACTATCAACCTATTTCTGTGTCCCATTGGCCATAAGGGACTGTACCAGTAAGAGCCTGGAGGAGACATTGAAATATTTAAACAGTGTGAGACTCCCCGCAAAGCTCTTTGATAATGCCTGGTTGTCGCTGCAGGGCAAAACTGTATGTACGGAGCAATGTAAAATACCTGAGCCATGTAAATAAAGAGTGTCCCTGGGGGTCTGGGGTGGAGGAGAGTCAAGAGCACTTTTTGGTGGATTGTTCTGTTTCATGTAGTTTATATGAGGGTGTGCTGAAGGTGTTGGGTATTTATAACATATGTGCCAATGATTAGGCAGAGAGAGCCTATGGACTTGTTCACAGGCAGCATCACTATAACAGAGAGACTGTATATATTATTTTGTCTGTGATTCGGTATAACCTGTGGTGTATGAGGTGCAGGAAAACTATCTGGAGAGAGAATGAGTCAATAGACATTACAGTAAACAAAATCTTAAGGGAAATCAGTTTTATTAAGATCAACGAGATACAAAAGTAAAGTATGAATGAGAAATATTGGATCAAGTTGGATTTCTCTTGGACTCATTCTTCTACGTTTTTTTGTAAATAATGTAAATATTGTCTTATTGTATTCTTCTGATATGTCATGATTTTGTTTTTGTTCTGTAAAGTTTTTAAATTTTAATAAAAATCCCTATCTGATCCTCATTGTAAGCAGCAGTCCTGTCCTGCTTTATGGCAGCTGAGATTCTAGCTATCTATATAACAGAGCATTCTGTCCCAGTGGCTGCACAGATCCTATCTGATCCCCATTGTAAGCAGCAGTCCTGCCCTGCCAAATTTGTGTTCTAGCCTATGGGTGACCTCCTACAATCAATTTGGAGTAGTTTGGTGGACTTTTGAAAAAATAAAAAATGTAATTTAAAAAAAAAAAAAAAAAAGTTTTTCATTTTTTTGTGAAAGATTTGAATCATATTCAATTTGAATTTGATTAAAATTTGCAAGTCTATCCTATGCACTCGAACTTACAAATTCAAATTCACCAGGCGACTAAATTTCCCTGAATCTGTCGTGTGCCCCTACCCTAAGGATTCATTATAGCTTAGTTGGGATGAAGTGCAAGCTACTGTTTTATTATTACACAGAAAAAGGAAATCATTCATTAAAAATTTGGATTATTTGGAGTCTATGGGAGACAGGTTTTCTGTAATTCAGAGCTCCATTGCTGAGACTCCTCACATGCTTGTCTGAAGCTGTAACTTGAGATCACCTTGCTCTAAACCATCCCCCGCTCCTCTCCCAGGCAATCACAACAATCAGAAAGCTAGCTGCTACTATTTGTTTCCTTCTTAAAATATACTAATTATAGTTTACACTTCCCAGCAGGACACTGAGACATGGTGGAGAGGGCAGGTAACATAAAAGCCCAATTCCTGCTGTTCTGCTTTGTGTCAATAGTAGGCACTAAGGGCAACAGCACATAAGTTTGGATTTGTGGGATGCCCAATACATATAAGTGTACCCCAAGCATGTGGCATATACAGGCCCCAAAATGAAGACCCCCCATATGGTTGGTCTTTTCAAGTACTGCAAAATCAACACATTTACATCACTGGGGGGGGCAAAAGTAGAAAAAAGTGAGTTCACCCCAAAAAAACATATTTTTGGAAAGTACACATTCCTGCAAATCCAAATTGGGTATGCATGTCTTTGTACTCCAAAGCACCAAGTCACAAGCCTTTCCTAAATTTGGTGATTTTGGTGACATTTAAGTACTACTTGAAAGAGCAAAAGTGGGATCTCATATATTGGGGTTAGTTCCCCTTTAAAAAGTGTGATCACATATATTGGGCTTAGTTGCCCTTTAAAAAGTGGGATGTCATATATTGGGCTTAGTTCCCCTTTAAAAAGTGGGATCTCATATATTGGGCTTAGTTGCCCTTTAAAAAGTGGGATGTCATATATTGGGCTTAGTTGCCCTTTAAAATGTGGGATGTCAGATATTGGGCTTAGTTGCCCTTTAAAAAGTGGGATTTCATATATTGGGTTTAGTTGCCCTTTAAAAAGTGGGATGTTATATATTTGGCTTAGTTGCCTTTTAAAAAGTGTGATCTCGTATATTGGGCTTAGTTGCCCTTTAAAATGTGGGATGTCAGATATTGGGTTTAGTTGCCCTTTAAAAGTGGGATTTCATATATTGGGCTTAGTTCCGATTTTAAAAAGTGTGATCTTGTATATTGGGCTTAGTTGCCCTTTAAAATGTGGGATGTCAGATATTGGGTTTAGTTGCCCTTTAAAAAGTGGGATTTCATATATTGGGTTTAGTTGCCCTTTAAAAAGTGGGATGTTATATATTGGGCTTAGTTGCCTTTTAAAAAGTGTGATCTCATATATTGGGCTTAGTTGCCCTTTAAAATGTGGGATGTCAGATATTGGGTTTAGTTTCCCTTTAAAAAGTGGGATTTCATATATTGGGCTTAGTTCCCCTTTTAAAAAGTGTGATCTTGTATATTGGGCTTAGTTGCCCTTTAAAATGTGGGATGTCAGATATTGGGTTTAGTTGCCCTTTAAAAAGTGGGATTTCATATATTGGGTTTAGTTGCCCTTTAAAAAGTGGGAAGTTATATATTGGGCTTAGTTGCCCTTTAAAAAGTGGAATGTCATATATTGGGTTTAGTTAACCTTTAAAAAGTGTGATCTTGTATATTGGGCTTAGTTGCCCTTTAAAAAGCGGGATGTCATATATTGGGCTTAGTTCCCCTTTAAAAAGTTTGATCTAGTATATTGGGCTTAGTTGCCCTTTAAAAAGTGGGATGTTATATATTGGGCTTAGTTCCCCTTTAAAAAGTGTAATCTTTTATATTGGGCTTAGTTGCCCTTTAAAATGTGGGATGTCAGATATTGGGTTTAGTTGCCCTTTAAAAAGTGGGATTTCATATATTGGGTTTAGTTGCCCTTTAAAAAGTGGGATGTTATATATTGGGCTTAGTTGCCCTTTAAAAAGTGGAATGTCATATATTGGGTTTAGTTCCCCTTTAAAAAGTGTGATCTTGTATATTGGGCTTAGTTGCCCTTTAAAAAGTGGGATGTTATATATTGGGCTTAGTTGCCCTTTAAAAAGTGGATTGTCCTATATTGGGTTTAGTTCCCCTTTAAAAAGTGGGATGTCCTATATTGGGTTTAGTTCCCCTTTAAAAAGTATGATCTCGTATATTGGGTTTAGTTCCCCTATAAAAAGTGGCTTGTCATTTATTGGGCTTAGTTGCCCTTTACAAAACGTTAATTAAAATAAGGATATGTTACAGGTTTTGAACTCAAGACCTGCAGCTTACAAGTCACGCACCTTAACCATTAGGCTATAATAGAGCTCAGTGCTAGAGATGAGAAGTTTGCACACCAGAAGGATCTCTCTCTGCAATACGTCTTTCCTATAACGTAAGTGTTCCATGCGCCACCTGGTGTCTGTTTAAAGAATTGCAGTTTAAGGAAACGAAGTGGAAATCTTTCTGCTTCGTCAAGGCAGTGCGAGGATCTTCATTCAGCGCGAATAGCGCGCCTATCCAGCTTAGTTACAGCGCGCCAAACGTACAAACCAGGCTGGCTGCATCTGTACCAGCTCCTCCGTCTTCCTTCTTCTCTCTGCTTCTCTGGCGATGCCCATGCACTTCCTGGCTGCAGTGACTCATCAGCACACACGCTGCTGAAAGTCTCTAGAGCATCAGACTATCCCTCCTGCTCCAGCAATGGTAAGTGGCTTTTATTTTATACACTACACACTACACACACACTGCACTTGTATAGATCTATACAGTTACACAATTACACACTCATTTTAGTAAAGATTTTTTTTTCTTTTTTTTTTGTAAAGTTATGTACACTTATTTGCACTTATTTCATACTTATATACACACTGTCACACAACTTTTAGAAGTGTATACACATGTATGCACAAAAAACTCACAAAGAGGGCTTTTTTATTTTTTTACTTTTTCATTTTACTAATTTATGTTTTTTTACCCCTAAAAACCATTTGTTTTGGCAGCATGACTATTGGGTAATCGATTTTAGCCACTAATGATGCTGTTGGATCAGTCATTTTGTTATTTCATTGATTTACATAATGTGTGTGGTTTTATTGCAATTTTATCCCTGCATAATTTTTCCTTATGTATATTTAGTATAGTTTTGCTGTTTGTTGCTTTGGTATAGAAAGATATATTTTACTTAGTTTGATCCGTCAGAATATGTACTTTCCAAAAATATATGCTTTTCTGGGGGCTTTTTACAGTTTGGGGGTCTTACAACACATAGTGCAAAGTCGGAGTACTGTTTTCAGCAGCTGAGTTAGCTAGCGTAAAAATTCATATGCATGTTTTTCATGTGTAAAACATTGTGTGAGAAAAATGCGGCAAACTGCAGAATTTTTAGGCGATTTTCAGAAATGTTGTAAAAACCCCTAAGTTTAGAAAAGATTTGCAGTTTGGTAGTTTGGTGTAGAAAGACGTCTTTATTTTTGTTGGATTCGTCAGAATGTGTACTTTCCAAAAATATATGGTTATGGGGGGTCTTTGCTGTTAGGAGGGTCTTGAGGCACATAATATGAAGTCAATGGTCTATGTTCACAGAAGGCGAATCGGCAGCGGAGAAAACTCATATGCACTATTTTTATTTGGGGTCCGCACATGCCAGCTGCCTTGGTATATCTATGCATATCAGGCATCAAACTGCTCAGTAGTCCCTTGGCATCAATATTTATGGTGTTTTACAATTGTATGCAAGAAATTGGGTGAGATAAATGCGGGCGATTTTCAGAAATGTAAAAAATGTTGCTTTTATCGCCAAATTTAGGAAAGGCTTGTGACTTGGTATCTGTTCTTTCTAATAATGGGTAGTTTTCTAGGGTAAACCTACTGTTAGTGGAATGTTTGACCTTGAAATCAGAAGTATGCTGTTTGGGACAGCAATACTGTTTGGGACAGACTTTTAGAACACCAACTAAAAAATATGCAAAATTATGAAAAAAAATTTGCCACTATATATTCATACTGTCAGAAACACAGATGCCTTCTGAAACTGCACTGAAAGGTGAGCATTTGAGATGCCAACAATAGAGCTTGAGGCATTAGATTAAGAGGTGAAATCAACTTATGGATTCACCAAAAAAAGTCGAATCCTGCTCCCAACCATGAGTTTGCTACTCCTGGGCAAAATTATTTGACGATGCCAGGTATGGCCTGTGACCTTCCAGTCAGTGGCTCCAGATCACTGGCGATATAGGTGTAAAAAGCAAGAATGGCCTGATGATTCAATCGGAATAACTCCAGACATCACTGTCACTCAGCTCTTCCAAGATTGACCACACTCGAAACTGTCATGGCTGACTGAATCCTTCCCTCTTGCCAATAATTCGTCTGCTGTAGCAGCAGATAACAGCAAAAAATACATTTTCAATTTTCTCTCTTCTCCAGTCACATTTCTCTTACCTGTCAGCAATGACAACAGGAACAGGAAAGAATGATGTGTAAAAAAGATATTTCCTGTCTCCTAGAGAATTTTCTGGCGAAAAAATACTTTAACGCCAGTACACAGGAGGCAGTAAAATGTTGTGAATTTTGTGAATATTCTGGCATTAATTTTGTCACATTTCGCTGTTCAGTAAAGCGGCCGTT
This sequence comes from Xenopus petersii, assembly GCA_038501925.1. Taxonomy (NCBI): domain Eukaryota; kingdom Metazoa; phylum Chordata; class Amphibia; order Anura; family Pipidae; genus Xenopus; species Xenopus petersii. The sequence continues at coordinate 125,099,471 of CM076674.1, forward strand.
AATGAGTACATAGCGTTATTTTCAGCGAATGCGATAACTGGCGAACAATTATTCTTGTGCTACAAAATTCGCAAATTTATATTTACCACAGGTTAGTAAACTGGTGATAACATATTTGGCGAAAATACTGTCTATATATTGTGCGAATATTTTTAACGCGCTTTAGTAAACAGGCGTCTCTGTGCCTTTTATTACATAGTGGGGAAAGACTACAATTAACCTTTTATATCCCTGTCTTGACCTTTTATTATTAAAGTAGATTATCAAGGTATCAAATCCTTACCTTTTACAATTAGCCTTTTGAAATGCAAACTGTTCCCATCTGCCAGCAAACCATAACTTTTTTTGCCAACTGCACAAACAAAAACCCTGAACACACAAAGATCACTTTACAAAAAAGCCAAAGCCTAACCAAAATTCTAGGGAGACCCAACACAATGTTGCCCAGAAATACTGATATGCTGAGCAACCGCACTTATAGGGGAGCTTATGAGGTGTCGGTAAAAAAAAAAAACAATTTGTGACATCAGAAAGATGAAATTATCAGCAGGCAAGATTAAATTATCTCATGGAGTCATCATACAACACATTTTTAGGCACCCTTGTCCTTCACCTAACACCCTGCTTGGATACACCCCTAGTGCTACCTATTAACATAGGAAAACTTTAGGTAAAAAAATACCAAATGAACCACAACATAAAATGCAGTGAGTGCCCTGAATATAAATTTTGCACAAAGCAGGATTGCGTATCAATTCTTATAATAAATTCAATCTGTACACAACAATCTACAACATTTGAAATAGTGTAGTTGCATATGGTATATTTCAAAACATGGTTTGAAGCATAACTCAGGGTTGCGAGGGCACTTTCGGCAATAGTACCATGTATCTCATCTGATACCTCTTTTGCGGCATACCTTGCAGGCTTTTTGGGCTCTTTGTTTTCCAGGAGTGGGTGGAAGTGTTTCTATAAAATGCACATTGTTGCTAGCAGGCATCTCAGGCACTGCCTCCTTCACACTACCAAACAACAGGGCAGGGATTATATGCAACTGGTAATTATAATAGGACAATTTAGGGCCTGTACTGATGCCTTATACACAATATAGGAATATGTTGAAGTTGGTCAGGTCTTTCAACACTACCCATGTACTTACTGTACTCCTTGCTAAAGAGAGGCTTACATTTTGGAGGCCTACCAGCTCTCTGTTCTGCAATTACTGACTCATAGATTAACGTCAGTATAAAAACACTTTTTCGATCAAAATATCTGATGGCAAGGAGCACATCTTAGGACATACATTTCTCCACTGTTAAATTTTTAATTGAGCAGATCCCTGGGCAATCGTTTTCAGGTATGATTTATGGTCCAATGAATATAGGGCTCTAAAGAGGGGAATACCTGTGTAAAAGTTATTCATATATAAGTAGAAACCTCAGCCCAGTAGTGGAGTGATGAGCTCCCACACAATTTTGCCACTGACAGTCAAGTCAATGGAACAACTGGGGGGTGTCTAATTGTGAGTCCTTTCCTTCATAAATCAAAATGTATCTGGTCTGACGGAAGTGTGGGCGCTCTTTGTAGAGACTCATCAATACAAATGTTTTGGGAGGGGGCATACACTGCTGCAAAACACTCAGACAGGCTATCTATTAGGGGCCTCAATTTATGCAGCCTGTCATGTGAAAAATCATTAGGGGGTACAGCTGTAGAATTGTTGTTGAAATGCAGAAACCTGAGCAGTAGCTGATACCAGTTTCTAGGCATTGTGGCAGAAAAGATTGAAATGGATAACACTGTAGTGTGATGCCAGTAGGACTCTGGGGAATGTGAGTCCCATAACTAAAATGATTTCCACAAACCTCTTCTTCAAATAATTGAAAAAATGTATTGGCTCAATATTACTGGTTGCACCTTAACATCAGAGACTGCAGTAAATGGAGGGATTTCACAAGGAAAATTACCAGGAGGTCCCCACACAGGTTCTCCTCTGGCTCAGCATCAGCCCTATCCTACTCTTGTTGATCCTCAACCTCCTGCTCAACCAGATCATCTAAATCCTGCTCAACTTCCATGGGCTCCAGAAGGGCAGCAACCGTGCTACAACTACCAACATGTGACTCATCAGTAGACCAGTCACTGTTATAGGCTCTGATTCAGGGGGCACAAACTCAGAATTGGAGTCAGTAAACTCCTCTGAGCTAGAGGCCATGCAGAGTACAGCAGCCTCTTCAACAGTAAAACATTTTGTCATGTTGCCAACAGAATACATCCTGTAATCCAGAGAACAATCAGGGACAGTAACAAACAGAAATTCAAGTATAAATAAGGGATTTCACTGCCAGAAAATGTTAACAGCTGGATCACACTATGCAAAACTTGTAAAACTACTGCAACACAGGCAAGGCAGAGGCTTGAGAAAAAACTAAAGATAACATAAATAAAGACCCCCTGAATTCAAAATTACCTGGAACTCTCTGGAACAAAAAGCCTAACCCTCTGAACTCTCAAACACCCTGGAACTTTCTGGAACAAAAAGCCTAAGCCTCTGAACTCTCAAACTCCTTGAACCAAACGCTACCTCACTATCCAAAAGACTTACAATCAATACCAAGTGAAATCAACAACTAAACTAAATATCTCATCACTAGTGACCCAACAAAAAGAGCAGGTATTGATCAGCTATTGAACAAATATTGAATAACTAAATGAACAGCTGAACAACTAAAAATTCATTAAAAGAAAGTGATAACTGATCACTAATCACACTTGGGAACTAAAAGGCAATAAAATCACTGAAAACCAGTACTAATCAGCAATACAAAACTGAAACATAAGTACAAGAACAAGCTAGAACAAGAAATCAACAGCAAAGCAATGCTGAAATGCAATAAAATCGCTGAAAATCAAGAAAAACAGTAATTGGCAGCAGTGCAAAACTGAAAATGCAAAGAACTAGCACAAATATGCTAGAAAAAGAAATCAACAACAAAGTAAGGCTGAAATGCAATAAAATCACTGACAACCAAGAAACAAAAGTAATTGGCAGCATCACAAAACAGGAAAAAGCAATAAAAATCACAGAAACTACAATAAAAAAACAATAAAACAAAAATACAAAAATATCAAGTATCGCACAATAAAAAATAACACCAATACGGTGTGTGTGTGTATAGGCGTGTGCAAGTATGTGGAAAAAAGTGAAACCTGAAATAAAAGAACTTTCATTTGAAGCAACGTAGTCGGTTCTTCACAGTCAGGACAGTGAGGTTGTGGAATGCACTGCCGGGTGATGTTGTGATGGCTGATTCAGTTAATGCCTTTAAGAATGGCTTGGATGATTTTTTGGACAGACATAATATCAAAGGCTATTGTGATACTAAGCTCTATAGTTAGTATAGGTATGGGTATATAGAATTTAATTAAAAGTAGGGAGGGGTGTGTGTATGGATGCTGGGTTTTCATTTGGAGGGGTTGAACTTGATGGACTTTGTCTTTTTTCAACCCAAGTTAACTATGTAACTATGTAACAATGTAAAAGGCAAGTTAGTCTGTAACAAGTGTAAGTGAGAGTGTAACCTGGGGCAGGCAGAGCAGACCTGACAGACAGGAAGAGCACAGCAGGCAGCAGGAGAGCTCCAGCAACATCCATGTCCAGCAGAGAACAGGGGGCAGCACTGGGGGGCTGATCTTATATACCCTAGCAACAGGCACATCCTGATGACGTTGGTGCTGGTTTGGGGTTGTCCTGGGGGTAATCGGCAACATGTAAGAAGAATCTAGCTCATTGCCTAGGGGATTGGCAGCAGATCCACATCTTTAGTGCAGTGCGGATAGCTGCAAATGCAGAGGAAACCGTACAACATACGTGCTTTGGTGGTTAAAGGGTAAAGAGTGACTCAGATGATTTCTTGGACAAGCATAGTATCCAAGGCTATTGTGATACTAAAATCTATAGTTAGTATAGATATGGGTATATATAATTTATGTGAGGGTATGGAGGGGTCAGTGTTAGAGTGTGTGTGTATTGATGCTGAGTTTCATTTGAAGGGGTTGAACTTGATGGACTTTTTTCAACCCAATTTAACTATGTAACTATGTAGCCACTCTCTCCTATGTGGATTATTGCAGCCTCAGTGACATTGTGGAATGCACAGCCGGTTGATGTTGTGATGGCTGATTCTGTTAATGCCTTTAAGAGTGGCTTGGATGATTTCTTGGATAGACATAATATCAAAGACTATTGTGATACTAAATTCTATAGATAGTTTAGATATGGGTATATATAATTTATCTGAGAGTAGGGAGGGATGTGTGTATGGATGCTGGGTTTTCATTTGAAAGGGCTGAACTTGATGGACTGTCTTTTTTCAACCCAATTTAACTACAGTATGTAACAAGCCCAAAGTTCACAGTTTAAAGCTACAGTCAATTCGGCCCCAGAATATTGACCAAGTTTCAGTAAATGATTGTTTGAGATGTGCTTCTGCTGTGTTAATCCTTATTGCTTCTTGCCAACAAACTTTGTTTAGGAGAGATAGAATGTCTGTCAATGAAGGAGTGAAAAGAGTATTTTCTTTGGGAGGAGAAAGACCATACCTGATTATCTCTTTATTTGGCATGCCCTCTTCCAAAGAAACCATTCTGCTTTGTGAGCTTTTGTGAACACCTTCTTAACTAAAGGACTGTATTTAGTGGGGTGGGGGTTGGGAGAGCATGCATTAAAGGGAAAGCCACTTTCCCCTATAAAATATACAAAATCAAAAAATGCAGCTCATCCCCATGTTGCAATTAAAACCAGATGGGTATGTGGCTTATATCATATATTGAACAAAAACAAATCAACCCAGCACTCCTATTATTATATAGCTTTTAGGAAAAAATCAGATTGAGAGGAAAATGACTATATTTGGTAAAAACACTTTTAGTTACATGGTTTGTACAAAGTATGCATAAGCTGATGCCCCCCCCCCCCCCCGCCAAGGCAGTGTCCATGCATCAGTCTTGCCATGTATCTAAAAGTGTCTCTTTTTACAAATATAGGCATTTTTCCTTTCAATCAGATTTTTTCCTAAAAGCTACATAATACGAGTGCTGAGTTAATTTGTTTTTGTTCAATATATGATATAAGCCAAATGCCCATGCGCTCAACTGGTTTTAACTGCAACATGGGGATGAGCTGCATTTTTCGATTTTGTTTATTTTATAGGGGAAAGTGGCTTTCCTTTTAATGCATGCTCTCCCAACCCCTGCCCCACTAAATACAGTCCTGTAGTTAAGAAGGTGTTCACAAAAGCTCACAAAGCTGAATGGTTTCTTTGGAAGAGGTCTTGCTAAATAAAGAGATAAGCATGTATGGTCTTTCTCGTCCCAAAGAAAATACTCTTTTCACTCTTTTCATATATTTAGGACTGATGCATGGACACTGCCTTGGCGGGGGTGCATCAGCTTATGCATACTTTGTACAAACCATGTAACTAAAAGTGTCTCTTTTTACCAAATATAGGCATTTTTCAATTTGTTTTTTTTTTCGAAAAGCTATAATAGGAGTGCTGGGTTAATTTGTTTTTGTTCAATATATGATATAAGCCACACACCCATGCACCCAACTGGTTTTAATTGCAACATGCGGATGAACTGCATTTTTTAATTTTGTCAGTGAAGGAGAGGACTTGGACAGCCAGTTTAAGAAGAGTAGTTTTTTTGTAGCTCCTGTAAACAACAAGATAAGACTTTAAATCACTCTGGAATTTGGGACACCATTTAGGACCTGATCATGGAAAATCCAGATACAAGAGTGCTGATTCTGAGCTTTTTTTTAAGCTTAAGTTTTAGAGTCATATTTTTTTCCAGGGATAGCGATACCTTGTACACTTCTGGACAACACCATAAGTAGTGAAATAAGTTCACGTTTAGCTGGGTACATTTCGGACAAAAGGTTTGAGAGCCCATGTTTGAAAACTTTTTATACAATTTTCCATAAACCAAGTGAATCCAATGTTGAACTCTCCAGTTCTCAGTCTCCAAGTATATGTATACTTATACTTACTAATGGAATATGAGTGTTGAGAAGGAGTAATTGTGGTATGTAAGTAGTCAGACAATTTTTTAGCCACTTTCATAAGAGGATAATTTTCCTTGTTTCCTGAAGATCAACATTTTTGGGTAATTAGATCAATGTTCATCAAATTAGGATTCTCACGAAAATCTTCCATTGACCTTGCTAGCCAGTGTTTCTGCAGAGCATAATATTTTTTATATAGGGCTCCAATCCATCAACTCTTGATGAACATGTATTTAAAGTGATCTTCGGACTTCAGGTTGTTTTGACGTTTAAACTCAGGCCAGTTTAATAATTGACCATTAGCAGAATCTACCATATCTTTCATCAGTAAAAGCATATTGTATCTCTTACTAGAGAGAAAGGTTGAATAGCCTGTTTAAGAATTTCTCCACAGGAGTTGTAGGGGCATAACCAAGTCTGCATGTGGTTAAAATCATGACTTGAAAACAAGAGATTCATTTTGAATGTATTGGGCACCTCATTCCACTTTTTGTGAACTGTCAGGATGTTTAGCTTATGTTCATGAAATATTTTGAGTTCTGGATTAGTAAATCTTTTACCCCCATATATCCACTCTAGTGATTGAAGTGAGGTTGAAGGTCATAAAATCTGAAATCCTCAAACCTCCCCCACAATTCCGAAGGACAACTTTAAATTTGAAAGAGCAATTTTAGGTTTATTTTTCCCCCAAATAAGATTGTTTACAGATGAATCTAGTTTTTTGATATTCTTATGCTTTACTAGAAGTGGAAAATTTACCAGCGGGTAGATCAGTGTGGGAAAATTAGCATCTTAAAGAAAGCTTTTAAATTCAAGGGAGCTTTTACCCATTTATTACAAAGAGAGAGCACCTTATTAATAGCAGGAGTGTAATTCAAAGCATAGAGCTTCCCCCAATCTGATGGAATTTTGAGTCCTAGGTAAGTTAAATAAGATTTTGGGTACTTTAGGTTAAATTTTCGTAGGACGGATCCTGAAATATTTACATTAATGTTCAAAAGTTCTGATTTATTGGCATTTATTTTATAGCCCAAAAAAGGACCCAAATTATGAGTAATTAAGGAGTAAATTGAAGATTTCCCCCAGTGAGGCATTGTTATTTTGAAGAATCAATAACAGGTAATCTGCAAAAGCAAGTGATTTCAAATGGACTTTTTGATACCTTGAAAAGAGATCATATGTTTCTTGGAGGAGAGCTATATCACAATTTAAGCTTTTAAGGTATTGAAGAACTTTTTAGTGTTCTAATCAATGGTTCAAAAGATATATTCAAAAGTACTGGGGACAAAGGCCATCCCTGTCTTGTTCCTTTGTGAATTTTAAAGGCGGGGGATTTCACTCCGGCTATTAGTACCTGGGATTGAGGAGAACATAGTAACATAGTAACATAGTAACATAGTAACATAGTAAGTAAGGTTGAAAAAAGACACATGTCCATCGAGTTCAACCTTTTTTTTTTATATATATTAACTACCTATCTGCCAGTTGATCCAGAGGAAGGCAAAAAACCCATCTGAAGCCTCTCTAATTTGCCTTAGAGGGGGAAAAATTCCTTCCTGACTCCAAATCAGACTAGTCCCTGGATCAACTTGTACTATGAGCTATTTCCCATAACCCTGTATTCCCTTACTTGCTAAAAAGCTATCCAACCCCTTCTTAAAGCTATCTAATGTATCAGCCTGTACAACTGATTCAGGGAGAGAATTCCACATCTTCACGGCTCTCACTGTAAAAAATCCCTTCCGAATATTATAGTATAAGAGTATAAATATCTAATAAAGCTTATAGAAGAGTATAAATATCTAATAAAGCTGGAAAAGGGGTCTCTAATCCCAAAACATCCCAGGCAATTGAAGAGATGATCATAGAGACTGATTATAGTGCATGGAAGTTTGTGATTTTTGACATAGGAAATAGCAGAGGTACTGCTATAATACTCTTAATGGCAGACCTCTTCTTTAGGAAACCATTTTGGGATTCAAATATTACAATTGGTAGGATTAGAGAAAACCTGATAAAATCTAGGATAATCGTTTAATGCCTTGGTTTAGTAGTGAAATTGGAATATAAGATGTAGGCAACAAAATATCTTTTCCCTCTTTAGGGAAGCTTATTAGGTTAGACAGCATGCTGGTAGGGAGCTTCTTACTGGATAACAAAATATCACTGTGGGCTCTGTCAGAAAGGGAGATATTTTTGTATTTAATCATTTGTAGATAGACCATCTGGCCCGTCTGCTTTTTTCTTCTTCAGATTTTTTATAGCATCTGAGACCTCTTCAAATAGTATAAATTTGTTTAAATTGGATAATTGTTCTTTTGAGATCAATGGGATCTGGACTTTTTCAAAGAAACTATCTACTAGACCAATTCAGAATTCTTGTTCCAGCTCTTAAAGAGATTAGCCAAGACATTATTTGCCTTGTTACTACAATTGTTCAATTTAGCTTTTGAGTAACTGGAAAAGAAGGCGTCCCTTAAAGTTATCCAAGATTTTAAGGAAGAAGCTACATTTTTTTAGCCTTTTCAGGTGAAGAAAAGTATTTTAGGTTCAGATAGCAGTCTTTTTTTGCCTTCTCAATTTTAAAAAGTTATCATTTACTTTATGGTAGAGTCGGGCCCTATAGGAGGAGATTTCCCCTCTAATAATCGTCTTCCATGTTTCCCACAGCAAAGGAAGATTGTCTTTATGCTGGGAATTTTCTGTAAGGAATTGATTCCATTTTTCAGAGTGCATTTTAGAAAATTCCGGTTGATCTGCCAACAATACCGGGAAAGACCATGAGACAAATTCTTTTTGGTCATAGAGATAGATAATAAAACTGAAATCAGGGCATGGTCAGAATAATTCATGGCATCTATTTCTGCTTTTACAGCTTTATCTATTAGTTATTGGAAATTAAAATATATTCAATTCTGGTACCAAATTGTATTGAGAGGAAAAATGAGAACTCCCTTTCTGTTGGGTGGAGTAGTCTCCAGATATCTGTAGGGTATTTAGCAATTCATTCATCCATTTAGATTTTTTACCTTGGGTTTGGATCAGTTCTATCTAGAAAGTGAATATGAGTTTCATTACTAAAATTTGGTTAGACTGAGGGATAGTTGAAATTCTCTGATTTAAATCAACAAAGTAACTTTCTTTTGAATGGTTTGGGGCATTCATTTCTGTCATTAATCAGGACCTCTTTATACACAAATCTGCCATACTCATCTTTTTGCACCGTCAAAATTTGGACATTTAATTTGTAATGGAAGGAATACATAGTAACATAGTAAGTAAGGTTGAAAAAAGACACATGTCCATCAAGTTCAACCTTTTTTTTTTTTTTAACTACCTATCTGCCAGTTGATCCAGAGGAAGGCAAAAAAACCCATCTGAAGCCTCTCCAATTTGCCTTAGAGGGGGAAAAATTCCTTCCTGACTCCAAAATGCCAATCGGACTAGTCCCTGGATCAACTTGGACCATGAGCTATTTCCCATAACCCTGTATTCCCTTACTTGCGAAAAAGCTATCCACCCCCTTCTTAAAGCTATCTAATGTATCAGCCTGTACAACTGATTCAGGGAGAGAATTCCACATCTTCACAGCTCTCACTGTAAAAAACCCCTTCCGAACCTCTTTTCTTCTAATTGGAATGGGTGACCTCATGTCAGCTGGAAAGACCTACTGGTAAATAAAGCATTAGAGAGATTATTATATGATCCCCTTATATATTTATACATAGTCATCATATCACCCCTTAAGCGCCTCTTCTCCAGCGTGAATATCCCCAATTTGGCCAGTCTTTCCTCATAGCTAAGATTTTCAATACCTTTTACCAGCTTAGTTGCCCTTCTCTGTACCCTCTCTAATACAATAATGTCCTGTTTGAGTGATGGAGACCAAAACGGTATATTCTAGATGGGGCCTTACAAGTGCTCTATACAGTGGCAGAATGACCCCCTCCTCCCTTGACTCTATGCCCCTTTTAATACAGCTCAAGACCTTATTTGCCCTTGCCCTTATAGTCACACCTCCTTTTTAATGCCTGGAAGAAAAAGTTATTTCGCCAACCCAATCTCTAGACATTGTATCATTCTCTTCATGATTAAGATGTGTTTCTTGGAGGAGAGCTATATCACAATTTAAGCTTTTAAGGTGTTGAAGAACTTTTCTTCTTTTTATATAGTGTTTCAAACTATTAATGTTCCAAGATATAATATTTAGAGTAATTTTATTATTTGATTAACAATTGATTATAGATGAGTATGTTAGCAGAAACTTTGAGGGTAGTTTTAGAAAAAATACTCACTGAGCGTGTAATAATAACTGTAGATAAAGATTTTATAACATTAAACCTAACATAACCAATAGTTAAATACCAAACTTTACAAAATATCTCATAGATTAAGACATTAATTATAACAATGTGCCAAATATGAAGTAAAATGTCCAAGAAAAACAGGTAGGGGTCCTCCTTTTATCCTTTGGAATAGAGGTCGTTCACCTCTCTTTTAAAGAGATGTTTTTGGAATGAAGAGAATCTCCAGCCTTGTGGCTATTAAGATTCAAACACCATATAATCTTCACTGGAAGGAGATGGAGAAATTTTTATAGATGAAAAAGGCAATCTGGATCTGGATGTTGATCTTTGAGTTCCACCCAGATCACTTCTAGACTCCTTTGGGGTACCTTGAGTTTTCTGTTGTGATCTTTCCTGCTTGCGATCTCTTTGGTCTCCTTGAGGGAGGGAGCTAAATATTGAAGAGTTAGATAGATAGATTTCACATTTTTTAAGACATTTATATTCTGTTGAACAAAGAGAGTGGCTACTTTAGGATCACTGAAGATCCCGTGGACAAAATCAATTTTAAATTTGCTGGGTACAATAGGGAGAAATTTGTGTTTAGCTTTATCAGTGATTGGCAGGCTTTGGAGAATTCTTTCTCTTTTGGGAAAGATAAAGTGAGTAGTCTTGGAAGATAAGGATTTTATTTCCCTCTAGTTCCAGGCCTTTGGATTTTTTGTACTATTGGAAAAGGCTATTTTTGGAGTAGTGAAGGAATTTAGCTAATACCACTCAAGCTCTGGTGAGATGGACTTCTTTAAAATGATCAATCCTGTGCATTCTCTCTATTTTCATCTTGATGTTCTGAGAAATTCCCAATTTTTGGGGAATAATCTTAGAAATTAACTTTGCTAGGGAGTCTATTTTGTGTGATTCAGATATGCCCACATATCTCAAGTTGTTCTGGCGTGATCTATTCTCTAGATCATCACACTTTCTTGCACTTTTTTTTCCAAATGTTCAGTTTTCTTTTGCATATTATTGGAGTCATTTCATCCCAACTTTTATGAGAATGTCTTGAAATAGAGGTATCTGACTCCAAGCTTTTTTTGAAATCTTTCGTGGGATTTCTCGTATGTTTTGCCATTAAACTTTGTAGCTATGTTAGATTTTAGTATGTTGTCAGCCAAAGACAAGGGTCAGGGTGCAGACTATAGTCTATAGCTCTAGTGGTATTAAAGTCTCAAAGAGACTTTTTTTTATAATTTCAATTTTTTATTTATTTATTTTCCCCTACTTTAATGGTTTGTTTAGTTTTTCCTCTATCACAGGATAGCGGGTATACACTCTGTATACATTCTGAAGTCTACCCTTGCCAGTGGTTAGGTGAAGGGAGATGTTAAACTGTAGTTTCTGTGAAGAAGTATAACCAGACCACTTATTGGTGAAAAGTTACTAATTCTGAAGAGCAGTCACTGTAAAAATTGAATCTTAATACTATATTATGACAGCTTAAGCAACCCCACAATTCGCTGGTATTAACTGTTGTGTTCAATAATTACCGGGTGTAGTTTGTCCACAAGAAGGCACACGAAGTCTATCGCATTATACATAGAGGGAAGTCAGCCAGCTGTGGAAACAATATACCTCCAAAGCAGATCAGGACTCTGTCACAGTAGGGGACTGTCAGTCTCAGTTCACCCCCTCTACAACATCTCGAGCATGGCCTCGCCTCAAGCACAGCTTTGGCAACATGGGAACCAAGGATAGTCCTCTCCCTCGTGCAATGTGTTCCTCACTCCAAGATCACGACTCCACAGCAGAGGCCAAACACAAAGCCAAAATCTCCAGCAGTGAGTGTGCTTTATCTCCTTTAAGTCCCGACTGTATTGGGAAAGGGCTGCTGAATATAATTTGCAGATACTTGGTTGCTTTGACGGAACACTACATCCAAGCCTCCATTCTCCTCAGGCACCAAACTGGAAGCCTAAAATGCACTAAAACAAGTTTGGCAAGGAGTTCATTGGCCTGAAAGAACTTACAGAAAGCGTAACTCTTCTCCTTAACATTTATTTGGAGACAAGGCTTGGCTTTCCATCAAGAATATCCATCTTGAGATTCTTTCTCCCATACGGGCCCTAAGTTTATTGGTCCTTTCCCTGTTCTAGAAATCATTAGCTCAGTAGCTGTCTGACTCCAACTTCCTTCTAATGTGTTTCATTTGTCCCTTATCAAGCCTGCAATCTCTAACCGTTTCTCCTCTGGACAGTCTTCTCTCACTCCTGTCATTGTGGATTGTCAGCAAGAGTATGAAGTTGAAAAAATTCTTTACTCTAAATTCTTTAAAGGCTCATTACAGTTCCTCATCCAGTGGAAAGGCTTCATTCCTGACTAATGTTCTTGCGTAAAAACCTTGCTTGGTGTGAATTCTTCAGGAGGTTTACACGGAAACCTGGTCGTGGTGGTCCAGTGGCCCCATAGAGGAGGGGGTACTGTAAGAAGGGCCCGCCAGTGCTCCTCTCTTTCTCTGCACCCCATCCAAAATGCACAATAAATACATGCCAAGGAGTCAGGTTCAATACCCATGTATAGAACTTTCTTAGAAAGCTCCTGGGTGTACTGTGCCTTCTTTAGTGATCTACTGGTATTGAACTTCCTGCCTGTTTCTGACCATTCTGTTCACTGCCTGAATATAAGGCAAATCAATTTTGGCAATTTTTGGCTCTGTTTGAGAGCCTCTTTGAGGCCACTGAGAGCAACGTCCAAGGGGTTAGTGAGCAACATGTTGCTCACAAGCCATTGATTGGGAATCACTGCTATAGATGGTACTGTAGGGACCCATAGGGCTAATTCCCCTACAGTCGGAAACCTAAAGCCTTGGCAGGGGCAGAAGCCCTTGTGCTTGTGCAGCATGGCAGATACCGGAGTTTGTCCCTAGATGTCACTGCTGCACCACTTTTCTATAAATAGGAGATGCCATGTGCTCATGATGGGATTTTCTGATTTAACTTCACTGAGAACAGAGTGGGAGTAAGAATCTGGCCGTCAAGAGGCAGAGACAGGAGGCCTCTGAGGCTGGGTTGTGGCAGCCCTGAGCCTGGGAGCTAGACCAGGAGGGTCTGATGCTCCTGATTTCCAAATCTGGATTTCTAAATGCTCGTGCAATAGACAGCGCTGGGAGCTGGTAGTGAGGAGTAAAGGGGATCTATCATGCTGGCGCTATGGACAGTGCTGGGAGCAATACCCTGAAGGTTTAAAATAAGTTGTGTGCTCAGCTAGGAGAGCCTGGAGCTTCTAAGGACTTCATCACTGTGGATGCCTGTTCCAGCTCTGGAGGAGCCTACCCATCTGAGTGAATCCCCCGGGTGAGTTGATCCAGAGGGAGAGTAGAAAAAGAATAAGGATCCAAATTATCTCCTGTTTGTGAAACAGGCTTTTTGTGTGCCTGCCACGTGGGAGCCAATATCTTGTCCTTTGGGAAAGGTATTTGGGCCAGGTGGTGCTATCTGGGGACAATGGTACTCTTTTGGAGAAATGGGACTAAGACTCTTTGTCTGCCAAAGGAGTTTCGGGACTTTGCCTGGTATGGAGGGCCAGGATTTGGACGGCATACATTACCATGGTAGTAGGTCAAGTCATATGTAAATATTGCCTTTCTCTTACATAAAGTTATTTGTTACACAGTACTTTGTGTTTGTTTTCCTAATGAGACTACCCGCAGGTGTATTCCTGGATCCCATTAGATGGAGGCACTGCCATGAGAGGTAATTCCAAGTACTCTTTCACTTAGCAAAGGGGACTCAGGACCTGCATTGGTTAGAAAAATGTGATGTATAACCTTTGGCACAGGGGGATGGCCAAAAAGGGGTTACAGTATGTAAACAGCTTAAACAGCAACATAGTGTATTACTATTAGTTTATTAGAAGATACCATTACCATTCATTCAGAAGTAATGTGAAAAATCACAGATATGTTTTTAAGAAATTGGCAACATAGGAGCCCTTTTTTTCTATTGAAAAACATAGTGTATACATAGTAACATAGTAAGTAAGGTTGAAAAAAGACACGTGTCCATCAAGTTCAACCCTTTTTTTTTTTTAATCTGCTTAACTGCCAGTTGATCCAGAGCAGGGGTCAGCAACCTTTTTGAAAAAGAGCCATTTTGCACCCTCTTCCACTAAAGAAAATAGTCTGGAGCTGCAAAACATAAAACAGATTATAAACTTTTAAAAGGTTTAACCTTTTTTCAATTTTAACTGTTACAACAACAGAATACAACAAACAGAAGTGCAGTGTGTACAGTATGTGTAGGCCTACTTTGAAATAAATTAAACACTGAATAGCGAGTTAGAGTTTGTGACCGCGGTAAGGTCCATGATGAATCATCTTGCTGCGGCTCGGTCTTGCCTGTCACTCCTGGGATGTCTATACAGCCCTCACACCTGCTGGTCACACATTCAAGCAGCCGGCAGCAGGTGCGAGGGCTGTATAGCCGACCAGCAAGCGGGATGAAGAGCCACATGAGGCTCCGGAGCCTCAGGTTGCCTACCCCTGATCCAGAGGAAGGCAAAAAACTCAGAGGGGGGAAAAATTCCTTCCTTCAAAAATGGCAATCGGGCTAGTCCCTGGATCAACTTGTACTATCTTCCATATCCCTGTATTCCCTCACTTGCTAAAAAGCTATTCAACCCATTCTTAAAGCTATCTAATGTATCAGCCTGTACAACTGATTCAGGGAGAGAATTCCACATCTTCACAGCTCTCACTGTAAAAAACCCTTCCGAATATGTAGGCTGAACCTCTTTTCTTCTATCAAAATATAGAGAAGAAGGCGCACACCCTTTTTAGATAAAGTACAGGGTGCTGATCCAAAGGTGACTCCCCATAAGGGTCTCCATAATATTTAACAGAAAAAGGAATGGATCGCACACCTAATTTTGAAAAAACCAAATTAATTTATTAGACAAAAAAGAAAAAATAATACAAAAATTACAGAACAAAAATCAAATCATAATGAGACTTTTTTTTTGGCCTCTTTTCTTCTAATCTGAATGGGTGACTTCATGTTAGCTGGAAAGACCTACTGGTAAATAAAGCATTAGAGCGATTATTATATGATCCCCTTTTATATTTATACATAGTTATCATATCACCCCTTAAGTGCCTCTTCTCCAGCGTGAATATCCCCAATTTGGCCAGTCTTTCCTCATAGCTAAGATTTTCCATACCTTTCATCAGCTTAGTTGCCCTTCTCTGTACCCTCTCTAATACAATAATGTCCTGTTTGAGTGATGGAGACCAAAACTATACAACATATTCTAGATGGGGCCTTACCAGTGCTCTATACAGTGGAAGAATGACCCCCTCCTCCAGTGACTCTATGCCCCTTTTAATACAGATCAAGACCTTATTTTCCCTTGATGCTGCTGACTGGCATTGCCTGCTACAGCCAAGTTTATCATCTACAAGGACTCCAAGGTCCTTTTCCATAATGAATTTACAGTGCAGTTCCATTAAGGGTATAAGTGGCTTGGCTATTTTTACATCCCATGTGCATGACTTTACAATTATCAATATTGAATCTCATTTGCCACTTAGCTGCCCAGATTGCCAGTTTGTAAAGATTGTGTTGCAAGGATGCCACATCCTGGGTGGAGTTAATTGGACTGGATAGTTTTGTGTCATCTGCAAACATTGATACATTACTTACAATACCCGCCCCTAAGTTAATAATGAACAAGTTAAATAAAAGTGGACCCAATACCGAGCCCTGGGGGACCCCACTAAGAACCTTACTCCAAGTAGAGAATGTACCATTAACAACCACCCTCTGTACCCGATCCTATAGCCAGTTTCCTATCCATGTGCAAACTACTTCATTAAGCCCAACAGACCTTAGTTTAGAAAGCAGTCGTTTGTGGGGCACAGTATCAAACGCTTTGGCAAAATCCAAATAGATCACATCTACTGCCCCCCCCCCCACTGTCCAGCATATTACTTACCTCATCATAAAGGAGGTTCTCTAACAATGTAGGGCATGTGTAGCAGTATACTATAGAGTGAAAAATGCATGTGATTTTGCCTTCCCATTGACTCCAATACAATTCAGCAGATTATACAAATTTGCGAAATTCTGCCCCAAAGCAGAAAAAAAGTGCCACAAAAATGTTGCGCAACAAAATATTTGTGACAAAAAAAGTTTCACAAAATTTCCACTGCTTTACTATTGGAAGCCACAGGCCTATGCTCTTCAGTTACTCTGGTATAAATCCCATCAGGCTCTGGAGTTTTCTTTGCTTTCAGAAATTCCAGTATATTTTCCTCTTGTGTCAACCAGTACCACAAGTACCACACATAGCATTAGAGAAGCTCTTCTCCATAAGAATTTGTCTACCTTTTTTCCCATGAAATCCTACCTGATTAGTAATGTTTGTAAAGAGCCCTGTCCGGGAATGAATCCTCTTACAATATTTAAGCCAGTGCTCTTTCCACGTACAAATAGTAACACCAAGACAAATAGGCTTTAGTTTAGAACAGAGGTTGCCTAACTTTTTTGGCTGTAGCCCCTCTTTAAACATTTAAGCAGGCTTCCCCGATCATTATATCCACTATCACAGCACTGGTGGGGTTTAAAAGGGGATATTTTATCTATGTATGTGTTCATCCATTGGTAATGCATTGTAAACATAATGATAATCAGCTTCAAAATATCTGTAGTTTTGTGCCTTACTTGTGTTGCTTTTAATATTCTCCTTTATGTAAATATATTTGTGAAAAATGTAATCGACTAAGTGCCATATTTATCAGTAAAGATAAAGTTGGAGGTGTAGGGGTGCACCAGCTGTATTTCAGTTTCCTACTGAGAAATAATTGTGTCAAACTGTGGGGCTGATTGGAGATGTGAAGAACTTCATTAACTAATAACTGTCAAGCTTCACCACTGGAGTGTGACTAGCAGGTAGGAACCTATGTGCTGGATAACCTAAAGTATAACCTGAAATGACTAGATCAAGACTGAAAGTCATGATAAACTAAATGGCAGACATGCACCACAGTGTATTTCCTGTGGCAATCCACCCTCGGAGGGGAAGAAGCTTTGTCGGGCATGCCCTTAAGAAGCTGCCATATCCTCTTCTTCTGATGATAAAATGCTGGCAGAAGAAGAGTCTGATCTTCAGTTTCCTTCTGTTTCAGAGGTAGAAATTCCAGATGATGTTGCTTCTGCCTCACATTTTAACTTAGAGCTTTTGCAGCCTCTTATTTCAGAAATTCAGTTAATTTTAGATCTCGATGCTCCCAGGGGTGCTCAACCAATGAGGCGAGTTGAGACACACTCCTCAGGTGGCAGCGCCTCCCTGCCAGGGGCAGCAAAATTCCACTCCTGGTAAGACCTGAATTTACGGTTTTCAACATGGAAATTTGGCTCATCTAGTGCACAATCTAGAGCACAATAGCAAGTGGACCTGGCAAAACGAAGACTGCCTCGTGCAGCAAATGGGCAGGATTGCCCCTGGATGCTCCAGTAGAGAAAGAAGCTAAGAAACCCTTTATTTCCTTTTCCAAACATGCTTTTCCATTCCATAAAGTTTTGATGAAAGTGATGAAGGATGATTGGTTGATTCCTGCCACCATCATTGATGAATCATCAATGACATGATGCAGTAAGATTAGAATTTATTTGGATTGCTCCAACTCTATAAAAGTTCCATTCTACGGAAATGGAACAAGATACTAGCTATGATCCAGACAGCATAAAGTATTAGTATTGCCCTTTATTACATAGTTTCTGCATGTTGAAATTGAGGTTGAAAAATGTTGTATGTCCACAAATGTTGATCCAAGGTACTCCCCCCCCCCCTCATGGACGGGTGGAGTAAATGCATTGTTTTTCCAAACATTCTCAGTTTATCTAATGTTGGACTTACACCAGAATGTCACCAAATGAGTGGATATTTCATTATTTGGCCACTCAAATGATGGGCCAAAATGTTTGGTCCTGAGCCAAATAATTATATCTTTATGCTGAGCCAATAATATAGCACCACCTCATCAATGTTTGTTGAAATGAATGGAAGATAATGCTCTTCGTGTCTTTTGTGGTTTCATGCGTTAACTGCGTTCATTTCCACATTTACATTTTTTCTAAAGAAAATCCCTTTTTCGAAAGCAAGTGATGCAAGAAAATGTAAGTGAGATTAAAAGCTGTCTGGTGTTCTTCGACTACAAAATTAATGTCAATGTAATGTACTTTTTTTGTTATATTTAGATATGCAAAGAAAAAAAACTTAATCCGAGTCTTCCTTTTACTTTCTGTTGTCAAATTTGAATGTTTTTGCTGCAACTGCACTCATATAATATTTTTTGTGGCGGGTTTCTATTCTGCAGCTTTGGCTCCAGATTTTCGCCTCTCACCAGTAAAGCGCCTGATTCCTGCAGCACATGGTGGTGAAGTCATTATACAGTGTAACCCACGGGCAGCACCTACGCCATTAATTTTGTGGAGCAAGGGGACTGAACTTTTGCGTAACAGCAGCAGGTACTATGATTTTAGGTTTAGAATTATAACAAATCACAATCCCTAATCAGTGTAGTGAATGAACTTTTCCCCCCCTTCTTTATATTTCTGCAGAGTAACGGTCACTGCAAATGGGACATTAATCCTAAAGAACATTTCTCACTCTGATGAGGGGAAATACACCTGTTTTGCTGAAAACGTAATGGGGAAGTCAAACAGCACTGGGGTCCTAAGCGTGAGAGGTAAATTAAATTCTAACATAATCATTCTAAAAATAAATGTACCAAATATGAAGATTTTTTTAGCAGGGAAGCATTGATAGAAATAAGAGATATTAAGTTTGTGTCAAAGCATGAATCTTTAGAATTACAGTGTATACATGTAGTCTTTGTAGCAAGATGTAAATCATTGGAGTAGCTTTATCAAAGAGTGCAACACCGCAATTCATTTCTATGGGATTTTTAAAGGCGTATTTAGCAAATGGTGAACTTTCACAATCACCCTTTGATAAATATGCCATTAAAAATCCCATAGAAATGAATGGAGAGAGGTGGTATTTCACTATGCGGACTGTGGAGATCTCTAAATTCACTCTTTGATAAATCTACCCCAAAGTGTTGGATGTAACATTTTACATTCTCTGGATTTGCAGTTACATACCAGAAATGGTATTAATGGCCCATTAATACTAGGCGATTTAAATGACATAAAAGCATTTATGCTTAAGAGCTTAGAGAATTGCAAAGTGCAAAACATCTGTGCAATCACCATGGATTTTTTTACACAAAATACAACATTCTGACTGAGCATTTTAGCTTACTTGCTATGCTGCAAATGTTGTACTAGGAACAAGAGCTGCAAAGATTTGTGCTGGTTAGTATAATGCACACAAATGGAGGTGAACCATGTTCGAGCATGTTTTGTATGGTATTTTAATGTATGCAATATTGCTGAGGTGTCTGCTTTCGTAAGTAATTTTAAATAAAGACACACAAAGGCATCACAGTTTACAAACTAAGAGTTTTTCTCTGTTTTAAATACTGGACATACCCTGCATAGCATCTGACTCAGAAATGTATTCAAATATTTATATTTGCCCCTATTTTCCAGGGAGGACCAAGCAATCTAATATCACATAGGGTAGCATCCCACTTAAGATTAACCTTAATCATGACAATGCAGTAGATAACATAATTACACATAATAGGCAGTACATTTATACACTCCTAGCTAAATTCATTTTGATTTATAAAAACATTCATAACTTTACAGTTATTTAATACAATAACAACATAGGTGGCAGCCTCAGTTTTAATTAAAATCTGCTTATCACATTATTTAGTTGTAACACCTATTTGGGCCGCATAGCACACAAATAGTTAAACTGTCCAGCTAGCAGTAGAAACATGGGTTACATGCGACTTCACACAACAGGGTCAGGGCCTTCGCCAAGTGGAAGTGTTCCCTCTATGGTGTAGTGCAACTACATCCCCCAGGCTACTGTGCATACAACAAACAAATTGGGCGCCAGGAGGTTCTTGCAGTAAAACAGAAACGGTTTATTAACTATGCACGAGGCAAGTGACATCAGGTTTAGTACTCACGCAGGAGCTTGAGGAAAACAGCACATTTCGAGAGTTCACACAGAACAAGGCATTAGGCATTTCTCACAGAGGAAAGATCTCCATTAGGCATTTGCAGTATTACACACATTCCCTCCTGGAAGTTGTCAGGCAAGCAGCTTCTACCCTACAGTCCCTCTTCACTGAGGTTCCTGACTGGAGGCAACACACAAAGCCTCTGGGAAGCTACTCCCTTACTGCAAATCCTCGTTGGAGCTTCAGCTGCTCTTTCTCTCTCACCTCTCTGCCTTTCTCTCCTAGAGAGACTATGACAAGTCTGCCCTAGTGTAACTATTCCTCATTCACGGGGTTACCTGGTCCCCGACTTCTTCTTCCAAAGCACATGGGCCTTTCTGGGCCTAGCTGTGCTCAGGCTCCCCTGAGCACACCCAGCTGGATCACCATCCACAGGCCAAAGAGGAAGTGGCCACTCCCTACACACACTATATAGCAGTGTAGCAGGGGAGTGTCATTCTCTCCTGGCAGATCACTCCAAGAAAAAGGTGGGGGCCTTAAAGCTGCAGGGCAGATTAACCCATAGCCATAGGGGCCCCTACATACACCCGGGGGAAAAACCCATTTCGTCCCGACAATGGTTTAAACATCCCCAACATATATCAACTTACAGTACCATCACATCCACTTCTGGTATCCTCTCCTAAGGCATACCTGGTAACAATGGTCACTGTAAAGGAAACACAGCATGCACAATACTGTATCAAACATTTTCAATTGCATAATAAACAGTTGCAGTTGGTCAACTTTATTACACATCAGCAAAAATACTTCTCCCCCTCCCAAGGGTCCACACAGGCCAGTCCTTGGGTGCAGAAACACTACTCAGCGAGTAGGTGAAGGCAGAAGAGTTGTGGTGGAGATCAATAGTCTTTTGTTAGAACCCACTTAGTCCACAGTCCTTCAAGCCACAAATAGCAGCTGTACTCTAGACATCTCAAACTCTGAAGTGAGTCCGTAGAGAAGCTGTAGAAATCAGAAGAATCCATCCTCCAGGTCCTTCTCTCACATCAGGGGGCACAAATGAACAGGGAGTGGTCCCAGCAGAGACATCCATCTTCCTCCCATCCATTCCAACAGACATCCGCAGGCCTTCGTGAAATTCGGGGCGAACCTCCAAGCCCGAACCCACGGCCAAATACTTCATTCGTACACTCCGACAAATTCGTACATCCATTCGTACGATTCGAACAAAACAATGCACAGCCTGGTTTTAGGGAATCGAGCCCCACGTTGGGCACGCCAAATGTAACACCTATTTGGGCCGCATAGCACACAAATAGTTAAACTGTCCAGCTAGCAGTAGAAACATGGGTTACATGCGACTTCACACAACAGGGTCAGGGCCTTCGCCAAGTGGAAGTGTTCCCTCTATGGTGTAGTGCAACTACATCCCCCAGGCTACTGTGCATACAACAAACAAATTGGGCGCCAGGAGGTTCTTGCAGTAAAACAGAAACGGTTTATTAACTATGCACGAGGCAAGTGACATCAGGTTTAGTACTCACGCAGGAGCTTGAGGAAAACAGCACATTTCGAGAGTTCACACAGAACAAGGCATTAGGCATTTCTCACAGAGGAAAGATCTCCATTAGGCATTTGCAGTATTACACACATTCCCTCCTGGAAGTTGTCAGGCAAGCAGCTTCTACCCTACAGTCCCTCTTCACTGAGGTTCCTGACTGGAGGCAACACACAAAGCCTCTGGGAAGCTACTCCCTTACTGCAAATCCTCGTTGGAGCTTCAGCTGCTCTTTCTCTCTCACCTCTCTGCCTTTCTCTCCTAGAGAGACTATGACAAGTCTGCCCTAGTGTAACTATTCCTCATTCACGGGGTTACCTGGTCCCCGACTTCTTCTTCCAAAGCACATGGGCCTTTCTGGGCCTAGCTGTGCTCAGGCTCCCCTGAGCACACCCAGCTGGATCACCATCCACAGGCCAAAGAGGAAGTGGCCACTCCCTACACACACTATATAGCAGTGTAGCAGGGGAGTGTCATTCTCTCCTGGCAGATCACTCCAAGAAAAAGGTGGGGGCCTTAAAGCTGCAGGGCAGATTAACCCATAGCCATAGGGGCCCCTACATAGTTATCAGGCACACACTTTCTCCATCCTATGCCCTCCCACAAACATGGTTACAGCCAATGTTCTTAGCTCAGCCAATCATATGCAAATACTACAGGTAAGCTGCTGCCTACCAATTAACTTTATTACTGGCACTGCAGGCTTTCCTTTAAATTCCCAGTAGTTCCTTCTTATATCAGTGTGCAGGTCGTTTGATATTCTGTCTGTTTCCATTCTGTCTGCTCATCCAAGCCATTCTTAAAGGCATTAACTGAATCAGCCATTACAACATCACCTGGCAGTGCATTCCACAACCTCACTGTCCTGACCGTGAAGGACCCACTACGTTGCTTCAAATGAAAGACCTTTTCTTCTTGTCTAAAGGGGTGGCCTCTGGTACGGTGATCCTCTTTATGGGTAAAACGGTCCCCTGCTATTTGTCTATAATGTCCTCTAATGTACTTGTAAAGTGTAATCATGTCCCCTCGCAATCGCCTTTTGAACCTCATTTTCCAGTTTGCTGCCCAGTTTTCTTAGACAAATCACTCTGCAAAGTGGCAGCATCCTGCATGGAACCTATAGTTCTGTACAATTTAGTATCATCTGCAAAAATAGAAACAGTACTTTCAATGCCCACCTTCAGGTCATTAATAAAGAAGTTGAAAAGCAAGGCACCTAGTACAGAGCCCTGTGGTACTCCACTAACAACACTGGTCCAAATAGAAAATGTTCCATTTACCACCACTCTTTGTAGTCTATCTTTTAGCCAGTTCTTTATCCAGGTACAAATACTATGTTCCAGGACAACATTAATTTAACCAGTAACCTTTTGTGTGGCACTGTATCAAATGCTTTAGCAAAGTCTAAGTAAATCACATCGACTGCCATCCCAGAATCGAGGTCCCTGCTTACCTTCTCATAAAAAGAAATTAAGTTAGTCTGGCAAGATCTATTACGCATAAAACCATGCTGGCATACACTCATAGTATTATGATTTGCTATAAACTCTCCACTCTTGCTCCCTTCTGCAAACACCCATGTATATATCAATGTATAAGTGTCAATGCAGTGTGAAGTACCGTAACCCTAACCTTAAATTGAATAAGAAATTAAGAAAAATATCACTGATAAAAAGCAATAGTAGTATTGTATAGTATGGTATTGTAGCTGCTCAAGTTAGTTGATACATGACCTTAAAAATGTATCTAGTATAGGTCAATCTAAAAACAACTGGACTTGCTGAGTAATCAATGAAGACGTTTCACTACTCATCCGAGCAGCTTCTTCAGTTCAAACTGACTGGTGTGGGAAGTTCTCGGCATATAAACTCTTCCACTAATCCATTTACAATGGCACATTGTAACTCTTCAAAGAGGTGACATCTGAAGAAACTCACAGAGGTGTTGATTCTGTGTAGTTGTGATAGGATTATCCAATGGGTCATGCAACTCCTAGATACAGGTGTTACTTGTGAGAGTTGCATGAATGGATGTGTGAAGTGTTCTGAATCCGCCGGGGTACAGATGTTAGAACAGCTTTGTATGTAGCAGACAGGTGGTGTCGAAGGCCCCCACCTCTGTTCAGAGATGGTCTCTCCACCTTGACATGTATCGCCTCGTTCAAACCAGCGGTCTTCTTTATCCAAGATTTGGACCTTGCTGTCTTCAAAGGAGTGTCCCTTGTCTTTTAAGTGTAGAAAGACAGCTGAGTTTTGCCCTGTAGAGTTCTCCCTCCTGTGCTGAGCCATTCGTTTGGAGAGCAGTTGTTTTGTCTCCCCAATGTATAGATCTGTGCAATCCTCGCTACACTGGACTCCGTATACCACATTGCTTTGTTTTTCTTTTGGTGTTTGATCCTTTGGGTGTACCAGTTTTTGTCTCAGTGTGTTGCTAGGTTTGAAAAACACAGGGACATGGTGTTTGTTGAAAATCCTCCTGAGTTTCTCTGACACTCCAGCTACATATGGGATGACTATGTTTCGCCTACTATGTGTCTCCGGGCGGTTATTTCTATTGGTGTTCCTGTTGGGCTTGGTTGCTGCTGTTTTGACAAAGGCCCAGTCTGGGTAGCCACACGCTTTCAAAGCTCCTCTGAGATGTTTTTGCTCTTTGTCTTTGGACTCTGTATCAGTTGCCACACATTCCGCCCGGTGGTGCAGGGTTCGAATGACACCCAGTTTGTGTTCCAGTGGATGGTGGGAATCAAACAACAGATATTGATCCGTATGAGTGGGTTTCCTGTATACTTCCGTCTTCAAGTTACCCCCCTCTTGGATACATATCAAACAGTCCAAAAAAGCAAGTTTGTTCTCATGGACATCCAACAGAAATAACCGCCCGGAGACACATAGTAGGCGAAACATAGTCATCCCATATGTAGCTGGAGTGTCAGAGAAACTCAGGAGGATTTTCAACAAACACCATGTCCCTGTGTTTTTCAAACCTAGCAACACACTGAGACAAAAACTGGTACACCCAAAGGATCAAACACCAAAAGAAAAACAAAGCAATGTGGTATACGGAGTCCAGTGTAGCGAGGATGGCACAGATCCATACATCGGGGAGACAAAACAACTGCTCTCCAAACGAATGGCTCAGCACAGGAGGGAGAACTCTACAGGGCAAAACTCAGCTGTCTTTCTACACTTAAAAGACAAGGGACACTCCTTTGAAGACAGCAAGGTCCAAATCTTGGATAAAGAAGACCGCTGGTTTGAACGAGGCGTGAAAGAGGCGATTCATGTCAAGGTGGAGAGACCATCTCTGAACAGAGGTGGGGGTCTTCGACACCACCTGTCTGCTACATACAATGCTGTTCTAACATCTGTACCCCGGCGGATTCAGAACACTTCACACATCCATTCATGCAACTCTCACAAGTAACACCTGTATCTAGGAGTTGCATGACACATTGGATAATCCTATCACAACTACACAGAATCAACACCTCTGTGAGTTTCTTCAGATGTCACCTCTTTGAAGAGTTACAATGTGCCATTGTAAATGGATTAGTGGAAGAGTTTATATGCCAAGAATTTCCCACACCAGTCAGTTTGAACTGAAGAAGCTGCTCGGATGAGTAGTGAAACGTCTTCATTGATTACTCAGCAAGTCCAGTTGTTTTTAGATTGACCTATACTAGATATACTATGACCTGGATGAATGAAAATCTTCATAGTGACCTTAAAAATGAATACTGACACTAAAAAAATTACTTTACAAAATATTAATGTACATAAAAAGTTACCTATAGTTCATGTTGAGTGTTTATTGCTGAGGTGTCTGCTTTTGTAGGTAATAGTTAATAAAGACACACAAAGGCATCACGGTTTGCAAACTAAGAGTTATCTTAAGTCAGTTTGCACACTACTACATACATCTATATAACAGCACAAAGTTACCTTCCAAAGCTGTCCCCAATAAGATAAAAACATACTTTAGATATAAAAAAATACTTGGAGAAATGCACCACATAAAAACTATCCCCGGAGCACACCCAGATGCTGCAGGCTAAAATTACTGGGAAAGAAATTACAGCAGTGATTGAAAAAAGTAAACCTATGGCTTTACCATGCTATATCACAAATGCTTTATAAAAGAACTACTCCCCCATTTTTGATATCCCCAAAAATAAGTTGCAAGTTGTCCCTTGACATACTAAGAATGATCTTTATAGTTGTGCTCAAGCTTCCACCCTTTAAGTGCCAGCAAAACTCCACCTTTCAGACATTTTTGAAACATTTTGTGCTCTCTCATTTTAGGGGCATTTTCCTAAGAAAACTATATATATTTTTTTTTTGGGAGAACCTGAGCTTTCTAAATCTGATTTTTCATGTATTTCCACATCTGCAAAAAGATTTATAGCGTAAAATACCAAAAATGTTTAAAAAACGCATATTTTCCATAATATATTAATTTATACCAGAAAAATATTTCATTTTATGCATGGAAAGCCTCATGTCTATTGAACATGCCAATATCAGATATGTATAGTTTTAGGGAGATTTACGACTTCTGTACAGCAAAAACTCCCGTCAGTATATTACCAAAGCACTTAACAGAAAACAGCATACTTTAGATTCCAAGGCCAAAAAATCCTGAAACAGTAGGTTCACCCAGAAAACCATATATTTTTGAAAAGTACCCATTCTGCAGATTCAAAAATAGGTAACTATGTCTCTCTACTCCTAACTACCAAATATCAAAGCTTGTCTTTTATAAAAATGTATTAAAATTCTGAAAAATCACTTCAAAGTGAAAAATCACCCTGAATATGATTGCCAAGGGTCCACTGAACATTTTGATGCCCATTGTGCATAGTTTTACCAAAGTATCTGGCATTTAGAGACCCCAATATGAAATTAGTGCATTCAAATTGTCCAGGACTTCAGCTAATTAAAAATCAACACATTTACTGCATTTTTTGTGCGGTAAAACAGAAAAATATGTTTACCCCCCAAAAACCATATATTTTTGTAAAGTACACATTGTACCAAATCTAAAATGGGTACCAATGCCTTTCTGTCACAAGGCTTTCCCAAAATTGGCGGTTTTGGTGAAATACCTGAAAATTGCCTCAAAGCTTCAAATTTCCAACATCATATCGCCCATGTATAATTACGTACAAAGAAAAAGCATGCTAAATTTGATTGCCATGGCTCCTCCAAATAGTTTAAAGCCCATTGTGCATAGGTTTACCAAAGTATCTGGCATAGAGACTCTTAAAAATCATGAAAATCTAAAAATCATCCCAAAGCTTGCATTTTACCCCATTTTATACCCTACAGTTTATAACTTACCAGCATAAAGCATCCTAAATATTAACACCAGGGGTCTACTGATTAGTTTGTTGCTTGATATGCAAAGATTTACCAAACCATGTGGCATACAGAGACCCCCAAATGAAAATAGTACATGTGAATTTTCACGCATGACACATAGACTGCTACAATATAGGCAGCCATCATGTGTATTATGCACCATAAGACCCCCTAACAGTTTGGAGACCCTAGAAAACCATATATTTTCCGTAAGTACACATTCTGATAAATCTAAACAAGGTAATTAAATCTTTTTACTGCAAACTACCAAACTGCAAAGCTATGCTAAACATAAAGGTTTTTATGCAATTTCTGAAAATTGTCACAAAGTGTGCATTTTACCCCATTATATAACCCACATTTCTTAGCCTACCAGCATAAAGCATACTAAATATGAACACCAGGGGTCTACTAAACAGTTTGATGCCCAATATGCATAGATTTACCAAACTATGGAATACTATTGGCATACAGAGACAAGCACCTGGTATGTGTATTGTGCGGCATAAGTCCCCATAACAGTTCAGAGACCCTAGAAAATCATATATTTTCTAAAAGTACACATTCTGAGGAATCTAAAATGGGTAAATATCTCTTTCTACTGCAAACTTCCAAACAGCAAAGCTCTGCTAAACATAACACTTTTTATGAAATTTCTGAAAATTGTCACAAAGCTTGCATTTCACCCCATTAAATATCCCACATTTTATAACGTACCAGCAAAAGGCATCCTAAATATATTCAGGGGTCTAGTGAACAGCTTGGTGCCCAACATGCATATATAAACCAAACTATGTCACGCACAGAGATACCCAAATGCAAAAATCCAACAAAACCACAAAATTCAAGGTTTTTTTTTTTTTCGCCTAGTGTAATCAGCAGTCAGAATCACAATTTGAATATTTCAACATGGCCAAATAGTTTTACGTGGACAGAAATAAGCGAACAACACATAGGCAAAGCTGAAAATGCTATAAAATGCCTAAACATTCAATGAAATGGCTAAAATGCAACAAAATCACTGAAATTCCCATATAATCACCATAATAACATACAAAAGGTATTGCACAGTGCGATTAGCGAATACACTATTCGCAATGGCAATAAAACATTTGTTTCAGGCAAAACAACACATAATACAGTAAGAAAAATAAAAAAAAAAAGCTATAAAATTGTGTATATGTGTGTATACTAGGCAAATTGTGTGTGTGTGAGTATAGTGAATGTGTGAAAATCCCTGAAACCCCCAGAAATACATGTGAGTGTGTGTAAGTGTAAATGTAAGTGTGCAATAGTGTAAATAGGGTGTGTTTTGTGTGTGTTAACACTAACCTGAGAGGATCGCAGGCAGCAGATAGTCCTCTGCGACGTGGGACATACTAGAGGCTGTGATTAAAGCTGCCCCATGAAGATTCGGGTTCAGGGTCGCCAATGGAGGAAAAAGGAAGTCAGTGCAGAAGCAGGCAGCAGCAGACCCACATGTCTGCTGTGCCATTGGGGCCCCTGGGCGATTGCGCCACATGGGCCACTTTCCAACCCACTCTGCTTGTTGATTAGGGGCATATGAGCAAGCAGGGAAGGAGCGAGCTGCTGCTCCTCCTCTCACCCGCCCAGATGTGCTGCTGAACGTAGAATGTGAATTGTCTGTCCCACCTCTATGCCCAAAGGGCAGTCAATATATGATTGACAGTTCAGAATTGTAAATAGATTTATAACAGGTATGGATGGTTTAAAGAATGTGAGTTTAATTTGCAAATGACTTTTATTATACAGTTTTTAATGTCTAGGTGACAGGTCGCTTTAAAAATTATGGTAGCTCTGAATTCTCAAAAATATCATATTATAAACTGAACGACAACAAAACAGTGGTAATGCCTTGCAATGTGAGCTCCCAGATGATAGAGAAATTAAAGAAGAGCTGCCCATATACCTGGACATCCAAGTCTGTAGAATATCTAGGTATATCTTTAACCCCTATGATCCCACAACTATATAAGGAAAACTTCGAACCTTGGGTAATCAAATTAAAATCTCAATTAGAAAACTTATCAAAACTTGAATTCTCTTGGATGGGCAGATCAGCTGCCTTCAAGATGATCCTTTTACCCCAACTATTATATTTATTCAGGAACCTACCAATAAAAATTCCCAAAAAGTTTTTTTTAACTGTACAAAAAATGATAAATAAATTTGTACTTATGAATAAATTCTCCAGGTTTTCACACAAAATCTTAACAACACATACATCCAATTTAGGTTTGGGAGTCCCAGAAATAGAGAACTATTACAAAGCCACAATTTTAGAACAATCCAGAGAAATCTGGACCCAAGACATCTCGAAACAATGGGTAGAGATAGAGCAAGATCAACTTCCAGTTAAATCCTTCAGATCAGTTTTAGAATTCAGATTAAACTGGAAGATATCACCTAATATATCTAATCCTATTACAGCAAATACAATATTGATCTGGAGAGAATTTACCAAACTTTGCAGCAATGATCCACTTGCGAGATCTACTCCCATTCCATTAATTAATTTATCAACTGCCTTGAAGAATTTACCATTAGAAAACTGGATTGACCAGGGTAATAAAAGTATTGATGACTTATTGGTGGGTACTGAAATTAAAACATTTGAAGAACTAGTACTATCATACAACATCCCTGAATCAGATAAGCCCAAATACCTAAAAATACACAAATTCCTATCAAAATATCCTTCCACCCCCATATCTATCCTTCCACAAATCAATAAATTATTAGATCCCCAAAATAAAACAAAAGGTATCTCAATGTTCTATAGAACATTATTAGCTCTGACAAATGATTTTTTTTTGGCAACTCAGAAAATGGCAGGAGTATTTACAAATTGACCTTGAATTAGAGGACTTGCATTCAAGTCATTAAAGAAAACATCACATTGTGTATCCCACCATGAGAACTTACTGAAGATGACCTGGCAATGGTACTTTACACCAGAGAAGATTGCCAAATTTGATGGCAAAACATCTCAACTCTGCTGGAGAAATTGTAATCAAACAGGTTCTATAATTCATATTTTTTGGCACTGCCCCAAAATCCAAAAACTTTGGGAAGAGGTAGGAAACTTCCTAAAAAAATTGCCTGTATCACTCACCTCAATTCCACCTGGTATGGCCCTGTTACATCTTGGAACCATGGACTTGCCTCCAAAAGAAAGGCTGATTTTTAACCACTTGTTTGTCGTTACTAGAACGCTGATAGTAGAAAACTGGAAATCTAACATACTTCCAACCATAGATGAAATCCTAAAAAAAGTAGAATTCAATCTCATAGCTGAGAAATCCTGGGCCATCAGATGTGGTAACTTACAAGCCTTTCTGAAGAGAGCAAGCCTTTGGCCTCTGGTATACCCAGATTCTAAACTAGTTGAACTCTAGATGATAAATTGCCCTCTCACACTAAAACTCAAACCCAATTACAGCTCTGCCGAGGTGAGAAAATCTCCAAAATAACACAGACCTCTTAACCATGTCATGAACAGCTGGTCCCGTTGGACTTAATGTTGTAGTAGTTTAGTCTAGTAGTTAGTCAGGACGCATATATACTAAAAACAGATATAGATTGGAAATCTAAGCTAGATATATCAACAGTTAGAAATATGATATTTCACTCACAAATAATATAGCATATTTACTAAATTTGCATGGGTGCTTGTGGTGTGGCCTCCAGGATTTCAGTAAGGTGGTCTTAATCCTCCATTTCTTAGAGAGCCACCCCTCGGATAACCGATGAGACAAAATATTTTTTTTCTTTTTTTTTCTTTCTTCATTGGTGATTAATTTTGGTTGAATTCTCAAAGTTATGAACACAGTTAAACCAAAGGAATAGTTTCATAAGCATAGTTCAAATCAAGTTACTATACTATCCTATGGGTTTTTGCAACAGTTTAATTCCGCATTCAAATACGCATGCCTACAATTTGCATTATTTTACGCATGATCCTTAAACCATAAACATTCAAATACGCATATAGAATGCAGCATTACGCATATAATTTTACGCATGGTCTCATAAATGTATGCATCAAAAACCGGATGTAAAACACGACACTACACATGGGTTTGAAATAAACGTGTAAAAATATGCATAAAAACACGCGGTAAAGCTCACAATGGAATATGCATTAAACAACAAATGATGCGTCTTCAAGAAAATAAACAAGACGTATTTAAACAATAAAAACGAGCTACACTTACATTTTAAGGATTACATGTTAATAACAGAATGCGAAGGAAAAATATAACACGCTGCAAAAGATTATTCCATGGAATGTATAAAGGTCCTATTAAAAATTTAATACTAAATATGTTATGTAAACAGTTATGTAAGTTGATATGTCATTAATTTGACAAATGCTGTTAATAATTGAAAAACATTTACAATAAAAATTACTGAAACATAAAAATTATGGTAGTTCACTTTTATATGTATTCCTCACACTCAGGGCCGGAACTAGGGGTAGGCAGAGAAGGCACGTGCCTAGGGCGCAAAGCTGTGAGGGTGCCAGGCACGTACCTCCTCTGTCGCCTACCCCAAGCCCAGTTCCCTTCTCTGGCCGACTGTTTGCGCTTTATGCACTTCTGCGCATGCGCGAATTTGCACATGCGCACGCGAGCGCAACTTTGCGCATGCGCACATACTAAATAGGCGCTGCGACTGCCGGGCCTGCCTAGGGTGCCTGCCCAGCACTGATCAATGGAAAAAGGCCTCCCATAACTCCCCTACGTAAAAGGGAAAATATCGTTGAACTCCTGGATGGAAAAACTTTCGCCATCAATACATCACTGCATGGTACACTTGATAAAGGGCACATAAGGCCCGAAACATGTTGTGTATTAGTAGTCGGTTATAAAAGAACTTCACAGCATATGTGGGCTTTTTGAGTGCTCTCCTCAATTTCCAAGTTTTAAAGAATACAGTTCGGGATATCGATGACCCGATCAGGGAATGTTGCACTCCTACACTGGGTTTGAATAGCAGTGTGCTTGGATATCCTATAGTCCTGACATCACTGTACAAATATGAAAAGATCTGGACACCATGGAATGAAACACACGCTGCACAAACTGGTAATATTCCACCTAGGTAATCTTCCACCTAGGTAATCTTCCTGTCTGCCACAGGAGTGCTTCTTTATATGTTCCTACAACTCACTTACATGGTAATATTACTAAATGATTTAATGTATTGTGATTAGGGATGGCGCGAACTGTTCGCCGGCGAACTTGTTCGCGCTCGCCGGAAGTTCGCGAACGTCGCGCGACGTTCGCCATTTTGGGTTCGCCATTGTTGGCGCTTTTTTTTGCCCTCTCACCCCAGACCAGCAGGTACATGGCAGCCAATCAGGAAGCTCTCCCCTGGACCACTCCCCTTCCCTATAAAAACCGAAGCCCTGCAGCGTTTTTTCACTCTGCCTGTGTGTGCTGAAGAGATAGTGTAGGGAGAGAGCTGCTGCCTGTTAGTGATTTCAGGGACAGTTGAAAGTTTGCTGGCTAGTAATCGTTTTGATACTGCTCTGTTATTGGAGGGACAGAAGTCTGCAGGGGTTTGAGGGACATTTAAGCTTAGGTAGCTTTGCTGGCTAGTAATCTACCTTCTACTGCAGTGCTCTGTATGTAGCTGCAGTGGGCAGCTGTCCTGCTTCTGATCTCATCTGCTGACTGCTGCAATAACAGTAGTCCTTGTAAGGACTGCTTTTATTTATTTTTTTGTTGTTTTACTACTACTACTACTACTATAAGAGCCCAGTGCTATTAGTCTAGCAGTGTTGGGGAGTGGGACTGGTGTGCTAATCTGCTGCTCCTAGTAGTTCAGCAGCACCAACTTTAATTTTTTTTTTTTTAATATTCATTTTTTTTTTATTTTACTTTTTTTTATTTTACTACCGCTGTAGTAGTGTATAAGTTGACCTTTTAGGCATTATTTGCCCTGTAGGCATTTTTTGCCCAGTGTGTTATTCAACCAACTGCCATCTAGCTGTGTGACCTTGTTCACATTCTGTCTAAATATCCATAATATTACCGTCTCCAGAAAAAACACCGAAGTGACTTTTTTAAAGCAGCCATAACATATTTTACGTAATCTGTATCCATCGCTGTAGTAGTGTATAAGTTGACCTTTTAGGCATTATTTGCCCTGTAGGCATTTTTTGCCCAGTGTGTTATTCAACCAACTGCCATCTAGCTGTGTGACCTTGTTCACATTCTGTCTAAATATCCATAATATTACCGTCTCCAGAAAAAACACCGGAGTGACTTTTTTCAAGCAGCCATAACATATTTTACGTAATCTGTATCCATCGCTGTAGTAGTGTATAAGTTGACCTTTTAGGCATTATTTGCCCTGTAGGCATTTTTTGCCCAGTGTGTTATTCAACCAACTGCCATCTAGCTGTGTGACCTTGTTCACATTCTGTCTAAATATCCATAATATTACCGTCTCCAGAAAAAACACCGGAGTGACTTTTTTCAAGCAGCCATAATATATTTTACGTAATCCGTATCCATCGCTGTATTAGTGTATAAGTTGACCTTTTAGGCATTATTTGCCCTGTAGGCATTTTTTGCCCAGTGTGTTATTCAACCAACTGCCATCTAGCTGTGTGACCTTGTTCACATTCTGTCTAAATATCCATAATATTACCGTCTCCAGAAAAAACACCGGAGTGACTTTTTTCAAGCAGCCATAATAAATTTTACGAGATCCGTATCCACCGCTGTAGTAGTGTATACGTTGATCTTGTGGGCAGTATTTGCACAGTGTTTTCTTCAAACCGCCATCTAGCTGTGTGAGCTTGTTCACATTTTGTCTAAATATTGATAATATTATTGTCTCTAGAAAAACCACTTGAGTTACTTTTTTTCAAGCAGCATTCATATATTTTACGTAATCCGTATCCACCGCTGTGTATACGTTGACCTTGTAGGCATTATTTGTACACTGTTTTCTTCAAACCGCCATCTAGCTGTGTGAGCTTGTTCACATTTTGTCTAAATATTGATAATATTATCGTCTCTAGAAAAACCACTTGAGTTACTTTTTTTCAAGCAGCATTCATATATTTTACGTAATCCGTATCCACCGCTGTGTATACGTTGACCTTGTAGGCATTATTTGCACACTGTTTTCTTCAAACCGCCATCTAGCTGTGTGAGCTTGTTGACATTTTGTCTAAATATTGATAATATTATCGTCTCTAGAAAAACCACTTGAGTTACTTTTTTTCAAGCAGCATTCATATATTTTACGTAATCCGTATCCACCGCTGTGTATACGTTGACCTTGTAGGCATTATTTGCACAGTGTTTTCTTCAAACCGCCATCTAGCTGTGTGAGCTTGTTCACATTTTGTCTAAATATTGATAATATTATCGTCTCTAGAAAAACCACTTGAGTTACTTTTTTTCAAGCAGCATTCATATATTTTACGTAATCCGTATCCACCGCTGTGTATACGTTGACCTTGTAGGCATTATTTGCACACTGTTTTCTTCAAACCGCCATCTAGCTGTGTGAGCTTGTTCACATTTTGTCTAAATATTGATAATATTATCGTCTCTAGAAAAACCACTTGAGTTACTTTTTTTCAAGCAGCATTCATATATTTTACGTAATCCGTATCCACCGCTGTGTATACGTTGACCTTGTAGGCATTATTTGCACAGTGTTTTCTTCAAACCGCCATCTAGCTGTGTGAGCTTGTTCACATTTTGTCTAAATATTGATAATATTATCGTCTCTAGAAAAACCACTTGAGTTACTTTTTTTCAAGCAGCATTCATATATTTTACGTAATCTGTATCCACCGCTGTAGTAGTGTATACGTTGATCTTGTAGGCATTATTTGCACACTGTTTTCTTCAAACTGCCATCTAGCTGTGTGTATTATCGTTTCCAGAAAAACCAACTGAGTTTTTGTTGTTGTTGTTTTTTTAAAAATAATGCCAGGCAAAGGCAGGCCGCCACGCAGAGGCCGTGCTAGGGGCCGTGCTGCTATGCAATCCTGTGGCCCTAGCAAATTGCCCAGTTTTAAAAAGCCAATGACCCTGAACTCCCAAAATGCTGAAGAGGTAGTTGACTGGCTTACACAGCACACCCCATCCTCTACCGTTTCTAACTTTACCACAACATCCTCCTCATCCTCCACTGCTATGGCCACCCCACGTAACACTTCCTCCACCACCGGTGCCCCTTCTTCACTGGAGTCAGAGGAGTTATTTTCCCATGAGTTTCTTGAACTGAGTAATGCGCAACCATTATTGCCAGAAGAAGATGAAGGAGATGAGGACGTTACACCAGATTTAATTCTGGCAGAGAACACGACAGAGATGGACATAATGATGAGTGATGAGGAGGAGGTCCCCGCTGCTGCTTCCTTCTGTGATGTGTCAGAAGAAATTGATGCATCTGAGGAGAATGATGATGAGGAGATTGATGTTTTGTGGGTGCCTAGTAGAAGAGAGCAAGAGGAGGGTAGTTCAGATGGAGAGACGGAGAGTCAGAGAGGCAGTAGGAGAATAAGACTTAGAAGAAGCAGGGAGGACAGCCCGCAGGGATCAGTAGGGCAACAACATGTATCGGCACCTGTGTTCAGCCGGCCAACGCACCCGCCATTGCCGCCAATGCCGCCAACTTCTACTGTTACCGCCAGATCGCACACTTCCAAAAAGTCAGCAGTGTGGGATTTTTTTAATGTGTGTGCCTCTGACAAAAGCATTGTAATTTGCAATGAGTGCAGTCAGAAACTGAGCCTTGGTAAGCCCAACAGCCACATAGGTACAACTTCTATGCGAAGGCACATGAGCGGCAAGCACAAAGCACTTTGGGAGCAACACCTCAAAGGCAACAGGCAAACTAAAAGCCACACTCCTTCTGGTCCAGCATCTTACTGCTCTACCTCTGCTCTCCTTGACCCGTCTGAACCACCCTCCACTCCGCCTTCCACCTTGACCACCTGTTCCCATTCCCAGTCATCTGCCACCAGCCAAGTTTCTGTGAAGGCCATGTTTGAGCGTAAGAAGCCAATGTCTGACTGTCACCCCCTTGCCCGGCGTCTAACAGCTGGCTTGTCTGCACTCTTAGCCCGCCAGCTTTTACCATACCAGCTGGTGGACTCTGAGGCCTTCCGCAAATTTGTAGCAATTGGGACACCGCAGTGGAAGGTACCCAGCCGCAATTTTTTTTCTAAAAAGGGAATACCACACCTGTACCAACATGTGCAGAGCCAAGTTACCGCATCTCTGTCACTTAGTGTTGGGCCAAAGGTCCATATGACTACTGACGCATGGTCCTCCAAGCATGGTCAGGGCAGGTATGTCACCTACACTGCCCACTGGGTGAACTTGGTAATGGCTGGGAAGCAGGGAATGGGTAGCTCAACAACAACAACAGTGGAGTTGGTGTCACCGCCACGGATTGCACGCGGTTCTGCCACCACCTCTACTCCTCCATCGCTCTCTACCTCGTCTTCTTCCTCTTCTTCTTCTTACTCTGCTGCTGGGTCCTCCTTCTCCTCCTCCACACCTGTGCACCCCCAGCTCCCCCTAGGCTATTCGACGTGCCAGGTACGCCGTTGTCACGCTGTCTTGGGGATGACGTGCCTGGAAAGCAAAAACCATACCGGATCTGTACTCCTGTCATCTCTGCAGTCACAGGCCGATCGGTGGCTGACCCCACACCAACTGCAGATCGGAAAAGTGGTGTGTGACAATGGAAGCAATCTGTTGGCAGCGTTGAGACTGGGCAATTTAACACATGTGCCCTGCATGGCACATGTGTTAAATTTAATCGTCCAACGTTTTGTCTCCAAGTACCCAGGATTCCAGGACGTTCTCACCCAGTCCAGAAAGGTGTCGGCCCATTTCAGA
The DNA here is from genome assembly GCA_038501925.1 of Xenopus petersii. Classification (NCBI taxonomy): domain Eukaryota; kingdom Metazoa; phylum Chordata; class Amphibia; order Anura; family Pipidae; genus Xenopus; species Xenopus petersii. Next base: position 125,136,752 of record CM076674.1, read on the forward strand.
CGTTCCTACACAGCCATGGCACGCCTTGCTGACATTCAGCAGCGCTACAACATGCCAGTCAGGCGTTTGATTTCTGACAGCCAGACTCGCTGGAATTCAACGCTCCTTATGTTGGAACGTCTGCTGCAACAACAAAGGGCCATCAACGAGTACCTTTTTGAACTGGGTGGTAGGACTGGATCTGCAGAGCTGGGGATTTTTTTCCCCCGTTACTGGGTGCTTATGCGCGATGCCTGCAGGCTCATGCGACCTTTTGAAGAGGTGACAAATATGGTCAGTCGCACCGAAGGCACCATCAGCGACCTAATACCCTTCGCTTTCTTCCTGGAGCGTGCCGTGCGACGAGTGACAGATGAGGCTGTAGACCAGCGTGACGAGGAGCTGGAAGCGCACGATTTATGGTCGGAATCACCAGAACGAACCCAGGCACCTGCTGCAACGCAGGGAGAGGTGCCAGAAGTGGAGTCAGAGGAGGAAGGTGGCTTTGTGGAGGAGGAGGAGGAGGACCAACAGGAGCAGGCTTCCCAGGGGGCTAGTGGTGACCTTTTGGGGACCCCTGGTCTTGTACGTGGCTGGGGGGAGGAGACCGTGGATGATGTAGTCCTTGATAATGAGGAAGCGGAGATGGATAGCTCTGCATCCAACCTTGTGAGAATGGGGTCTTTCATGCTGTCATGCCTGTTGAAGGACCCCCGTATCAAGAGGCTTAAGGAGAAGGACCTGTACTGGGTCGCAACGCTACTAGACCCTCGGTACAAGCATAAAGTGTCAGAAATGTTACCAACATACCACAAGTCCGAAAAGATGCGGCATTTACAAACCAGCCTGCAAAACATGTTGTACAATGCTTTTAAGGGTGATGTCACTTCAGGAACTCATCAACATTCCAGGGGCAGAGGTGCCAGTAATCCTGCCACGAGCACACCTGCAAGGACAAAGCCCTTTGGCCGGTCTGTAACGTCAGACATGCAAATGTTTTTCTGTCCAAGGCAGCGCCACAACCCTTCTGGATCCACCCTCAAAGAACGCCTCGACCGGCAGGTAGCGGACTACCTGGCATTAACTGCAGATATCGACACTCTGAGGAGCGATGAACCCCTGGACTACTGGGTGCGCAGGCTTGATCTGTGGCCAGAGCTGTCACAATTTGCCATGAACCTCTTGTCTTGCCCAGCCTCAAGTGTGCTCTCAGAAAGGACCTTCAGTGCAGCAGGAGGGATTGTAACTGAGAAGAGAACTCGCCTAGGTCACAAAAGTGTCGATTACCTGACCTTTATTAAAATGAATGAGGGGTGGATCTCGGAGGGTTACTGCACGCTGGAAGACTTGTTCTGACTTCTATGCAGCTGTCCTTCTCTTCAAGCCTCATGACTCCACACACAGCTGTCCTTTAGCGTCCTCCTCCCTCCGCCACCGTTACAAACTAGGGTGCAAACCCTACTGGTTTAATTTTTTCTGGCCTCTGTGCTTCAGTGGCTGCAACCAAAAAAACTGGGCAAACAATGTCTACAAGGTCAACGTATGGCGAAAAATGACTATTTTCAGCATTTATATGGCATATTTTTTCTGGCAACTGTGCTTCAGTGGCTGCGTCCAAAAAAATGCATATTTTCAGCATTTATATGGCATAATTTTTCTGGCCTCTGTGCTTCAGTGGCTGCAACCAAAAAAATGCATATTTTCTGCATTTATATGGCATAATTTTTCTGGCCTCTGTGCTTCAGTGGCTGCAACCAAAAAAATTTATATTTTCAGCATTTATATGGCATAATTTTTCTGTCAACTGTGCTTCAGTGGCTGTGACCAAAAAAATGCATATTTTCTGCATTTATATGGCATAATTTTTCTGGCCTCTGTGCTTCAGTGGCTGCAACCAAAAAAATTTATATTTTCAGCATTTATATGGCATAATTTTTCTGTCAACTGTGCTTCAGTGGCTGCGACCAAAAAAATGCATATTTTCTGCATTTATATGGCATAATTTTTCTGGCCTCTGTGCTTCAGTGGCTGCAACCAAAAAAATTTATATTTTCAGCATTTATATGGCATAATTTTTCTGTCAACTGTGCTTCAGTGGCTGCGACCAAAAAAATGCATATTTTCTGCATTTATATGGCATAATTTTTCTGGCCTCTGTGCTTCAGTGGCTGCAACCAAAAAATTTTATATTTTCATTATTTATATGGCATAATTTTTCTGGCAACTGTGCTTCAGTGGCTGCGACCAAAAAAATGACTATTTTCAGCATTTATATGGCATATTTTTTCTGGCCTCTGTGCTTCAGTGGCTGCGGCCAAAAAAACTGGGCAAACAATGCCTACAAGGTCAACGACGTTGACCTTGTAGGCATTGTTTGCCCAGTTTTTTTGGCCGCAGCCACTGAAGCACAGAGGCCAGAAAAAATATGCCATATAAATGCTGAAAATAGTCATTTTTTGCCATACATTGACTCAACGTATATGGCAAAAAATGACTATTTTCAGCATTTATATGGCATATTTTTTCTGGCAACTGTGCTTCAGTGGCTGCGACCAAAAAAACTGGGCAAACAATGCCTACAAGGTCAACGTATGGCAAAAAATGACTATTTTCAGCATTTATATGGCATATTTTTTCTGGCAACTGTGCTTCAGTGGCTGCGTCCAAAAAAACTGGGCAAACAATGTCTACAAGGTCAACGTATGGCGAAAAATTACTATTTTCAGCATTTATATGGCATATTTTTTCTGGCAACTGTGCTTCAGTGGCTGCGTCCAAAAAAACTGGGCAAACAATGTCTACAAGGTCAACGTATGGCGAAAAATGACTATTTTCAGCATTTATATGGCATATTTTTTCTGGCAACTGTGCTTCAGTGGCTGCGTCCAAAAAAACTGGGCAAACAATGCCTACAAGGTCAACGTATGGCAGTTGTTTAAAGAGAACAGTAGATTACTAGCCAGCAAAGCTACCTAAGCTAAAATGTCCCTCAAATCCCTGCAGACTTCTGTCCCTCCAATACAGAGCAGTATCAAGCAGATTACTAGCCAGCAAACTTACTATCATCTGTCCCTGAAATCACTAACAGCTCTCCCCCTACACTATCTCTTCCAAGCACACACAGGCAGATTTTTCAGATACATTTTTGCCCTTGATCCCCCTCTGGCATGCCACTGTCCAGGTCGTTGCACCCTTTAAACAACTTTAAAATCATTTTTCTGGCCAGAAATGTCTTTTTTAGATGTTAAGGTTCGCCTTCCCATTGAAGTCTATGGGGTTCGCGAACCGTTCGCGAACCGCTCGCACTTTTGCGCAAGTTCGCGAATATGTTCGCGAACTTTTTTTCCGACGTTCGCTACATCCCTAATTGTGATTAACGTACATATATTTTGTTGTCATATTATGGCAATTTGGTAACAATAATAATGACAGACGAGAGCCCCCATTGCCCCCTTTTTTCTTACTTTCTCTCTTTAACGTCATATTTTATATATTTAGTTTTATGTTGAATATAAAAATGTATGCAACATTGTCCCACTAATTGTAACATCCAATGTAATGCTTGGGAATGTGTGTAACAAGGCCACTCATACTGCCTTGTTGAAAATGATTCATAAATAAAACGTTTTTAAAAAGTCAAAAACATTTCATTAGTTGTGAACAAAAAATATGAAGCGTTCAGTTGGTCAGTTTTAAAGTCACTTGACACAAGGGTATAGATTTGGTTTGGCCATACAATGGATTCAGCAAAATCTCCAAAATAATTTTGGGTTTGATATATCCCTACAACCAGGGGTGATTCCAGTCCCTTTGCAACCTGAGGCAGCTGAGCCCCCCCCCCGCGCGGTCACCTTTTTTGGAACTGGAGGGGGTCCAGGGTGCTAGAATAGAAAAGCGCAATTGTGTTCTCTGCTCTAGTAGAGCCAAATTTCCAGTTTGAACACAAGAAAAACAACTCAAAGTTAACAGGAACAGCATTTTTTTCTGCTACCTGAGGTGAGTAAAATTAAAAAAACTCTCAACATTTCAGGCAACTCTTTCTCTCTTCTCTCTCTCTGTGTTTTGCAGAAGCCACAAAGATTACTCTGGCCCCTTCTGGCTCAGACATTAACCATGGGGACAGTGTCACACTACAGTGCCATGCCTCCCATGACCCCTCAATGGATATTACATTCACTTGGACACTGGATGGTATTCCCATAGACTTTGAGAAAGAATCACAACATTACAGGAGAGCTTCAATGGTAAGAATCTGAATGGGGACAGCATTTAGACAAATGTATAGCTCTTATTTTATGGCAGATTGCATATATAGCATGGAAGACACAACCAGCATTTTAGCAGGATGTGCTTGGATGTAGGTATGTTTAGATGCAAATACAAATGCAATTTATTTTTAATGTTAATGTTGTTTGTGTCTCACGTGTCCCTTCCATACTGTGTTTATTTTGGCACTGTTTGCTGGGTTTATTCACCAGAAAGGACGAAACATCAGTCATCACAATAAAGAATTGAAGATGTCTCATACTAAGACCAGAGTCATGCAGATTCACTTGAGGTTATACATACATATGGAAATATATAAATTCTTTCTCTTTGCATTTTTTTTTAAATATAAGGAAGAGCACTACCTATACTTTACATCACATTTGTGATGTAAAGTACATCGAGGGAGTTCACCAGCAGTTGGGAATTGAGGGCCCTCCTTCAAGGTCTAAATACATGCAGGCTTCTAGTGATGTGCTGTGTGCAAATTAGGGATGCACTGAATCCAGGATTCAGATCGGGATTCAGCCAGGATTCGGCCTTTTTTTACAGCAGGGTTTGGATTCGGCCGAATCCTTCTGTCTGAACCGAATCCTAATTTGCATATGCAAATTAGGGGCGGACAGGGCCGGACCAGGCCAGCCGGGTGCCCTAGGCAACCCAGCCTGACAACCCCACCCGCGTACTCATGTCCTGGTGCGACTGAGAGAGGTGAGAGCTACGTAGAGGAGGGAGCTGACAGAGGAGGGAGCGAACTGAAAGCAGGGAGAGGCTGAGAGGAAGAAGGGAGCCGGCCGACTAAGGGGCAAATTCGGCGTTAATTCGCTAGCGTAGCGCATTTTCGTTAATTCGCCGATTCACTTAACGGACACTGGCGTAAATTCGCTAGTGTTACTTCGCACCCTTACGCCTGCCAAATTTGCGCAACAGACGTAACTATGCAAATTCACTGACACACGCATTTTTCTGAACGCTACCTTTTACGGCAGACTTCCTTCTCCACCTCAGACCAGGCGAAGTGCAATAGAGTAGATAGGGATTGCTTCAAAAAAAGTAAAACATTTTTCTAAGTCCCAAAAAATGCCGGGGTTTTTTCTTTTTTTATGGGTAATAGGCTGAAAAAGATCAAAAAATTTTTTGGGGCTACCCTCCTTCCCCCCTACATTTCCTAAGTCATGGCACCTTAACTATACAGTGGGCACATGTGTAGGGCAAAATAAAAATTTTATTTGCTGTTTTGAAGGTTTCCCAGGCTTGGGTAGTGATGCTACATATACCTCCATTGTAACTTCAATTTGGCGCCGTATGCAAATTAAACATCGCTAGTGTAACTTCGCTGTGCTTGGCGAATTAACGCTAGTGCAACTTCACAAACCTTACGCTTCCCCTGAGCGCAACTTCGGATTTTAGAGAATTTGCATTGCGCTGGCGAAAATACGCCTGGCGAAGAGCGGCGAAGCGGACGCTGGCGCAACTACGAATCTTTGCCCCTAAGAGAGAAGAGAGGGGTGAGTGAGTTAGTGAGGGAACAGCGATGCAGAGGAGGGTCACAGGTGGGAAGGAAGACTGAGGGCTGCGGACAAGGGGTAGGCAGAGGACAAATTTTAGAGGTAGCTGCCCAGCGCGCCCCCCCCCCCATCACTGCCTAGGCAGCTGCCTCCTCTGCCTACCCCTAGTTCCGGCCCTGTGACTTTTTGTCACAAAACAAGGAAGTAAAAAATGTTTTCCCCTTCCCGTCCCTAATTTGCATATGCAAATTAGGATTCGGATTCAAATAAATAGTGCAAAATAGTGGATTTGGTGCATCCCTAGTGCAAATTGGAAAGATTTAGAGATAAAAAGGCTGCCTGCTGGAGACAATGAAGATCTGTCTAGGGGTGGGAGCAATTGTGGTAGGATCCCCCTACCCCCTTCAGTTATGTTTCCCATCATACCTAATAAAAACACAGAGACTTCTATAGTGGCAAAAATCTGTGGAGGTCACATTCTTTATTTAACAACCTTTACATAAAGGACTATGTACACCCTGACTCCCAGCTGCGGCTCCTACCATTAAAAAAACGTGGGCACGCTGCCCATACCACAACCAAATTTTAGGGAGCAGGGATCATGGGGCAGAGCGCCCTCTGTTGACCAACCTGTAACCCATCCTCTTGCTCCCCATCATGTACATTAATGACCCTAACTCAGCCTCTCGTATGACTCAGACTAGACCACACTTCACACTCGTGACTTCACAAGGGTAGGCCTGCACTTCACTGAAACCATCCCTCTTCCTGGAGTTGCACTGATGCCACCCAAAGGAAAAGGGGGGGGAGGATGCCACCAATCCTTTTTCCATGGCCCACCTAATCCTTCCGTGACCTCCACGATTCACCTACAAACTCCCTGATGTTCCCCCGAGAATAAATCCAGACCTTCCTCTGTCAAATGGACTTCCATTCTGAAGAGCTGGGTTTGCCAATACTTTATATTGTCATGCCTTATAATCCTATTACTGGAGGAACACATACATTTATGCATGGCCCTGTTTACTTTTTTCCTGGCTTTCTCTATGCTCTTGGGGAAAATGGCTCCTCGCTATTAGCCTTTTTGTATTAGGGCATGCATGAGCTGATTTTGATGCATTCTGTGCAAGCTTAAAGAAAATCTCCCACTTTTCTCTAGACAAAGCATCCGCTATGGTGTTTTCCACACCTGGTACATGCTGGGCTCTAAATGATAAATTAAACCTCATGCAAATTAGCACAAGTTGTCTGACAAGTTATTAACCGCATGAACTACTCCCATATTTCAGAAAATAAACTTAATTGCCCTATCCTTTAACTCTTCTGCCCATAGCTCTAGTGCTACCAATATTGGGAATAAATCCAGCAATGTCAAGTTCTTTGTCAACCCTAGCTCGTGCCATGTTTGCAGCCACCTGCCTGCAAACCACTTACCTGCCATATAGGCCCCTGAACCCCTCGCTGCCTGACGCGTCTGTGAGCAGCTCTGCTTGCTAATTAAGCTTGGATTCTGCTACCAATAACCTGACACCATTAAATTTTGATAAAAAACTGTCCCAAACTCTCAAATCTGCCTTCAATTTCTTCATAACTTTATCTTATGAAATGGCTTCTTAATCCCTGCCGTGGATTTTTCCAACCTTGTGTTAATTATGCAGCCCATCTGTATTATCCTGTATGCAAAATTCAATAAAACCAGGGTTTGCTGCATTTCCCTTAATGAAACCTTAATCGCCTATACTAATTTCCTCACTGCTTGTCTGGTTTTCACTACTTTCTCCTTTGGTAGCCTACATCTTCTGGCCTCTGTATCAATTTCAATACCCAAAAAGGTCAACTTTGTGGTTGGTTCCACAGTTTTTTCCTTCGCCACTGGCACACCTAATTCCTTCAAAATCTGTAAAAATATCAATAACATCTTTTGACAAATCTCTGAGTGTCTAGGCCCCATGATCAGAAAATCATCTAAATAGTGAGCTATAGTTGAGTTGCTTGCTCTTTTATACAACTGCCAATGCAATAGGTACTAAAAGTCTCAAAAAATTTGCAAGATATTGCACAACCCATGGGTAGACAGAGGTCCACCTAAAATGCTTCCTGGAAAACACAACCTGTCAACTTAAAACTGTCCGGATGCAATGGTAAAAGCCTGAATGCAGATTCTATGTCTAGCTTTGCCAACAATTCCCCTTTTCCTTGACTTTTCACTATCTCCAATGCAAGTCCAATCAGACTGATACTATACTTTGCACTGCTTCTCATCTAAAGCATCATTAACCGATGCTCCTTCTGTATATGAAAGGTGCTGTATCATTCTGAATTTCTCAGATTTCTTTTTTGGTACTACACCTGGGAGTGACACCACTAGTCCTTCTATATATTCAAATGGACCTACCCATTGCCCTGCTTTCACCTCCTCCTCTATTTTTTTTACTTCAAAACCTCTGCATGCCGGCTAGCTTAAGTTCCTGTACACTTTGCTGGCTGGGGGGGGGGGGGGGGGGGGGCTGTGACACTGGAATCCTAAAACCTTCCAAAAAACCTGTTCCTAGAAAAAATGCTGCTTTTTTATCTGGATAACTTGCCAATGCCTTACTTAGCCTGGATTGTCATTTCCACTCTTCTGGTGAGTCGCTCGAAAGGGCTGCCTATTTAACTGTCCTTCCTTCTTTCTATTGCATTCACTCACCACATGAGAAGATCCACAAGCCAAACACGTGTGCTTAAATTTGCATGCATAGCCCCTATTGCACCTTTTCTCATTATATGCAAAACACACATTGGTTGAATGCATACACCCCTTTATTCATATTGCCAGCTGAACTATTATCCTTGGACCCCAATTTTGTCCAAAAGTCTATATCCTTCTGGCCAAAAGACAACACCTTGCTACTTTTCTCTCTAAGTATACACTTGCAAAAACCAATAAACCCTTCAACCACTCAAATATTGTTTACTCCTTTTGCCCTTTATCCTCTTGTTTCACCCCGTATTCCTTTGCCTGCACTGCTTCCCTAGATAGCTCATAAATATCAACCCAGCGTCAATATTTTTTCTAATTTTCCTAGGCAAATGAGCTGCTGTCTTTCTAATCGCACATGCATAAGTATCTGCCGCCCAACTGGAACCATTGCTGGACTACTTTCCTTTGCTTTTTCTGCCCCCTGCTCTTTACCTTTCAAATATTTCTTAATTAAAGCCATTTAATCTTGCCCCCTTCTGCTTCGCTACCTGACCCTTCAGAATCAGTCCAAATCAGAAGATACATTCTCTTGTACATTCGACTCACCCATAGTAGCCTCCCACCTAGACACTTTAGCACTTGGACCCGGAACCGTATTATCCTTCTGCGCTTACTGCCCGGCTGCACTGGATCATTGCCACTCTCTCCTTGCCGCTTGAAGGCCCTTCCTCCTCTTCTTGCCTCTGCTCTCTCTCCTTCTCCATTGCAGCCAACTCTCCTCCTCCACCTCCTTTTTCCTAAAAAAGAAACTTGGCACACGATTATTATCATAACCGGCATCCTCCCAACAAAACATCCTCCCAGGCCTCCTTTGGTTATACCATCGCCTACTTGCAGGGAAAAAAATCAAGATCATCCTCATAATCATATTCATCATCAATATAGCAAGTGTTATCCTCCTCCCAATAGTCAAAATCATTGCCACAGGACCAATGTGGATGTCTTGGATTGTTACTTGTACCTGTGGCCCCTGTTGGCCTGCTTGTTCCCCCAAGACTCCCCTCCTGATGCTCCCCTCAACTCACGTGGACCCCTGGACCCTGCCTGCCCTTGGCTCCCACCTCCTGAAATCCCTGGTGACTTGTTGGTGGGGACGAGCGTTTCCTCTGTCTCACTGTGTGAGCCTCCAAACATCTCTTCCCTCGGCTCTCCTGCTTTTCTCAGGCTCCCAGCAGACGCAGTATCCGTCCTGGCTCCTTCCTCTGGCACAGTGACATCACCGAAGTCTCGCGGGCAGTCTCGTGATGCCTGGTCTGCGCCATCATCTTTGTTCGACCTGCGCCTTCTGATGTCCTCTTCTATCCTGAGTCTTCCTGCACCAACGCTGACGAGGTCTTCCTCCATCCTGCGCCTTCTGTCAGGGCTTCTTCCCTGGGGAGAAAAATGTACCCTCCTTTTTGATCTTGGGCTGGTGACCGCAGAGCTCTCCCACTCTTCCTGGAACCTCTGAGGGCTCCTTAGAGCACCGATTCTTCCTCTCTTCACCTCCATCTCAAAAGGAGTTTCACAGAGCTGCAGCTTCCGGTACACGTCCTGCAAGAGACAAAAAACAAAAGTTATTCTACCTGCTCTCTGCTACCCTCTCCTTTAGTAGCCCATTCTGGACTTACTTGCCCCCTGGTTCTATCCCCCAGCCTGCCCCCCTTTTTCCTGCCAAAAGTCACTTACCTATTGTTCTATTCTCTGCGTGGGGCTTGGGGGCCCTAGCCACCATGTACATACTCTATAGGGGAGGGGGCCCTGCTTAACATCACATCAGCCCTATGCAGGCCTCATTATTTTTTATACGTTTGAAAAGAAGATCTTTTTGGTCTCTGAGATCATATCAATTTCTGACTATGGTACTCATTTACATGGTATGTAGGGGCCCCTCTCTAAACTAAACTAAATTAAGTTTATATAGGTAACGCACAATTTATTTTATGCATTGGATAGAATAACGTTGTACTGCACTCAATAGGAAAGGGTATCTAAGGTGCCTGCATTCTATCCCGGTGATTCAGGGTGCATGATCACAGGTTATTATCCATGAATAAAATGGATCAGCACTCCCTTGATAATGTGCTAGTTATTTCACATAATAACACAGAATCAATTTGATAATTTTTAAATACAGTAAAAAAAAGACAAGCATAGTTTCACAAAAGGGATCAAAACACCGTACACGCACTGAATAAAGATGATTTATTCACTGGATGGAGACTTCCTGAGAGCTGTTTTTTTTCTTCCTATATGCCAAGTTTTAATAGGCACTGGGGTAATGGCATTTGAAGCGTGGTGCTGTCTGCTGTATGATTTGATATATATTGCTAGGGAATCTGATGAAGTGTGTAATAGACCTCAGTGTCACACCAAAGGCAGTCTGCATGCTACTTACATTGGACTACAGGACTACTGCAGGCTAGGCACAGAAATGAGCAGTAACTCTGTAAAAGCAGAAATCCATTAGGGCAGACAGTGGTGGGTGGAGCTTAAATCGGGACACGCAACAGAGTAGTTCATGAGATCTAGCCAGGTTATAAAAAGGAATCAGAGAAACGAAGCACAAAGGGATGAGACTAGCAGATGGCCAGGAAACAAACCAAATTCACACACAAGAATCTACAACAGTGCAGCATTAGCAGCTTTCACAACAAAACTTTCCTAAAGAGTTGGGAGTTAAAGAATTACTAAAGCAGGAATTCTTTAACTGCCAACTCTAAAACAGAACCAGTTTGGTCAGGCAAGGAGCAAAACAAGGCAGGTTCTTTAAAAAGGTTCCTCCTACTGCTGATTTGGGAAAGGTACAGGTAATGTATGTGATTCCCATTCATCCAGGTCATGCATAGTAAGTTAGGTTGAAAAAAGACACAGGTCTATCAAGTTCAACCTTTTAACTTTTTTTTTAACCTGCCTTACTGCCAATTGATCCAGAGGAAGGCAAAAAACCCATCTGAAGCATTTCCAATTTGCCTCAGAGGGGAAACATCCTAGTCCTGGATCAACTTGTACTATGAGCTATCTTCCATAACCCTGTATTCACTCACTTGCTAAAAAGCCATCCAACCCATTCTTAAAGGTATCTAATGTATCAGCCGGTATGACTGATTCAGGGAGAGAATTCCACATCTTCACAGCTCTCAATGTAAAAAAAAAACCCTTCCGAATATTTAGGTGGAACCTCTTTTCTTCTAGTCAGAATAGGTGACCTTGTGTCAGCTGGAAAGAACGGCTGGGGAATAAATTATATAGAAATTATTATACAGTTACATAGTTAAATTGGGTTGAAAAAAGACAAAGTCCATCAAGTTCAACCCCTCCAAATGAAAACCCAGCATCCATACACACACCCCTCCCTACTTTTAATTAAATTCTATATACCCATACCTATACTAACTATAGAGCTTAGTATCACAATAGCCTTTGATATTATGTCTGTCAAAAAATCATCCAAGCCATTCTTTAAGGCATTAACTGAATCAGCCATCACAACATCACTGTCCTGACTGTGAAGAACCCCCTACGTTGCTTCAAATTAAAGTTCTTTTCTTCTAGTCTAAAGGGGTGGCCTCTGGTACGGTGATTTACTTTATGGGTAAAAAGGTCCCCTGCTATTTGTCTATAATGTCCTCTAAGGTACTTGTAAAGTGTAATCATGTCCCCTCGCAAGTGCTTTCTTTCCAGAGAAAACAACCACAACCTTGACAGTCTACCATCATAATTTAAGTCTTCCATCCCTCTAACCAATTTAGTTGCACGTCTCTGCACTCTCTCCAGCTCATTTATATCCCTTTTAAGGACTGGAGTCCAAAACTGCACTGCATACTCCAGATGAGGCCTTACCAGGGACCTATAAAGAGGCATAATTATGTTTTCATCCCTTCAGTTAATGCCCCTTTTTTATGCAAGACAGAACTTTACTTGCTTTAGTAGCCACAGAATGACACTGCCCAGAATTAGACAACTTGTTATCTACAAAGACCCCTAGATCCTTCTCATTTAAGGAAACTCTGAACACACTGCCATTTAGTGTATAACTTGCATTTATATTATTTTTGCCAAAGTGCATAACCTTGCATTTATCAACATTGAACCTCATTTTCCAGTTTGCTGCCCAGTTTTCCAATTTAGACAAATCACTCTGCAAAGTGGCAGCATCCTGCATGGAACCTATAGTTCTGCACAATTTAGTATCATCTGCAAAAATAGAAACAGTACTTTCTGTTTCAATAGTTTTTATTGGATTTTTCAAAGATATTTTTTAAACATTTCAAAAAGAAAGGTGTATTATAGTGAAATTAGTAATATTATTTACATAAAACTTAGAATTATTAAGATAGGTATTAATCAATAATTTCTTGTAGGGTATTAATGATGTTTATGGTGTTTATGAAATATCCAACAAATTATGTTTTAAAACAAACTATAACACATATACTAAACAACTAAACTAAATAACTTACTATTCTACATGTCCCAATGTTTTGGTAAGTCTCATATTTCTCTCTGTATTGTTTTAACATCATCGCAGCTGGCATCCAATAAGGTTATGCATATCACATATATTGCCTCACACACCTATTTAGTCACAGAACTGTGAGAGGATACATGGAAATGTTTAAAGGATCTCAATTTCACTCTATAAATCTGAAAGTTTGGATTGTGTGTATACCAAAGGCCACAGACTTGCCTTTCTCAAGAAAGACTGGAGATTGCCACATCTTATTGCCCAGGCTTTTTCTGCTATAAGATTTCAACGAATCAACGATTTTCAAGATCTCTTCAAGCTTAGGAGTAGAAGGTGACTTCCAATTAGCTGTTATCAGGTTTTTAGTGGCAATAAATATATGGTTCAAGTTTAGCCTTTCCTGGGGTGGCAATCCCATGGTTCCTATATGTAGTAATGCCATACTAGGAGGTATTGTCTCGAGTGACATTGGGAGCTTTTTTAGAAAAACTTCCACTGCTTCCCAGAGTTTTTTTATTTTAGGACATTTCCAGAAAACATGTAGCAAAGAGCCTGTCTGATCGCAACCTCTCCAACATAAGGGTGAAGAATTTAAATCAAACCTGGAAATTCTCTCAGGGGTCATATACCACTGCCAAGTAATCTTGATTAAACCTTCAAGATGAGAGACACAATGTGATGTTTTCCTCAGGGATCTAAAAGCCATTTCCCATTCCTCTTCTGATATATCAATCTCTAATTTTTCCTGCCAGCTACTCAATTGCCACCTGGGTAAGTCGTTTGTTAGATCTAATAGTGTTCTATAAAAAATGGATGTACCTTTTTTATTACTGCCTTCTGGCCTAATTATTTTATTGATTTGAGGAGTAAAAGTAATAGGGTTAAAGGGATGTTTGGCTAGGAACTTATAGATTTTATCATATACTGTTTTGTCTGATGTTGGGATATTATAATTAGCCACCAAATCAGGAAAAGGTCTGATTTTAGAGTCTTCTAATAAATCCTCAATTGTTGCCAGACCACACAACTGCCAGTGATCTAAATTAATATTCTTGATTACGTTATGTAATACTGATAGCGGTGTTGGTGTTTCAACAACCAAGATATCTTTTTTGCACAATTTCATCAAGTCCTTCCATACTCTAAATGTATTGGCTGTAATAGGGTTTTTGACATGTTGTTGCACCTTCCAGACCACTCTGGATTCCAAATAGGATTTAAGAGTTCCTGAGGGCAATTGTTCCTCCTCAATGTTTATCCATTGTTTAGTGAAGTCATTTGCCCAGAGTGGTCTGGAATGTTCAAGTATGATGGCTTTGTAATACTTTTCAATGTCAGGGACACCAAGGCCTAGATTAGAAATATGTGTAGTAAAAATCTTGTTTGAAAATCTGGATTTTTTATTCATTAAGATAAATTTATTTAGTAATTTTTGGAGGGATATAAAAAATGTCTTGGGGACTCTGATTGGAACATTCCTAAATAAATATAATAATTGGGGCAAAATCATCATTTTAAAGGCTGCTGACCTTCCTAGCCAGGAGAATTCAAATTTTTCTAATGATTCTAATTTGGATTTTAATTTGGTTAGCCAGGGGACATAGTTCTCTTTATATAATTGGGCAATTGTAGATGTTAGTGAGATACCTAAATATTTTATAGATTTGTCAGTCCATATATATTGACATGAACTCTTTAAAGTATTTACAGTAGCTAAAGGTACATGGCAGGGAAGAATGACTGTTTTTGTTTTGTTTAGCTTATAATATGAGATCCTTGAGAAGAGATCGAGTTCTAAACTCAAATTTGGCAGAGATATGGTTGGCTTTTGCAAATAAAGTAGGATATCATCCGCATATAGCCCCAATTTAGTGCTAGATGTTCCTATTTTTATTCCATGAATTTGAGAGTTATCCCTAATTTTTTGAGCAAGAGGCTCAAGAGACAATATAAATATCAATGGAGAAAGTGGGCAACCCTGTCTGGTTCCATTGGTAATTTCAAAGGAAGGAGACAATGTGCCCACAGATAATACCTTGGCAGAGGGCTGGGAATAAAGGGCTAGAATAGCTTTAAACAGAAACCCAGAGATTCCAAATTTGCTCAAAACCTTGGCCATATATGTCCAGTTTACTCTGTCAAATGCCTTCTCTGCATCTAAAGAGACGAAGAGGGTAGGCACCCGACAAAGTTTAATCTCATGTAATAAGGCTAATACTTTCCTTGTACCATCACAAGTAGTCCTGTTCTTAATAAAACCTACTTGGTCCTGATGAATTAATTGGGGAATTAATGGTGTTAACCTATTAGCAATAATTCTTGCATAAATTTTAATATCTGTATTCAGAAGGGATATAGGCCTATAATTACTTGGGTCTGATGGGTCCTTACCCTCTTTGGTATGGTGGTAATGATAGCTGATAAGGATTCTTTGGGGAAGACTCCAAGGGTTGCAACTTCATTGAACATCTCTGTTAACGGTTTAGCTAATATATGAACAAATTTTTTATAATAATCATTGATAAATCCGTCTACCCCTGGTGCCTTATCCCTTTTCAAACTCCTAATAGCATCTTCTGTTTCTTGTTGGCAGAAGGGTACCCCTATTTTTTTTGTTCAAATTCAGAAAGAACTGGTAATTCTATGCCTTCTAGGTATTTGTCTAGTTCTGAATTAGATGGAATATGAGTCTCTGGGTTTCTCTCAAGATTATAAAGATTCTCATAATATGAAGCCAATGCATCTACAATTTTATTAGGGTGATGTACTTCTGTTTTAGTTCTGGGATCTCTAATTTTGATTATTCTCTGATATATTCTCCTTCCTTTGATTTTTTGTGCCATAGCTTTCCCTGCTTTATTTTTTTCATGATACCAGGTTTCTTTTAACATAGACTGCCATTTATCATATTGCTGATACATGCAATCAGCCAGTTCTTGACGCGTTTCCTCTAATTTCTGTATTAATTCAGTTTTGTTTTTATTAAAAATATCAAACTCAAGGATTTTGATTATTTTTAATAAGGAATTAGTTTTCTCTTTAAATTTTTTCTTTTGGATTGAGCTATGTTTTATAAATACTCCCCTCATAAATGCTTTGTGCGCATTCCACAGTACAGTTTTGGAAACTTCCTTGTTATCATTGAGTACAAAATATTCCTCAAGATCCTTTTTGAGATGAGGTAGTGTATGTTCAGAATGCAAAATATATTTGTTAAGTCTCCACATATTGGAGTTAGAAGGAGGATCCTGCAGTTGCAGTCTGATCAGTAATGGTGAGTGGTCTGACCAAACTCTAGGGCCTATTTCAACTCCTGAGACCAGTGGCAGAGTAAATCTATCAGTCAGAAAGAGGTCAATTCTTGTAAATGATTTGTGAATGGGGGAATAATAAGTATATTGTTTGTCTGTGGGATGTAAACATCTCCAGACATCATATAATTCTGATTTAATTAAAGATGGTTGGATTATTGATGATGTTCTTCTACTTTTAGCTGTGGAATCGGTTTGAGGGTCAGTTATTGCATTAAAGTCACCTGTAATAATTAAACGGCCTTTTGTTATATTTTGAATTTTTTAAATTTTTTTATTAATAAAGTTGATTTGGTGTGTGTTAGGCGCATATATATTCGCAAATGTTATTTCCTCAGAGTTGACCTTTCCTGAAATCACAACCATTCTACCATCAGTACTGCTGAATTGATTTTCTACCACCATTCCCAGGGAGTCTTTTATGGCCACTAATACACCACGTTTTTTCTATTTTGTAGAGTAGAATGATATATGTTGGAAAAGTGGTGTAATTTTAGTTTTGAGGCCCCGAGTTTGTTCAGATGAGTCTCTTGAATACAGACAACATCTGCACACTCCTCCTTAATCATTTTTTGAATCAAGTACCTTTTCCTATAGGAATTAAGTCCCCTCACATTCAGTGAGATTAATTTAAGATCCTTTGGCATTGTGTGTAAACAAATTGCTAAACAGTAGAATTAGTTTCCAGAGAGTTTCCCCGATTAAATGTAGTCGCCTCCTTACTGCTTTCTTAGGAAGAAATATATTAAATTGGGACAAACACGGTAAAAAAAACAAATTTTTAGAGTCCAAAAATAACCTAGACATTGGAAAAAAGAAGTTAAAGTAATGACAGCAGTGGTATCCGCGTAAAAAAAAAAAAATAAAATAAAATAAAGCAAGAAACAAAACAGTTCAGTTTTTGAATGTACAACAGGGCTCATACCAGATGAGCCAGATACCAGACAGACTCCTTAGGGATAAACGTATAATAAGGGGAAAGTCTATTGGGGGGAAAAAGAAAAAAACAGTTTGTGGCAAAGCACCACTTTATTCACCAGATCCTAAAGAAGCCTCTGGAGGTTTATCCTTGTCTTTTTCTGGTTGTCCATGGGACCAATCCATTGGTTGTTGCTTTGTTGGACGGAATTGCTGGTTAGATCTATCCTCTTTTTGGGGGAAAACAGGGATACCCCATTTCTTCAATAGCTCATATCCCTCGGACACAGTTTTCACCGTATGTGTAATTCCTTGGTTAGTGATCCTCATGCATGTGGGGAACCCCCACGAGTAGGAGATATTTTTCTGTCTCAATGTAGCAGATACAGAGGCAAATTCCTTTCTGGCTTTTAGTGTTGCTTGTGAAAGATCAGAGTATAAAACAAGTTTTGAGAAAGGCTCAGGTAGTTTCTGCCCTTTTCTAGTTGCAGCCAAAAATCTCTCCTTTATGTGAAAGAAATGTATTCTGAGAATCACATCTCTAGGGAGGTGTTCAGCAATATGGCTAGGTTTGGGAAGTCTGTGAACCCGATCAACAATCAGTTCACTCTCCTTAATATCAGGCAGAGTTGCTTGGATCACATCTTTCACATATGTCATTAATGCTTCGGTTTTTACTGATTCTGGGACCCCCCTGATTTTCACATTATTGCGTCTGTTGCGGTCCTCAGAATCAGTCTGCTTCTCCCTCAACCACTTCACCTCACCCAGTAACTCTTGGTGTGATTCAACAAGCTCATTATAAGCTGTTGTAATGTCAGCCACCTTTTTTTCCACCCTAATCACCCTCTGATCAGTCTCCCATGCATGCTGAGTTACATGGCTTGCTAAGAGTTTCATGTCTCCTTTGATCTCTGCCACACTGTCTTGTAAGAGTCCGCTAAAGGATATCATGAACTCCTTAAAGAATTTCTGGGTAATTGGTACATCGGTGGCTGGGAAGTCTGCTAGGGGGTCTGGGGTGGCTGACACTAGCGGGGCTGAGTGAGGAGTTTGTCCTACCTGACAACCATGAGCTTCTTGTCGATCTGGGTGAGGCTTGTGCTGGGGAAGTTTCAGTAGGCTGCGGTCTCTGCTGCTATCTGCTGTGTCTTCCTCACTGTCCTCACATAAGTCCTTTGGGTTATTCCTGCGGTGTGGAGTAAGCAAAGCAGTAAATCTGTTTCTTTGTTGGAGTGGAGTATGTGGTGATAGATACTCCGGGGTCTCCCTCTGCTGGGAGCAGTGTCCATCTTGTCCATATTGCTGTTGTTGTTGAAGGCATCTTGTTTATAGTCCTCATAGAACTCTGTCAGCTTTCTGGGCACTGGAGAGGTTTTCTTCTTGTTATAACTCACTCTTCTCCAATCCATGATGATCAGCAAATGTTTCCACACGATTTTAGTCCTTACAGGGACTTCCTAGGTGCTTTATGTCGCTGTATTGGGTGCTTTTGGTAAGGAGCTATAAGCTTAAGCTGCCATCCAGCTCCATATCCAAGCCACGCCCGAAACAGTACTTTCAATGCCCACCTCCAGGTCATTAATAAACAAGTTGAAAAGCAAGGGACCTAGTACAGAGCCCTGTGGTACTCCACTAACAACACTGGTCCAATTAGAAAATGTTCCATTTACAACCACTCTTTGTAGTCTATCTTTTAGCCAGTTCTCTATCCAGGTACAAATACTATGTTCCAGGCCAACATTCCTTAATTTAACCAGTAACCTTTTGTGTGGCACTGTATCAAATGCTTTAGCAAAGTCTAAGTAAATCACATCCACTGCCATCCCAGAATCGAGAATACTTACCTTCTCATAAAAAGAAATTAAGTTAATCTGGCAAGATCTATTACGCATAAAACCATGCTGGCACAAACTCATAGTATTATGATTTGCTATGAAGTCCAGTTTTTTATCCTTTATTAACCCTTCGAAAAGCTTTCCTACCACTGATGTCAGACTAACTGGCCTATAGTTTTGAGGCTGAGAAGGGGATCCTTTTTTGAATAGAGGCACCACATTAGCAATTCGCCAGTCTCTCGGCACTATGCCAGATCTTAATGAATCCTGAAAAATTAAGTAAAGAGGTTTGGCAATCACAGAGCTAAGCTCGCTAATTACCCTGGATGAATACCATCTGGCCCGGACCTTTGTTAATCTTAACATGTTCTAGTCTCTTTTGAATTTCTTCATGTGTGAACCATGCATTATTACTTGTATTACTAGAATTGGGACAATTAAGAAGGAAACCTTCACTTACTGGTTCCTCATTTGTGCAGTCAGATGAAAAATACGAGTTCAGAATCTGCGCTTTTATTTTGTTTTCATCAACCAGCTGACCCCCCTCTGATAGTAAGGGTCCCACCCCTTCCTGCTTCATTTTTTTACTATTAACATATTTAAAAAATAATTTTGGATTTTTTTTTACTGCTTGCTGCAATATCCTTTTCTATAGCAATTTTAGCTTGCCTTATAGCTTCTTTGCATGATTTATTGGCCTCCTTGTACCTTAT
Organism: Xenopus petersii; assembly: GCA_038501925.1. Lineage (NCBI taxonomy): Eukaryota > Metazoa > Chordata > Amphibia > Anura > Pipidae > Xenopus > Xenopus petersii. Next base: position 125,156,475 of record CM076674.1, read on the forward strand.
AAATGATTCGGCTGTCCCAGCTAACTTGAAAGCTTCAAAAGCACGTCTTTTCTTACCCACCTCAACACCAATGCTTCTATTGAACCAAAAAGGTTTTGCTTTGCAATGAAGTTCCTTGCATACAAGTCGAATATACTGACAAGTATATTTATCAAGCAGCATTTTAAAGACTTACCATTTTTGTTCTGTGTTTAACCCTGTGAAAAGCATTTCCCACTTAATATGTTGCAGAGATGCCCTTATACTGTCAAAGTTTGCACGTCTGAAATCTAGTGTTTTAGTTACTCCCTTATAGAATTGCTTCTGCAACAGAATCTCAAAGGAGATCATGTTATGATCACTATTCCCTAAATGCTCACCTTCACAAATGTTAGAAATGAGTTCAGTATTATTAGTTATTACAAGGTCCAAAAGAGAGTTATTCCTAGTAGGTTCTTGAACGAGCTGGAATAAAAAGTTGTCATTCAGCATATTTACAAACCTACTAGCTTTTTTTGTCTTAGAAACCCCATTACCCCAGTCAATGTCTGGATAATTGAAGTCACCCATAGCAACAACTTGACCCAGCTGTGAAGCCGCTTGTATCTGCAAGAGTAGCTGGGCTTCATACTCGACACATATACGAGGTGGTTTATAGCATACATCAATGATAATTCTTTTTGTTACCTTTTACCCAGTCAAAATCTCTACCCAGAGTGATTCTACACGCTCACCAGTGCCAGCTATTGTTATTTCTTTAGCCCATGGCTTTAATTCAGGCTTTACATACAAACACACTCCACCCTTTTTAATCCCTCTGCCCCTCCTAAAAAGGGTGTAACCATTTAAATTCACAATCCAGTCACATGTTTCATCCCACCAGGGATACCAATTATGTTGTTTTCTCTGGAAAAAAGGCGCTTGCGAGGGGACATGATTACACTTTACAAGTACATTAGAGGACATTATAGACAAATGGCACGGGACCTTTTTACCCATAAAGTGGATCACCGTACCAGAGGCCACCCCTTTAGACTAGAAGAAAAGAACTTTCATTTGAAGCAATGTAGGGGGTTCTTCACAGTCAGGACAGTGAGGTTGTGGAATGCACTGCCGGGTGATGTTGTGATGGCTGATTCAGTTAATGCCTTTAAGAATGGCTTGGATGATTTTTTGGACAGACATAATATCAAAGGCTATTGTGATACTAAGCTCTATAGTTAGTATAGGTATGGGTATATATAATTTAATTAAAAGTAGGGAGGGGTGTATGTATGGATGCTGGGTTTTCATTTGGAGGGGTTGAACTTGATGGACTTTGTCTTTTTTCAACCCAATTTAACTATGTACAGATGAAGCCACTTGGATTTGTGAGTTAAATGCGTCATGACTCAGGGGTAATTGAAGAAACTGTGTTATCTTAAGTCATCTTAACTCATTTAATGCATTTAACCTTTTCATTAGCATACCAAAGATCCATTGTTCACAATGGTGAATGCTTTAATTAGATGGGATGTTGTGACGCAGTTTTCTGTGTTAAATGAGATAAATGGGATGTCTGTGTTTAGTTATTCTGTGTCAAACAGACAAACCAAAGTGGCTGCATCTGTAACTAAAATTTTTAGAGCATGCAATTAATTCTAGGTCTCCCATTTTACCTGACAAACTCTGTGCATTTGCCAGCATACAGCGTAGGTTACTACTTTTACTTTTGAAATTTGCATTACTTAGTGGAGAATTATATGTTAAGTTAGTATTATTCTGTTTTCCTTGTAACAGAGGGACCTCCTTAGCTGGTAAACTGTATGCCCCCCTCACTCCTCCGCCATGACCCCTTACTAACCCCACTGCCCCGTCTACCCTAGCTTCCCCATAATTCTTTATCTCACACACACCCCCCTTGCCTAGTTTAAACACTCTTCCAACCTCTTAGCCATTCTTTCCCCTAGCACCGTGGACCGTGTATAGGTTGTACCCCAAGGAAAATCAGCCCAATCTACCATTTATTTTGTCATTAGTACCGATATGCACTAAGCTGGGTCATGCCCAGCCCCACCCAATAATTTGTCTATCCGATCAACCACATGCCGAAGCCTGGCACCAGGTAGACAGAAAGCTGTTCGGTTGTAGTGATCCAGACGACAAATTACCCTATCCACTTTCCTAATAATTGAGTCCCCTACAACCACAATCTGCTTAGGCCTGACTCTACTCTCCTCCCCACCACTACGAGAGAAACTGGTCTCCCGGCTGTTAGAGAGATCAGCCCCATCTAGAATTGCCAATCCAGAGTTCATACTCCCATCATCTTCACACAATCTGGCAAATTTGTTGCGATGTATAAGCTCCGGATCAGCCTCCATTTTCCTTTTGCCCACCTTAGATTTTCTAACTGTCACCCAGCTAGCTGCCTCAACATCCTGCTGCTGTTCTGTTCCCCCCAAAACTATCTGACCCCGCTAGGTCCTACTCAGTTGACTCCTTTCAAGATTGTCAATCGACCGCAGTGTTGCAATTTGTTGCTCTAGTGCTCTAACTTGAGCCTCCAAAGTGGCAATTTGCTCACAATCACCACAGAGGTAAGCATGTTGGATCTTTTGTTCCAAATCTTCATAGATATGGCAGACCTTCAATCTTGCTAGCACTCATTATCCCAGTTACAGATCAAAACAGGGAAAAAAAATAAAATAAAAATTTGGGTTTAGAACAAACTTTTGACCTAGTTTGAAACTCCTTTAGTTTGAAACTCCTGTGTTTGTAACTCCACTTACAGATCCCCCACTTAAAGGGATACTGTCATGGGGAAAAAAAAATCCAAAATGAATCAGTTAATAGTGTTCCTCCAGCAGAATTCTGCACTGAAATCCATTTCTCAAAAGAGCAAACAGATTTTTTTATATTAAATTTTGAAATCTGACATGGGGCTAGACATATTGTCAGTTTCCCAGCTGCCCCTGGTCAACTCTTTATTGTTGTACAGCAAGTTGGAGTGATATCACCCCCTCCACCCCCCCAGCAGCCAAACAAAAGAACAATGGAAGGTAACCAGATAGCAGCTCCCTAACACAAGATAACAGCTGCCTGGTAGATCTAAGTACAGCACTCAATAGTAAAAACCCACCTCCCACTGAGACACATTCAGTTTCATTGAGAAGGAAAAACAGCAGCCTGCCAGAAAGCATTTCTCTCCTAAAGTGCAGGCACAAGTCACATGACCAGGGGCAGCTGGGAAATTGACAAAATGTCTAGCCCCATGTCAGATTTCAAAATTGAATATAAAAAATCTGTTTGCTCTTTTGAGAAATGGATTTCAGTGCAGAATTCTGCTGGAGCAGCACTATTAACTGATTAATTTTGAAAAAAAAAAATGTTTTCCCATGACAATATCCCTTCAACTCCCATGCTTGTAACTCCACTTACAGATCCCCCACTTAACTCCCGTGTTTGTAACTCCACTTACATATCCCCCACTTAAAGAGCAAACACTTTAGAGAAGCTAACACTAGAGCAAGCTCCACTGGAGTCCCAGGGGTTCTATTTATACAGTCTGTTCAGGTGCAACTAATCAAAACCCACCCCCTCAAACGGAGGCATAACTAACTGCAAAGTAAAGCAGGTTGTGACAAACTTGCTGTAAGCACAGTTTAAAAGTATTTTAAAAAATAAAACCACAGTAGTTAAATATAAACCTTAATATAAAATAGCAGTTAATAACAAATACTTATCCTTTTCAGTTGATTTGTTTGCTTTAAGTTGCTTTATTCCAGTCAGCAGCCTGTTTTAAACAGACTCACTGGAGTCCCAGGGGTTCTATTTATACAGTCTGTTCATGTGCAACTAATCAAACCCCACCCGCTCAAACGGAGGGAAAACTAACTGCCAAGTAAAGCAGGTTGTGACAAACTTGCTGTAAGCACACTAGCACCCCAAACTTTGCTGTTTAGCACTCAAGACAGAAAAAAACCTTTAAAAAATAAAACCACAGTAGTTAAATATAAACCTTAATATATATAAACCTTAATATAAAATAGCAGTTAATAACACTTATCCTTTTCAGTTGATTTGTTTGCTTTAAGTTGCTTTATTCCAGTCAGCAGCCCTTATATATTTATACATAGTTATCATATCCCCCCTTAAATGCCTCTTCTCCATGAACATCATGAATGTGAACATCTCCAATTTGACCAGTCTTTTCTCATAGCTAAGATTTTCCATACCTTTTACCAGCTTAGTTGCCCTTCTTTGTACCCTCTCTAATCCACTAATGTCCTGTTTGAGTGATGGAGACCAAAGCTGCATATACTAGATAGGGCCTTACTAGTGCTCTATAAAGTGGAAGTATGACCACTTCCTGCCATGAATCAATTCCCCTTTTAATGCAGCTCAAGACCTTATTTGCCCTTGATGCTGCTGACTGGAATTGCTTGCTACAGGCAAGTTTATCATCTATAAGGACTCCAAGGTCCTTTTCCATAATGGATTTCCCTAGTGCAGTCCCATTAAGCGTATAAGTGGCTTGGATATTTTTACATTCCGGGTCATGGTATATCTGTAGAAATAAGTCAAATCAACTGGACTTGCTGTGTTTTTTTTTCCTTGAAGATGTTTCACCAGTCATCCAACTGGTTTTCTCAATTCAGAATAACTTGTAAATAGGATCTTTTTTCCGCAATAGTGTATCCTCTGGAATGTTGATCCAATCAGCATAATCTGTTTATTATAATCAGCAAGGATATTATGTAAATTAGGTGTTGATTGTTTTAGCATGCTTGGAGCTTTGAGTTGTTATTAAACCTTCCAGGGAGAGGTGCCAAAACACCATATATTGCAAACAATAATATTTGCAATCGCTACCCTGTGTTGTGAGGGGCAAAGGGTTCGCAAAATGTCTGTTACAATTTGGCAAAGGCAAAATTGTTTGCAATGAGAATATTTAATTGCTTTGAGAACAATTTTTCCATTAGTGAACTGTATTAAATTCCGTAGATAGAAAAGCGAAGATAGGGACCGCACTTGCTCACCACTCTCCCCTCAGGTCAGGTGCACAGTCGAACAGTGTCCCCACTGTAAATACGACAAAGACTCGGAAAGCAGACGGCACTTCTGAAAATGGGTTTTATTGGAGTTCCTGCTGGAAAAACCTAACACGTTTCGGGAGTTATCCCTTAGTCATAGGTTAGCAGTTCACTTGCTACAGCTGGGTTTCTTATACACACGGTGATAGTGCCCTCTAATGGGCTCTTAGTAAAATTACTTCTTTATTTAAATCAATTAAAACCTGAAACCAAGTGAAACAATTATAATAAAATACTTAAAAGATATTCCTGAGAGCAGTGATTGCTTGTTACAGTGACTACACTCAAGTAGGTATACCACGTTCCTAGTATTGCAATTATAGAACCCGGTGTTCTTGAAGACTTGCCCTGATACATTGGATTTGAACTCTGGCCCAGTAGAAATCACTTGGCATGTCTTACAGGTATTTGCCCCACATTTGTATGTCCCTTTTAATTTTAACCAGTTATCAACCACATTAGGAGGAACTGATGAGACTAAGCTTGTGCCAACATGCTACCTAGAGTAGGAGGCTTTCTTGGGACACATTTAATCTTCGTTTGAGCCAAGATTTCGGACATTTTTACATCACCGTTTAAAATAGGTAAATATTTTTTGATGATCTTACAGATATGGCCATACTCCTCACTATATTCGGTGACAAAAAACATTTTTTGTTTGTCAGGCCTAATTTGGTCTACATGGTCTTGAGTCAGTTGTCTTATATCTTTTTTCTCTCTCCCCAATATAGGTGCTATTTTTGCTTTCTCATATGCACTTCTTATGAGATGTTTAGGATATCCTCTATCTTGCAATCTGTGTCCCAAGTGCCGTGATTGAAGATCGAAGGTGGCATCCTGACTACAATTTCTCCGAAATCTGACAAATTGACTATAAGGAATACTATTCAAAGTGTGTTTAGGATGACAACTGTTATACTTTAAAATAGTGTTGCCTGCCGTAGGTTTCCTAAAAATTTCAGTGTCTATTTGGTTGGTACTTGTGTTCCCTATTAAAGTTAAATCTAAAAAAGTGATAGTCTTCTTGTGGTGTTCAAGTGATAATTGGAAATTATATTGGTTTGTATTAAGATATTGATGAAACTCATCAATTAAACTTGAAGGACCATCCCATATAAATAGCAGGTCATCGATGTACCTGCCGTACCAAATTATGTGCTCACGAAAGGGGTTAGCACATCCATAGACGTGGCACTGTTCCCAACGACCCATATACAGGTTTGCATATGAGGGGGCAAAGGATGCCCCCATAGCAGTGCCTCGTCTCTGGAGGTAGTAACCCCCGTCGAAGTGAAAAAAATTGTGTGTTAATAAAAATTCAAGAACCAGTAAATTAAAGTGAATGAAGTCTGGTGTATAAGTGTTTGGTTCCGTCAGGGTATCTGAAATGGCTTGTATTCCCATATTGTGTGGGATCATGGAGTATAAGGATTTAACATCCATGGAAATCCAGTGATATGTATCCAACCAAGTGAGGGTGGATAATTTTTCAATGAGCTGTCCCGTGTCCCTTATGTATGAGCCCAAAAATGGGACTAAAGGTTTTAGGTTCAAATCAAGCCAGTCTGAAAGCCCCTCATTCGCCGATCCTATGCTGGCAACTATGGGCCTGCCCTCTGGTGTATGGATGGATTTATGTATCTTTGGGAGATGGTGGAAGATAGGGACAATTGGGGAGCGTCTGACCAAATGGTCCCTATCACATGTGTCCACCACTCCCAAAGATATACCATAAGACACCAGTTCTTCAATAGCTCTCGTAAATTTTTCTTGTGGATTAAAGGAAAGGATGGAGTAGGTTTCATGATCATTCAACTGTCGCTTAGCCTCAGCTATATAATCAACAGTATTCATGACAACCACACTCCCTCCCTTATCTGCCTGCCGTATAGTAATATTAGTGGCTGACTTAAGGGACATTAGAGCTTTCCGTTCCTCGAGGGAGATGTTCCATTTGTTTCTATGTGAAACTCTGGTATTCAATTTCTTAAGGTCCTGTTCCACCAGGTCCTGGAACATATCCATTGAGGAGCATCTAGACTGTAGAGGATAAAAGTCAGAATTATTCTTTTTGTTAATCAAGGACGACTTGCCAATTAGGGGCTCTTCTGGGGCTTTTTCCCTAATACTCTCATTTTCTAACATGCTCAAATCGGAAAGGCAACAAAGTTCCTTAAACGTCTCAAGACAAACACCCTGTTTCAGTGCCCCATTGTCCCTCAAATCAACACTGTAATTTCTATGGGGGGGAGGGGGCTGGATCTGTTCCCACTCCTCCAGGCCCGAAATGTCTCCTAAGGGTTAGCTTGCGAACAAACTTATTCACGTCTAATAGTGTGTTGAACAAGCTAAAATGGTGTGTTGGGGCAAAGGATAAACCTTTACTAAGTACTGAAGTCTGTGCCGGGGATAGGGTGGTAGAGGATAGATTCACAACGTTCAAGAGGTTCGGTCCTTCTTCTTGGGGTTGGTTCTTAGTTTGTAGGGTCTTTCCCCGGAACCGTTTCCCCCCTCTTCTTGTCTTCTTCCTGACTTGTCGTTCTTTCTGTTCCAGTCTGTTCTCTCCTGTTTTTTCCGATTGGTGTATTGATCCTGGCCATGATAGTTTTTTGGCTTCCTAGTGTCCTCCTTTGGCTCCCTTTCCTCTAGATCCGCCACGGTGGGTGCACGCCTATTTTGGCGTAGAGATGTTAAGTCGTCAGTACAGAAAGAGGTCTCCTCTCCCGAATCACTCGAGAAGGAGACAGATTTGGTGCGGTCACACTGATAGCTTTTTGATCTTAAAATGGATTTTGGTCTTTTCCATAAATACACCATATTATTCTCATAATCAATTCGATCTCTATTCAATTTCCGCTTCTTCCGTGTACTGACAGTTTGTTCCAGATATGAGAGATGTTCTTTTAAATTCCTGTCCAACTCCCCCAAATCCGGTAATTTTTCCATGCTTGACAGAAGAAGTTGAGATTCGTAAATGTTCTCCCTGGTATCAATTAGATCTTTTTTCTTGTGATTGATAATCAGTGCTATCAATTCAAAGGAGCACCTCGACAAGGTATCATTCCATATATTCACAAACACCTCGTCATCTCTGGCGAACGTGGGAAATTTCCTAATCCTTAGCCCTCTCGGTATTCTGTTCAAGGCCACATATTTATCCAGTGTTACAATGTCCCAACACAGTAACAATTCTTGTGACATATATTTTTCTAAATTTTTAAAAATTTCCGGAATAATATCGTCAACATTTTCATCCAAATTATCATTATTAAAAGCTGTTTCAAGCTGGTTGAAACGTGATACCCTATCCTCAAGTTTTTCAAGGGCATACAGTTTGTTTGGTATTAAAAGTTCAGCAGGTTGATTGTTCGCCATTAATTCAATATTGAAAAAAACTTTTGTTGGCTGTTCTCCAAAATATCACTTAAAAATAAAGTAAAACCCCAAAAGGGAGAGGAGAGAAGAAATGTTTCCCTTAAAAGCTTTGCACTCAAAAGTTCAAACAATATATGTAGTTATGGCCAATACAATTTTGTTAGACAGTAACTGTGTACATAGTCCCTTTATCATGAAAGGAATAAGGCAGACGTGGGGGTTATCATAGAGAAAAAATCTCAGAGGGCAAAATGGCTGTAATCCCAATCAAGCCGTATATCCTTCAATTCGGTTATATTCTCTTTTGCCTTCTGTTAATAATAGGCTCAAATAGCCTACGGCTTGATTGGGATTACAGCCATTTTGCCCTCTGAGATTTTTCCCCATGATAACCCCCACGTCTGCCTTATTCCTTTCATGATAAAGGGACTATGTACACAGTTACTGTCTAACAAAATTGTATTGGCCATAACTACATATATTGTTTGAACTTTTGAGTGCAAAGCTTTTAAGGGAAACATTTCTTCTCTCCTCTCCCTTTTGGGGTTTTACTTTATTTTTAAGTGATATTTTGGAGAACAGCCAACAAAAGTTTTTTTCAATATTGAATTAATGGCGAACAATCAACCTGCTGAACTTTTAATACCAAACAAACTGTATGACCTTGAAAAACTTGAGGATAGGGTGTCACGTTTCAACCAGCTTGAAACAGCTTTTAATAATGATAATTTGGATGAAAATGTTGTCGATATTATTCCGGAAATTTTTAAAAATTTAGAAAAATATATGTCACAAGAATTGTTACTGTGTTGGGACATTGTAACACTGGATAAATATGTGGCCTTGAACAGAATACCGAGAGGGCTAAGGATTAGGAAATTTCCCACGTTCGCCAGAGATGACGAGGTGTTTGTGAATATATGGAATGATACCTTGTCGAGGTGCTCCTTTGAATTGATAGCACTGATTATCAATCACAAGAAAAAAGATCTAATTGATACCAGGGAGAACATTAACGAATCTCAACTTCTTCTGTCAAGCATGGAAAAATTACCGGATTTGGGGGAGTTGGACAGGAATTTAAAAGAACATCTCTCATATCTGGAACAAACTGTCAGTACACGGAAGAAGCGGAAATTGAATAGAGATCGAATTGATTATGAGAATAATATGGTGTATTTATGGAAAAGACCAAAATCCATTTTAAGATCAAAAAGCTATCAGTGTGACCGCACTAAATCTGTCTCCTTCTCGAGTGATTCGGGAGAGGAGACCTCTTTCTGTACTGACGACTTAACATCTCTATGCCAAAATAGGCGTGCACCCACCGTGGCGGATCTAGAGGAAAGGGAGCCAAAGGAGGACACTAGGAAGCCAAAAAACTATCATGGCCAGGATCAATACACCAATCGGAAAAAACAGGAGAGAACAGACTGGAACAGAAAGAACGACAAGTCAGGAAGAAGACAAGAAGAGGGGGGAAACGGTTCCGGGGAAAGACCCTACAAACTAAGAACCAACCCCAAGAAGAAGGACCGAACCTCTTGAACGTTGTGAATCTATCCTCTACCACCCTATCCCCGGCACAGACTTCAGTACTTAGTAAAGGTTTATCCTTTGCCCCAACACACCATTTTAGCTTGTTCAACACACTATTAGACGTGAATACGTTTGTTCGCAAGCTAACCCTTAGGAGACATTTCGGGCCTGGAGGAGAGGGAACAGATCCAGCCCCCTCCCCCCCATAGAAATTACAGTGTTGATTTGAGGGACAATGGGGCACTGAAACAGGGTGTTTGTTTTGAGACGTTTAAGGAACTTTGTTGCCTTTCCGATTTGAGCATGTTAGAAAATGAGAGTATTAGGGAAAAAGCCCCAGAAGAGCCCCTAATTGGCAAGTCGTCCTTGATTAACAAAAAGAGTAATTCTGACTTTTATCCTCTACAGTCTAGATGCTCCTCAATGGATATGTTCCAGGACCTGGTGGAACAGGACCTTAAGAAATTGAATACCAGAGTTTCACATAGAAACAAATGGAACATCTCCCTCGAGGAACGGAAAGCTCTAATGTCCCTTAAGTCAGCCACTAATATTACTATACGGCAGGCAGATAAGGGAGGGAGTGTGGTTGTCATGAATACTGTTGATTATATAGCTGAGGCTAAGCGACAGTTGAATGATCATGAAACCTACTCCATCCTTTCCTATAACTCACAAGAAAAATTTACGAGAGCTATTGAAGAACTGGTGTCTTATGGTATATCTTTGGGAGTGGTGGACACACGTGATAGGGACCATTTGGTCAGACGCTCCCCAATTGTCCCTATCTTCCACCATCTCCCAAAGATACATAAATCCATCCATACACCAGAGGGAAGGCCCATAGTTGCCAGCATAGGATCGGCGAATGAGGGGCTTTCAGACTGGCTTGATTTGAACCTAAAACCTTTAGTCCCATTTTTGGGCTCATACATAAGGGACACGGGACATCTCATTGAAAAATTATCCACCCTCACTTGGTTGGATACATATCACTGGATTTCCATGGATGTTAAATCCTTATACTCCATGATCCCACACAATATGGGAATACAAGCCATTTCAGATACCCTGACGGAACCAAACACTTATACACCAGACTTCATTCACTTTAATTTACTGGTTCTTGAATTTTTATTAACACACAATTTCTTTCACTTCGACGGGGGTTACTACCTCCAGAGACGGGGCACTGCTATGGGGGCATCCTTTGCCCCTTCATATGCAAACCTGTATATGGGCCGTTGGGAACAGTGCCACGTCTATGGATGTGCTAACCCCTTTCGTGAGCACATAATTTGGTACGGCAGGTACATCGATGACCTGCTATTTATATGGGATGGTCCTTCAAGTTTAATTGATGAGTTTCATCAATATCTTAATACAAACCAATATAATCTCCAATTATCACTTGAACACCACAAGAAGACTATCACTTTTTTAGATTTAACTTTAATAAGGAACACAAGTACCAACCAAATAGACACTGAAATTTTTAGGAAACCTACGGCAGGCAACACTATTTTAAAGTATAACAGTTGTCATCCTAAACACACTTTGAATAGTATTCCTTATAGTCAATTTGTCAGATTTCGGAGAAATTGTAGTCAGGATGCCACCTTCGATCTTCAATCACGGCACTTGGGACACAGATTGCAAGATAGAGGATATCCTAAACATCTCATAAGAAGTGCATATGAGAAAGCAAAAATAGCACCTATATTGGGGAGAGAGAAAAAAGATATAAGACAACTGACTCAAGACCATGTAGACCAAATTAGGCCTGACAAACAAAAAATGTTTTTTGTCACCGAATATAGTGAGGAGTATGGCCATATCTGTAAGATCATCAAAAAATATTTACCTATTTTAAACGGTGATGTAAAAATGTCCGAAATCTTGGCTCAAACGGAGATTAAATGTGTCCCAAGAAAGGCTCCTACTCTAGGTAGCATGTTGGCACGAGCTTAGTCTCATCAGTTCCTCCTAATGTGGTTGATAACTGGTTAAAATTAAAAGGGACATACAAATGTGGGGCAAATACCTGTAAGACATGCCAAGTGATTTCTACTGGGCCAGAGTTCAAATCCAATGTATCAGGGCAAGTCTTCAAGAACACCGGGTTCTATAATTGCAATACTAGGAACGTGGTATACCTACTTGAGTGTAGTCACTGTAACAAGCAATCACTGCTCTCAGGAATATCTTTTAAGTATTTTATTATAATTGTTTCACTTGGTTTCAGATTTTAATTGATTTAAATAAAGATTTAATTTTACTATGAGCCCATTAGAGGGCACTATCACCTTGTGTATAAGAAACCCAGCTGTAGCAAGTGAACTGCTAACCTATGACTAAGGGATAACTCCCGAAACGCGTTAGGTTTTTCCAGCAGGAACTCCAATAAAACCCATTTTCAGAAGTGCCGTCTGCTTTACGAGTCTTTGTTATATTAAATTCCCCCAATTGTTTGTACAAACAAGCTTAAGCCGATGTTCCCATCAAGACAGTGTTCTTTGTATCAGTCCAAAGTTAGTTTAAAAGCGATGTATTCACATCTGCTGCTTAACTCTCTTAAATACTGAACTATTGGGAAGCCTTCAAGAGGCGGAATAATGAGAGAACTAACATTAAAAAGAAAAAACACCTTCACATATTATATGCACATATTCAGCAGTAATGGCGCTCATCCTATAGTTTAAAGAACAAAAAAGTTGAATATATAATTCAACTTTCTCAACACTGCAAAGATATAAGTTGGCAAAAATGCATTATAAGAAAAATGTTACACCTTTAGAGTGCACTTACATTCCTATAGTATTACATATTGTGTGATTAAAATGATCTGTTATTGATCTATAATAAACAAATGGAAAAATCTGGAATTGAATTAGGAGATAAGCTTTTCTCTGATGAATCTGACTCTAAATGAGAAAATCTTATATCACTGTTCTATAAAGTGAAAATTCATCAGAAACTGTTTTAGCTTTAAACTAAATCTCGCCCATAAGTTTTCACATGATAACCCATAAAAAAAAGTTTTCAAATTGATTTGAATCTGTGCAATAATTTGGCATATTAATTTTTATGGCTTACACAACAATTATCTAATTGAGCTAATAAAAATAAAACTATAACCATAAGAATAAATACATAACCTACACTAAATCTCGCCCATAAGTTTTCACATGATAACCCATAAAAAAAAGTTTTCAAATTGATTTGAATCTGTGCAATAATTTGGCATATTAATTTTTATGGCTTACACAACAATTATCTAATTGAGCTAATAAAAATAAAACTATAACCATAAGAATAAATACATAACCTACAGTTTAAATCATAATAAGTGACCTGTTAAAGAATCTTAACTAATTGGTATAGGTATAGGATTCATTATCCAGAAAGCTCCAAATTACAGAATGGCCATATCCCATAGACTCCATTATAAGCAAATAATTCTAATAATATATAAATGATTATCTTTTTCTCTGTAATAGTACAATAGTAGCATGTACTTGATCCCAACTAAGATATAATTAAGGATGTAATACTTGTTTGTACTTCAATAAACACCCATTTTTAAACCAGTGGCATAACTAGAGTGTGCCGGGCCCCCCTGCAAAAAAAATATTCAGAGGGGCTTTGCGCACCCCATCCTCCTTACGATCCTGCCTCTGCCCCGCCCATATCCTGCCCCAACTGCATCCAACTCCCGCCCAACTTGCTTCCCCCTTCCTCGCCCGTAAGAGAAAGTGGCTGAGGAGGAGGATTTTTTTATTAGCTATAGAGGAAGCAGACCCCACAGTCTAGGCCCCTCTGTTTTCCTGACTCTCTTGTGACTGTGGGGTCTGCTTCCTCTATAGTTATGCCACTGTTTTTATAACAAATCTGCCTGGATGATTGCTCTTTGAGTGTCTGTTCTACAAATGAATACGGTGATGTCCGCTGCCTCAAGCTGAAGGCTCAGGGCAGAGCACTTGAGCCTCCTCATACATGTGCTGAGTCTCCAAAAACTATTTTTGATGCTAGGATATAATTAATCCTTATTGGAGGCAAAACTATTGTATTGGGTTTGGTTAAAGTTTAAAGGATTTATCAGTACACTTAAAATATGGAGATACAAATTACAGAAAGATCCCTTATCCAGAAAACACCATGTTCCGAGCATTCTGGATAACAGGTCCCATATAATTATGATTTACATCATTTACTTTGAACTGCCATTTTTTGATGGCCTGTGTGTTCCCATGGAGATCACCTGACTGAGGCAGAACTCTGTAAATTATTTGACTGGTGTATCCTAGCATGTATGAATGCCCTTGGTTTGGTATAAGCACAGAAAGCAATATGAGTCAGGGAACAGCCCTTAGTAATATAAATGGCAGTTTTTCTATTTGGTTTTTATTTAGTTTATACAATGGCACACACCAGCAATATAGTTGAAAAGTGTGTTTTAATGAAAATGATCTATTTAGAAGTAGTATTTTACACATGGGCTGTTTTATGCAATATAATTTTATAGAGACCTGAAATCTTCAAGGGTATAGTTTTCTAGCATTGTTGACCTGTTTAAACAGGTCATGGATTCATTAAAGTAATTGATATTACTAGTACTATTGCTATTACTTTATTAGTGCTTGCTCAAACCAAAAAAACTTCTGCATCTAATGGCCCTATATGAGGTAATTATCTCTTCACTAGACTCTTGTGTGTAGTTGCAATTTCTGCTCTGCCACAAAAGCTTCAAACAGCTCAGACTTCAAACAGAGCCCCTTCCATTCTGGGTTTGCTTTACAAGATGGGATTATTCCCCATTTGCCTACCTTTACAGATTAATTTACCACATTACTTAAACAATACTTTATGCTGTGCCTCTACAGGATGAAGCTGTTGGGGATCTACATATTATTCATGCACTGCTGAGACATGCTGGGAGATACACATGCATAGCACAAACTGTGGTGGACCAAGCATCAGCTGTGGCATCTCTTCTCATTCGGGGTAACAATTTTGTTATGTAACCATGATTATGGCACTAATAGAAGATTAAGATAACAGAATATTTGAATCACAACCTGCAGGCAATATCATCTATGTTGTAAACCAAGTTCTGCAACCAGTGAAGAAGGTATTAATGGTAACAGAAGGCATCAAATACACTTCAAGCAATACTAAAAAAATAATGAGAAAACAATAATACTTATACAGTGAGCACTAAACTATGTTAACTATGTAGATGTTAACATACAGTTAACACTTTTATAAGAAACCTTTTTCACTTATATGAAAAAGGCTGCTGTTAAGGTTACTATTATTACTAATACTATTATTATGTAGCACATTTAATCTTTGTTTCAGAGAGATTTAAAGAATCTTAGTGAATATTGGATGGAGAAAACAAAGTTGACAAAGAAAATATTTTAGATGAATATTTAATATAAGTCTCATAAAATGAAATGTTATTTAAGGGGCAAAGTTTAGTATGTTTCTTGTAACAAACGTTACAACAAAAGTTGAGAAACTCGCCTCAGGCTGCAACAGCCTGCGCTAGTAACAAAAAGTGATCAATCAGCACTATTTTCTATTTGAAATATATGGGTTTGTAGATCTAGCTTCATCATTAACCTCAAAGCACCTATATTTTCTATATATTGTTTTATTTGTTTTCTGGCCACAGTGGGCCAGATTCATCTCATAATTCAGATCCGATTTTCCCACAGAGTAAGATGCAGTTCATTAAGAAAACCATATCTCACTGTTTCTCACATAAAAAAATAGTAACATGGTAATCCTGTCCATCAGGTAGGCCTAACAGCTAGTTGATGCAGAGGAAGCTTTCTGAAGCCGCTCCAATTTTCCTCAGAGGGGGATAAATTCAAGACTCCAAGATGGCAATCTAACCAGTGCTTGGATCAACTTGTACTAAGAGCTATTCAATAACCCTGTATTTTCTCATTCGCTAAAAAGCCATCCAACCCCTTCCTTAAGCTATCTAATGTATCTGCCATTATGACTATTTCAGATAGAGAATTCCACAACTTCACAGCTCTCATTGTAAAATAAACATTTTCTGCATATTAATATAAAACCTTCTTCTAATCAGAATGTATATATATTTATACATAGTTCAAATAGCAAAAAAGAAAAAGATGCACACCAGGATTTGTATACAAAAGATTAAAATTCCATATTTATTGATTTACATTAAAATTCGGCCAACGTTTCGGTCTGCTCCTAAGACCTTTGTCAAGACCATGTTTGTAGTAAATCCACCATGTTTAAATAGCTAAAACTTGTCACTCACCCAGTTGTGCACACCCCCGTAATCATGTGACTGTTAGAAAATCCAGCACCAAATAAGTGAAACACATTTGTGTAGTTACTGCAAAGTAAAAAGAGCTTTTGTTACACATAGATTGATACAGAATAAAACAAAACATACAGACCCATTAATGTGGAAACATTTTAGAAACATTTTAGAGATTAGTGGCAACTATGTAGCAAGTATATCACGATTAGCGCTGATTTAAAAAGCATGAGAAAGAGCAGTATTCATTCAATCCTGCAGGGGCAACAGTGTTGAGTTTACGGATCCAAAAGGTTTCACGCTGCAATAGCAATCTAGACCTATCACACCCTCGCTTCAACGGTGGGATATGGTCCATAGCTATGAACTTAAATGTGGGCAATCTATGGCCTTTTTCCAGAAAGTGTTTAGCCACAGGTTTGGTGGTATGGCCATCTCTAAACGCTGTGCTAATGGCCGAGCGATGCCCATCCATCCGTAGCCGCAATGTTTGGTCAGTTTTGCCTATGTAAGATAATCCACAAGGGCACGTGATCAAATATATTACATGGGTGGTGGTACAAGAAATATGGTGTCTAATATTTAGTCGTTTGCCAGTATGAGGATGAAAAAATGATGTGCCCGGATTCATATATCTGCAAGATGTACAATTTGGACATCTAAAGCAGCCAGGTTTCAATGTACTTAACCAACCCACAGGTTTCTTGGAATAGCACATAATCGGATCACTCTTAACCAACAAGTCCCTTAAATTGGTCCCCCGTTTGTAACACAACATTGGGGGCCCTGGAACCACTTGTCTCAAAGACTTATCCGCCTCAATAATTTTCCACTGATCCCTTAAATGATTACTGGCCATATTGGCACTCGTGTTATAAGTAGTTGTAAAAGTAAGTCTGGGCTCCTTTTGTGGTGGCTTACATGGATCAGCTGTCCTTAGTCTAGCAATAGAGAGGGCCTGTTGTAACAGGCCATCTGGGTAGCCACGCTCGTTAAAGCGGAGCCACATCTCCTCCAGCTGACACTCGGCAGCACGCTGGTCAGAATTATTTCTCAGTACCCTGCAGAATTGAGAAATAGGGAGGGATTTTTTCATTGAGGGTGGATGGCAACTGTCATAGTGAAGAAGTGTGTTTTTGCCAGTCGGTTTTCTGAAAAGAGTGAAATCTAATTGGTTATTGTGCAACCTCAATTCAATATCCAGAAATTGTATTGTATTAGGATGTATAGTGTAAGTGAATCTGACCGGGCTGTCCAATGCATTAAGTTCATTAACCATCTCGATGAATTCATCTTGGGATCCACGCCAGATGATCAGCATGTCATCGATATAGCGTTTGAGAAGAAAAATTTTTTCAGCAAACCGTGGGATTATGTGACATTGTTCATAATGGTGCATGAACAGATTAGCGTAGGCGGGCGCCATGGCAGCCCCCATCGCTGTCCCAGATGTCTGTAAATAAAAATTATTTTCAAAACGGAAATAGTTTAAAGTTAATGACAATTCCAATAATTCCAAAACAAAGGAGATCGGTGGACCACTGTATGCTGTAAATTCCAAAAGAGCATGTTTAATAGCAGCTAAACCTGCCGTATGGGGAATGATAGTATACAGGCTTACCACATCCATGGTCGCCAACAAATATGGCACATCCTGTATACAAGATACATTTTTAACACTTTCCAGGAGGTGAGGTGTGTCTCGTAGATATGTGGGAGTGGCACGAACTACTGGTTGTAGTAAAGTATCCAAATAGATCCCTATTGGATGTAGTAGTGAATCGCGGCCAGAAACTATCGGGCGACCCGGGGGCGACGATAAGCTTTTATGTACCTTGGGTAACGTATATAGGACTGGGCATTTAGGGAAATTTTGTTTTAAAAAATCCCCAAGACTGTTGTCTATTATATTCGCATGTATGGACTTATCGATCAATGCATCCACCTTGGCTTTAAACTTAACAACCGGATCCCCGGGTAACCATTTATATATAACACAGAATCAGACAATTGGTTCATAATTTCAAAACGATAGTCCTTATAATTCATAATAACTATGCCCCCGCCCTTGTCCACAGGTCGTATCACAATGTTAGTGTCAGACATTAAAGTCTTAATAGCCTCTCGTTCAGCCCTGGTAATATTATCATTCCGTATGTCATTGGTATCCCTTGCACCCTCAAACATTTCAACTCCCTGTTTATATAGCTTTATCATAGGGTTAGTCAATGGAGGAGTGAATTGGCTTTTCAATTTTAAAGATGTTGTTGGTATGGGATTGCTTGATGTATCTTTAAAATGCTCTTTAAAGAGATACTGACACCTGAAATTAAACTTTTTTTAACATCTATTATAATATTGGCTTTGCAAGCTACTTCTAACTTTGCCATAAAGTATTTGCATGATACTTTTACATTACCTGTCTGATCCCCCATGTTCCTGTATGAGGGGGCTGCCATGTTTGTGCAGCAGGAGTCCGTTAGCATTAGAAACTGTAACTAACAGGCTGAGATGGGACAGTCAGGTTGGCAAAGTCAGAGTGTCAGAGAGTCAGGCTTAGGAACTTCAACTAATAATTATATACAAAAACAAACCTCTCAGCAAAAAATGATCAACATGACCTACAGGTAACATTTAATGTACATTCATATGCTAAAATTCATTTTTTAGTGTCAGTATCACTTTAAGGGATAATGTACGGCAGAATTTAAAACAGTCAATTTCCCAATTGAAGTGATCAAAATGGCAAGAGGGGACAAATGACAAACCTCTTTGGAGAAGGTGTAATTCCGATGCCGTCAGCGAGTGTTGGGATAGATTGAAGATCGGCAGTTCTAATCCCTGTGTCGACATCTGCCTCTTGCGACCCCTCCGCGTGCGGCACTTCTTGTGCGACCTCGTCCTGTTGGCGGACGGTCCGTCATCTGGCTTGCGGTATCTAAAAAAATTGGAGCTGTTGAGCGTACGTTGGATTCGGCCCGAACAGGGCCCTGTTGTAAAGCTGTTGGCAGCGTGTTGTCATCCCCCTCTGAGTCTCCAGAACTTACATCCACCGAGCCAATTGGTTTGTTTAACTTCCAACACAGAGTTCTCCTCTGGCGTGTAAAATATTGAGGCGGCTGACGTTCCCCGCTGAGCCATCTGTCTACCCGGTGTGTCGCATAATCCTCATTTACTCGGCGGAGCATCTCACGTTTGAAGCGTAGGAGATCCTGTTTGTAGGCCTCCACTTTTTCTCCGATCCGGGTCACAAAATCACAATCCGTCGCGCTCCTCAACAAATCGGTGTGTTCCGATTCAAACGTAGCCAATGATTTGCGCACCTTGGTCAGCTCTCCCGAAACTTCTTCTACCACCAGGATCATCAAATTGAACGAACACCTATTCAACACTCCAATCCACTTCTTACAGAAGTCAGGATTTGTCCTGCCGATCGTAGGAATATTATGTATACGGAAACCATGAGGTATTCGTTTGGCCCGGTAGTAGTCAGACAAGAACAGGCCATGTAAGTCCAAATCTGTCTCTCTTTTTTTCAGGCGTTCCCATTCATTGATCTTGTACCACCACCCATGTAATATATTTGATCACGTGCCCTTGTGGATTATCTTACATAGGCAAAACTGACCAAACATTGCGGCTACGGATGGATGGGCATCGCTCGGCCATTAGCACAGCGTTTAGAGATGGCCATACCACCAAACCTGTGGCTAAACACTTTCTGGAAAAAGGCCATAGATTGCCCACATTTAAGTTCATAGCTATGGACCATATCCCACCGTTGAAGCGAGGGGGTGATAGATCTAGATTGCTATTGCAGCGTGAAACCTTTTGGATCCGTAAACTCAACACTGTTGCCCCTGCAGGATTGAATGAATACTGCTCTTTCTCATGCTTTTTAAATCAGCGCTAATCATGATATACTTGCTACATAGTTGCCACTAATCTCTAAAATGTTTCTAAAATGTTTCCACATTAATGGGTCTGTATGTTTTGTTTTATTCTGTATCAATCTATGTGTAACAAAAGCTCTTTTTACTTTGCAGTAACTACACAAATGTGTTTCACTTATTTGGTGCTGGATTTTCTAACAGTCACATGATTACGGGGGTGTGCACAACTGGGTGAGTGACAAGTTTTTAGCTATTTAAACATGGTGGATTTACTACAAACATGGTCTTGACAAAGGTCTTAGGAGCAGACCGAAACGTTGGCCGAATTTTAATGTAAATCAATAAATATGGAATTTTAATCTTTTGTATACAAATCCTGGTGTGCATCTTTTTCTTTTTTGCTATTTGGATAATTTTGCCAGTGAAGATAGCACCCAGGTATTGACCTAGAATCATGAATTACGGTGTGCGCTAAGAACTTCTGGACTGTGTATTTATACATAGTTGTCATAGCACCCATAAGAGCCTCTTCTCCAGTGTAAACAATCTCAACTTGGCCAGTCATTGTAATGAGACCTGGTGGTCTAGTGGGGTGGTGGGAATGCCCGTTGCTCTCCTTGCGGAGGCACCTTGTCTGTTTTTTCATTGCCCAATTTAGGTCTATTGTGAGATTGTTCCTGGGTGCGCTTATTGTCTGGTTTCCTGTTCTTGATCCTTGCCTGTCCCTGACCTCTGCTGATCCGCTGCCTGTACTGACCTTACCCTGTTACTGGCTATTCCTCCGGATCCTGAATTTGTACTGGTTTGACTCCAGCCTGTGTCCTTTACTACGCTTATGGGTCTTGATTTTGTCTGATTGGTATTGAACCCGGCCTGTTCCACAACTACGCTTACTCTTTCCCTGTCCTTCCTGACACACGTTCTGGTTCCTTTGCCTGCCCAAAACCATTGCCTTGGTTCTCTCACTATAAGACCTGGTGGCATCCGAGTAGCAAAGGGCTCCTCCCGATGTTAAAGGTGGCTGTTATAGGCAGAAGCGTTAGCCCTGACCAGAACCTTGACCTTTGTTTTGGGTTTGGGTTACTGCATGTGACATTATGTTGGGCCAGACATGGACACCGAAGGAGCAGCTGCTTCCCCTGCCACCACGGAAGCAATCCTGGCAAGTCTCTTCCAGCATCTCAGAGATGCATTAGGCCTATGAGGAAGTAGCAGACCAAACTTGTAAAGTATAAGTGACGTCACAGGAGAGCACCCTATTGCCGAACACAAGGGAATAGACGCTACAAGACGTTTTGCATTGAACCCAAGTGCGTGTTCTGGACTTATGCCAAAGGGGAGATTGAATGGAACATTTACATAGATATGTTTTATATCATAGACACCATGTGAGTTTATTTTAATACTTTGTTTTTAAAAATAAAAAAGTAGTTTTACACTAGTGCTGCTGCATATCATCTTACAGTACCAGAAGGGGAGCTATGTCCCAGGATACATTTTTATGTGCAAGCTGTAAAAGAGAATATTTGTGAGTAACCACCTGCATAAAAACAGGATTATATAAGAAAAGTTATTCTTACTTTTATGTGATGGTGGCGTTGCAACTTGAAGGGGTTTAACACATATGTGGTGCACGTAGTAATCTCCATAAAGCACAATACAGGGTGTTATTTACTAAACAATATTACCCTGTATATTTTTCCTTGTTTGTTCCTGTGCCTTTGGCGCTGGCTTTTATTTTAGATATTGGGATTTGGACTTGGAGGGATACAATAGTAAGCCGGACAAGGAGTGTGAACTTATTAAGACCTTGAAACTTTATTTTGGATTTAAGAGAGAATCAGCCATATGCTAAGATTGAAAAATGCATTATTGCGGTCTTTGTACACAAAAATGCTAAATTTGTGAGTTTTTACAAACAGAAAGACACATCATATATATGAATTCCATGCATCACTCACTGTGCATATCCATAGTGCTCAAATATAAATGATCATATAAATATATTGTTATATATTGTCGCTAGTCTACCGATTTTGATTCTCAACTAGGGATATATGATTCTCGCTCACAATGAGTAAGTCTCTCTTGGATTTAAATAAATACCTATTCATATCGAGCCTGGCCCAGAAGTTCCCCCTGGGCCTGACTTGAACCATTCAGATTCACTCAGGATATTAACCAGACCGCTTTATTTGAGGTATATATTTATACAGAGTAATATAATACAGAGTATTAAATAATAGCTCATACGTCCTGTAAGCTAGTGAGGACATGAAGGGAACAATTAGCAATACAACAAATGACCATTTTAACCATTTTTTCCATGGGGCTGATCCAGTGGCATCCAATCATCATCCTTGTTTTATCATAACTGTGTCACTATTTCCATCTTAGGGACAGACTCACAGTCTCAGTACAATAGCCAACTAAGGTACATCTACTGTGTCAGCACAGTGTCCAGAATAGTATTGGTGCTGTGGTTACTAAAACTATAAGTGTCTTTCTTACCCTTGCACTAAGAATACTTGTGACTTGAGACAACAGATGTAATCCTTGTTCTATGCAAACATTCTACAACCCTAATAAAAGAATGGCCTTTAACCTTGAGCTTCTTCTACAACACAGCAATTCTGTGTCATGTTCTTTGATCTTTGTTCTCTGATAATAACCACTTATGGCTTAAATAGAAAACCCTGATATCTACCCACACCACTACCCCCAACCACTAAGGACTGCTCTGATTGTTAGATACAACTATATGCAGTTGACACATATGATGTTTGATTCGCAGCTGATCAAATAAAAAATGTTATATGGCATGCATTTCAGTTGAATGTACATGGTTCCTTATACTAGCTCTTTATCCTTTATGAGTTGGCACCAAAATTGATTGGGATCAAGGACAACTGGTCGTTCTCCCTCTTGTTGCCCATTAGATCTGCCATTGAGCACTTGCATTTTCATACACTGTTTTGCCTATTTGATCTTCTTTGTCCTTGTGTCTTACCCACTACAGGACCACCTGGTCCTCCTGGAGGGGTGGGGGTAAAATATGTTGGAGAAACAACAGTTCAATTGAGTTGGAGCCGTGGATTTGATAATCATAGTCCTATAAGTCGCTATGTGGTGCAGATCAGGGAGCCACTCACAGAAACATGGATATTAGCACGGACAGGTCAGTACCCGTAAAGCAAAATTAAAATATCCAAGTGCTCCTTAAGTAAATTAATAATGTCATTAGCTGGAGCTGAAGGGCATCAAAGTGAAGTTGTGCCCTACTCGTAATAACGTAATATGGCGTGGTAAGTACAAAAACAGTATAAGTGGGTGTAGCATACGTAAAATAGTGTATATACAGAATGATATGAATGTTCTTCTTTCTATGGTCCTGACTATGACCTGGGCAAGTATGTTTTATTTAGCTTCTAATTAAGTTAACCATTAATTATTTGTGCACATTTTTATGCGAATGATACTTCCCCCATTCGATAAAATTCAAACTACAGCAAATAGCATGCTGTGTACTATCTGTAAAGTGGTACAGTTCAATTTGATGGTCAGTTTAAATCATGTGGAAATACACAATTTTCTTAATAATATACATGGGTTGCATATTTTGTTGTCAGTGGTTATGGAGGATATTACAACTTGTTTAAAATTGATTTAGTATGTTATATTAAATGGATCATTTTAAGTTTGAGACATTTATATCATTAAAAATTAAAAATGTCTTTTCTATTTTCTTTTGTGGGCTTTATATTTACTGAATAGACCTCAATTTGTTTCTATGTACAGATCCTCCTACTGTGGAGGGTAATGCAGAGTCAGCTCTTGTGGTTGGTCTAAATCAATGGACAGATTACTTGTTACGAGTAGTGGCCAGCAACATTTTGGGAGAAGGGGATCCTAGTGCCCCTTCTGCTTTGATCCGGACAAAAGAAGCTGGTAAGTTATTCAATTTGTGGTAAGTATGGAACGCTAATGCTCTTTTGGGATAAAACTGATAAGCACATAGAGCTTGTATTTAATGAGTGTAATGATGATATAATCTGTGCCTCAAATGTTATAACTAAGTGTTCAATCTAGAGATTAATGACACCTTTCACATTCATCTCCTTATATTTTATGTGCAACCAATTCCTTAACATTGTATAAATTAGACAGTGCCTATTTTTTAATTTTTCTGACTACAGCTCCCAATGTGGCTCCATCGGGAGTTGGTGGAGGGGGAGGAGCTCCAAATGAGTTGACCATTAACTGGAAGGTGAGTGACGGTGTATTAGGTAAAATTTTTATGCAGGCAATGTGGCTAGTGTGGCATTTATTCCAATCTACAATAAAGTTGGCTAATAAATAGCACACAAACTTTATAAAATATAATTTAAAAAATGTCATAAAACAATTACGATTGCTTCCCTTAGCACAGGGATGTCATTTTATTATAATATATATGAGTGATTTGTGAAAAAATGACTGACTATATAGAAAAAGGTGTACAATACTGCTGTCCAACTGTGCAATGGTGTTGCTGGTGTTTATAAAAAGGTAACTAATATTTTATAAATCACATTTGCACATTTTATGCTTTATCATTTAACATCAATAAGAATGAAAAGCACAGGCTTAAAATACAGCATATAAATCCTGGAATTTGCCTCACATTGATGGTTGTGGCAATGACAGGTTGTTAACGAACTAACACATTAATCAATTCAGATATATGTGTCAGTTTTCAGAATGAGTTAGAGTTAGCTCTAAATACATCTAGCAAAGAGACCAATGTATTAGACCTACTTAACAATCCAAATCTGACCCTGACTTCTGCGTAAAGAGAGAATGAGAGACAGAGACAGATTGTTGAAAGGGGAGTAGTAAAGAGTAACTTGTTTCAGAAACTGTATAATATTGATTATATTTAGAAAGATTTCCATGAGATGAAGCTTGTATTAAATGTTCTTTTTCCCAATACCCTTTAAGGATTTAGACAAGGGATCTCCAAGCTTTAAAACCCATGAGCAACATTCAGAAGTAAAAGTTGGGGAGCAACACTAGCATGAAAAAATGTTCCTGGGATGCCAAATAAGGGCTGTGATTGGCCATTTAGTAGCCCATATGTGGATTGTCAACCCACATTGAAGCTCTGTTTGGCAGCGCACCTTGTTTTTATGCAACTTAATCTAGCAAAGAGACCAATGTATTAGACCTACTTAACAATCCAAATCTGACCCTGACTTCTGCGTAAAGAGAGAATGAGAGACAGAGACAGATTGTTGAAAGGGGAGTAGTAAAGAGTAACTTGTTTCAGAAACTGTATAATATTGATTATATTTAGAAAGATTTCCATGAGATGAAGCTTGTATTAAATGTTCTTTTTCCCAATACCCTTTAAGGATTTAGACAAGGGATCTCCAAGCTTTAAAACCCATGAGCAACATTCAGAAGTAAAAGTTGGGGAGCAACACTAGCATGAAAAAATGTTCCTGGGATGCCAAATAAGGGCTGTGATTGGCCATTTAGTAGCCCATATGTGGATTGTCAACCCACATTGAAGCTCTGTTTGGCAGCGCACCTTGTTTTTATGCAACTTAATCTTGCCTCCAAGCCAGGAATTCAAAAATAAACACCTGCTTTGAGGCCACTGGGAGCAACATCCAAGGGGGTTAGAGAGCAACATGTTGCTCGTGAGCTACTGGTTGGGGATCACTGATTTAGACAAATCTTTTACTTACTGGAACAAGCCAATTTGGAGAAACCGCACACCTCACAAACCCAAACAGAGTTTCCTGGTGCTCAGTGGTAGGGGAATCGGCAAACGCCCAGCAAAGGTACGTAGAAGGATCACCGGCACACAGGAGTTTGGTTAAGCAGGACAAGCCCTTGCAATTTTATTAATGCAGTGCAACGTTTTGGGGCACGCCCCTTTGTCAAGCATAGTGTGGACGTAGTGCAGGCATTATTTAAACAGTGTTCAATTAACATACAATTAACAACCATGTGGTAAAAAAGTGTAAAACTTTATATAAATAATTACATACACAAAAATTTCAGACACAAGTCCCAGTGGCACTCTGCTTGTACGTACTTACTGGAACAAAACAGAACAGATTCGAACATCACTGTAAAATCTGTATATAGCGGAAATTGAGTCTGTTTGCCCTGAATTTGGTAGGCCAGGTGAATTGAGTTTTTGATCCATTGTTCCTATGGATTGTCAAAAATACTGGATAAATCAATCTAATTACTTTCTAAAGCCTCAGTCCAGGGGGTTAAGGACATATTCAAGGTGTGTCTGTATAGACAAGGCAAGCACCTTGTTTCTAACTTTCTTAATGGCACCTGCATTCACACACCCTTCAGATTAAGACTCTTAAAAGAAACTGCATTTATTCCATATTGACACCTCAGGTTCAGGCTGTAGGCATCCACACTAATGAATGATTTGACTTAGCGAGCAGTGCAATGATGGTACCTGCCTGCTGCATGTAAATACAGCTGTCCTTGACTGAGTGAGAGAGAGCTCTAGCATGGTTCTGACTGTCTGTGCCTGTTTCCTATGCCTGACCTACAGTGAGTGCCTTAAAGAAGAAATCAACCTGTAGGGAAAAACCCCCTACCCCCCACACCAGGTATCCCTCCCTCCTCCCCCCCCCCCCGGGGAGATGCCCCATACTCCATACTTACCCTTTGGCGCAGATTCAGTAAAGTTCCATGCGTCCATCTTCGGCTCCTCTGTAAGATGACTGAGAGATTGTTAATTCTGTGCAGGCGCAGTTGGAGCAGTTTGCCGGTTTGCAACAACTGCGCATGCACGGAATTACACGGAAATTGCTGATCTCTCAGTCAGCTTACAGAAGGAGCCTGAAGATGGATGCGTGGAACTTCACTGGAAGAATCCATATGGAGTATGGGGCATCTCCCCGGTGGGGTAGTTAGCCTGGGGGGAGGAGGGAGGGAGGTTTTTTTTTCCCCACAGGTGAGCTTGATCTGGGGGTTATTGTCAGGATTTGAAAGCTGTTGCTCTAGGGGTTTCCTTTTTTTTCAAAATTCACTTGAAAAAAGGTATAAAAAACGATGTAAAATAAACGGGTAATTTATCGGAAGTTCAGGCGGAAGTTGATCGAAGAAAAAGCATGTAAAAAAATTATGCCATTTTTTTTCATGGTGATGTCTGGCAATGTGTGACAAATTATTCTGCCGTTTTTCACACCACTTAATAAATCTGCCCCATAATGTTGGGTGTTCAGTGTCCTTTAATTATGTGGGATGATGTCATTTGGAGGCCCATTTAACAAAGGTCGAATTTCGAATGTAAATTTTCTGCCGAACTGAAATTTCGAATCGTATTCGAGTTGTATTCAAATCGAGTTTTTCTCCCAAAAAAAAACTTGAATGTCAGGAAGGCTATTAACATCTACAAATGGCTCAACTGACCTCTGACAGTGACTTGTAAATTAACCCACCAGGTTTTAGGTGGTGAATATTTAAATTAGGACTGTTTCCATGGTCCAGGTGTGATAAATCACATGTAAATCATCATGTAAATTTACATTTGAATTGGATGATTAAAATTCGAATGTATGAATTTTGACACTCAAAAATTCTAATTCAAATTTACTATTCAACCCTTGATAAATCTGCTCCCTAGTGTTGGACATTACTTTTCTGTTTAATGTTTGGAGGTTGGTGTCATTTGATGTTGGACATTGCTTTTCAATTTGAAATTTGGCAGTTAATAACAATAGTGACTTTCTTTGGGGCTGGGCCAAGGGGGCATAAGAAAACAGAGTAAGTCTCTAGAGAGAAAGTGGGTAAAGGAATCATGCACATCTGATCTACTGCTTAACCACCCTTCATAGTTGCCTATTTAATGTCCATAGAAAGATATGTTGCTGCTGTGTTACCATTGGACTTTAAAAAATAAATTGATAAAATGGTTTCTCTGCAGTGTTATGGCATGCTTCTGTTTTGTCACTGTTGAACTGGTTATGTCCTAGCCAGGTAATATTTCAATACCTGGACAAAGTCAAGTTTGTGGAGGGAAAGTTCACTGGTACTTTTGGGTCTTGGACACAGTGGAGGCAATGCAATATCTTAATTTAAAGGGGAACTAAAGTCTAAAATAGAATGATGCTAGAAATGCTGCATTTTGTATACTAAACATAAACATGAACTTACTGCAACAGAAGCCTAATTGAACAAATGATTTATGTTATCAAAGTTGGCGGTAGGGGGCTGTCATCTTGTAACTTTGTTATACATCTTTGTAAGCCAAGACCACACACATACTCAGTGTGGTCTGGGCTTCAGTTGGGAGATTAATCTTAGGGATCGTCATAAATTTTCAAAACAGCACAAGTCAAATAATTTCTGCCATAGAAACGATATAGCAAGACTGATTAATAATCAGAATATGCAGACTGCCCTGGGTCTGCAGATACAAATCTCTACACAGTCGCCGGCTGCTTTATAGGGAAACAAACAAAGCTGCTTGAGGTCAGGGAAGCAAGGTTGGGGGCCTCCCTCCTGCTGTTTCAAAGTATGATCATTTTCCTGCAGAGCAGTTAGGGACCATCGGAAAAAAATCTGCAGCTGTCGAGTAAAACAAAGGGGGTATGTCACTGCATACAGTCAGGTGTTTTATAAAACGGTACACATTTTTAAATTAAAGTATATTGGAGATAGATTTCTTTTTTATTAAATAAAGTAAAAATGGGATTTTATTTTTTTGCCTTTACATCCCCTTGAAAATCATAAACAAGTTTGGTTAACTCTGAGGCTATCCTGAGACCTCTTTGTCCACATAAAAATGCACAGAGGCAGTATACAGAGAGAATTACAATTTCCAAAACCCTTTGGGCTGAGGTAATGGCAACCATGAAGGCCACATTTCAAGAAAGAAACTTTAGGCTGACTGAATGCAGTTCAAATGGTGCTTTCTAGAGAGCTCTCTTGAAAATAGATGGAAATGGTGGGGTGGAAATGCTGAGTATCCTGAATGAAAGTCTTAACATCCTGCAAAAGTGTCAGTGGTGGTTACAGCAAGACGGAATGGGTAGAATTATGTACCTTTAAGGAGCTGTCTAAGACACAATCATATCAGCTGAGGAAAATTATATCTTTCTGTTTGCTGCAGGTAATCTCTTTTTTTTCTAGCCTGCAACAGGGAGTCAGAATGAGGGAGAAACAAACCAGAGACCCCAAAATGCAAGATGGCTCAATTGGGGGAATATAAGGCATGACTGAAACCCAGATGCTGACAGTCCATATGATATGCAGAAGCATAAGAGCCTGCTCGATCGTGCCCCAGTGTAGAGAGTGTGAAAAGTCGGTACTGCAGTATGCTTATTATTTAACCCAGAATTAAGGATGAGCTAAATAGTTGCTGGATTTTTCAGAGAAACAAACACATATACTGAATAGTAAAAACGTGTCTTGCAGTGTTAAAAATTGTCACACAGTCTGAAAAATTGTCACATGAAAACGCTGTTTGACTATAATGCATTGCCACAAGCTGTCAGACTTTCTCCTTCTTTCCAAACTTCCAAGCGCTCCTTAAAGACCCACCTGTGTATCAACCCATTGGTGTATCAAAAATGACAAAGTGTTTATATAATCCTAATGTCTCAATTGTACCCTAACCTTTAGTTTGTAAACTCTAATCTCTAGGTCCTTCTAACCCTATTGTACTCTGTAATCCCTGTTTGTTATCCACCATGTTTTCCCTGTTTGCTATAACTGCAGTAAAGCACTGCGTATCTTGACAGCGCTATATAAATAAATGATGATGAAATGATGATTTATCAAAAACTGAAGAGGGAGAACATTTAGTTGGGAAGAGGTGGAGAATTATCCCTGTTAAGTTTTATTGTATTGTTATCCTGACTCCTTAGATGGAAGCCAGAGTTAAGCCTTTGGTAGACCACATGCTTTTTAGGGACAACCATGAAAAAAGATTATTAATGTGAAACAGCTGATATTCATTATTTATTGTTTGTTCTAATTAAAAAATCCAGATGGATAATAATTTCATCTTTCTGGTTTCAGTATTGTGACCCATGAATCAAAATTTTTTTGTAACAAAAATGTATTGCAAAGAGTTGTTAGTTGTATTTTGAATAGTATTACTTTGACCATTATATGTTTCTATATACAGATGAAGCCACTTGGATTTGTGAGTTAAATGCGTCATGACTCAGGGGTAATTGAAGAAACTGTGTTATCTTAAGTCATCTTAACTCATTTAATGCATTTAACCTTTTCATTAGCATACCAAAGCTCCATTGTTCACAATGGTGAATGCTTTAATTAGATGGGATGTTGTGACGCAGTTTTCTGTGTTAAATGAGATAAATGGGATATCTGTGTTTAGATATTCTGTGTCAAACAGACAAACCAAAGTGGCTGCATCTGTAATATTAGCAGTAATAAGAATACTTGTTGCCTAAAGTACTTCAAGATATAGCCCATGCATAGTTTTATAAGTAATGTAAATAAATCTAATTATAGATCACTTTTTATTGCAAGATAATGTTCTGCTTTATTTTTTTCCCTTTCTTCCAAACTTTGCACTGTAGTGGTAGGAGAACTCTAGAGACTACAAATGCATGAAATACCTTCTTAATTAACATAGAAAAATAATCACATGCCTTTTTGTTGCAGCCAATTGGAAGGCAATACCAAAATGGAGATGACTTTGGATACATTATTGCATTCAAAAGAAAAAATGAGACCACATGGCAAACAGTTAGCGTTCCGGGGGAGCAGTCACAGCAGTATGTGTACCGTAATGAGACCATTTCTGCCTATACCCCTTTTGATGTCAAGATCCAAGGATATAACCGTAAGGGAGAGGGTCCTTTCAGTCGAGACACTACTGTTTATTCAGCAGAGGAAGGTATATGTTACCAATGTCTATATTTGGGCTGAAGCAAAAGACAAGGAACGTATTAGTCAAATTGATTGCATACAGTGCCTTTAAATTCTTAAAGAGGCAGTCTATTCCCTTTTTGACCATTAAGGTGACTAAAGACACACATATACATCTACATATAGAAACCTGTATTAACTGCTATTTGATCTAGATGAAGGCAAAGACACCAGTCCCTGGATCAACTAGTACTTTGAGCTATCTTCCATAACCCTGTATTTCCTCAATTGCTAAAAAGCCATCCAACACTATATTGAATCTATCTAATGTATAAGCTAGTGCAACTGATTCAGGGATAGAATTCCACAAATTCACAGCTCTCATTGTAAAAAATAAAAACAATTTCTGAATATCTAGACCAGTGATCCCCAACCAGTGGCTCTCGAGCAACATGTTGCTCACCAACCCATTGGATGTTGGTTCCATGAAAACCATATACTGCCCTGCTGAGAGAGTAAATTAGTTCCAAGTGAAATTTGTCTGCAGGTTAGTGTTCATTGAAGAACGTATACTATTAGACCAAAAATAAATACAGTCTGCTGGGCCAAACAAGAAGACCTGAAGGCCCTGTTGACTGAAAGCTAACCAGTTCAGACACAGTTAAGAGTAGTTACCACCTAAAACGTAACTTTTAATCCATGTAATTAAAACCAAAACACACACCACCAACAAACTGAATAGCAACAAGACTCCATAGTGAAAGTGATGAAGTCCGGGAAAAGTGTCCCTAAAACCATTTAAAAACCAGGCTATAGGTGGAACGGTGAACAGCACAACTTATACCATCTCAAATGTGCTTTCTGCAAACAGTTTAAGCAATGGATGCCAGTCGCAATCCCAGAACCCTCCCTTCCAAAAGTTCCCCAGACAAATTTTCCTACCTAGCTACGTGGGGAGCAAGAGGGAGCTAGTCACCCACCGTCCACCTATGCCACAAGCCCGATGCGTTTTGCCGTTTGCGCGGCTTCTTCAGGGGCATAAGTGCTGGGTGTGTGTCAAAATGCGGTTTAAATAGCCGCCTCTAGCCGTTTGTCTAACTCAGCGCTTCTAAATGGCGTCATTTCCGGTTGCGCATGTAGTGAATACCCTTAGGCGCTTCAATATATCTATTGCGCATGCGCTGCCCAAACTTGCGTATTGTGATCAATGGGTAGTGCGCATATGTCACCTCCGGTTGCGCATGTGGTTGAAGTCTTCAGACGCTTCATTTAGTCAATGCGCCTGCACTGCCCACACTTACGCGTGATGGTCTGTATGTCATGCGCACATTTTTCCTCATACCGTTGCAACTTGCGCATGCGTACCCCATACATAGCTCGTTGCTATAGTGAATGGGGCCAGTAAAGTATCCAAAACATGAATAGTCAATGACTGATCCGAAACGGAGGCCCCTCTATTTGAATTACTAGTGCTAGGGGGCAAAGGCGAGCTAGGGACCGCTTAATGTTGTTTAAAAGGAACAAAACATACAGTTTTTTTTATTATATATGAATAGCTACTTGAAATTATTCCTCAAATGGTTCTTAGTAGGTTACTGTATGAGAAAAAAATTTATTTATAAAAATGGAGAGAAGGTAAAGCCCTCATTCAGGCCATACGGTACTTTGGTATTTAACCAATAAATCCATTGTGCTTCACGCTGCAATAATTTCCTGTCAATGTCACCAACCCGCATTGTAGGGTTGATGTGATCCACTGCTGTGAATTAACATCTCAATCTTGCCATTGTGTATTTCATTAATGTGTCTTGCTACCGATGTATTTCTCCTATGCTTAACATCTCCCACATGCTCAAGGATTCTTCTCCTAAATTCACGTTTTGTTTTGCCAACATAACGTTTCCCACATCCACAATTCATCAAGTATATTACTCCTGATGTCTTGCAATTCATGAAATGCTTTAAGGTGTAAGTAGGGATGTCCAATCTTCCAAGGCATGTCAATGCTTTTTCGATAAAAGGGCAGGCCTGACACCCACACATTTATAACAGCCTTTTGTTTTATTTTCCAGCCATGTCGGCTTAGCATGATTGCCGAGATGACTGTGTACCAATTGATCACATAGATTTTTGCTACGTCTGAAAGTGATTGTGGGGTTGCTCCCAATTACTTCTGATATATCTTTGTCCTGCTCTAGAATATGCCAGTGTTTGCATAGAATCTGGCGAATCTCTTTATGTTCAGAACTGTAGTTCCCTATGAACCTTATCACTTTCTGATTCTCACTGGAGATAGATGGTTGGCTGTTCACTAGTGACTTCCTAGGAACAAGAAGGTGACAAGGAAGTGCCACCATTTAGAAGCGCTGAGTTAGACGAACAGCTAGAGGCGGCTATTTAAACCGCATTTTGACACACACCCGGCACTTATGCCCCTGAAGAAGCCGCGCAAACGGCAAAACGCGTTGGGCTTGTGGCATAGGTGGACGGTGGGCGACTAGCTCCCACTTGCTCCCCATGTAGCTAGGTAGGAGAATTTGTCTGGGGAACTTTTGGAAGGGAGGGTTCTGGGATTGCGACTGGCATCCATTGCTTAAACTGTTTGCAGAAAGCACACTGTCAATAGAGATGGTATAAGTTGTGCTGTTCACCGTTCCACCTATAGCCTGGTTTTTAAATGGTTTTAGGGACACTTTTCCCGGACTTCATCACTTTCACTATGGAGTCTTGTTGTTATTCAGTTTGTTGGTGGTGTTTGTTTTGGTTTTAATTACATGGATTAAAAGTTACGTTTTAGCTGGTAACTACTCTTAACTGTGTCTGAACTGGTTAGCTTTCAGTCAACAGGGCCTTCAGGTCTTCTTGTTTGGCACAGCAGACTGTATTTATTTTTTGGTCTAATTGCATGAAAACCAGCCTCCTTTAGGTTGTCAGTCCACATTGGGACAGCCAATAGCCACAGCTGTTAGTTGGCACCTTCAGGAACTTTATGCATGCTTATGTTGCTCTCCAACTTCTTTTACATTTGAATGTGCCTCATGGGTAAAAAAGACCCCTCATCTAGACAGAACAACCCCACTGCCCAGCTTGTTACTTAACTCATCATAAAAAGCTATCATGCTGATTACTGCTCATAATGCCATTCTCCAGGACATTTTTTTGAATGTGATCCCTTAACAAGCCTTCAAATAATTTGCCCACCACAGATGTTAAATTTACTGAACCATAATTGACAGGCTGAGATTGTAAACCCTTTTTACATATGGGAATTACATCAGCTTTCCTCCAATCCATAGGTACCATATCAGATGAAAGCGAGTCTGAGAAAATCAGAAATAGAGTCCGGTCTAAAGCTGAACTAAGTTCTCTCAATACACAAGGGTGTATTCCATCTGGCCCTGGTGCCTTATTTACATTTATTTGGAGTAAAACTTTATATACCACGTCCTGCATCAGCCACTGATTAGATTGAGCTGATCCAACAGTACAGCTATCGGGGGGGTCTTGGAACTCCTCTATTGTATACAGTGGAAGATAATAGAAAGCATGAACTTTTGAAATATAAGGACAAGCTTACCACTTTCCAAAAGTAGTCCGGGTGCTCATGCTCCAAACCCTCAGCAAAGGGGGAATACATACAAAAAATGAAATTTGATCAAAAGTAGTACAAAAATCTTTATTTACATTTTGTATAAAAAATAATATATTCTTATGGATGATGTAATCCTTTTCGTTATTGTGTCTGGTTCCACTTCAGAGTTAAGGCCCCGCCAGACCTGCAGACTTTCATAATTATAACATAGGACTCTGGAGAACCAAAGTGTTGATTCAGTGATTCATTTTATTCATACAGTGCACATTTATTCATACAGTGCACAGTATGAATAAAATGAATCACTGAATCAACACTTTGGTTCTCCAGAGTCCTATGTTATAATTATAAAAAATAATAGCCTGACGTGTTTCGGACTTAATCATAGGCTTTATCTATTGTATACACTGAAGAAAATAATTGTAATTACTATATTTAAATGATCTGAACATACTGTATGGGACTATGCAAACAGCCAGTTTAGTATTATGTTTTTTTAATTTACTTATTTGCCTGATAATCTGTATTCACAATAAATTCTCAGAGATGGCACCCTAATCTGAGAAAAAATGGGAATAAAAATAAAGATCAAGTCAAGTGGATTTTATTGTAATTTCAGCCATATACAGTAAATACTGTACATAGTTAACATTGTTGGAGATACTAGAAATTATTAGATGTATTTACAGGGCAAACTATCCTATGCTTTCAAGGATAGCAAGCATTGCTGGGCCAATTATCCATAATTAACAGTAGGGAATAGATGCCGAATTAAAGCACAAATGAAAGCTATTTACCTAAAATTTAAGCACTGTCTCATTGCTAGGGTTGCATGTGACATAACCCTAAAAAACACAACATGGCTGCCTTCACTGGTACAAAGTAGCTAAAAAATTATTTTGAAAGCTTCTGAAGCATCTCAATTTACAACCACATAGCTGCATTGTTATTACATACTGAGTTATTTAATTTTTGTCTTTGACTAATCCTTTAACAGGACAATGATTTTGTCTTTCCTGCCTCAGCCCACTGATTGGGTCATATAGATGGACTGCATTGACGGCCTTGGCCGATGGAGACTAACTGAGGGACATAATTTTCCCATAAATGAGGAATTGCTTCAGCCTCCTACATAAGTTACCCAAGAGACCATTGGCCTATAGGCATCCATATGGGCCAATTCACAGACAAAAAGTACCCATATAGCTAGGTCTAAACTATCACCCATAATCAGAATTCAATAAGGGCAAAAGGCGGCACTTTGAGGAACAATTCACTAAATAAACTTCCATTGAATAATAGATATGGGCCCTTTCAGAGGGTGGGCAGATACACAGATACATTTGAGCATCCTAAACATACCACTATAAGTTCCTGGTTCTGAGAGGTCAAAGGAGATCTTTGGACCTTATCGAGGAACCAGGGCATGCATGAAAATATAAGAGAAAATGTTTTGGTCCTTTATAAAGGACTAAAGTTTGCCCCCAGATGCGGACCCAATACATTTTAAATATACAGTATACTGATGTACATAAATGTGTCCAACAACTTAATTTAAAAAGGCACTATTGAGAACTAGAGGAGAGGAAACACAAACATCACAAGAAGGTACCCCATTAAAAACTCTCACATTTGATTTCCCTAAGTTTAAGATGAATAATATTTGTCCCAAGTTCTATCATAAATTGGTACAAAATTATAATTTTGTACCAATTTATGGTAGAACTTGGGATACAACATTTGTTCAGTAAACCTTGGTTTATTGAAAAATGCCCTACAAGCCCTAATGGACAAGCAGACAAAGGATGGTTGGTTTTACAGGATGTGTGACTATTAAAGAAAAGTTTGGAAAATTCTAAGAGATGGCATTACAAGGTACAAGGTATTACTATCTCTTAGAATTTTCCAAACTTCTTTCAAAGGACATGCTATGGTCAAGTGTCCAATAATGAAATTTTGTTAAATTTTGGTTTATCCAACTCCCCAGATTAGCTATTTATTATCATACAATATATTTGTTAAATATGATTGGAGTACTTCCTTGGAAAGCATCTTATCATTGGCTAAGCTGTGTATAATGATACACATGCATTTCACATGATATGGCTGCCTAAACCCTTGAAGAAGAATCTGGCTGCTGAGAGCCCATATACAGACACACTGCAAGAATTTTTAGTGAGGGGCATACAATTCATTCTTATATATGGCAATATGGGAGGACAAATATATCTTGGGGTCAGTGAGATTCAAAGCCCACATTATGACCTATATGAGATACAGTACATTGATGATTTGTTATTTGTGTACGATGAGTTTATGGATTACATCAACACTAATGATTATAATCTTCGGTTTATGACACCTACAGAAGAAACACATTACGTATATGTAACACTTTTTATTAATCATGAATGGGCTGAGAGTAAATTCCTTTGTAAGCCCACTGAAAGAAATGGTCATTTACTACACGACTCTAGTGGCCATGAATTGAATTCTATTAGAAATATTCCCAAGGGACAATGCCACTGGGCAAATAAAAATTAGAAATTAGATATTTCTAGAAGGCAGGTTTAAAAACAATGTTATAGCACATGGTGGGTTAGGAAATCAAAAGTGTTAGCCTCCAATAGAAAGAGAAATGAGCTTAGTAGTTAAGGCATGCCCAAGGAAAGCTTTTTTTTATCTTTAACACTAAATGTAATGATGCCTCTAAATAAAAAAAAAATATATAGTAATTAGACATTGACATGTGTTGCTAGCAGATCCCCTGTTCGGCCTGGTGGTTACAGAAAAGCCCCAAGTAACTTTTAAGAAAGCCAAAACTGTAAAAAACCTGTTGTTACTTTTCAAGGTATGGGATGTGGTTAATAAACTAGAGGGACACATTGGCCTTAAGGGTACATGTAAGTGCTCTAATAAAAGATGTGTCACTTTCAAATATGTTTACCCCAACAACACAGTAAAATTGACCATTACAGTTTGAAGAGACATTTGTCTGACCCACTGCTCGATTGCCATTGAAATGCATAAGGGTCTATTGTGAGATTTTGTTCCCTGTCCACTGAGCTGGAAATCATATGACAAAATAAATTACCCAATGTGTCATTACCATGAGATACTGTATGCCAGATAAACCATTCACGTACATTGAGAACAGTCTACAGTCTCAATTCAGTTAATTATTTTTTCATTTTCATGGTACTTTATTATGTAAAGTAGCTTTGTTTGGGTTTAACCAGTGTCAAGAATTGTCATATATACTGTACTGTATAACATTACAGAAGTGCAATCCTATAAATGGTCCATTTGAAAAAGGGTATGTAAGACCTGAACCATGTTGTGTAGTAGTCTTTAATAAATCACAGCATTTTGCTACTTTGGAGTGCTTTCCTCTTACTATATTAATTGACCAATCCTATAACAAACTATACTTCATACATTTATACTTCGTTCCTTCTAGAGCCCACAATGTTTCCTTCTGAAGTTAAGGCTACAGCAATTTCCTCTTCAGACATAGAGGTGACATGGAACTCTGTACAAGCTTTGAAAGGTGTTCTGTTGGGATATGAGGTGAGGTACATAATTACTTAAATTAAGCTTTATAATGGATCTGATGCTTGGAGGCCCTTTTATTAAAGGTTCGATTTTAGTGGTATTGGAACTTTTTGAAACAACAATTAAACTCCATTTCTCTAAAAGCACGAATAGCATGAAAGTTATAAGAAGATTCGAATATAAAATTTGAACAAATGAAAAAAAAGCTAAATGATCTGATAACAATACGAATCTCTCTAAAACCAATAAAAATTAGAGATTTCGAACTACTATCGAAAAAAACCCCGGAAACCTCTAAAAGTCTGAATGGTTAAAAAAAAAGTTCCAATTGGATCAGCTCCTGTTGACTTCTATGGGACCTCGACTGTTTTTACTTGGTGAAGTTCTAGATGTTTTTATACTTAATACATTTTGAATTTTTAGAGTTTTAGAGAAATTTTAAAAAACCAAACATTTTTAGAGAAAGAATAAGATTTGTGGAAAATAAGTATTTTTCGGCTCCTCGGTAAGAGATCAGCAATTTCCGTGTAATTCCGCTCATGGGCAATTGTCGCAAACCGTCAAACTGCTCCAACTGCGCATGCGCAGAAATTCTGATCTCTCAGTCAGCTTACAGAGGAGCCGGAAGATGGACGCGATGGAACTTCGCTGGAAGAATCTGCGTCGAGGAGGGGGGTAGGTCTACCTGAGGTGGGGGATAAGGTTTTTTTTCCCACAGGTTGATTTCTCCTTTAAATAGACACATTATGACCAGATTATAGACACCTGGCCTTAATGAGAGTGAGAGTGGAGACAGCAGAGGTAGTAAGTGTCAGGTGTTTGTATGAACAGTCAGAACCAGTGAACTCACAATGCCTCCAGTGTTCAGCAGGGTACTACACCTGATGAATGTCATGCAGGCCAGGGTTGGAATCTGTCTGGGGTGCTCCGCTCCCTGTCCAAGATGGCGTCGCCTAGTGCTATGCACTGACGTCATCTCTCCTGCGCGAAATTTGAAAATAAAAGACCTTCGAGGTCACAGGTTTAATGCCCTATAATAGGATTTACTTAGTGTATTCCTGGGTGTTCCTAAATTGTTCCTAATTATATTCCTAATTATATTTCTGGACTTTGACTCTTGCCTGAACCAGTTACTACGATCCTTTGCTGCCTGCCAATTAAACTATTGCCTCAATCTGAATGTGATTACTCCTGATCCTTATTGGTTACCATGAATTTGAACTTAACCCTAATGCTTCCTGGTCCCGACTTCTCTTGGAGCTGATAGGCCCCTGACAGTATTATCGGGCCATGAACCCCACTGAGGAAGCTCCACCTGATGTGGAAAGAATTCTCCGGGAGGTTGGCGACTCGCATGGGTCAAGTGTTAGAGGCCCTTCTCTCTCTGATGCCATCAATTTTTCCGGTCGCAGGAAATCCTCCCGCTACAGTTGTTCCCCCTCCAGTGACCTCTTCAGTTGGTGAGCCTCACATTCCTCCACCACATCACTATAATGGAGATCCTCACGTCTGCAGAAGTTTTGTGACGCAATGCTTAATCCAATTCGAGATTTAACCCTAACAGTGCTCCAGTGAACGAGCCAAGGTGGGGTATGTGTACAGATTGGAGGGTGAACCGCTAGAGTGGGCAACACCTGTTTGGGAGAAGAGTTCTCCTCTGACCTTTGATGCCAAACCTTTCCTCCAGACCTTCCGAACTGTGTTTGATGATCCGGGTCGTATTGCTAATGCCTCTTCCCAACACCTACAGATCCTGCAGGGGAATCAAAGTGCCAGTGAGTATGCTATTGTCTTTAGAAACTTGATGGTCGAAACCAACTGGAATAATGAGGCTTATGGAACTGTTTTCTATCAAGGCTCATCTAGCAGCCTCAAAGATGACCTAGTCTCCAGGGATCTTCCTGAACAATTGGAAGAATTGATTGCTCTTGCCATCAAGGTAAACACCCGACTCAGGGAGCATCAATCCAATAAGAAGTGTAGCAGAAGATTCCTGCCTGTTCTGGCACCTCAGTTTTAGAGACCACTCATTCCTGCTTCTGTTTCTCCTCCTCTTGTCACTCCTCCAGAGGACCAAATGCATCTCTCCGAATAAGAGAAACTCTGGAGAAGTTTGGCTGGACTATTATTATTATTATTATTATTATTATTATTATTATTAATAATAACATGTATTCATATAGTGCCAACATATTGCATAGCACTGTAAAGTAAATGTGATTATACAACTAAATCACATGAATTATATACATAGAACATATGGAGTTACATACATCACAATCAATACAGGTACAAAAAGGTGAGGAAGGCCCTATGCATTGGCATACACTCAAAAGGGAAGGGAGTAATGCACAAGGTGTCGGAGTGGGCAAGATCGAATTAAGTGAGTGAGAAATGTGGTATTGTATGTGGTGTTGCATTTGGTAGTTAAGCAGAGTGAGGGTAGGCTTCTCGAAAGAATTGCGTTTTAAGAGATTTCTTGAAAGCAGAAAGGTTGGGAGAAATTCGGACAGACCGTGGGAGAGAGTTCCAGAGGAGGGGTGCAGCCCTTGCAAAGTCTTGAATGCGAGCATGTGAGGAGGTATTGAGAGAAGAGTTGAGTAGCAGGTCCGTAGAGGAGCGTAGTAAGCGGCTGGGTTAGTATATAGAGATCGCTTCAGACATGTAGGGTGGGGCAGAGTTATGAAGTGCTTTGAAAGTCAGTGTCATTAATTTGAATTTGATTCTGAAAGGTAACGGAAGCCAGTGCAGGGATTGACAGAATGGCGAGGCAGAGGAGAAGCGATTGCTGAGGTGTATGAGCCTCGCAGCAGTGTTCATTATGGACTGGAGAGGTGACAGTCTCTGGAGGGGAAGGCCAATTAAAAGAGAGTTACAGTAGTATAGACATGATATGATTAGAGAGTGAATAAGAATTTTGGCAGTATCTTGGGTGATAAATGATTGTATTTTGTATATGTTCCCTAGGTGGAAGTGTCATGATTTAATAAGTTACTGGATATGAGGAGTGAATGGCAGGGCAGAATCTAGGATAACCCCAAGGCACCGGGCCTGGGGAGAGGGGGGTGATAGTGGAACTGTTAACTATGATGGATACTTCCGGGATGTTACTGGTGTTAGTTGGAGGAAAGATAACCATTTCAGTTTTAGAGAGGTTTAATTTAAGGTAGCGTTGCGTCATCCAGGTAGAGACAGCGGACAGGCAGGAGGAGACGCGAGTTAGGAGTTCTGGGTTGAGATCAGGAGATGAGAGATATATCTGAGTATCATCAGCATAGAGGTGGTAGTGGAAACCATACGAGTTGATTAATTTGCCGAGGGAGGAAGTATAGAGGGAGAATAGTAATGGTCCCAGGACAGAGCCTTGAGGAACTTCAACAGAAAGAGGTAGGGGAGAAGACACTGAAGGAACGATTGGTGATGTAAGAAGAGAACTAGGACAGGGCTGTGTCAAGAAGGCCAAGCGAATGGATGGACTGGAGGAGGAGAGGGTGATCTACAGTGTCAAATGCGGCTGAGAGATCAAGCAGCATTAGTAGTGAGAAATGATTGTTGGCTTTAGCGGTTAAATGGTCATTAGTTAGTCAGGGCAGTTTCCGTGGAGTGGCTTAAAACCAGATTGTAGGGGGTCCAGCAGGTTATTGTCAGAGAGGAATGAGGTTAGTCGTTTGTAGACTAGGCGCTCAAGTAGTTTAGAGATGAAAGGTAGCAGAGAGATAGGTCGGAGGTTGTCAAGATTGGAGGGATCAAGAGAGGGTTTTTTTCAGAATGGGGGTGACAAGAGCATGTTTTAGTTGTGAAGGAAACAGTCCAGTTGAGAGCGAAAGATTAAATAGGTGAGTTAAGGCTTTGATTAGACAAGGATTGGTATTGCGGAGAAGTTTTGAGGGAATTAGATCAGGCAGGTGGTAAGGTGAGAAGAGGCCAAAAGCTTTGAGACTTCCTCATCAATGACAGGGGTGAAGGAGCACAGGAGAGAGTGGGGAGTGTGGAGGGAGGGTGAAGTCTAGGGGGGGGTGAGTAGTGTAATGTCCCTTCTGATAGTGTCAATTTTGTTTTTGAAGTGCTCAGCAATATCTTGAGCAGAGACAGATGTGCATGGAGGGGGTGGAGAAGGGGAAAGGAGGGTGTTAAAGGTGGGGAAAAGTTGTGCTGGTTTTTTAGAAAGGGAGTTGATGAGTGAAGTAAAGTATATTTGTTTGGCTTGGAAGAGGCTGGTGTTATAGGAGCGCAGGGCAGATTTGTAGCTCCAAAAGTCTGATTCTGAACAGGATTTGCACCAGCGACGCTCAAGTGCACATGAGTGTCTTTGGAGCGCTTTTATATGAGCAGTATGCCAAGGTTGAAGTGGTTTGGGTCTAGAACGTTTAGTTTTTATAGGAGCAAGCTCATTTAGTGGTGAGAGTACTATAGTAGACAGAGGTAGCCATATTAGGACATGAGATAGCTGAGATATTAGAGTGAAGAGAGTCAAAGGAAGAAGAGAGATGTGAGACGTCTACAGCTTGCAAGAGGGGAAATGGTGAGTTAGTAAAATTGGTGGTTGTACAGAGTCTGGTAAATATGAGATCCAGAGCATTACCATTGGAGTGAGAGGGGGAGTCTGAGCACAAAGATAAGCCTAGGGAGGAGGTTAGTGAAAGAAGTTTAGAGACAGAAGAGTTGTTAA
Organism: Xenopus petersii; assembly: GCA_038501925.1. Taxonomy (NCBI): domain Eukaryota; kingdom Metazoa; phylum Chordata; class Amphibia; order Anura; family Pipidae; genus Xenopus; species Xenopus petersii. The sequence goes on from CM076674.1 coordinate 125,199,331, forward strand.
TGTTGTAACGGGTATATTAAAGTCACCTAATATGATGGATGAGATGTTAGATGAAAGAAAGTAAGGAAGTCAGGCAGCAAAGTTGTCCAGAAATTGTGCAGTTGGTCTTAGTGGTCGATATATAACAGCAATGCAGAGTGAAACAGGAGAAAAGAGCCTAATGCAGTGAGCCTCAAATGAAGAGAATGATAGGGAGGGAACAGGTGGAAGAACTTTAAAAGTACAGCGGGGAGAGAGAAGCAAACCTACCCCACCTCCAGGTCTGTTACCAGGTCTGGGAGTATGAGTAAGGTGTAGGCCCCCATAGGACAGGGCAGCAGGTGAGGCAGTGTCGGTAGGAGAAAGCCAGGTTTTTTGCAATGAAATGGTTGTGTATAGTGGTGAGCTTGTTGCAGACAGATCTGGCATTCCAGAGAGCACAGGAAAGATTAACTGGGTTTTTGGGTATAGGAGTAAGAGTTCTGTACTGTTTGAATTTGCACCGGAGAGAAGGAGCTTGTGGCCGTGATATAACTGGGATGGGGTAAGGGCCAGGGTTTGGGGAAATGTCCCCAGCTGCCAGCAATAGAAAGGACTACAGCCATATTGTGGCGGTAAAACCCATTTTGCCAACAACTATCCTTCAGAGTTGGGGAAATCTCCAAGCTCAGGTAGAAAAGGGGAATATTACCTGGGTACTATCGAGCCGATGCCCCAAGAGAACTTTCATCAATTTCTTTTGCCATTACAGATTTGAGTACCTTCTAGGACTATCAATGTCTCCTCTTTTTTTGATACCGGGGCTGCAGGAAATTTAATGGATGCTACTTTAGCCAAGCTTCTGGAGATTCCCCTATTCCCTCTTTCAATTCCACTGAGGGTTTTGGTGTTGATGATCAACCGTTAACATCTGAGATAATCTCTGAAACAACCGGAAAACTCCCACTGTTGGTCGGATCCCTACATCAAAAGAAATTATCTTTCTTCATCATAAACTATCCCTTGGCTCCTGTGGTGCTGGGTTTACCCTGGCTCCGTCTGCATAAACCTTCTATTGACTGGTCAGCCTAACCAGATATCTCATTGGCGTCCTTTTTGTCAAAGAAACTGTTTACCTGCTAAATTCGTTCACCAGGTGTCCCTCCCTGCAGCTGATCTTCAGTCTTTTCTGAATCAATCTTCTACCTGTAACAGCAGCCTTTGGCCTCAGGATGAGTAATGTTACAACATTACCCAACCTCGAGGAGGGGCCAATGGACCCCCAGGCTTGTTAGGAAACCTAAAATTAAATTGTTTCCTAAGATGATCAGCCCTGACATCACAAACAGGAACCCAATTCGGGCTGACCTTCTACCAACACTGGAGGACCTGTATGGCTGGTTTTTAGAGAAAAACATGAAATGAGCTAGAAATTTTAAAATTATCAGGCACTTTGAGATGGACAGAGGAAGGATTAATAATCTCCAAAATAGGGTATGGACCAATAAACCTGGGCCCCAACTTGAGAGGAGAAACCGTAACTTTAATATTATTTGCGGGTACCCAGACAAAGTTTCCCACCTGATATTTGGGAGCCTCCCTACGGGACCTATCAGATGCTCTTTTTTGAGTGACAGAATCTGCTTAAAAGGGAATCATGTACCCCAGACAAATTTTAAGAAAAATGTATTAAATAGGAGTTAATAGATGGTACAGAGGATAAACAAACACAGAAAGAAAATGCTTTAGGATGCAAACCATTAACAATAAAAAAGGGAGATTGCCCAGTAGATGCATGAGATGCATTATTATAGGCAAATTCTACCCAAGGCAACAACTCTTGAGGATTGATTATCAGAAACATAGCATCTTAAGAATTGCTCAAGGGACTGGTTATCTCTTTCCATCTGACCACTGGTTTGAGGATGGTAAGCAGTGGAAAATGATAAATTGATCCCAACCAGAACTTAGTAACAAATTGTACTCCCCTGTCAATGTGAAAATGTTAGAAATAAACAATTCCTGATCCAATGGAAAGGTTTTGGTCCCGAGGAGTGCTCTTGGATAAAACAGGCTGATGTCCATGCTCCTCAATCGGTATGGGAATTTTACAAACAATTTCCACGGAAACCAAGATGTGGTGGTCCAGTGCTCCCCCCCCCAGGGAGGAGGTACTGTCAGGAGTGATGGGAGTGCTCCGTCCAAGATGGCGGTGCCTAGTGCCACAATCCCCCGTCGAGTGATTGCATTGCGTCGAAGAACGGAGTGAAATTTGAAAATAAAAGACCTTCCAGGTCATGGGTTTAATGCCCAATAATAGGATTTACTTAGTGTATTACTGTGTGTTCCTAAATTGTTCCTAATGATATTTCTGGACTTTGACTCTTGCCTAAATCTGTCACCACTATTCTTTGCTGCCTGCCGATTGAACTATTGCCTGAATCTGACTGCGATTGCTCCTGATCCTTATTGGTTACTGCAAATTTGAACTTAACTCTAAAGCTTCCTCCTTAGTCCGGACTTCTCTGCACTTGGAGTCAATAGGCTCCTGACAGAATCCCCAAGAGTCCTGACAGTATGTAGAATTTTTACAAATGTTACTAAATTTATCTTGACAAAGTAGCCACACACAGATCAGTTTTGCGGAAAACTAACCAGCTATCCTATGGCTCATTTGATAACATTTTTGATCAATTTGGCCACACATGATCAAATGCTTGATCACAGAGCTCCAACTAATCATCTTGCAGAAACGTAAAAGAGACTTGCAGTATTATGTGAAAAACAAGAATATACCAGTGCATTAAACTCTCTTTATATATAGAAGGAATATGCATTAAAAAGTTGTGTTTCTGGTTACTTCATTGAAAATTTCTGCAAACTGCACCCCACCTGTGCCACTTCCTGAAGCCTGTCTTTGCTTTTGTCACTGCAGAGCTATGATCAACTGTCCCCTCCTACTGTTCCTATGTACTGGCAGGGACCTTTAGAACACGCCCACCCCTCACGGACAGGGACCAGAGAACATATATGGGGGCTCAAATAAAGGGGCTATTTTTGAAGACAATATTAAACAAACACCACATAGTATACGTTATTGCCTACAAAATTAGGGGGGGGGGGGTTCCTTTATCCTATATGTCTCCTTTACAACAGAAACTTGACCCTGAAATATTAAGCACAGTCATTAGATGTATATTGCTAAGCCACATCCTACAATCCACCTATGCCAGCCCTACGCATTTCCACTCATATGCAACTACCTCATATAGGGCCTAAAAAGAGGCTTTGACTTTTTTTAACTTCAGCCCCTTATTTTAAGATCATTGCAAATGTATTGTAAACATTTTTCTAATCTTTTCTTTAACATATCTATTAGATGCATCTAACCTATATATATAGCCCACCTCTAATGGTTTAGATCCGGTACTGGAAGACTGGTGATAAAGAGGCTGCTGCAGACAGGGTGAGGTCAGCTGGAATGACTACAACTGCTTGTGTAACAAGTCTGAAACCAGACACTTCCTATTATGTAACGGTCAGAGTCTACAACCAAGCTGGAACTGGACCTCCAAGCCCTGCTACTAATGTAACAACATCCAAAGCATGTGAGTTCATAAACTGCATAACTTGTATTGAAAAATAAAAAAATAGGTTTGCTTGCTGTCCAAGTCTCCTGTTAAAAGATGTTTAGCATAATGTCTATGAAGCTTTCATTCATGCTAATATTATATCTTCTACTTTCTACTGCTCAGTTGTGCTGTCATATTGTGCTGTAAGAAGTGTGTGTTGACAAAGTATCTTTAACTAATGCCTTTTTTAATGCAAGTGACTACTGGTAAATTTACATGCCTGCGACTGTGGTACAGTAAGTAAATGACCCCTTTTGTCTTTCTCGCTATACAGCTCCAAGTAGATCACCAGAAAACATCACATGGACTCTATCTCGAAAAGGTCTTATAATTAAGTGGGATCCAATGATAGCACTGCAAAATGAATCCTTTGTTACAGGGTACAAGGTACATTTTTTCTCAGTACACTTAGGGGCATATTTTTTATGCTGTCTAAAACGAAATTCGCTGAAAAACGTTGTAAAAAGCTGTGTAATATAAATTTATCAAGGTGTGTTTTAATTTACCCATACGAACAGCAGATTTGCCAATGTTATTTAACATTGCTTCTGGAAGAAGTCACTCTAAGAAAAAAATGTACACAGTTTTTTACATGGCAAAGTTCAGGGGAAGGGTCACAGAGGCAAACTGTTCTAATTTGATACATTAGTTGACATATTTCTCATTTTGGCCCTACTGAGCAGAATCCCTGAATTTTATTGTACATGTAACTCAGCAACATAGATGACTGACATAAAAAAATCTAAGACTAGTGACTAATGGTATATTGGAGATTAATGGATCAATGTTAGCATAAATAAATTACTGCTGAAATGGCCTTTTTGTGGCAACATACTTTGACCCCATACTTACTGTCTACAGATTCTTTACCGAATGAACCATCATTCTACTTCTACCCTCTATGTGACAAGCAAAACACATATAGAGTTTCCATTTCCTGAAGGAGCTAGCACTGTGACCGTACAGCTACGTGCTACAGGAAAAGGAGGTGATGGTAAACCAGCTGAGGTTCACATCCCAATAGATTCAGGTACCAATCTGTCTATACTATTTTTTGTTAGTTTTAATTAATTAATTAATTAATTAATTAATTAATTAATTAATTAATTAAAATATATATATACCCACAGACATGTATTCATGATGAACTTAAGGGGCATACTCCCATTCCTCATGCTCTCAAAATCAATCTAAAGCTATATATAAATATATCGGCCATGAGAAAGTTTCCAGGGAGGGCTGAAATTTGCACTAATTGTTCTTTTTTCCTAATGCACTACTAATTCACTTCAGATAAAAAGACCAGTATAGGTACTGAAATTAATGAATCATAACCTATGTAGAGGGGGTCTAGGAGTGAGGTCTCTGTCAAGGAGGTAGGAAGTGGGGGATAAAAAAACACCAAAATGGCAAAATGGTCAATCTGTTAAGTAGACCCATGGCATTCATATTGAGGATGACATGTGAATAAAAATGCTTACACCAAGGAAAAATAAGTAAACCCCCTCCCTTCCACACACCTACCCAATTATAGACTAAATAAGTGCTTAGTGCAATAAATAGATTTTTAAATCAAAATTATATTACTAGCATGAGGCTTTATTGGGAATATAGTTATCCAAGTGCTTAAGTCTCTGATTGATTGCTTATAAAAACATTTAAGGTGCTAAGTGCTATTTCAATGTATAAAGCAAATCTTCAATTTAATTAATCGACCATGGATCAACCACCATTAAATTAATACATTTAAAGTGCTAATGCCACAAACTAACTGCAATCACAGATTGCCCATGTGCAGACAAAATAAATTAGAATTGGTTTTAAGAAAAACAGCATAAGCTGTCTGGTGTAGGAAGTGAATTAATAAACCATTTATAATATACAGACCAAAACCAGAATTTGTGAAATAAAAGCAAGGAAATGGAAAATAGTTAAGAGGTGGAGAAGTCCCTAGAATCTACTGCCTGGTTGTATTTTCTAGGCCCTGGGACCCTGCACGGGGAGAAAGTAGGACACTGGGGACTGTGGTCTCAAGTCTACCTTACTATCTTGAAGGAGAGCTGAACTTCCCTATAAAACCACAAATCCCACAGAGCCTTATAGTAAAAGAGATTGAAGAAATACAAATGCTGTCAAAAAAGGTTAAAATATCCAAAGTTAGAAAGGATTAATAAAAGCAATTTTTGGAATCCAATCCAATTGCTAAAATGCTAGCAGTTTGCCAACACGCGTTTTTCCTTTGGCATTATCAAGACAAATCTGAATTCACTCGTTACAAATAACACTTTTAAAAACTTTTGTGTTTGGGAAATCTTGCGAGAATTACGCCTTTACGCTGGCGTATATTCATAAAACACATATCTCTACTTTGTATGGACGTTTACGCTGGCGTCATTACGCTGTGTCCCATAGTATATTTTCCTTTTTATAAACTACTTTCTAGCTAGCAAGAATTATAGTAGTGGAATTGTACAACAATTCCACAGATTTAGAAAACTTAATAACTGACAGAGATGAGCCAACAACTTTTTTTTTTTAAAAAAAACTAGGAAAGGCAGAAAAAAGAATCAGGGCATGCATTCCAAACTTAAAATTGTTATAGAAAAGACATGGAAAATGGGAAAAAAGCAGTATACATAAAAGCTATACCATACTTCTTTGCCATAATCAATGGAGAAACAAAATGAAAAAAGCACACATGCACCATAACCACAGATAGACAGCATTATATCATGGAATGAATGCATAGAAACAATATATAATCACATGAATGATCAATTCATAAATATAACTCTTCACAGAAAAAATTCATACAGATTCCACACAAACCCTAACATTTGCTGGTGGAGGTGTACCAATAGGATAACTGGAATCAAGATCATATATATATATATATATATATATATATATATATATATATATATATATATATATATATATATATATATGTGATCCTGATTCCAGTTACCCTATTGGTACATATATATATATATATATATATATATAAAGTCATATATATATATATATATATATATATATATATATATATATATATATATATAAAGTCCAGCAAATGAAAGCGCTCACAGCTCCATTGTAAAGTTGAAGTTTAAAAGGTTTCTTTATTAAACCCACATCAGATCAGATCATCTGATGTGGGTTTAATAAAGAAACCTTTTAAACTTCAACTTTACAATGGAGCTGTGAGTGCTTTCATTTGCTGGACTTTATTATTTTCTGGTTAGCACCCAGCCTTGGCGCTAATGAGTGGTGAGTGCAGTGACGGCAAGTACAGTATTTCCTTATATATATATATATATATATATATATATATATATATATATATATATATATATATACAGGTACGGGACCTGTTATCCAGAATGCTCGGGCCCTGGGTTTTTCAGGATAACAGATCTTTCCGTAATTTGGGTCTTCATGCCTTATGTCTTCTATAAATTCATTTAAACATTAAATAAACACAATAGGATGGTTTTGCTTCCAATAAGGATTAATTATATCTTAGTTGGGATCAAGTATAAACTACTGTTTTATTATTACAGAGAAAAAGGAAATAATTTTTAAAAATTTTGATTATTTGGATAAAATGGAGTCTTTGGGAGACAGCCATTCCATAATTCTGAGCTTTCTGGATATCGGGTTTCTGGATAAGGGATCCTATACCTGTATATAGTAAATAAAGTACCCCCTCTTGTAAAATATAAGGATATTACAAGTTACCGAGGAGTTTCGTGACCATATAAAAACACGAGGCCGAAGGCCAAGTGTTTTTATACAGGTCATGAAACTCCGAGGTAACTTCTAATATCCTCATATTTTACAACTGGGGTACTTTATTTATTATAATACACAAATTTCAATGATTCATGTGACTGAAATGACATCAGAACTCACCGTTTATAACTGATGACATCAGAACTCACAGTTTATAAGGATATAATTTACAAGATATTCATGGCTTTTGTGTATTATATATATATATATATATATATATATATATATATATATATATATATATATATATATATATATATATATATATATAGAGATATATATATATATATATATATATATACATACACATATATATATACACATATATATATATATATACATCAGACAAGAGGAAGGTTTGGGGATGCTGCCCATACACGGTCAAGAAGGGTGGTGTACCAGAGGAGGCATGACAAGTGTTAGTATGAGAGAATTCCGTCCAAGGGAGTAGATCGGCCCAATTGTCCTGACAGAGGGATACAAGAATTCCCAGGAACTGTTCCAGCGCTTGGTTTACTTTTTTAGCTGCCCTGTTGGATTGAGAGTGATAAGCAGAGGAGAATTGAAGAGCAATACCCAGGTCTTTGCACAAAGAGGGCCAGAATTTGGACACACACTGGGAACCTCTGTCTGATAGAATCTCTGCTGGGAAGCCATGAAGTCAGAAGATATATCGAATGAACAACTGAGAGAGTTCAATGGCAGAGGGAGGTTTTCGAAGGGAGATAAATAGTGGCATCTTACTGAATCAGTAAATAACTGACAGTGTTTCTTTTAGAAGGTGGTAGTTCGACAATAAAGTCCATAGCTAAATGAGTCCGAGGATGGGAAGGAATGGGTAGAGGATGCAAGGATGTACTTGCGTATTGATATATGTTACAGTGTTACTGAGGGCTTATAGTACTTCACTGGGGCTTGTGATTAAAATGTGTGGTGCTCATGCGATGGCTTCAAGTTTATAATGTTTTTAAAGGCTTTATGTCTAGTTTTGAGACTGCTTAATAGAGTATGCCTTTTTAACTGTGATCCTGCAGAGTGGTTCCTAATATAGGAATGGCCCTTTTTTCACGTTAAAATCATCCCTGGTTTGTTCAGTGCTAACCTGATTCATTAAGATTTAGTGTGTGGGTCAATTAATAGAGAATGAAACAATTAAATCCTTTGTGCAATTGAAAACAGAATATAATCTCCACAGCCGTTATTAATTTTGCTGTCTACAAATCAGCCTTGACCTCACGCTATACCAATAACAATTTGATAATATTCTTTAATAGGTCACTTTTTAGGATATATCTGCTGCTTTTAATGCTGTTAATGACTATGCTGTTAATGACTATCCTAAACTGGAATGGAAACCAGTGCTTGTATAACTAGTATGCAATCAGGATATACAAGAAGCCTTGATCTCCATGCTTTATTGCATACTTCTCATCAGTGCTGCCATTAGAAATAACAGGGCCCCGTACAACAACAGTTTCTGGGCCCCTTGGGCCCTGCCCCACAAGCCCCACCCCAGATCCTGCCCACTCCACACCACAGTTCAAAGACCACACAGACATGAGCGCTAAAAACTGTAAACAATGCCATTGATAGCCATAAAAAGTCATTGATGGTCAGGGCCCCCTTACAAGTTAAAAAAAGTGTGTCGCCAGGGCCCCCCATAAAAGTTTATTTTTTTAAAAAGAAATGGTGGTCAGGGCCCCCCTACAAGTTGAAAAAAATAATTGGTGACTAGGGCCCCCCATAAAAGTTTTTTTTAAAAATCATTGGTTTTCAGGGCCCCCTATACTTAGAAAAATGTTGATGCCAGGGCCCCCATAAAATTTAAAAAAAAAACACTGGCGCCAAGCTAAAGTTAAAAAGAAACATTTTACATTAGCTGATTCCCATCTAATGTAAAGATTAATCTAAGTCCGCTGCATTACACAAACCTGTAGGATGATATTTAACTTATAACATGTTTTATGATACGGTGCAGAATTTCCTGTTAATCTAAATGTGTTATTGGTTATAGGCTAAATTAAGTCAGGTCAAGAAACAGGTGATGGATCCTGTTTAACATGTTCTTAACATTTTGGATGTCAGTTGTTTACCTTGCCATGTGGCAAAGAGCAATCCAAGGTCCCTTGATCCAGTCCAGCTGCAAAAGTTATTTTTTCTCTTCAAAACATCTTTATTAAATAAATAAATAAATAAATAAATAAGACCACAGCCGCCCTCACAACCCCAAATAATTATTAATTGCTACAGGAAGCCATGTGACCATATACAAACAGTTCTATATTCCATAATCAGCAAAACAAGCCAGTTATGTGAGAGATTCAAGCCATTCCTTGACAAAGGGGTCACCTTTTACCAACTTTAATGCCTCATGGGTCTGAGACCCCTAGAATTGGTAGTTTTATTTTGGTACTGTGGAAGGAAAAGTCTTGCAGGCCTTGCTTGGCCCCCCTTAATGGAGTGAACAGTTTCTAAGTGCCCATGAGGCCCTTCTAGAAACTGTTCAAGGTTATGTATAACATCTGTGAGAAGGTTCGTATTACTGTTATGTTTTTCTTCTCAGTAACAAGGTGCCCTGGCCTTGAAGCTCTCCCACTATGTTACTCCCTTCTCGTTCACATAGCTAGCTAACACTAGATAATTGTACACTGAGACACTATGATAGATACTTGGCAATACTCCCTTTTCTCCCTAGGGAGGCCTTTTCCCATTGAAGTTCCTCTCCTGAAGGGTATATAATGTGTGGTCAATCTTTTGTTTCTCAGTTCTGACCTACTTGTGTATCAGAACCCACGGAGCTCGTGTATGTTTATTATATAAATAATAAACTTGCATTATTCCTTTTACCTCGGTGATCTCCGGTCTTTGGATTATTCCCTAACAGTACAAATAGCCTACTTCTAAAAAATGTTCTACAAGCTGCAGCAGCTGGGGTAAGGAGTACATGATGGTCCTATGCCTAGAGGTGGGTGCATAGTGTGCGACACCCCCCCCCTCTCCAGGACATGGATAAGACTGTAGGTTTCAGCCTGAACTCACCTGGAGACTACTTTGCCCCTAGAATTACTAGGAAGGGACTAAGGAACCAGACAGCAATACAGACATGGTAATCATGAAAGCAGGACCTATCATGATCAAAGCGTAATGATTAAGCACTGAACAACTTCCAGGGGCAAATTTACTTACGTGCAAATTTACACTTTGGGAAACTTCACCACACTTCGCGCAACTATGTCAGACGTTACTTTGTGGCAGATATGCGTATTTATCAAAATGCAAAACTTTGTCTCTTCAAATTAACACTGGCGTACTTTCACCAGTGAAAAAGTTTCCATGCGAAAGTTTCTTAGTGAATTTTCTCTAGCATTACATTCTTCCTAGCGAAAATTTGTTAACATATGATTACTTTAATTTAAATATGGTGGGTACATAAAGGTAATATGTATGTATTTATTAGGGACATTTTTATTGCTGGAAGTGGCAACTTATTAATAAAAATGTCCAAGGAAGTAAAATAAAGACAATAGACACCCTCCATTGTCCTAGACATAAGCCTATTGTAAATCAAATGTGGCATGAGCTTCAAATGGTTAAAAAAAGTGTAAATTACAACTTGTAAACATAATCCCACATTAAAATATGAAAAAACTCCAGCGTTTTGTCTTTTTTTATGACTTTTTTGGAATACAGGATATAATGTCAATGACATCATAATGTTGCGGATGTAGCTGTCCCCCTGAGTCATGCTTAAATAAACCCTCAATTGAAAGACAATAAAAACATGGAGTTAACAAGGTGGTTAGCTAATCAGACTAATTGGCTCAGTTGGTAACTACAACAACAGTCCAACAGTCCAGAGATTGAAAGTCAACAAGTCCTGACAATTTTAACCCTTTACGTGCCACAGAACGTAGAATCTATGTTCTGTAGCAAAGTAACTTGAAATACCACAGAACGTAGATTCTGCTTTCTGCAGCATTTCCCCCAGGCCAGCAAGCGATGCGCATAGAAAACCGGCGCATCGCTTCTAACCGTCGCAGATCTCCCTAGGCAACGAGCAGAGGCGGTCACCTTACCGGATCCCTTCGACGATCGTCCCAGGCAGCCAATGGGAGCAGTGGAGACAACGAGGAGCACACTGATGACGTCTCCACTGCTCCCCCTATAAATTACTCCCCCCAACTGACACACCTTCCCTCTTGCTGCGCACTTGTGGTTGCTGGAGTTCCCCCTGCTGCCTGTCTGAGCTTTGATCGCTGGATTGGTCACCTGGATTGCCTGTATTCATCATTGTGAGCTGAACTGCACCTCTCTATACCCTTTATTTTACATATTCTCTCTAAAAAAAAAATCTTTCTTTTTTTCTTCTGTCTTTGGCCTTAGCACACTTACAGGCAACTTTGTCAAGCTCACACTCACACACTCACACACTCACACACACACACACACACACACACTTTCTTACTTTTTATCTCTACTTATTTTTTACTTTGCTTTCTTTAGTCATTTGTCTTTATTTGTTGCTCAAACTTTATTTCTGCTCTGATTTGATTGCGTTTTACAGTTTTTTGGCCATTTTCATCATTGGTTTGTGATTTTATTGCACTTTTATTGCACTATTACTTGTTTTGTTCTCATCCGTAGAAAAGTTCTGTTTGCATTGACGCTGGTGGATCTAGATTTCTGACCACCAATTTCACTCCAATAACTTCATTTTATTGCTTTTAGTGATTTTATTACGTTTATTCTTTATATTTTTCTTTACTGCTGGTTTAGTTTCCTAGAAAAGTTTTCCCCTACCCAAATAACTGTTCATTGTATTGCTTTTGGTGGTTTTATTACGTTTACCCTTTGCATTTTTCTTTGCTGCTAGTTTAGTTCCCCAAAAAACTTTCTATTTGCAGTGACGCTGGTGGATCTATAGTTCTGACCACCAATTTCACTCCAATAACAGTTTTTTTATTGCTTTAGCTGTTTTTACTGCTTGCTTAGTTCCCCCGAAAAAGTTCCCTTTGTAGGACACTAGTGAATCTAGGACCCTTGACCGCTGATTTTAGTGTATTCGCTGTTCTTTTATTGCTTTGAGTAGTGTTGCATTTTAGTGATTTTTTTCAGGAGTTTTCTTTGCACTGTTTATTGCACACTTTTTTGCTTGTTTAGTGCCCCTAAAAGAAAGTTCCCTTTGCTGTGACACCATTTAGTGGTCTTATTCTGTTTTCTGATTTAGGTGATTGTTCCAGAAAGTCAGGGATTACGTGGATTGTAAACTGTGCCATATCTTTATTCCATAAGGGTTCATTTGTTCACGCTCAAGTTTTTTTCCTTCTGCTTGTTTGTATTAGCAGCGGTTAACTGTTGGTCATATCTTGCTGCCTTGCTTTTTTTTTTTCTTCTGGTTGATTCTGTTAGCAGGGGTTAATTGTTGGTCATATCTTGCAGCCTTGCTTTTTTTTCTTCTTCTGGTTGTTTATATTAGCAGGGGTTAACTGTTGGTCATATCTTGCTGCCTTGCTTTTTTTTCTTCTGGTTGTTTATATTAGCAGGGTTTAACGGTTGGTCATATCTTGCAGCCTTGCTTTTTTTTCTCTTCTGGTTGTTTATATAAGCAGGGGTCTCAGTCATCTTGCTGGCTTGCTTTTTTTTTTTCTGGTTGTTTCTGTTAGCAGGGGTTAACTGTTGGTCATATCTTGCAGCCTTGCTTTTTTTTCTTCTGGTTGTTTATATTAGCAGAAGTCTCAGTCATCTTGCTGGCTTGCTTTTTTTTTTTTTCTTGTGGTTTATTGTATTTCTTATATTGTATTTTTTTGTATTTGTTTGACTTGCCTATTGATTCTTAGCTTTGTGGTTGTCTGTAAATTTCTGGCACAATGGCCAAACTGTTTTATACCGCTGAGGAAGCGGCTAGGTATTGCGAGGACTCCAGCTCAGAGGAATTTAGCAATTCCGATTCTGAGTATGTCCCATCTGATGACTCTAGTGAGGAATCAGAGATTGGTGTTAGCAGCACTATTAGCGCAGAGGCTAGTAGTGGCGGAATGCTTACTGCTGAAGCTGAGGAAGAGGCAGAGGCTGGTGGCAGTGTGCCAGATGCACCCATGGAGGTAGAAGAGGGTGATGGTAGTGATGATGCAGCAGTTGGAGCACCTATGTGGGGGCCATGTTCTATGAGGGAAAGGACACTAATTTGGACCCCCCCGGTTGTCCCCTTGATTTGACTGCCTGTGGTAAAATTGTCTGGGAGCTCATATCTCCACTGTTGGGCCGAGGTTACCACTTATACGTGGATAACTTTTACACTAGCATCCCCTTATTTAGAACCCTTTACTGGTTGGACACCCCAGCCTGTGGCAAAACCGCAAAGGACTGCCTAAGGTACTGGTGCAAAAGAAATTAAAACGTGGAGAAGTATATGCTCTTAGCAGTGATGAGCTCCTGGCACTAAAATCTGCAGACACAAAACATGTTTGTATGCTTACTACAATCCACAATGAGAGTGTAGTTGTCCAACACAGACGTGGCAGGCTCGCAAAATCAAAGCCACTCTGTTGTAAAGAATATAGTAAGCGTATGGGTGGCGTTGATAAAACAGACCAAATTCAAACTTACTATGACGCCACCAGAAAAACCAGGGCCTGGTACAAAAAGGGAGCAATTTACATGATTCAAATGGCCCTTTATAATTCCTATGTCGTTTACAAGGTGGCAGTACCAGGCCAAAAATTGTCTTTATACAATTATCTGCTGCAACTGCTCCCTGCCCTTTTCTTTGGTGATGTACAGGAGGTTCCAGAAATGCCTGGCAATGACAATGTTGCCCGAATGGTAAGTAAGCATTTCATTGCACAAATTCCACCAACTCCTAATAAAAGATATGCCCAGAGAACTTGTAAGGTTTGTCGTTCCAGGGATGTTCGAAAAGAGGTGCGATATTTTTGTCCCAAGTGTCCTAGCAAGCCTGCTTTGTGTTTCCAACCCTGTTTTGAGGTGTACCACACTGTGGTACACTACGAGAGGACTTGAGTTGTGTTGGTAGGTTAGGGTTCTCTGGGTTTGTTGGTGGTAAAAGGATTTAGTAAATCTGTGTAGTAAACTTGGCATGCTCTGTTCTTATGCACATGCTAGCAGTAGGTGTGCTGGCAAAGTGATGCTTTTTATTTCGTGTTTTTTTGAAGTTGTGATTGTGCAGTGGTTTTTCAGGTTCAAGCCCCTTTTGAGATATAACATTTCACACGCTAGGTGTCTATGCACACGCTAGCAATAACTGGTTAGGTGTGCTGGCAAAACGATGTGCTTTTTCTTTTGTATTTTGTGCAGTGGTTTTTCAGGTTCAAGACTCGACAGACAGATGGCACTTCTGGAATAGGTTTATTGGGGTTGCTGCTGTAAAAACCTAACGCATTTCGGGAGTAGATCCCTTAGTCATAGGTCCTATGACTAAGGGATCTACTCCCGAAACGCGGTAGGTTTTTACAGCAGCAACCCCAATAAACCTATTCCAGAAGTGCCGTCTGTCTGTCGAGTTTTGTAGCGTCCACAGTGGGGACACTGTTTGACTGAGCACCTGGATATAGGCAAGAGCGGTGAGCAGTAGCGGCCCTCCTTTGTTCTTTATTTTCAGGTTCAAGCCCCATATTGAGATCTAACATTTTACGCTCTAGGTTTTTATGCACACGCTAGCAATAACTGGTTAGGTGTGCTGGCAGAATGATGCGCTTTTGTGTGTTTTGTGCAGTGGTTTTTTGGATTCAAGCCCCCCATCGAGATCTAACATTTCACGCTCTAGGTTTTTATGCATGAGCTAGCAATAACTGGTTATTTGTGCTGGCAAAATGATGTGCCTTTCTTTTGTTTTGTGCAGTGGTTTTTCAGATTCAAGCCCCCCATTGAGATTTAACATTTTGGCAGGTACCTACTTGGCTTATAACTAGGTTATAGATATTGGTAATAAAAAAAGTTTGACGAGGCAAAAGTTGGCAGTGATTTTTCTGTATAGTAGTGATCTTTGATTTATGGTGTAGAATTTGGCACAGGGTGAGCAATTTTTTTGTGCAGTGTAGCAGTAAAAACAATTGTATGTAGGTTTGTTCTTAGTCTATGCATTCAGCTTTTGTGTTGAGCTATGGTGCTTTAGGCCAGTTGTAGTTTTATGGATAGCATTTGTATTGCGCTGTGACTGGATTGTGAATTTAAATGGTTACACCCTTTTTAGGAGGGACCGAGGGATTAAAAAGGGTGGAGGAGTGGGTTTGTATGTAAAGCCTGAATTAAAGCCATGCGCTAAAGAAATAAAAATAGCTGGCACTGGTGAGGGTGTAGAATCACTCTGGGTAGAGATTTCGACTGGGCAAAAGGTATCAAAAAGAATTATCATTGGTGTATGCTATAAACCACCTCGTATAAGTGTCGAGTATGAAGCCCAGCTACTCTTGCAGATACAAGCGGCTTCACAGCTGGGTCAAGTTGTTGCTATGGGTGACTTCAATTATCCAGACATTGACTGGGGTAATGGGGTTGCTAAGACAGAAAAAGCTAGTAGGTTTGTAAATATGCTGAATGACAACTTTTTATTCCAGCTCGTTCAAGAACCTACTAGGAATAACTCTCTTTTGGACCTTGTAATAACTAACAATACTGAACTCATCTCTAACATTTGTGTGGGTGAGCATTTAGGGAATAGTGATCATAACATGGTCTCCTTTGAGATTCTGTTGCAGAAGCAATTCTATAAGGGAGTAACTAAAACACTAAATTTCAGACGTGCAAACTTTGACAGTATAAGGGCATCTCTGCAACATATTAAGTGGGAAATGCTTTTCACAGGGTTAAACACAGAACAAAAATGGGAAGTCTTTAAAATGCTGCTTAATAAATATACTTGTCAGTATATTCCACTTGTAAGCAAGGAACGTCGTTGCAAAGCAAAACCTTTTTGGTTCAATAGAAGCGTTGGTGTTGAGGTGGGTAAGAAAAGACGTGCTTTTAAGGCTTTCAAGTTAGCTGGTACAGCCGAAACATTTATTAGGTACAAGGAGGCCAATAAATCATGCAAAGAAGCTATAAGGCAAGCTAAAATTGCTATAGAAAAGGATATTGCAGTAAGCAGTAAAAAAAATCCAAAATTATTTTTTAAATATGTCAATAGTAAAAAAATGAAGCAGGAAGGGGTGGGACCCTGACTATCAGAGGGGGGTCAGCTGGTTGATGAAAACAAAATAAAAGCGCAGATTCTGAACTCGTATTTTTCATCTGTCTACACAAATGAAGAACCAGTAAGTGAAGGTTTCCTTCTTAACACTCCCAATTCTAGTAATACAACTAATGATGCATGGTTCACACATGAAGAAATTCAAAAGAGACTTGAACATGTTAAGATTAACAAAGGTCCAGGGCCAGATGGTATTCATCCCAGGGTAATTAGCGAGCTTAGCTCTGTGATTGCCAAACCTCTTTACTTAATTTTTCAGGATTCATTGGGATCTGGCATTGTGCCGAGAGACTGGCGAATTGCTAATGTGGTGCCTCTATTCAAAAAAGGATCCCGTTCTCAGCCTCAAAACTATAGGCCAGTTAGTCTGACGTCAGTATTAGGAAAGCTTTTCGAAGGGTTAATATAGGATAAGATACTGGACTTCATAGCAAATCATAATACTATGAGTTTGTGCCAGCATGGTTTTATGCGTAATAGATCTTGCCAGACTAACTTAATTTCTTTTTACGAGAATGTAAGTAGAGACCTCGATTCTGGGATGGCAGTGGATGTGATTTACTTAGACTTTGCTAAAGCATTTGATACAGTGCCACACAAAAGGTTACTGGTTAAATTAAGGAATGTTGGCCTGGAACATAGTATTTGTACCTGGATAGAGAACTGGCTAAAAGATAGACTACAAAGAGTGGTGGTAAATGGAACATTTTCTAATTGGACCAGTGTTGTTAGTGGAGTACCGCAGGGCTCTGTACTAGGTCCCTTGCTTTTCAACTTGTTTATTAATGACCTGGAGGTGGGCATTGAAAGTACTGTTTCTATTTTTGCAGATGATACTAAATTGTGCAGAACTATTGGTTCCATGCAGGATGCTGCCACTTTGCAAAGTGATCTGTCTAAACTGGAAAACTGGGCAGCAAACTGGAAAATGAGGTTCAATGTTGATAAATGCAAGGTTATGCACTTTGGCAAAAATAATATAAAATGTGTTGGGAGTTTCCTTAAATGAAAAGGATCTTGGGGTCTTTGTAGATAACACGTTGTCTAATTCTGGGCAGTGTCATTCTGTGGCTACTAAAGCAAATAGAGTTCTGTCTTGCATAAAAAAGGGCATTAACTCAAGGGATGAAAACATAATTATGCCTCTTTATAGGTCCCTGGTAAGGCCTCATCTGGAGTATGCAGTTCAGTTTTGGACTCCAGTCCTTAAGAGGGATATAAATGAGCTGGAGAGTGCAGAGACGTGCAACTAAATTGGTTAGAGGGGCGGAAGACTTAAATTATGAGGGTAGACTGTCAAGGTTGGGGTTGTTTTCTCTGGAAAAAAGGCGCTTGCGAGGGGACATGATTACACTTTACAAGTACATTAGAGGACATTATAGACAAATGGCAGGGGACCTTTTTACCCATAAAGTGGATCACCGTACCAGAGGCCACCCCTTTAGACTAGAAGAAAAGAACTTTCATTTGAAGCAACGTAGGGGGTTCTTCACAGTCAGGACAGTGAGGTTGTGGAATGCACTGCCGGGTGATGTTGTGATGGCTGATTCAGTTAATGCCTTTAAGAATGGCTTGGATGATTTTTTGGGCAGACATAATATTAAAAGCTATTGTGATACTAAACTCTATAGTTAGTACAGATATGGGTATATAGAATTTAATTAAAAGTAGAGAGTGGTGTATGTATGGTTGCTGGGTTTTCTTTTGGAGGGGTTGAACTTGATGGACTTTGTCTTTTTTCAACCCAATTTAACTATGTAACTATGTATAGCAAACTGAGGTGCTGGTTGGTCAAGAGGGCGCACGATAGAACTTGTGGTGCATGATTAATACATGGGATGATGTGCATCTCTAATGCTGAGCATCTCTAATGCTGATGCCAAGTCTTTTTTTTTTTTACTGGCACCTCAAAAGCTCCTCTATAGTGCATTTATCTATAGTTTTGTCTGTATTTCTGGGCAACATTTGCATTTGTTTTTGTAGATTTAGGCATCTCTGGATTTGTGGGTAGTATGTCTTCAGTTTTCTTGTATAGTAAAGGTTTTTGAGCACAGGGTGGCGGAACACTATGGTCTTCCATTTAGAATTGTTTAAGGGGCAGATTCACTTAGGGTCGAATTTCGAAGTTAAAAATACTTCGAAATTCGACCCTCGAATTGAAATCCTTCGACTTCGAATATCGAAGTCGAAGGATTTAGCGCTAATCCTGCGATCGAACGATCGAAGGATTTTTCGTTCGATCGAACGATTAAATCCTTCGAATCGAACGATTCAAAGGATTTTAATCAAACGATCGAAGGAAAATCCTTCGATCAAAAAAAGGTTAGCAAGCCTATGGGGACCTTCCCCATAGGCTAACATTGACTTCGGTAGGTTTTATCTGCCGAAGTAGGGGGTCGAAGTTTTTTTTAAAGGGCAAGTACTTCGACTATCGAATGGTCGAATAGTCGAACGATTTTTACTTCGAATCGTTCGATTTCGTTCGACTTCGAACGAATTTAACCAATTCGATGGTCGAAGTACCCAAAAAAAACTTCGAAATTCGAAGTTTTTTTCATTCGAACCCTTCACTCGAGCTGAGTGAATCGGCCCCTAAGTGTAGGCATTCAAAATTTTTTTCCTGAAAAGTTGTGTTTGGAACAATCCATTTTTTTTTGTAATTGTAGCGCACAATGAATATTTATGCAGTATTTAGGTTAGACAAGTTGCAGTGGCTCTCTGAATAGGAATAGTACTTTGATCACGTGCCATGTCTGCCACCAGTAGGGCACCAGCTTTTTTACAAACTTCTGGTGTGCACTTCTTAGGACACTTGCATAATTTATGGGTCAAATGTACTATGGATTCTGTTGGTAAATATATTTGCAAATGTGGTACAGATTTTGTCATTGGTGAAAGTGTAGGAAGAAGCAAATAAATTGGTATCGTTGCACAACAGGACAGATGAAACTCAGACGCTCCACTAAATCGAAAAGGGTGAGTGAAATATATTTTTGGGGTAGTGGGGCCCAGATGCAGATCCATAAGAGTAGTCCCAAAATTATTGGGTATAAATCTAACTTTGTAAATTGTCTTTTCCTTTATTTCAGACCAAAGCACTGAGTTCTACAAAGGATTGTGGCCACAATTATCCGCATATCGTTTTATTCAGGGGAACTTGCAGATTGTCATTGAGCAGGTTTTTGTTAGTTGTTATGGAAACTTAGGGAGAAATCTAATTTTGGAACTCTTTTTTCCTTTATTTCAGACCAAATCGCTGTCTTCTACAAAGAACTGCGGCCACAATTCTCTGTGTAGAAAAGAAAGAATAGCATCTTTGAAAAGCTGAAGAAGTGTACTTTTAGGAAATAGATGGCTTGTGGGTTTTTTCACAGGTAAGGGGCAATTTAGAATGAAAAGAGTTGAGAACTGCACATAAATTCACAGCCCCAATATTATGCATTGTGCCTGTTTTGAGGTGTTCGTGGCTGTGTATCTATGTGTATCCATACATATGGAGTGTCGTTCTATTCAGGGGAACTTGCAGATTGTCATTGAGCAGGTTTTTTTTAGTTGCCATGGAAACTTAGGGAGAAATCGAACTTTGTAACTCTTTTTTCCTTTATTTCAGACCAAATCGCTGACTTCTATGAACGACTGCGGACACAATCCTCCATGTAGAAAAGCAAGAATGGCATCTTTGAATAGGTGAAGAAGTGTACTTTATGGACATATGTATGTGGGGGTTATTTCACAGTTTGGGGGGTGTTTAGACTGAAAAACTGCAAGTAGTACACATAGAGAGCAGCCCCCAGATTTTCAACTGCAATTGCCCTTATGCATTGCTCCTGTTTTGGGGTGTTTGGGGGCTACGTCTCTATGTTTATCCATACATATGGGGTATTGTTCTATTCAGGGGAACTTTCAGATTGTCATTGAGCAGGTGTTTTTTTTAGTTGCCATGGAAAATTAGGGAGAAATCTAACTTTGGAACTCTTTTTTCATTTACTTCAGATCAAATTGCTGACTTCTACGAATGACTGCGCCCACAATTTTCCGTGTAGAAAAGCAAGAATGGCATCTTTGAATAGCTGAAGAAGTGTACTTTTCGGATATATATGGTTTGTAGGGGTTATTTTACAGTTTGGGGGTGTTTAGACTGAAAAACTACAAGTAGTACACATAGAGCACAGCCCCCAGATTTTCAACTGCAATTACCCTTATGCGTTGCTCCTGTTTTAAGGTGTTTGGGGGCTGCGTCTCTATGTGTATCCATACATATGGGGTATCGTTCTATTCAGGGGAACCTGCAGATTGTTATTGAGCAGGTTTTTGTTAGTTGCCATGGAAACTTAGGGAGAAATCTAACTTTGGAACTCTTTTTTTCATTTATTTCAGACCAAATCACTGACTTCTACGAATGACTGCGCCCACAATTTTCCGTGTAGAAAAGCAAGAATGGCATCTTTGAATAGCTGAAGAAGTGTACTTTTCGGAAATATATGGTTTGTGGGGGTTATTTCACAGTTTGGGGGTGTTTAGACTGAAGAACTTCAAGTAGTACACACAGAGAGCAGCCCCCAGATTTTCAACTGCAATTGCCCTTATGCGTTGCTCCTGTTTTGGGGTGTTTGGGGGCTGCGTCTCTATGTGTATCCATACATATGGGGTATCGTTTTATTCAAGAGAAGTTTGTCTTTCAAATTGTCTGTAGTTATAGCATTTAGAACGGTGTTATTTTGTCAGATTTACATTTGGTCCTGCGTCTTAGTTTGCATTTTAGAAAAAAACTAAAAATGCAACAGAAAAGCTCTAAATATCATGATGCACTGGTAAAATGTGTTTAAATTTTGAGTGAAAACTACAGCACCTCTAGAAACCTGAAGGTCTGTAGTTTCTAAAAATACCAAACATGAAGGGATAAGTTAGATGTACATATAAGTTATGCAGCATCAACTGTCACGTGTGCTTATCTACTTTGTTCTGGTGTAAAATTATACAAACTGCTGTTTTAGTCTGGGGGTTACTCCTGGACAAAGAGTGGATTACTGATACATATTAGGTATCGTTGGACTTGGCAGGATCTGGGCTTTTAGAAACAGAAAAAAAATTCATGTAAAATTAACGTTTCTTTGGAAAAAAAACTCAATATATACACACTTTTTTAACAATTTTATTTATTTTTTTACATATTTCACCCAAAATATACATTATGGGGCCGATTCACTAAATTCGAGTGAAGGGTTCGAATTAAAAAAACGTTGAATTTCGAAGTTTTTTTGGGCTACTTCGACCATCGAATGGGCTACTTCGACCTTCGACTACGAAAATCGAACGATTCGAACTAAAAATCGTTCGACTATTCGACCATTCGATAGTCGAAGTACTGTCTCTTTAAGAAAAACTTCGACCCCCTACTTCGGCAGCTAAAAGCTACCGAAGTCAATGTTAGCCTATGGGGAAGGTCCCCATAGGCTTGCCTGGGATTTTTTGATCGAAGGATTTTCCTTCGATCGTTGGATTAAAATCATTCGAATCGTTTGATTCGAAGGATTTAATCGTTCGATCGAATGAAAATCCTTCGATCGATCGATCGATCGCAGGATTTGAGATAAATCGTTCAACTTCGATATTCGAAGTCGAACGATTTTAGTTCCTAGTCGAATATCGAGTGTTAATTAACCCTCGATATTCGACCCATAGTGAATCGGTCTCCAAATCTCCTGAAAAGTCACAAAATTCCACTTGCATGTCGAAAAAAACAATATATAATTTTCCTAGTTTCGTGGAGGTTTTCCTACAATAAAACCTTGTTAATCTGAACAAGTACAAAATGCTTAAAAACGGCTGGCATTTCGCGTAACCAAAATGTGAAATTCTGCTGGCACTTAAAGGGTTAAATTGTGCATAACAGACTCCTCCCTTTCTCAGTTGTTTTTCTACATTATACAGAACTCAGTGTTACAAGACTGTACATGTACTCATGGCTCAGCTCAGACAAGTTGTCACTGGTGGACTTGGGATATGGTTTAAGGAATGGAATCCACTTTTTAAAATCAACAACATTTAAACCATATCCCAAGCTTTGATGTATTCATGGATGGGCAAAAACATCCAGGGCTGCAGTAATCTCCAAGTCTACAGTCAGTTTTGTTGTTGCCGCCAAGGTGGTACATCACATAATTCTTACCGATGCAGGTCCTGAGTCCCCTTTGCTAAGTGAAAGGTACTGGGAAACTCCTCTCTGGCGGTGCCTCCACCTAATGGGGTCCCAGAATACACCTGAGGATAGTCCCATTAGAAAACATATCAATCACACACTTTATTATATAAAAATACAGTATAAACTTTATACAAAGAAGTGCAATTTACAAGTAAACTGTAAAATTATACACATAAATGCATTCAAAGCATGACCCACTACCCTAGGAACCTGTAGCAGTCCAGTCCTGGTAATTCCATGCCAGGAAAAGTCCCGCAACTCAATTTTGGCAGCTCAAGAGTCTCCCTTGTCCCTAAAAGAGTACCAGTCCTAGGTAGCGCTGGAAGGTATTTGCTCCCACAAACAGCCTGTTTCTCCAAACAGGAGATCGCTGGATCCTTATACTTTCCTACCCCTTCCCTCAGGTAACACTCACCCCAAAGGAGTCCCACAGACGGGTAGTCTCACACAGAGCTGACACAGCGATGATCTCTTTATAGGCTCCAGACTCTCCCAGTCGACAAATAACAAGGCTTGAATCCTTTGGGTATTTGGTCCCAACACTGTCTATAGCATGAGCTCTCCCAACATCCATTGCTGAACTGCAGCTTTCAACACCCTCCATAGTGTGAACATACAAATCCGAAAATCCAAACTCCAAACCCTCCTTGGTTGAGCTTTCAGTCCAGTAACGTAACTGGAGGGGGGCGGGCCCTGGTGCGGGACGTGACCCCGGGCCCCCGCCCCCTCCGTACCAGTTTTTTTATTACCCGAAATTGGGCCGAAATCAACAGTGCGCGAGCTGCCGGGGGTGTGGGCCCTGGCCCAATTGCACCCCCTGCTCCCCCGGTAGTTCCACCACTGTTTCAGTCACTGGAGGATCCTGCCCAGCCTTGACAGGCCTATCAAACTCCTACGCCTACATTTTGCTGAATAGGATTCACTATCTCCACAGTGAAACAAGGTTCTGTAGCAATCTGTAATCTGTAACTGTAATCCTGTATTGGCTGACTGAGCACATGGCATCTCCTTTTATATTGTTGCACAGCGACACCTTGTCGCTGCCTTTGGGATCAGCCATGCTGCACCAATCACAAGGGCTCTGCCTCTTAGGAAACCCTGTATATACCATGAGGCTCCAACTAAAGGGGAAATTAACCCTTAAGGTCCCTTCCTTAGGTTGAAAAAAAGACACACGTCCACAGGTGCGATCCGCCAATGAGGTGAGCTGAGGCATTCACCTCAGACTACAGCGCAAGCTAGGTTTCCAGGGGCGGCAAAAAGCCGCTCCTGGTGCCTTTAAGGCACCAGGGTGAGAGAGCACAATTGCACTCTCCGCACTAGCGTTGCTGCCTCCCCACCCGGAATTGTAATCTGTCGGGGGGGGCGGCAATTACTGGGTTTTCTGTAATCAATTTATTTATATGGTTGGCTAGCCTACTAATTAAGAATACTTAGGGGCAGATTTATTAAATGGTGATAAAAAAGTGGCGAAATAACATCAACATTGGTGTGTAAAAAGAGAAAAAACTATTTTTTTTAATTGTATTATATACTGATCCTGGAAATAGCTCGAATCCAAAAAATACACCATCTTAAACATGTAGGTGTCAATGGCAGAGGTCATGTAGGTGTCAATGGCAGAGGTCCTTTCAAAGACAATGGCAGAGGTCCCTTCAAAGATTTTAATAACCTACATGAAGTTTGAGGTTTTTTTGGAATGTTTTGCCCAAAAACTCAAATGATTTCAGTGATTCAAGTTTTTTCCCGCCGAAAACTCTATCAATTTGAGTTTTCGGGTTGTTAACCCTGAACTCGCTGAATCAAGTTTTTTCTTAAATTAGAAACCATTCGAGTTGTGAGTTCATTCTAGTTCATCTGAAGTATAAAAAACTAACATTTGACCTTTGATAAATAACCCCCTAAATGTTATTTTTTTCTGTGAATACCATGGTGAGTATAAACACAGACAATATCTATGGGGTGCCGTTTGTCCCAAATACATTTTGTATACAAAACTATCCCTAATACATAGAATTAATGTCTCTCATGGTATATAAGTATTTGTGACCATTCACAGATAAAAAAACATACAAAAGACTTATTTCTATTAAAGAATGAAAACAAAATCTGGTTAGTGCACAAAAGGATGTCATTATATCACAAACTCCATTATGTACATTTTAACAGGCAATCTGTCACACAAATGTATAAGCTCCATGTAATGGACGCACTTATGTGCAAAGTTACTTATAGAATGAATTATGTAAAAAAAAAACTTGGATATAATATATAATAGTGTAACTAACTAGGGTTGTCACCTGGCCGGTATTTTACCGGCCTGGCCAGTAAAAATGATGGTTGATCCCAATGTTATTAATAGGGAAAAAAGATAAATATATAGGAAGGCCTATATATATATGGGTTAAAACATATATATTGGGGTTCACTTTGTGTGTCTGTTCACCATCCATGTATGCAAATGATCCTCTAAATAACTGTGATATACTGGCATAGATGCTATAATTCATCAGTGCAGTTGCCTATATAAATCATTCAATGGCTTGAAAATTAAAGTAAAGGTCCAAATGTCTGTTTTCGGGAACCACTCTTGTGCAATTTAGCATCTGTTAGTAAATCAGCCTCAGTGTATTTATTAAAGGCAAGGTGCTAGAGGCAAAGCATAGATAGGATATCTGGTTTAATTTAAACAACCTGTAGGGCAAATAAAGTGACACCAGTGATTTTTGAGTTGATGAGGTAACAGACTACCTTCCTCAAACTAGACAAGAAAGAGTATCCTATAGTTTTGCGTACACACACAGGGCTGGTCTTACCAACTGTGGGGCCCAATTAGAACCATTTTGGCATTGCCCCCTAAATGGAGTTTTGCCATCTGGCACAGGGTTTCAGGGCTGGGTGACGAATAGTGACTGTCTTACCCTCTGTCCCATGATAATTACTCACTAATTTATTTTTCTAGAGTTCAACTGCATACAGATTAATTCATTTTCACAATATATGTAACCAAGTGCATTTTTAAAGAGCTACCCTCAAACCTTCCTTTTGTATGGTAAATAGTACAGGGGAATACCTATGTTAGCATGGTTTTGTGGCATCTCTCTGTACAGACTATGAGCAAACTTAGGGACTGTTCCTGCTGAATTGTGCTTAGTACAGGGAATACCTATGCTGCCATAGTTTTATGGGATCTCTCTGTACAGACTATGAGCAAATTTAGGGGCTGTTCCTGCTGAATTGTGCTTAGTACAGGGAATACCTATGCTGCCATAGTTTTATGGGATCTCTCTGTACAGACGATGAGCAAACTTAAGGGCTGTTCCTGCTGAATTGTGCTTTGACTATGGCCACTATGGGAGATATATTAATGTACAAATAGCTGAATATTTCTTTTAGCTGTTCCTAAAGCACAAATCTCATCATTCTGAGAAAAAAAGACACTGAAGCAATTTAATTCATACAACCCAAACAACACACTCCAGAAATCACATCAGATTCATAATAGAATGACACAAATGCAATTTTTGCTAACAAGGAAAGGGTAAAAAATCACAAGGCAGTATAATAAACGTGATTTGTATCCTTGGCCAGCATTCTTTGTGCACTGATAGTCTGGGGGGGGGGATCTGCAGCACCAGAGTTTGCCATGCATTCTGCCTGTTAGAGTACTGGACAACACAGCAGATGTACACTGGTGTCTTTTTCACCCTGTCTGCAATTGGTTGTCATGTCCCATAGCTCAGGGCACCCAGCTTCACATAAGGAACCCTCGTTCTCCCAGTCCCAGCTCTCCACCCCACACTTGCTCAAATCCCCACCCCCCTCAGTCTGCTAAAGTCAGAAAGCAATCCGGACAGAGAGAAAAAAAGGAAAACAGACACAGCCCTGGGGGTGGGCTCTTTCTGAAGAAAGTGATCGGTTCAGATCAGTATTAGTGCACGCACAGCCAGGGAACATTTGGTGAGGGAGGTAAGTACCAGGGCCAGTCTTACCAATAAGCTTGTCCTTTGTGCGGCCCCATGTGCGCGGGGCCCGATTGCCGGCACTGCAGGCACCCACACACGCCCCCACCCCCTCTCTCTCCCCCTCTACCTGGAGCTTCGTAAAACAGGGCGGGAACAGTCACATCGCCCTTGCTGATTGATCAACGCCCAGCCCGTCTGCTGACCAATGAGAGGGCGTGGTTCGTTGGTCTTTCCCTGACTGATGGCCAATAATAGGAGAGAGGGAGGAACGGAAGGCTGTTCAGTGTAAGAAGGTAGAAGCAGAGCAGGGGCAGTAACTAGCTTGCGTGCTGTTGTCTTTAACCCTGTCCAAGCCACCTGCGATAACTACACAAAGCGGCCCATTTCACAAATAGATGGAGCGGCCCTTCGGGCAATTGCCCGCCCCGACAGATTGTCAGTCCGGGCCTGGTGGCAACCCTTAGTGCACGTCAAGCTAGATTTGAATGACAAAATACATATTTGTGACAGAAAGCAAGATTTTATAGTACAGGATTCATTTTTTTCCACAAAATGAAAGCTCAGTTTCACAAAACAGATATATCCATTTTGTAAAGCAATACTGTCAGTCATATTCCTGAACATTCCTAACAAACAAGATGAGAAGTTGCCAGCTCTGCTCCACATGGTTGCATCATCCCTAAGGCATAGTATCTGGCCTGCTATAGAGGGCGCCCTCTAATGTCCCCTCTGCTGCATAGTAATAAACATGAACAAACATTTCCTAAAAGGGCTGCTGTTAAATACTACAGGTTCATAATTGGAAGTTTATACAAATGGCTGAGAAATATAATGTTGCACTTGAGAAAAGAAAGTATGCAAAACATAAATATCATCATTTAAGGTGATATGGCTATTCGTATTGTAGTAACCTGCTTGTGTGGCCATTTTGGTTAAGGGCATTCCTGCTGTTTTGCCATTGTCTTATGATTCATTCCTGTTCCTGTTTCCCTCTTCCTGTCTAAGCTGAGAGCAATAACGGGCACTTACCTGCCATGTTGTAATAAATGTACCAGAAGCAGGGGTGTAACTACAGAGGAAGTAGACCCTGCAGCTGCAGGGGGGGCAGGAGGTATAGGGGCCCCATGAGGCCCTAGTTCATATACAGTTTCAATAAATATTGGTAAAACAAGTCAACCTCTAAACATTTTGGGGGCCTGAAAAATTATTTGCTGTGGGGCCCAGTAATATTTAGTTACCCCACTGAGTCCATAAGTTACTGTGCTTGTCTGGCTGTTTTGCCTGAACTAACAGCAGAATCATTTAATCCACTACCAGACAGTTTATCACACATCACACAGCAGCCCACCATTATAATAGGCCTAATATCCCTTCAATGAGGTCTGACAAACTCTCAGAGTCAGTTATAAGTTTTGTATAGCCACATATATCAGATTATCAATCCATTAAACCAGATTTTATCACTATAGCAGCTTTTTCAAATGCAGTGTATGAGTTTGTGAATGAGCAGAGACTACCCATGTGTGAATGTTTCCCATATGGATTAATCTGGCATATGTGGCTCAGTAAGGCAGCTGAATGACCCACTGGCGGATGGAGTTCAGCAGCACAGTCTCGTTGAAAAATTCTGAAGGAAAATACTATTTTTCTAATTATACTATTGTATGACATGCACATGGATTGCTGCTGGGCAAGGATCTGCGCAGTTCAGATTTGCCAGCATTACTTATACAACATCCCTATTTAGCGATGGGCGAATCTGTGCCACGAAATTTGAGAAACTGAGAAAAATTCACGAAACGCAATGGGCATCAAAATAATTTTGAAGCGAGCTACAATTTTTATACCTGCAACTATTTGGTCCAAATTCATTAAAGTCAATTGGCATCTGAATAATTTTGACACACAAAAATTTATATGCACGCAACAATTTTGACGCTCGCAAATTGTTTTTTGATGTGGTGGATTTTTTGCCGG
The DNA here is from genome assembly GCA_038501925.1 of Xenopus petersii. Taxonomy (NCBI): domain Eukaryota; kingdom Metazoa; phylum Chordata; class Amphibia; order Anura; family Pipidae; genus Xenopus; species Xenopus petersii. The sequence goes on from CM076674.1 coordinate 125,228,065, forward strand.
CAAATGAATTCATTTGCGGCAAAATGTGGTAAGTCACATAGAATTCGTGTCTGGGTCATTTATGACCACAGTTGCCATGTTTTTTTAACCACAATGCAGAATGCAGGTGAGATGTCTGACACAATTGCATCCAATGCATTACAATTTGCACAATTATATTTGTGCTCAGACAGTAATCAGACCCAATTGCTCTTTTCTAATTCTGGGTGTCGTCATTACTGATGTGACATGAATGTGACATGTGCGCAGTTGTGCTCTCTGCATCAGTGTTGTGCCCCTCTCAACCCGCTCTGATGTGAAAGGCAGTGCCGGGCAATGTCAGCTGAGCACCCTAAGCAACCCAGCCGGTGAACAATCACGTGCTCACAAACATTTGCATACGCGTGCACAGACCAGCGCATGCACAGACGATGCATACATGCGCATGCGTAGAGGAGCATGAGTGCCCACGGTGCTGAGATTGCTCGCGCGCATGTGAAGGTGGGGGTCCAGACTAGGGGGAATCCGCAGAGAGGTACTGTTCCTGGTGCCCCTCCAAATTTGCGCCCTAGGCACGTGCCTCTTCTGCCTACCCTTAGTTCTAGCCCTGGTGAAAGGGGTAAGCACTGGGCAGGTAAGGGGACAGCATCATTAGAGCCCTTTTGTTATAAATGAATGTAAAGCATTGTGCAGCTTGTTGCTTCTATATAAATATATGATGATCCTCTAAAATTGCCCCTGCCTAAATGACCCCTTTTGTCTACACACAGTACTCAGGAGTGGCTGCTCATATAACCTACACATCATCATCATCATCATTTATTTATATAGCACTGTCAAGATACGCAGTGCTTTATCATCATACTATACATAATATCTGTGCACATGATCAGTCCCACATCTCTGGCTAAACCTATTATGTAGTAGTTGAACTATAGCTAAGCAGATTATTAAGAGACTGCTAGAAGCTAAATGGTGCAAGATTACAGCTAGGAGGAGACATTGGAGCCTAACAATCACATACAAAACTTATAACTGACTGAGATTTTGTCAGACCTCATTGAAGGGATATTAGGCCTATCATGATGGGTTAGGCTGCTGTGTGATGTGTGATAAACTGGCTGGTAGTGGATTAAATGATTCTGCTGTGTTAGTTCAGGCAAAGCAGCCAGACAAGCACAGTAACTTCTGGACTCAGTGGCGTAACTAGATATTACTGGGCCCCACAGGCCACAACAAATAATTTTTCAGGCCCCCAAAATGTTTAGAGGTTGACTTGTTTTACCAATATTTATTGAAACTGTATATGAATTAGGGCCTCATGGGGCACCTATACCTCCTGGCCCCCTGTAGCCCTTTTGGATGCCGGCGTCCATTTTTTTTGACGTTGGTGAATTTTCACGGTTTCCTGAATTTATTCGCCAGTGGCGAATCACAGGAATTTGGCATGAATTTGCGCCTGCCGAATAAATTCGCCCATCACTACAGAAAACATTTTTAACTTTTCAAATTTTCAATCTTTTTTTTCCTAGGTACCAGCATGATGGTGGAAAATACTGCATCCCGTCCAATACTGCAAGTGCTGGCTGTTAACATAGCAACTCTGCTTTTTCTACTGAGATACCTAAATGTCTAAGAGCATTATGGGAACAGTAAAACACAAACTTCATTGTCTGAAAGACTGAAAAGCTCTCCCTCCTCCATACACAAAAAGACACACCGCTCTCCTAAATGCATTTTCTTGTAGTAGCTAAAAAGTCTGTATGAATTATTTTTTGCTGTATGAGAGTTGAGAACCTGTTTAGCAGCAAAGAGTTGCAGAAGCATTTTTCTCAATACAGAAGTTGCTTATATTTGAATACATTTTTTTTATATGTCATATTGTGTTTGTTTGATTCTTTTTACCAATAACTCAATAACTGATGTCATTGCTGTACAATTTATATGGTACAGAGGGCCGAAATGTTTCTAATCTACATGGTGGAGGGCCAATAATGGAAGACATTAGCCACGCCCTGTTTTTAGATCACACCCACTTTAAACCACAAGACCATGTCCACATTAAAAGGATTGTTCACCTTCCAAACACTTTTTTCAATTCAGTTGTTTTTAGATTGTTCCCCAGAAATAAAGACTTTTTTCAATTACTTTCCATTATTTATTTTTTAGGTATTTTCCAAAATCGAAGTTTAAAGTTGAATGTTCGTGTCTCTGGTGTTTGAGTCTGGCAGCTCAGTAATTCAGGTGCAGACTCTCAACTGTTACAATTTTGCAACATTTAGTTGATAAATTTCTCAGCAGCATCTCTAGCGTATTAGCAACAATTGTATCAATTCTGACAGCACCTGTAATGAAACCCAGAGATTCTGCTCAGCAGGGACAAAGATAAGAAATGTATCTAAAGGAGAGAAATAACACTTTACACTTCAATATTAGAAAAACCGTCACACATAGAAAATAGAAAGTCATTGGAAAAAGTTGTTATTTCTGGTGATCTATCCGAAACCAACTAGTTCTTTGAAGGTGAACAACCCCTTTAATAGCACACCAAAAAAACTGATTGTTGGTGCTCACTGCAGGGATCAGGGCTGGAACTAGGGGTAGGCAGAGTAGGCGGCTGTCTAGGATGCCATCATTGAGGGTTTTTTTTTTTTTCAATGGGGTTTTTTTTTTCGTTTTTTTTCAAGCGTTTAATTTAATAATTTGTTTCGGTAATCATGTTCACTCAGTCTGGTGGAATCCCCCTCCTTCACCTTCTCCCTCTTGCCAGCAAGTAATAGCTCCTTCTGTGCGGTGCAGCAAGTGCAATGGGACGTGCGTATACGTGTCAATGACTTCACTGATGTGGTTGGGTGGCAGAGAGAGGCAGAGAGCTGGTGGCCTGCTTGGTGTGGCTCACGCTCGCTTCTCTCAGCCTTGCACAGTTGCACTGAACTGAAATACATTCTTTCTATTACTGTGAAAATGTGAAGCTTCCTGCTGGCACAGCCAGGTACAGATTTGGGCTGGGGGCCATATGTTTGCTGTTGCTGCTGGGCTGGGCGCTGGCACAGCTACATAAATATTCAGGGGCAATATGATGTGATCAGATTTATTTTTGGCTGCTGCTGGCACAGGTAAAGATTCGGGGCAATATGATGGCTGCTGGAGGGCTGTATGATGGATGGCTGCTGAGCTTGCTGGTACAGGTATGGGGGGGCAGTATGATGGATGGCTACTGGCACAAGTATGGGGGGCAGTATGATGGGTGGTTGCTGGGCTTGCTGGTACAGGTATGGGGGGGGCAGTATGATGGATGGCTGCTGGCACAGGTACAGGGGGGCTGTATTATGGATGGCTGCTGGGCTTGCTGGTACAGGTACAGGGGGCAGTAATATAAATGAAAAAGTGTTGTACATTTTCTTGCTTTCTTTATTTAAAAAACATCATGGTAAGTAGGTAAATGATAATGCAGGACAGGGGGCACTGATTGAAGCTCTTGCCTAGGGTGCCAAACTACCTTGGCCCGGCACCAGTAGCGATGCCACTCATATGTGAAGTTAAGTCCTATTAAGATAAACCCTTAAATCCATATGCCTCCTCCTCCCCTGTGTATAATACAGTACCCCAGCATATGATTAAACACCATAGGGGCCCCTAACAATAATTTTCAAATGCTAGCAAACCCCCAGAACAAATACCTGGCTTATGTTCCATAGGGATCATAGGTCAGGCAGAGTATGGCAAACATAGGGTGCAAAGAGCAGGCAAAGTATGACACACACAGGGAGCATAGGGAAGGCAGAACAGGAGACAGGAAAATCAGGACCACTCTAATATGTACTACATACAGTAACAAAGTGCTAGTGCCCCGTTAGGATTTTGTATAAAGTGTGAACAGGTGAACAATGTGGGCAGTTTCAGTCTGGGTCTCAGGTGTGAACAGTTCAGGGCTTTAGGATATAAACAATAGAGGTGTCACAAGTCACAATACAGGGGAGATTACATGTGTTTCATGGCACACTGGGCTCTAGTGATAGGGGTTTTTGAGACCTGTACCAGCAAGCTCAGCAGCCATCCATCATACAGCCCTCCAGCAACCATCATATTGCCCCAATCTTTACCTGTGCCAGCAGCAGCCAAAAGTAAATCTGATCACATCATATTGCCCTTGATACCCACACCCCCATTTGCCGGCTTCTGGTTTTATAACTGCGTGCCTGCTCACCTCGCCCCTTTTGTGACGTCATTGTCAGGGCGCAGGTGGAGGGAGGGCGGTTTTCGGGTCAATTGCGGGTCACTTTTTTTGAAGTGATTAACTGACGTGAAATTTTAATGAATTAGATTTAAATATTCAATTTGGAAGTATTAACTTAATTAATACACAGGTGTGTTGGGGGGGATTTAAAACTGTTGTGTTGTGACAGGAAGTGAGGTCTCTGAGGAAGTGTTGTATCACGAAATGTGTCAGACCTCAGATACTAAGTCTGTCTGATTGATACTATGTTTGAATAAAGGATTTAACTTTTTATTGATCTGGAGAAGAGCGATTATTATCTGATGCCCAGGAGTGCACTGCCTCTAATCTACTACCTTGCTGTTGGCGTTCACCCTAGTGACGGACTCGGGGCTGGCTGCATCTGGGTCACTACTATTGCAGGGTAAGAATCTCAGCTTTTTTCACCATGGTTTGTATGAAAGAAGACTTTGAAAACCCAGTGTTCCTAATTAAGAGTAGGGTCCAGGGCATTTGGCACCCGGACCAACCGATATTTACGTTGAGCAAGGTTTAGTCTGTGACTAATTAAACAGCTGTTATTGGAACCCGCAAAACAGTTTTTAAAAGGAGAGTTAAGCAAGATTACAGAGCCGGATCTGTTCTCTATCAGTTGAAATGTATATTGGTTAAAACTGAACTTAGCTCTCTGACTAGATTGAGCTGAGTCAACAGTGCAGCTATTGAGTGGGTCTTGGAACTCTGACTCCTCTATTGTACACACTGAAGAAAAGAACGGATTTAGCACATTTGCCTTATTTGTATCCATAATAACCATATTGTTACTATTATTTAAAGGCCACACTCTCAAAACGGCATCTTTTAAATATAAATATGCATAGAAAAATGTGCTGGACTGCTTTAATTTGCTATAGTGTTTATATTCACAACAAATGTTTCACCACAAAGAACTATAATAAGATCTAGCTATGTAGCTTTTTCTTAACCATTTAATAACATTTTATGTGTCGTTAATGAGCATTTACAATGACACATAAAAAATAAACAGCCATCTTTGGTAAGTAAGTAAGGAACTGATCGATCCTATCTAAAAATATAATCAAATAAGCCTTCTTTCAATATACCATACTACATTTTATAAGTAATTATAATGCCATCCAAACAGGTTACAGGAACCTCTCATGGTTTATGGCCCTGAATTAAATTTATATGACAAGTGGCCAGACAAATCTCTATCGCATAAAAACAAAACATAGCAGTTGTGTTAACATTCGAATTTAAAATATTTATGGATGCATGACATCTGAACCTTTTAAAAGTAGTGGAAGCTGAGAAATTTCCAGTGCATAATGCACTGGAAATTGTTCAGCTTCTACTACTTCTAATAGGTAAACCGTGCAGTGTTGGACTGTGGGACCCGGGGCCCACTGGGGCTTCTCTCTCTAGACCCCCCCCTGTGAACCCTGAGGGCTGCTGCCTTAGGGCCTCTCGTCCAGTAAACCTCCTCTCTCCCCCTCTGATCCGTGTGCGCACTTGCACATTCGCATCAGCGCACGTACTGTTTGGTTGTGGCAAAAAACTACGTGTGATGATGCACATGCACACTTGCACACACAAGCGGTGGCAAGGTTGTCGGAAGGAAGGCCCTGAGGCAGTGGCCCCTGATAAACCAGAACTATTAGTGAAAAACCACTCTAGATCACAGTTTTATTAAAGACAACAATATGCCATCCACTATCCTTCATTGTAAGGTGTATTTTTTTTCCAAACACATTTAACATTTATCCTAAAAGAAAGGTATAAAAGTCCGCTGACCACAATGTGATAACTTTGGGATTTTGCAAGAAGTGGACTGACAACATTAATAACATATAATCAATATATCAGAGAAGATATTAGATTCTACTCATACTTATTCAGGTGCTTAGGCAATGTCATGGCTAAAGTAGCTCTATTTATACAAATTAATATCCAGGATATATTTCAAAGTTATTACAAGTAGTTATCAATAATGAGCGAATTGTAGTTCAACTTAAAAAAAACATATATGCATGCGTTCTTTAGCCTCTCCTCAGTGGTGTAACTAAATGTTAGTAGACCCCACAACAAATTAATTTTAGGGCCCCCAACATATCCAGAGGTTGTCCTGTTTTATCAATATTTATTGAAATTGTATATTAATACGGTCTCTTGGGGCACCTAGTGCATTTATATTGTCTAGGATATATTTTCTAAGGGGTACACTTTTTTTAAGTTAACAAGGGGTTGTTTTTTACTGCTAGTAGCAAACAGCTTTTTTTTCCTCTTTCCTTCTGTCTGCTAATTAAGGGGGCAAATTCACGCCAAGCTTGGTGTTCTTTGGTTTGATACACGCACAAACAAGAAAAACTGCGGCTCTATCCAAAGGTGAAAGCTCCAAATGTATAATAAATAACTGAAGCTCATCCAGCATAGAACTTGACCTGGGTTAGTGGCCCCAGGTCCGTCTTTGAAGGGTTCTTGGTGAATTGATGTGTATCGAGCATAGTTACATTGTTACATAGTTAAATTGGGTTGAAAAAAGACCAAGTCCAACAAGTACAACCCCTCCAAATGAAAACCCAGCATCCATACACACACCCCTCCCTACTTTTAATTAAATTATATAGTCAGCAGGCTTACTTTCAGGGTGTGGGGGTGAAGATGGCTAGAAGGCTGGAGGAGATTTTAAACTCGGTGTGGGGGAGAGGGCACAGTAAAGGATTCCATGGAAGATAGGTTAGATGAGGTAGTGGGCCTAGGAAGGGGAAAAAGATTTGGTTGGGGATGACTATACTTTGTTTCTGTGGGACAGAGGCAATATAAAAAATCAGGGGTATTTCTGTTTGTTATACGAAAATAAGTTGGTGGAGGACACTCCCAATATTCACAATATAAAAAATACTTTTTTAAGGTATATGAGGTGCAAATAACCCCAGGTAATCCCACAGTGAGTTACCCAAAACAGTATATAGAAATGGAGAGGGGCTGCATACTCAGTAAGAGAAATAACACTTAATAGACAAAGGTGGTATTAAAAAAAATGTTCTTTTATAGTAAATAGCAAAAAATTTTTTTACATCAGACAGGCTGGTATATCAAATACAACAGTATTAGCAGAAATATATACATACCACCAAGTAACAAGATCAAGGCAAAAAGAGACAAACCGCAGGGAGCAGATACACTTGCCAAAAATGAGAGCACCCCATTCAATTAGACTCAAAAAATCTCAGTTTTCACGATTTCCACACTTTCGCATTTGTGACATCACTTACGCTGGCGTTATTACGCTGGGTAAATGCCCAGCGTAATTACGCAGCTCCCTACCTACGCAGGCGATGAAACCAGTATCAGTGTACATTGTACCATAGCAACCACAAGCAGCACGTTATACAGTGAAATAAGGGTTTTGGTCAAATCTCTGTACCAAAAGGCATTCATTTATAACATCTCTGTCCTAATAATGGGTGCTGGATAATATCATGTCTTTAACTACCTGGAGTAGCGCTTTTTAACACAATATGGAGATTTGGTCAACTGACTCTACCAATCACATAGACCTATATGCATCACAGGATCACAAAAAAATTATCATCAAGAGCATGTTAGTCTTAGTGGTGCTCAATATAAAACAATTACAGCATAAAAATACTAAAACTCATTAAGGGGCAGATTCACTAAGGGTCGAATTTCGAAGTTAAAAATACTTCGAAATTCGACCCTCGAATTGAAATCCTTTGACTTCGAATATCGAAGTCGAAGGATTTAGCGCTAATCGTTCGATCGAACGTTTAACATTGACTTCGGTAGGTTTTATCTGCCGAAGTAGGGGGTCGAAGTTTTTTTTAAAGGGAAAGTACTTCGACTATCGAATGGTCGAATAGTCGAACGATTTTTACTTCGAATCGTTCAATTTCGTTCGATTTCGATCGAATTCGAACGAATTTAACCAATTCGATGGTCGAAGTACCCAAAAAAAACTTCGAAATTCAAAGTTTTTTTCATTCGAATTCTTCACTCGAAGTTAGTGAATCTGCCCCTAAGAGACATACTAATATATTATCATTAAGTGACAATGTGACAATGTGTTCTACTAAAAATCCCCATTCATTGGAGTGACATAAAGTGACATATGTTACCACTGAAAAGTGCATCAGTGCAAAGATTCAATTATATGCATTTAAAGTGACAGTACTAAAATTCAGTGTATTATAAGTAGCCAGATATATCTAATCATTTATACATTGGTCAGCACACATTCACTAGTAAGTTAATGAAACATCATCCTGGTAAATAGTGTCAAGGAAACATCGTTGCAACGTATGCCCATGTCTCTCTTCTGTAAAGTGTCCGTGCAAAATAGTGAGGCTGTGTCAAAAAATGCCGATATCCATTAACCATCTCTACCATGGAGAAATTAATTAAAGGTGCCGTACAGAATTAAAATCCACATTAATTGTTTTGTGAGATCACCATCAGGATCCTATGTGATTTGTAAGAACAGCATATAATATTAAAATACATTCACTTAAATTTATTATTTAAAAACATCAGAATTAGTTAAAAACCCATTAATAACACAAGCTCAAGTCAAAGTATTACAGATTACTCAAAAGAAAAGGGGCAGCTCTCTGTCCTCATTCAGGCCATTGGGGGAGAGGGTATTAAGTCTATGGGGCAAATTCACTAAACGACGAAGCGCCTAACGCTAGCGTGAATGCACCAGCGTAGTTCATTTTCGTTAATGCGCCAATTCACTAAAAGGACGCTGGCGTAAATTCGCTAGTGTTACTTTGCACCCTTACGCCTGGCGAATTTGCGCAACGGACGTAACTACGCAAATTCACTGACGCGCAAATTATTCTGAACGCTACCTTTTATGCCAGACTTCCTTCGCCACCTCAGACCAGGCGAAGTGCAATAGGACGTAACTACGCAAATTCACTGACGCGCAAATTATTCTGAACGCTACCTTTTATGCCAGACTTCCTTCGCCACCTCAGACCAGGCGAAGTGCAATAGAGTGGGGATTGCTTCAAAAAAAGTTAAAAATCTTTCTAAGTCCCAAAAAACGCTGGGTTTTTTCATTTTTTATGGGTGATAGGCTGAAAAAGATCAAAAAAATTTTTGGGGTGATCCTCCTTCCCCCCTACATTTCCTAACTCATGGCAACTTAACTATACAGTGGGCACATGTGTAGGGCAAAATAAAAATTTTATTTGCTGTTTTGAAGGTTTCCCAGGCTTCTGTAGTGCTGCTACATATAGCTCCATTGTATCTTGAATTTGGCGCCATATGCAAATTAGGCATCGCTATAGTAAATAGCAAAAAAAGGCATCGCTAGCGTAACTTTGCTTTGCTTGGCGAATTAACGCTAGTAGAACTTTACAACCTTACGCTTCCCCTGAGCGCAACTTCGGATTTTAGTGAATTTGCGTATAAATCCATCTCAGCTCCTGTTGTTTCAACAGCAGTTCCCGATCACCACCCCATGTCGGTGTTTTCAACCATTCTATGCCCATAAACCTCAGCTGGCTCACATGATGATGTTCTTGAGTGAAATGTCTTGCTACAGGGGGTGATTCTTTATTCAGTCTTATATCACTTCTATGTTCCCCTATCCTAACACTTAGGGCCCTAGTCGTCTTTCCTACATAGAACATCCCACACAGGCATTTCAGAATATAGACCACATAGTCAAATAGACAATTAAAGGACCAGTAACGTCAAAAATGTTTACAAAAAAATTTGTTTGAATACAACGAAAAAAAAACACCAACACAAATTAAAATTTAAAATAGCAAAGCCTTTATTAAGAAATAACTTACAGAAACTCCACTTCCTGTCCTCTGCAGAAACGGCGAAAGGATGACCATCCATATGCAGCGCTCGATTTCTCCTCCTGGCTATACACTGACAGCTTGTCCTCTGCCCAATTGCCTTCTCCAGCTCTTCTTCATCCAGCAGCAGTAGAAAGGCGATGTCTCCAAACCCCGCTCCTCCGCTCCAGGAATGCAGCCCTAACTGCCGACCCCCATGCCCATCCGTCACTCTCAAGTCTCACGGCACATGAAATCAATAAAGTAAATAAAATAACCCCGGCTATTTGCAGGTCTGCATTGAGTGTATTAGGAGGCTGCATCGCTCCAGGGTGAAAGCCTGTCCCCCCCCCCAAATCCTGCCGGCTGCTTAACGATTCAGCCTTCAGCAGCAGAAACAGCAGTTTGACAGACAAAGCAGCAGCTGCAGGCAGGCGGGCGGACAGCACGGCTCATCAAGAGAAGCCTGTCCTCCTGGGGTTGCCGGCTCAGTGTTGGACGCATTCTTTTCCGGCTGCTTTGTTTCATTCATAGGCAGCCGCCAGCTGCCTTGACAGTGATGGAGTGGGCACAGGGGTTGGCAGTCAGGGCTGCATTCCTGGAGCGGAGGAGCAGGGTTTGGAGACATCGCTTTCCTACTGCTGCTGGATGAAGAAGAGCTGGAGAAGGCGATCGGGCAGAGGTCAGTGTATAACCAGGAGGAGAAATCGAGCGCTGCCGATGGATGGTCGCCCTTTCGCCGTTTCTGAAGAGGACAGGAAGTGGAGTTTCTGTAAGTTATTTCTTTGCGATTTTAAATTTTAATTTGTGTTGGTTTTTTTTTTCGTTGTTTTCGAACAAATTTTTTTGTAAAAATTTTTTACGTTACTGGTCCTTTAATGTAGTCCTTCATTAGATATTCTCTACCTGTCCTAGGATGGTAAAACCGGTCTGCCCGTGTCACAAAATTACAATTCACACACCTCCCACATCTGTACATACCCTTGGTTCCACTTAGCCACGTGCCTTGTTTTTTGATGGGCTTAGATTAGATACCTTGCCAGCCTTGACCTTGATCTGACTCTTGTTTGTTCTCATTTCCTATTCCACCTTGTACCTTTCACTGACTTCATCTGAACCTGCCTTGCCGCTTCCTGACCTGTTTTGCCTTGTACCCTGTCTTATTGCTTCCCCAGTCTCCATCGGCTCCAGTCTCCCTCTGCTATCTAGCTATCCAGTCTCCCTCTGCTCCAGTCCTCTCTCGCTATCCTGCGCTCCAGTCCTCTCCCGCTATCCTGCGCTCCAGTCCTCTCCCGCTATCCTGCGCTCCAGTCCTCTCCCGCTATCCTGCGCTCCAGTCCTCTCCGGCTATCCTGCTCTAGTCTCCTTTTGCTCTAGTCTCTGCACTCTGATCTACGCCCGCACCGTCCTGCCCCATCCAGTCTGTATCCTGTCCTCCCACTGTCTTGTCCCCCGATCTACGCCCTCATCGTCCAGTCTGGTCTTGACCTTTGTCCACTCCGTCCTGCTTCACTCTGTGCCTGTTCCAGTTCGACTACACCCTCGTCTCCCTGTTCCTGCCTTTCCCTTTGTGTTCTGTGGACACAGCCAGTCCCTGCCTAAAGGACTCGCCTTCTCCCTTCAGTCTCTACTGCGCCCCCTTCCCTTCCTTGACACATTGGAAAGTCTGCAACCCACGGCTTCAGTTTCTGGGCCATCTGTAATAGATGCCAATGTCTATGTATAATCTCTTTTATACGGCCTGATTGTGTTGAATATCTGGTTAAAAAAGGCAATCTATTAGATTTCTTGTTGTTTTTTTTACATAATAGATCTGACCTGGGTTTGTTTTTTACTTTCTCTTTGGCCTCCTCTAGGAGATCCGACCCATATCCTCTGCTCTTAAAGTAAGTCATCATTTCACCTGTCCTCTCCTCAAATTTGTCCTCTGTGCTGACAATCCACCGCACCCGTAACAATTGACTGTAAGGTAAACCTTTGGTAGTGGCCAGGGGATGGAAACTACGTGGATCCAAATACGTGATCCCTTCCTTCAATTCCACAATGACATCTTGGAAATGTAACTGATGTGTATCATGCTCAAGTGTAAACATAATCGTCTGTATTCTGCAGTTTAGGTAGTCTCTGAATGAATGTCCCCTGCCAGATAAAGAACAAATCAAATTGTGCAGAGAATTGCGTCATTTGGAACTTCACCAATAGTCCCCAGTTTATTAATGAAATCTGTGGTGTCTCTTACATATGATTTTGTACATACCACAATTGGATTACGCTATCCAAAAGCGTTGCTAGGGGTTGAAAGATGGATGACATCCCTGCAACAATGGGTCTCCCAGGTGGTTTCTGTAGGTCCTTGTGAATCTTAAGGCGGAGATAAAAAACAGGTATAATTGGATTATTGACTTGTAAAAACTTTCTTAAACAGTTTGTAATAATCCCTGCCTCCTCACTGTCCCTTAGGACCTGGTCTATCATAGACTTCAGAGCACTAGTGGGATCTCCCTCCAGTAACCACTTGAATGCACACAAAGCTGTTCTAGAGCTTCCTCTCTGTAATACTCAGTACTCATCACTACTATTGCCCCACCCTTATCTGCCGGTTTTATAGTAATGGAGGCATCATCTCTAAAGCTGGCCATAGATCTCATCGTATGAATCGAGTATTCGTACGATTTTCAGAAAATGTGTGGAGAGTCCCGGCGTTTTTTGTCTGGCGGAGATCGGCCGTTTGGTTGATCAGGTTACAAAAAGTCGGCTGCGGGTAATATCTCTGCGTGTATTGGCGATCGTATGATTTTCAGTGGGAGACTGTCACTAGCTTTGTCTATCGAACGATTGCTGTCAGGGGCAGAACATCGGCTAATCTGTTCTTTAACTACTTTATTTGGTCGGAATGGTAAGACTTTTGATCTGAATGGTTAGTGGCAGGTCGGGAGATGGGAAAGTCCGATTGTACATTGATTCGTACGATCGGATCTTTGTGTCTGTGGCCAGCTTAAGGTTCTGTGAGGCATCTCTCTCAATTTTAGTCAAATTCTGGGACTTCTTAAGTCCAGAGGGGCACTTTAACTTGTCCATATCCCTCTCAACCACTCTCAAATGCCTCAACACAATGATTGGTCATAGGGGGAAGAAATTTACTTTTTGCTCTACATTTGTTGGTATCATACCAGGTCTCAATATGTTTATTTCCTGTATCTTGTGAATCCTCACTATCGTCCTCCTCAGATGGCAATCGGTCTTTGTCAGAGGTATCGTGTGCAAAATGAGCCTTAAGTCTCAATGTCCTAAAAATTTTTCAAGTTCTACATCAAGGAGCAATTTATCACCATTGTATGTGGGTACATACCCCAAACCCTTTTTCAATACGCACATCTCTGTTCGGTCAGGGTCCTCCCACTAATATTCGTTGAGGTCTGAAAGACCACCGGTTCTTTTGTCCCTTTCTTTCCTTTTCCTGCCTCTCCTTGTTTTCCTCCTGTGCCTCTGCCTAAAAAAGGACTGGAAGGAATGTCAGAGCTTTCTGATCCACTAGCCCTCTCACTTTCCACCGACCTGGCCGAACTATATTGCCTCTTCCTGATAGGTCTTCTCCAGTTAAAAGCCCTATGTTCCTGATAGTCTATGGTATCCCTTTTATATTTGTCAAGTTTCACCTTGGATAATTCACTCTGATATTTATTAACTGTATCCTTCAATTTCACTAGCAAATCATCAAATTCAGCTTCTCTATATGTGGCCTGAGTCTTTTGTTTCACCTCACTGATATCACTCCTAAGTTTACTCAACTTTGTTTGAATCCCCTCAATTGTCAGTGCCATAAGAACAAGGCTACATTTATTTAGTATCTTCTCCCAGTTTTTACAGTGCATGGAATCTTCCTTACATAATGTTGGCCTAATCCCCAATCTCAAACCCCTCGGTATTCTCTTTACTTTCAAATATTCAATCAATGTGTCTGAATGCAATTGCAAACTCAATTCCTTTTTAGAAAGAAATTCCAGTCTCTTTATCAGGGCACTTTTGTCAGTTTCAAAATTAACCGAATTAGTAGAGAACCTGGAAATAATATCATTGACCTCAGCTTGTGTATAGGCAAGCGTATCTGCTTTTCTTGTGGTTAGGTATCTTATGTCAGCAAATGACATATCTGATGCTCACTCCTGTAGGCAAAACATATGTGAAAATAAGTTGGTGGAGGGCACTCCCAATATTCACAATAGAAAAAATACTTTTTTAAGGTTTATGAGGTGCAAATAACCCCAGGTAATCCCACAGTCAGTTACCCAAAACAGTATATAGAAATGGAGAGGGGTTGCACACTCAATAAGTGAAATAACAATTAATAGACAAAGGTGGGATTAGATTTTTTTTATAGTAAATAGCAAAACAATGTTTTTACATCAGACAGGCTGGTATAATACAACAGTATTAGCAGAAATATATACATACCACCAAGTAACAGAGTCAGGTCACCAAATCTCCATATTGTGTTAAAATGCGCTGCTCTCGGTAGTTAAAGACATGACATGATATTATCCAGCACCCACTATTACGACAGAGACGTTATAACTGAATGCTTCTTGGTACAGAGATTTGACCAAAACCCTTATTTCACTGTATAATGTGCTGCTTGTGGTTGCTATGGTACAATGTACACTGATACTGGTTTCATCACCTGCGTAGGTAGGCGTTTACCCAGCGTAATAACGCTGGCATACGTGAGGTCACGAATGCGGAAGTGCGGAAAGCGCGCAAAAACAGAGATTTTTTTAATCTAATTGAATGGGGTATTTATACTTCAGATAGCTTGGTGACACATCAGAATTCCCATTGACAAAGGCTATAATGCCTGAATGCAGTCTTTTTTTTTAAATTCAGGCAAGGTTTATTACATCAGTAAGATCATACAGGAGATGTTCACATTCAATAAACAGTGTATATATAAGTAAACAGACCTGTGATTATTGTCAATTAACATATATATTGTATAGCATTCCTACTAACTTGAACATTCTAGATTAAAACCTTTCTTTAGCACTCATTTACTTATATTTAAGTTCATTTATTTATTTGCTTGTCGGGGGGGGGCTCCACCAGCTGGTCAGTACCAGCACCAGTGTGCTTAGCTTAATGATATATATCACTGGCCCTGACTGGGTGCCATGGAGACACCGTCTCCCCTATTCCCTTGTTCCTCAGTGTTTGCTATCCATACTTTCAATATAGAGTCATATTTCTCTAATAGACCCGACTGGGCATACATGTATTTTTCTAGTTCACATTGCTTAGACATATTAGCTGTCCAGTCCTCATAGATGGGGGAGGTGGTGTGTTTCCATCTCAGCATAATTTGCCTGCGGGCTAGCAACAAGGCCTGAGCCAGAAACATCTTATCCATGTGTAGGGTAACCGTTTCAGGGACAATGCTTAGGATACAGAGTTTTGCATCTTTTGGGAGTTCCACATCCATGCAAGTTGCTAGTTTTGTAAGTACCCAATAGTTAGTAATCTCCAAACATTCCCATATAGTATGTATTAGTGTTCCCACCTTGGCATTGCATCTTTGGCATTTTGGAGAGGTATGTGGGTACATTTTATGCAATCTGTGTCTTGTGTAATAAGCTCTGTGTATCATATACAGATGCATGAGTCTGTACTTTGGGGAAACTGACACCAGGTTGGGTGCCTTCAGCGCCCTCTCCCATTGGTGGTCTGTAAGCTGCTCAAGGTCGGCTTCCCACCCTGCTTTACTCTTAAGGGGGACTTTTCTCAGCTTCCCATCCTTTAATAGTTTATATATCAGAGATATTTTTCCAATAATTTTTGATTGTAACCATTGCAACAGCTTGTGCAATTTTTGTATGCCCTATCTCTATCGTTTTTTTCCTGATGGCTCTCCACATCTTATACAGTGGTTGATCTGCTAGAATCGTGGGTGTCTGAGCAATCTGGGAAGCCAGGTAGTAGGTATGCATACCTGGAAGTGCCAGCCCTCCTTTGCATTCTCTTCAGTGTCGACAGGTTTAGTCTAGGTCTGCTTGGGCTAGATAATTTTTTTAAAAGATGGCCTCTAGCGGAGTAAAGAATGCGTTGTCTATCCATATTGGCATTTGTCAGAGGATGTAAAGTATTTACTGGGCTTAAACCATTTTTATCAAGTGAATTTTCCCCACTGGTCCCACCAAGCCAGCTACTTCCGCAAACTTCTGGGTGACTGCTATTAGTTGTTGCAGCACGTTGCCTCTATCCCCCAGTGATAGATAGTTTGGGAGTCAGAGTTTTAATATGCCTTTTATAGAGTTCTATGGGTAGCCCAGCTGCTCCTGCTGCTTTACCTAGGGGGAAGGAGTTTACTGCTTCTGTTTTCCTGCTTCTGTTTACTGCTTCTAATTTCCTCTACTGTAAGCTCTAAGTCTAGGTACTGCCTCTATTCAAGCGGTAGCCCTGCTAGTGTAATACTATCCAAAAAGGCATCTATGAATCCCACTTCCTCAGGTACTTGGGAAGAGTATGGGGTGGAATAAAATTCTGTGAGTATGAGTTTAATCTCATCAGGGTCTGTAGTTACTATTCCTTGTGCATTTTTCAAGGCCATGATTGGTGTGGGCGGGTTCTGTGAGGAGGCCACATATGCTAACAATTTCCCTGCTCTTTCCCCTTGTTGACCTTAGCTTTGGCAAAATAGTGTTTATGCTATGCTTTATCATGCATTAGTTTAGCGTACTGCTGTTGTATTGTTTTCAGCTGCTCTATAGATGATGCAGTGCAAAGTCTCACTGGTTCTTTCTCTATTTCCAGCATTCTTTATGTCCATTTGGGATTGCATTATTTTGGATTGTTTTTTTAAAGCAATGATCTCTGCATTGAGTATACCTCTCATGTACAGTATTCAGGTATAATAATAAGCTGGTCTGTACTGAAAGAATTCTGCTATTGTCCGATCTAGTTGGTTTTGGTTATCTAGTAGATTTATCCATACGGTGTTAAGTGACCACCTCGTTGGCTGCGGGACCCTGGATAGGCCTAGTTGGAGTACTAGCGGCAAGTGATGAGAGACCCCTCTCGCTCTATAGCAGATATGACTTATCAAAGGTAGGGTTTTGTGGTTTGCTAAAGCCATGTAAATTCTTGACATCGTCGAGTGTGAAGCTGAAAAAACAGTAGTATTGTTGGGTTGTTGGATATGTATGCCACCATACCTCCACTAGTCCCAGTGTCCTCAGCAAGTTTTTAAGGCCAGTGGGTTTTTTTCACCAGTCATTTTGACCTTTTAATACCACAGTCTAATTCTGGGTTCAACACTGTATTGAAATCTTCCATTGCAAGTAAGTATGCTGTGGGATTAGAATCCAGGTATGTAGCTAGTTGGATCACAACCTCATCCTTGTATGGTGGGTGGGTGTATATGGAGCGAGTATTACCTCATATTTAGCAATATATCCATGCACAAAAAACAAATCTCCCTAAGGGGTCTGTGCATATCTCTATCATTTGAAAGGGGATTGTTTTCCCTATAAGTATTGCCACCCCTGAGGAGTGTGTAGTGTGTGTGGCGTGTAACTGCCAATCAACCCACGTTTTTTTATGGATACAATTTTACTACCTTTCTGGTGAGTTTCTTGAAGACATACCAGTTTTACATTCTCCTTCTTTAAGTAATCCATTACTAACCGCCTCTTGATTGGGTCATTTAACGTCCTAATATTCCAGCTTATTATCTTATATGACATTTCCTGCATATTAGAGGATCAAACAGTGATCAACCATCATTCTAACTTTCCAGGCCTTGACCATTTTTAACTCACATATATCAACATTCCCTTGCCTGTTTTAAGCAACCAATATGTAAACTCCCCATTATTTCCCTCCCTTTCTCCCCTGGTCCCAACTGTGGGTAGAATTTAACCCTTAACTAGTGCAAAGAATTTGATTGAAATTGGAGGTGGTTCTTTTGCTAAGCCCCTGGGTTGGGAACTTGTGGACCAACTAGTACAACTGTGCCCTTTCGCCCCTCTGCCCAGGCTGGGCTTTTAACTTTAACCATTACAGTTTACCATTTTTTTCCTTTAACCCCTGTATACACTAGTTCTCAGTCTGTAAGGGAGGCCATGTTGTTGTGAAGTTAGTGTCCAAATGGATTGGGTGTTGCAGTGCAGGAGTTCCTACCGGAGCAGCATCTGTTTCTTTATAGCCTAGAATATGAACTAAGTTAAGTCCTGGGGTATCTCCGGGGGGGTCCTCTGTTCTCCCGAGGTCCTTTATTGTCTACCGTCCAGCCAGTTGTTCACCTCTTGCGGATTGGTAAAAAAAAAGGGCTCTGCCATCTGCTGTGACTCTCAGTCTTGCTGGGTACATCATGGCGTACTCAAGTTTGGCCTCTCTAAGACGCCTCTTGTCTTCAAAGAACTTTGCCCTTTGCTTTTGTACCTCGGTTGAAAAATCTGCATAGATGGATATTGTGCGTGCTTGGTATCTTAGTGGGCCTTTACTGCGGGCAAGCTTTAGGATGCAGTTTCGATCCCGAGCATTTAGGAGTTTTGCAATTAAAGGCCTGGCTGGGCCTCCGGGAGGTGCAAGCCTCGATGGTATTCTATGAGCCCTTTCTGTGCTGCCCTCATAGTGATTCTGGCAGAATTGCATTGTTGATGGGTGCACTGCCATCTGGTGGCCACTCTCACTGAGGCAGCTATAAAAAACAGGTACTGTATTAAATATGTAAGCAGGAAGTGACCTAAACCAGGAAGTTATAGAATTGCTTTCACTTTCTATGTTTTCTCCTCATGACTCTGGGTGTTTCTTCCTCAATCCTGGGACATCAATTGTCTAATTGCACTAAGATGCTTAGATGTATAAGTGTGTTTGCATTTGTTCTGCATATGTGTATATACTGATTCACTGTTTTCTGTATTGTTTTTCAGTTTCACAAAAAAATATAAATATAAAAAATATAAGAATGTTAGAACACACCAGTAAAAAACAGCAGTAAAAAAAATCCAAAATTATTTTTTAAATATGTTAATAGTAAAAAAAATGAAGCAGGAAGGGGTGGGACCCTTACTATCAGAGGGGGGTCAGCTGGTTGATGAAAACAAAATAAAAGCGCAGATTCTGAACTCATATTTTTCATCTGTCTACACAAATGAGGAACTAGTAAGTGAAGGTTTACTTCTTAACAGTCCCAATTCTAGTAATACAACTAATGATGCATGGTTCACACATGAAGAAATTCAAAAGAGACTAGAACATGTTAAGATTAACAAAGGTCCAGGGCCAGATGGTATTCATCCCAGGGTAATTAGCGAGCTTAGCTCCGTGATTGCCAAACCTCTTTACTTAATTTTTCAGGATTCATTGAGATCTGGCATAGTGCCGAGAGACTGGCGAATTGCTAATGTGGTGCCTCTATTCAAAAAAGGATCCCGTTCTCAGCCTCAAAACTATAGGCCAGTTAGTCTGACGTCAGTGGTAGGAAAGCTTTTTCAAAGGGTTAATAAAGGATAAGATACTGGACTTCATAGCAAATCATAATACTATGAGTTTGTGCCAGCATGGTTTTATGCGTAATAGATCTTGCCAGACTAACTTAATTTCTTTTTATGAGAATGTAAGTAGAGAACTCGATTCTGGGATGGCAGTGGATGTGATTTACTTAGACTTTGCTAAAGCATTTGATACAGTGCCACACAAAAGGTTACTGGTTAAATTAAGGAATGTTGGCCTGGAACATAGTATTTGTACCTGGATAGAGAACTGGCTAAAAAATAGACTACAAAGAGTGGTGGTAAATGGAACATTTTCTAATTGGACCAGTGTTGTTAGTGGAGTACCGCAGGGCTCTGTACTAGGTCCCTTGATTTTCAACTTGTTTATTAATGACCTGGAGGTGGGCATTGAAAGTACTATTTCTATTTTTGCAGATGACACTAAATTGTGCAGAACTATAGTTTCCATGCAGGATGCTGCCACTTTGCAGAGTATTTTATCTAAAATGGAAAACTGGGCAGCAAACTGGAAAATGAGGTTCAATGTTGATAAATGCAAGGTTATGCACTTTGGCAAAAATAATATAAATGCAATTTATACACTAAATGGCAGTGTGTTGGGAGTTTCCTTTAATGAGAAGGATATAGGGGTCTTTGTAGATAACACGTTGTCTAATTCTGGGCAGTGTCATTCTGTGGCTACTAAAGCAAATAAAGTTCTGTCTTGCATAAAAAAGGGCATTAACTCAAGGGATGAAAACATAATTATGCCTCTTTATAGGTCCCTGGTAAGGCCTCATCTGGAGTATGCAGTTCAGTTTTGGACTCCAGTCCTTAAAGCTGGCCATAGATGCAAAGATCCGATCGTACGAATCATCGTACAATCGGACTTTCCCATCTCCCGACCCGCCACTAACCATTCAGATCAAAGTCTTACCAGTCAGATTAGTTAAAGAACAGATCAGCAATGTTCTGCCCCTGACAGCAATCGTACGATATCTATGTCCAACCAAAGCTAGTGACAGTCTCCCACTGAAAATCGTACGATCGGCAATACACGCAGAGATATTATCGGCAGCCAACAGAAATTTTCTAACCTGTCCGATCGACCAAACGACCGATCTCCGCCGGACGAAAAATGTCGGGACTCTCCACACACGGCCCGAAAATCGTACGAATCCTCGATTCGTACGATCAGATCTTTGCGTCTATGGCCAGCTTAAGAGGGATATAAATGAGCTGGAGAGAGTGCAGAGACGTGCAACTAAATTGGTTAGAGGGATGGAAGACTTAAATTATGAGGGTAGACTGTCAAGGTTGGGGTTGTTTTCTCTGGAAAAAAGGCGCTTGCGAGGGGACATGATTACACTTTACAAATACATTAGAGGACATTATACAAATGGCAGGGGACCTTTTTACCCATAACGTGGATCAAATGGCAGGGGACCTTTTTACCTCTAAAGGGCCACCCCTTTAGACTAAAAGAAAAGAACTTTCATTTGAAGCAACGTAGGGGGTTCTTCACAGTCAGGACAGTGAGGTTGTGGAATGCACTGCCGGGTGATGTTGTGATGGCTGATTCAGTTAATGCCTTTAAGAATGGCTTGGATGATTTTTTGGACAGACATAATATCAAAGGCTATTGTGATACTAAGCTCTGTAGTTAGTATAGGTATGGGTATATAGAATTTAATTAAAAGTAGGGATGGGTGTATGTATGGATGCTGGGTTTTCATTTGGAGGGGTTGAACTTGATGGACTTTGTCTTTTTTCAACCCAATTTAACCATGTAACTATGTAACTATGTAACTATTGCGGTCAGTGAATTTTTATTTCTTTAATTCAGGCTTAATGTTAAATGAATAGGTTTGGAAAATACACCTTACATTGAAGGATAATGGATGGAATATAACAATATGTCATCCGTTATCCTTCAATGTAAGGTGGAATGCCTTTTATACAACTGCATTCCAGAGTGAGATTTCATAGCAATCAATAATTTGGCTTTACCAGGGTTTAAATTCTGGATCAGAAGTCAAGTTTGTGACAAAATGTACATAAAGTGAGTTTGGTAGCAGTTGGGAATGGAGGGTACCCCTTCAAGTATCTGCTAATATCTGCTAATCCTCCTGATGTCTAAATGTATGTCAGCTTCTAACTACAGTATGCGCTGTGTGCAAATTCGACAGATTCAGAGATAAAAACATTGCCTACTTGAGAATATAGAGATAAGGCTGTGAGGTGGATTCACATCTAGGAGTGAGAGCAAGCTAAATATTGTTTGTACACTAAAAATACATGCTAACTTTTGCCAACAAGACTTCACTTCCACTACTCTACAGACAGTATAGTGCTAAAACTGAAAAAATTGTCATGCACATATCTTACAGAAGGGACAGATAACTTCAGCGTGGGGTTAGATAAAGATGATGGAGAAAATGCAACTGTATTATTTTATCTATCTCTGTAGGGAAGCGCAAAATGGATACTATGGTGCTATACCTTTGATTAATTATAATAAAGTGTCAAGTGCAACACACTGGGGATCATTTATAAATGGTGGGCAAATTTGCACCTGGGCAATAACCCATGACAACCAATCAGACAATTGCTTTCAGTGTTCAACTTGCAGCTGGCTGAAAGAAGCTAATCACTCATTGGTTGCTATGGGTTACTGCCCAGGTGCAGATTTGCCCAGTGTTTATAAATGAGCCAGACTGTGCAATGTTAATTTTGTAATACTTCTTTAGAAAAACTGTGCTGTGGACCCTCCAGGTAAGTTAGACCAAAGATGTCAGTCACCCGATGGAAAAACATTATGTAAATACACCAACCACGTTAATGCTGATTCCATGGTCTTTTAAGTATTCACGCAATATTCATGAAAGGGAAAAGGTATATAACTACACATGGATCACCACTCTTCTTTAGAAAGAATATCTGCATCCTCACTCTCAATCTAATCTTAAAAATAGATTGTGTTTTCAAAATGGAAATACTTATGTGTCAAAATATAATTAGTGCACACAAGGAATTTCTTCAAGGCTACAAAGGCTATAAAATCTCTTCTCTCTCTTCCTCAGTTGTTCACAATTCCATCCCTTTAACATGTGGAATATTAGTGTACAGTGAGGTTACATCACATGTTACCCATACATAAAGGGATACTGTCATGGAAAAACATGTTTTTTCCAAAACACATCAGTTAATATTGCTGCTCCAGCAGAATTCTGCACTGAAATCCATTTCTCAAAAGAGCAAACAGATTTTTTTATATTCAGTTTTGAAATCTGACATGGGGCTAGACATTTTGTCAATTTCCCAACTGCCCCAGTCATGTGACTTGTGCCTGCACTTTAGGATGGAATTACTTTCTGTCAGGCTGTTATTTCTCCTTCTTAATGTAACTGAATCAGTCTCAGTGGGACTTTGCTTTTACTATTAGGGCTAGTCCACACGGGGAGATAGCCACGCGTTTGCGGTCGCGGCGTCAAAGCACCGCGACAGTCGCCGCGACCGGCGCAGGCGACAGTTTTGTATGGGCGCCTATGTAAAAACGCCTGTGCTAACCACACGAGGCGATGCGCTTTTCAACAGTTGCCTGAAAAAGCCTGGCGAGGCATTTTCAGGCGACTGTTGAAAAGCGCATCGCCTCGTGTGGTTAGCACAGGCGTTTTTACATAGGCGCCCATACAAAACTGTCGCCTGCGCCGGTCGCGGCGACTGTCGCAGCGCTTTGACGCCGCGACCGCAAACGCGTGGCTATCTCCCCGTGTGGAATAGCCCTTAAGTGCTATTTTTAGATCTTCCAGGGAGCTGTTATCTTGTTTTAGGGAGCTGCTATCTCGTTACCTTCCCATTGTTCTGTTGTTGCTGGTGGGGGAAAGGGAGGGGTGATATCACTCCAACTTGCAGTACAGCAGTAAAGAGTGATTGAAGTTTATCAGAGCACAAGTTACATGACAGGGGGCAGCTGGGAAATTGACAATATGTGTAGCCCCATGCCAGATTTCAAAATGAATATAACAAAATCTGTTTCCTCTTTTGAAAAATGGATTTCAGTCCAGAATTCTGCTGGAGCAGCACTATTAACTGATGCATTTAGAAAAAAAAAACATGTTTTCTCATGACAGTATGCCTTAAGCTTCCTCCCACTGAAAATGTATTAGTTTACTTAAAAGATTGGTTGTATCTCAAAGGGCTTCCAACGCATTTTTTAAGTGAGCACGAAACCTCGTTGGAAGCAGTAGTGGTCTGTGTGTAACCTTGGAACATGAGGTATGGAAGACTTTCTCATAAAAAGTTTATTGTGGTGACTTCTAAAAAGGTAAATTGTGGCACAATTCTTGCGCCTCACCTTTCCCTGCCATAGAGTGCTGACCTTGCTCTATCACTGCCAAAATGGCCAACTTATTTCCTATTTGCTTTATTCACCTTTCACTACCAACAACTTCACAGTTTGACTTTACGACTCACTGCCACCTAGTGGTCAAATTAATTATACATTACCAATTAACTTTACAATTCACATTTTTCCTTTTTCAGACACGTTCTCATGTCTGCCAATCACCATCACTTATATGTCACTGTTTGTTGCTGTAGGTGGCCCCAAATGCTCCTCGGTTGGTAATGCCCGCCAAATAAGCAGCAGCCCCACTGGTGTGAAGGTGGGGACTTTCTCAGACTTCCCTCCTGGCTCAGCCAGTTTTTCCTTCAAGATGGGTTGAAATACACACAGTTTGAGCAGATCTCTGTATACTCATTTGTACTTTCCTCTATCCCTGCAACCTACACCTACTTGGAAGGTGAGGTAGCTCTTTAGCTGGGATATGTGCAATCCCCCCAAGGCCAGGTAGCCTCTGCAGCACTTGCTGCTGTTCACACTTCCAGTCCACATTCCGCAGCAGCCGGCGGTCTTTAAGTTGGCTGAGATCTGATTCCAATATTCTGACCCCACACCGGCCAAGAGTAGCCCATCCAGTTTTTGCAGGACATTCATGTCAATGATAACCAGGGCACTTTGGGGCTGGGCCTGTTTCACCACCACCACCCCCTTACAAGGCACACATTGCCTGAACAAAGTCATGTCCATCCAGGTGTTGCCCACCACTTTTAATCGGTGTGTTGTCCACAGCCCACAGGGAGAAGCCTGATAACAGTCTCTCAAGGTTCTGAAGGCCAGGGTCATGGTAGTTACCTCAGAGCCAGTGTCCAGAATGCAATGGGCTTGTCTCCTTCTCGGCTCTGCTATTATGAAGGGCCTAGCACCAATGAGCCCTTCCTCTTGCTCCACAGGACACATATCAGCTTCCCCCGCAGTTGGCCACTTGCCTGCAGGCTTCATTAGTTTAAATATGGGTCTTCTACAAGGGCCCCCCTTGTTTATTTTGAAAATATTTTATTTGATTTTCATGATAAACAAATAATAACAGTATGACAGCAAATTTTATGCAGATGAAAGACAAGTTATAATCGATACAATGGCATAAAATTATTAAAAACCATTTAATGAGACTGACAACTAACTAAAATTAACTAAGCCAGTGGATGTAAACATATTGAAAGAAATAAAGAAAAATGTCCATTCATTGACTGGAATGTCTGAAAGCACATCTTATAAATTGAGAAACCGTCCTATTTGATCACCTATATTAGAATAACAAGCTTCAAAAAAGGGAGACCAAATCAGTTTAAAAGAGTCAATGGAATTATTTCCTTTGGTTTTGGTTAATAAGGCTTCTTGCCAACTAAGCTGGTTCATAAAAGAAATAACGTCTGTTAACGAAGGGGGTTCTTTTAGTAACCAAGAATTAAATAAAGCTTTCTTGGAAGCTGCTAGAAAAAAAACTGTCAATAATTTATTTTCAGGGGAAATAAAATTTGTGTTGGTAACTGAAGGAAACACTACATTATCTAGATGCAAAAAAGCAAAGCACGGAGACAATTTAATCCCTATCTTCAATTGATAATTCAAAAACCCAAAAATTTCCCTCCAATATATATCAATCTTTGGGCAAGACCATAAATAATGAAAAAGTGACACATTTGTCTCATCACATTTAGGACAGTATGAAATAGGCCCATTAGAGGAAGTTTTTGAAAATAATTTTCCATAGCCTAGATGGATAAGCTTAAAATGTTGTATCCTCCAATTTTCTGCTAAAATGAATTTATTGTAATCCCTAATAGATTTTACCAAGTCTGAGGGAGTTATTTGACAATGTAAAAACTCAGACCATTTAGTGGATGGTTTCAATAACGGGTGAGAATCTGAACTGTAAACATTCCAAAATTGTTTAGAAAGAGAGCTAATAGAGACCAGACCAGGGAATTCCAAAAACTCTGCCAAATCGTCTGCAAGCTTGTGATCAGCTAAAACCAGGTTTTTATTATTATGTAGCAGAGAAAGACCACATTGACATGCTAAATAATAGTATCTGTCAGAATCCTGAAGCTTGTATTGTTCTTTGAGTTTTGACCAAGTCATTAAGGCTTTCTTAAGCGGATCAAATATATCTTTTACCAAAACCAGTGACTTTCTCTTAATTGAAAATATAAAAGTATCAGATTTCTGATAATCTGAAGGTTTAAGTAAGAGTTTGGCTGGCATGTAAGGGGTTACTGTATAGCTATAACCATGACGAGAGAATAAATGTTTCCACACATATATGGAGTCACGATAGATAGGATTCCTCTTAAAGTCGTAAGGGACATTACTCCATTTGCTATGCAAAACAGATAGTATATCAAAAAAGGGTTCTTGAAAGATCTCAATGTCGGGGTTTATAAATTTGTTGCCTCGAGAGATCCACTCAATAAGATGGTGAGGGCTGATAGATTAAATGTTCTGAAATCAGGAAGGTTTAATCCTCCAAGTTTAACTGGAGCTCTCGATTTATAGAGGGCAATTTTTGCCTTTTTACCATTCCAAATAAATGTAGTTAAGGCAGAGTCAAGTTTCTTGATATCGCAATGCTTTATAAGCAAAGGGAGATTAATCAATGGATATATTAGCTTGGGAAATATTAAGGATTTAAAAAAGAGCGTTCGTCCCTTAATATTAAGGGGAGAATTGGCCCATTTTTCACACATGGAAAAAACCTTTTGACAGGCTGGGGTAATATTCAAAGAATATAAATTATTGAGATCTGAAGGAATTATTAATCCTAAGTATTTAATTTGATTCTTTGGGTTTTTAAGTTGGAATTTCTTAAGTAGTGAATTTGAAAACGAACCATATACCTGTATATTCATTATTTCCGATTTCTCAGCGTTAATTTTGTAACCAGAAAAAGACTGAAAGTCTTGAAATAAATCAAAAACAACCTTTAGTGAAGACTCAGGATTTTTAAAAATTAATAATAAATCATCAGCAAAGGCTAATACCTTAAGATGTCTATTATTAATAGTAATTCCCTTAATTAACTTGGATTTTTCAAGGAAACTAATTAAAGGTTCTAATTCAATATTAAATAAAAGTGGTGACAAAGGACAGCCCTGTCTCGTCCCTTTAAATATTTCAAATGGTGACGACCTAGCTCCCCCCAAAAGTACTTGAGTTCTGGGATTTTTGTAAAGATATTTGATGTATTTGAAGAAGGGGCCTGTGATACCGAATTTTTTAAGGCAAAAAAATAGATGTTCCCAGGTAATATTATCAAACGCTTTTTCAGCATCAATACCAAGAATTAGAGCTAGGAATTTTGTGTTTTTTGGCGTAATATAAAATATGAATCAGAGCTCTAATATTTTTAACTCCTGATCTATTCTTAATAAAACCATTTTGGGCCTCGGAGATTATAGAGGGAAGAATTAAAGAAAGCCTATCAGCAAGGACCTTAGATAGTATCTTGATATTTTGGTTTAATAGGGAAATAGGTCTATAGGAGGAAGGAAGGGATGGATCTTTGTCTTTTTTCGGGATAACTCTAAGATTTGAAATTTCACTAGAAGGTAGACTTTTTCCAAAAAATAGTACCTCATTAAATAAATTTGTCAGAAAAGGTGATATTTTATCCTTCATAATTTTGTAAAAAGAGGGAGTAAGGCCATCAGGGCCACCTGCCTTTGCTGTTTTCAGATTCTTAATAATAGTGGACACTTCCTCTGAGGTAATTGGACTATTTAGCTTTTGTAACTGAATTTTCGAAATCTGTGGGATGGGCCCCCCTTGTAATGGGCACACTTTCCTAGTGCCCCACAGTGCCAACATCATGGAGGCCCTCTCCCACTCTGCTGTTGTTAGCCCCTTGCTGGCATAGGCCAGTTTGAGTTCACTTGGCAGAGGCTGGCCACCTCTTCCCATATTGCTGCCAGAGACTCCCACAGCTCTTTCACCATTCCCTCTAGTACCTGAGGAGTTCTGCCCACCACTGACTCGGCCCTGGGGACAGCAACTGTTACAGCTGGGGAGTTTGTTTTCCCTTCTCCGCTCCACCCTATAGCCTTCCTCAAAACAACCCGGAAAAGATTGCTACTGTCGGCTTTCCTTTAATGCAGGTCTCACTCTCACTTCACATAGGCCCGCCTATGTGAAAGAGGCTATTCAGCTCAGTCACCACAGCCAGTCCTCGGCCATCAACCTTAGTTCCAGAGTTCCGGTAGTGCCACTGCAAACTAAGGGAAGGTTTCTCCTTCTCACTGTAGTCTTGTAAAGAACCTGATGCATAGATCCAGGGCCACCATCAGAAATCACGGGGCCCCGTATAGCAAAATTTCTGGGCCCCTGGCCCCGCCCACACCAGATCCCACCCCCACACCACATTAAAAAGTCCACACAGACACCAGCACTAAAAACATCATCTTTCTATTCAGGTCCTCCCTTATTCATATTCCAGTCTCTTATTTAAATCAGTGCATGGTTGCTAGGGGAATTTAGACCCTGGCAACCAGATTACAGAAATGGCAAACTGGAGAGCTGCTGAATAAAAAGCTAAATAAGTCAAAAACCACAAAAAATAAAAACCCAATTACAAATTGTCTCCCTCTCTACATCATGTATGGGTATGGTTCTATTAGAAAAATGTAACTTTTTTTTTAACTGATAGAATAAGCAAGCAACATGATCACTAAAAAGATCTGCCAAGTAATAAGTACAACAGACATACTAGGATAGAATGGCAGCAACACTAGGCTGGTGCTAAAATAATTACACAAATACAGGCTGGAAACAGAGGCTTCCAGTGGCAATGTTACAATACCTGACTCTTGCTCAGTCTGGAGTTGCAGGGTTAAACACTTCTGCTCCTTTCCCCCTCCTTCTCTCCACGCCCACATCAGCCTCAGCCTGTCAGCAGCAGCAGCAGTACCAGAAGAGCAGGAGAGTGTACTTGCCACACGGAGCTTAGTGAGTGACAATTCAGCAGCGTGAGCAGCAGCAGGACTTTGGTGCGGCTTTGGATCTTCAGCTGCACCGTGACCTTCGGCGCTGTTAAGGGGGCCCGGCTAATTTGAAAAGTGTAACACCGCCGAGCCGGGCCCCCCTTCAGGCCCGGGCCCGGTACAGCTGTACCCCCAGTGCCCCCCTGATGGCGGCCCTGCATAGATCTGTGGTGACTGCAACTTCTCTATAGAGTTCTTCCAGGTAGGACACTAGGGAACCTCTTTCTACCACCAGTAGCTGAAGCACTGCCTTGTAAGTGTCACCCTCCAGTAAGCCTAGTGCCAAGTCAGATACATGCTCAGTGGGCACCTTGTATAAGTGAGCCATCCCTTTCAGTCACTCAGCAAAGTCTACCACTGTCACATTCCTTCCATCAAACTTGGGTATACTGGCAAAGGCCACTGAAGTGACAGCTTCAGAGTCTTCCATCCTGCAGCACTACACCAAATGTAACCTTGGAACACAAGGTA
Organism: Xenopus petersii; assembly: GCA_038501925.1. Classification (NCBI taxonomy): domain Eukaryota; kingdom Metazoa; phylum Chordata; class Amphibia; order Anura; family Pipidae; genus Xenopus; species Xenopus petersii. The sequence continues at coordinate 125,257,437 of CM076674.1, forward strand.
TGGAGGACTCTCTCATAAACAGTTAAAGTTTATTGTGGTGACTTCTACAGGTAAATTGCAGTACAATTCTTTCACCTCACCTTTCCCTGACATAGACTGCTATATCACTGCCAAAATGGCCAACTTATTTCCTGTTACTTATTTCCTGTTACTATTCACCTTTCACTACCAACAATTTATACTTCACTATTTAACTTAGCACTCACTGCCACCAAGTGGCCAAACTAATTGTACATAACCCATTAACTTAAACCATATTTTGTCTCCTTACGAGTGATCAGCGCCTTTACATTGAGAAGCCTTCTGTGTAAGCAAACCCCTACATCCCCAAGCTGCAGCCTGTAAGGCTATGAGATAGGGAGCTGCTTATTATACAGAGTAGATTGCTCAGTTGTTTTCTTTGTGTTCTAATGAAATCACATTCAATTTCATTAGAGCAAGATATAAAAAAAACATACAAAGTTTCTGTGACATACCCTGGTGGTCTAGTGGGCCAGTGGGAATGCCCACTGCGTGGCGCTGCCTCCTCTTCTGGTGCTGCCATGTACTTCCACAATTTACTAGCCGTACATCATTATGATTTGGAGTGAAATGCAAAGCTATTTAAAGGGGCTTTAAACTAGAAGTCCTTGCCCGTTGTTAGGTCTAATTCGTTAGTATCTGGGTGTGATTCTGTCTTGTTCTGATTCTGGTTTTCATCCTTCCCTGTCTGACTATTCTAAACTCTGCCAATTCTGAAACTTGCCTGCCTGACTATTCTGAACTCTGTCAATCATGATCCTTGTCTGACTGACCATTCTGAACTATAACAATATTGACCCCTGCCTGCCTGACTCTTTGAACGCTGCTTGTACTGACCTCCACCTGATTGACATTGCTTGAACTCCGCCTGTACCACTGCCTGTCTGACCCTGCTTGAACTCTGCTTGTACCGACCCTGGCCTGCCTGACTATGCTTTTTGTGTACTCCAAGAACCGTTGCCATTGGGGGTCAGTTAATGCCTTTAAGAATGGCTTGGATGATTTTTTGGACAGACATAATATCAAAGGCTATTGTGATACTAAGCTCTATAGTTAGTATGGGTATATAGAATTTAATTAAAAGTAGAGGGGTGTATGTATGGATGCTGGGTTTTCATTTGGAGGGGTTGAACTTGATGGACTTTGTCTTTTTTCAACCCAATTTAACTATGTAACTATGTAACTATCTGTCCAAAACCTCGGAAACGCATGTGACCCTTTGCTCGTTCAGCACAGCTGCTTTGCTCCTCTCAAGTTAAGACCTGGCTGCATCTGAGTAGCTGAGGGATCCTCCCAAAGCCAAAGGTGGCTGCTACATGCAGAAGATTGAGCCGTGACCAGGGAGTTTAGCACTTGTACTGAATTTAGGAAGCCTTACAACAGGCCAAAGATGGATGCCGAAGGTCATGCTGCCGCTGCTCTTCTGACCCCCTGAGATGCTCCTCTCTACCCTCCTACAGTGTTTAGAGGACCAAGAGAGGAAACAAAACTTCATGGTCCAAGGTCTGCATACTCTCTCAGCCAGGCTAGATGCAGTTGAGCAACTACCAATGCCTGCATTACAACCACCTGCTGCAGTTCATAGCAAATTCTGGATGGGACATTCTGTCAAAGATAGCCTGGTTAGCTATCCATCTCCATACACTCATGAAGTTAGCCATCCAAATTGATGGGAGGCAAAGGGAAAGGCGGGCTAAAAGGGGTACATATTTTCCTGCTGTATATAGACAAATCACCAACTCACTCATTATCTCTTCCTCAGGAGGAACCCATGCAATTGGGGGTCACTCATCTGTCCCCTGAGAAAAAGGCTCGAAGGTGCTCCCAGGGTCTGTGTATGTACTATGGGGATAAAGGTATTTCCTTAACCACTGTCTTAAGAGGCCTGGAAACTTCAACGCCTAAATGGAGAAGGGGAGCTCCAATTGGGTCGAGAAGTTTCCTCTCCCCAATTTACCTCTAGGATCTTGGTTCCTGTCATTTTGTCCTGGTATGGAGGTTCAGTTATATAATATCTGCCTTTGTGGATTCTGGGGCAGTGGGGAATTTCTTGGATGGTGCCTTCGCAGTAAGGTATAATATTTCCCTTGTTCCCCTTATACCTCCTATGACTACCCTGTTGATCTGATTCCAGGGTCTACTCCTCCTAGAGGGAGAACATATCCTCTTTCCTTGCCTGAGGCTCAGGCTATGAAAGATTATATTAAAGAAAATATTGATAGAGGTTTTATTAGACCCTCTAGTTCCCTGGCAGGTGTTGGGTTCTTTTTTGTGGGCAAAAAGGATGAGAGCCTTCACCCATGTATTGATTATCGTGGCCTTAACCATAATCATAATCAAAAAACTTTATCCCCTTCCGCTAATCTCTGACTTGTTTGATTAGGTAAAAAATGCTACCATATATACTAAACTTGATCTTAGAGGTGCATATAACCTCATTCGCATTAGGGAAGGGGATGAGTGGAAAACGGCCTTTAACACCAGAGATGGCCACACGAGTATTTGGGCATGCCGTTCCGTTCCGCAGTGTTTCAAGAATTTGCCAATGACATTTTAAAGGATTTACTTTGGCTATTTGTAGTTGCGTGAGGTTTTCATCAGGTTATGAAAAAGCCCTATTCTTCGTCATCCTGACACAACCTGGGTGATTGTGGCAGCTTTAGGGTCAAATCTTGCAACACTTCTTTCTCAAGCACAGACATAAAGCACTTGACACCAAAGGGCCCCGGTGCGTAGGTTTGCAACTGCCCCCCCCCCTTAGTGTTGTGAGCGGGTAACAACAATTACTGACCTACTGTCATAGGACTGGATTTAAAAAGTTTTTTTTAATTACAGTGTGGTGGGCCAGATATTACTGATCAGTTACTTATATGACAAGTGTGGCAAGCTGGCGGCTTGAACACTTAACTTTGGGGGAAATTTAGCAAATGTTAGGGCAGGCAGCATAGGAAAAAGGAGCAGTTAGACAGGGACACACAGGCTCTTCAAAGAAACATTGATTTATTTTCCCAAACAGTAAGTCATTCACAAACAGGGGTGATCATTTCAGTATGTATAACAAACCATAAAAATAAATCCTTGCCCACTGGGCGTACCTTATATGAAGTGTTCCCTCACTATACTGGGCCCCTTGTGGACTACCAGTCAAAACATAGGTTGGGGTCACCCCTGTACTCACAGTCTTTGAGGGAGTTTATCAGCCTCCTGGCTTTTCCTCAATGTCCCACACAGACAACAAAATCTAGCTCTTAGTCACAGCCACGGGCTCCTCTGCTTTTTGCAGTAGCAGAAGGCACCCCCAGCTCCACTGGGAGTTCCTAACACAACCAGGTCTCCTACCTGCTGAGAGACACTCTCTAAACTTCCAATTAAGTTTAAATACACTTTCCACAGGATAGCCTTCCTGTGGAAGGTGAGCTCCAAAATATGAACTGGACCACTGGAATGGATTGCCTGTTCCTTCCAGAACAGAACACTATAGCATCCAGGGCCAGATAGCAATATCCATTAAACAGGGAGACTATGCTCTGATTAGTAACATCTCCCATGCAGCTTTCATCTCCTATTGGGGAGAAATCAATGGTAAAACACACCTTTTTACACTTTTCCTTGGGCACTCTACTACACAAGGTAGAACTAAATATTTTACAGCGCACCAAGTACTCAAAATATAAAATAAACTTCAGGGGAAAATAAGGGTATGTAAAATTATAGGGATACTGTGATGGGAAAACATGTTTTTTTAAAAACGCATCAGTTAATAGTGCTGCTCCAGCAGAATTCTACACTGAAATCCATTTTTCAAAAGAGCCTCATTTCAGATTTCAAAATTGAATATTAAAAAAATCTGTTTGCTCATTTGAGAGTTGGATTTCAGTGCAAGTCTGCTGGAGTAGCTATATGAACTGATGCATTTTGAAAAAAAACACGTTTTCCCATGACATTATCCCTTTAAGGTTTCATTGTATATGGCGTTCTTGTATACAGACCAAATAATATTATACATATTAATCTCATGTATTATACCAGAAACAATAGGCACAAATAAGTCCAGTGCACACGGCCACAACCATATTGTGGCCGTGTGGACAGACATAAAAACTATGTATATGTAAATAAATTGCTCAACATCCTACTTGCTGCCTTGGTCATTTTCTGCTTTTCTTTTCTGTTTACTTGGCTTTCTCTCCAGCTTTGCTTTATTACCTCTCTGTATTTTTTTCCTCCCTGTTACAGCATTTCTTCCCAGTTGTTTTGCTTTTTTTTCTGTTCTCCCATTTGCCCCTTGTAATATAATGTGGCGCACACTAGGTGTCGCTATAACATGATAATGCTTTATACATAACAGTGTGTAACTTGTTGATGTGGGAGGTCCTGCGGCCATCTTAAGTTTTGCTGGACTGATAGAAATACAGATCCCTTACAACAAGAATATCTCCTGTGTCTTTATGAACAGTTTAAACCTCACAATCAGAAACATTACATGGTCTCAGAAGCTGGTGATTTTACAGACCACAGCACTGAACACACAGCAGAGAGAAGACTGCAATAAGGAAAAGCATGGAGTTTGCAGGTATGCAGCTACCCAGCATGGACTGGGACAGCATTAATCTCTCAGAGGAATGGAAAAGGTTTAAACAGCATGCAGAACTAATATTTAAGGGTCCTCTCAAGGCAAAAGAAGAGGAAGACAAATGCTGTTATTTGTTGTTGGGGCTGGAGAGAAAGGAAGGGACATATACAACTCATGGGGAGACATGTCTGCAGAAGAGAGCAAACAGCTCAGCGCTTATTATAAAAGATACACTGATTATGTAACCCCAAAAGCAAACTCAATCTTTGCAAGATATAAATTCTATAAAAGGGTGCAAGATGCAAATGAACCTGTGGGGCAATTTGTCACAGATCTGAAATTGCTAGTCAATCCGCATTCACGGATGCTGATGAAATGATTTGTGACAGGATTGTATTTGGCACAAATTCTCCAAAAGTACAAGAGAAATTAATAAATCAAGGTGCTGATCTTAATCTAAGCAAAGCAATTGATATTGTGAGATCTTATGAAGCAGCTCAGGCACAACTAAAAGTAATGACAGCCTCAGATAAAGTACATAATGTGAGCAAAACTCCCAATACCTATAACAAGTTACATACAAATAAAAGTGCAGAAAAAAACTAAATAAATAAAACAAAATAAATGCAGCAGATGTGGGGGATCACGCACAGTGCAAAATTGTCCTGCAAAAGGCCAGACATGCCACAGATGTAAAAAGAACAATCACTTTGCCGGAATGTGTAAAACACAGGATGTGCAGGACATTGATGTAGTTTCAAATGATGATTCATGTGACTTATACATAGAAATGGTAACTACAACTAGCCGATCTGCATTCATAAATGAAATTGCAAAAGATCATCCTAACCAGGTTTTCACTGAAATAGGATGTGGTAGAGTGACTAGGAAAAGGTGGAAAAAGGTCACTCTAGCCTTTAATTTCTCCCCAGGTACTGAGTTAGGCTCCAGGAAGGGAGTTATGAAACAGAGAATCAGCGCTCTGTTTAAAGACTTTAGTAGCCAGAGACTCCATTCTGCAGATCCAGTCCAGAGATTGGAGTTCACCGTCCACATGAAAGCTGTCCTGTGGAAAGGCTATTTAAAGTTAATTAGAATAGAAGAGTGTGTCATCAGGACACAGCAGGTAGGAGACCTGGCTGTGTTAGGAACTCCCAGAGGAGCTGGGAGTGCCGCCTGATCCTGCATGAAGCAGAGGGAGCCCGTGGCTGTGACTAAGAGCCAGATTTGTTGTCTGTGTGGGACATTGAGGAAAAGCCAGGAGGCTAAGAAGCTCACTCAAAGACTGAGTACAGGGGTGAGCCACAACAATTGTTTTGTTTGCTGGTAGTCCACAAGGGGCCCAGCCTAGTCAGGGACTGCTCCAGAGTTGGAAGGTAGTGCCCAGTGGGCTAGGTTTTTATTTTATTATTTGTTTGAATGATAAAATGGTCACCCCTGTGTCTGTGGACAATTCACTGTTTAAAGTTGGAAAATAAACATGTGTTTTCCTTGAAGAAGCTGTGTGTCCCTGTCTTTATGCTCCTTTCTCCTATGCTGCCTGCTCACCATTGACTAATCCCCCTAAAAGTTACGTGTCCAAGCCGCCAGCTTGCCACAAGGAGTAGGAAGCAAACATTCACTGGTAAAATTCAAACTGGATACAGGTGCACAAGTAAATGTGATACCTTTAAATATATTTCAGCAGAACAGGTTTTCAGAACCACTCAGAAAAACCAATCACAAGCTGTATGGATATGGTGGAGAACAACTAGATGTGAAAGGTATTTGCACTTTGGACTGTAACTATAAAGATAATAAACAGACACTGCAATTTTATGTTGTCAAGACTATGGCTAATCCTGTTTTGGGGCTCAGGGCCTGTCTGGATTTAAAGCTAATTCAGCTGGTACTGTCTGTGGTAGATTCACAGAATACAGGGACACCTGATAAAAATTGTTGTGATATTCTTAACGAATACAAAGATGTCTTCCATGGACTTGGACATTTTCCTGGGGAGTACAAAATTCAGGTGGATAAAACAATCAGTCCAACTGTACATGCTCCTCGCAGAGTGTCAGTGGCCCTTAAGGAAAGACTTTCCAAAGAGATTGACAGAAGGCAAAAACTGGGTGTCATTGTTAAAGTTGATGAGCCCACTGAATGGGTAAATTCAATGGTCATAGTAGAAAAACCTTGCACAGGAGAACTACGGATTTGTCTAGATCCCCGAGACCTAAACAAAGCAGTGAAACGAGAGCACTATCAAATGCCTACCCTAGAAGACATTACAAGCAGACTAGCAGGAGCAAAGTATTTCAGTGTCCTAGATGCCAGGTCAGGATACTGGTAAATAAAATTAGACCAGGATAGCTCTATGTTAACAACATTTAACACACCACAAGGAAGGTACCGCTTTACACGTCTTCCTTTTGGTATTCACTCTGCTCAGGAAGTTTTCCAAAGAAAAGTTGATGAAACATATGCAGATCTTCAGGGTGTTGCTGCTTATGTGGATGACCTTCTGGTTTATGGTAAAACTCTGGAAGAACATGATTCCAACTTAAAAGCCATGCTTCAGATGTCCAGGGAAAGGGAAGTTAAATTCAATGTGGACAAATGTACTCTGAGAAACAAGGAAGTAAAATACTTCGGCCATATCCTGTCAGTGGAAGGCCGAAAACCTGATCCAAACAAAATTGCAGCAATAGCTAATATGAGACCGTCTGACAGTCGGTCAGAGCTTAAAACGGTTTTAGGACTTGCTAATTACCTGTCAAAATTCACTCCACACCTTGCTGATGTTCTGTCACCCCTAAGAGAACTTTTAAAGAAACACTCTGATTTTCAATGGGGATCTCAGCAGAATGAGGCATTTAACAAAATGAAACAGGTCATATCCAATGCTGGAACTTTAACATATTATGACACTAAAAAGGAGGTAACAGTTCAAGTGGATGCATCCAAACAAGGCCTTGGAGCAGTACTGCTGCAGGAGGGGAAACCTGTTGTCTTTGCATCCAAGTCACTCACAGACACAGAAGTGAATTATGCCCAAATAGAAAAGGAGATGTATGCAATTGTATTTGGATGTGAACGTTTTCATCAGTATATCTATGGTCGGAAAGTGACTGTGGAATCAGATCACAAGCCTTTGGAAATAATCATGAAAAAAAGGCTTGCATCTGCCCCAGCCAGGCTACAAAGGATGATGTTGCACCTGCAAAAGTATAACATTCAGGTGATATACAAACCAGGAAACATGATTCCTGTTACAGATACCCTAAGCAGATTACCCCTTCAAGAAAAAAGTTCTACAGAAGAGGTTTTTGAAACACAAGTACATTTAGTTATGTCAAGCCTTCCCATTTCAGACCAGAAAATGAAACAGCTCAGAAGTGCAACTAGCAGTGAGGAAAATTATATTAAATGGATGGCCAACAGCAGCAGCAGAGTTTTGGAATTTCCACGAAGAACTGGTTCTTATGGACAACATCATCTGCAAAGGTGACAGGCTGGTAGTACCAAAATCTATGAGAACAGAACTGATTAAACAAATACATCAAGGACACATGGGAGCTGAAAAATGTAAAAACAGAGCACGGGATATATTCTACTGGCCAGGTATGAATGCACAAATAGAAAACATTGTACTAACGTGTCCACTTTGTTTACAACATCATGCAGCAAACAGCAAAGAACCAATGATTCCCCATGGTGTGCCATCAAGACCATGGCAAAAAGTGGCTTCAGATCTATTTGTGTTAGACAATGCAAACTATATTCTTGCAGTGGATTATTACAGTCGATTCTTTGAACTAGAATGTTTGAAAAACACTTCTACTTCTAATGTCATAGAAAAACTAAAAGCAATATTTGCCAGACATGGAATTCCAGATGAGTTTGTGTCAGATAATGGCCCCCAGTTTGCATCAGCAGAGTTCGCACGATACACTAAAGCCTATGACTTTCAGCACACAACTTCTAGTCCAAACTATCCACAATAAAATGGACAGATTGAGAAAACAGTTCAGACTGTTAAGCATCTGCTCTCAAAGGCAAAACAAAGTGGTGGAGATCCCTACATTGCCATACTGGAATACAGAAACACACCAATTGATGGAATTGGGTCACCAGCTCAACTACTAATGAGCCGCCGTCTGCGCTCCATACTACCCATGACACACAACCAGTTACTACCACAGATTATACCATCAGCTCTTGTGAGCACACAACTGCAGAATAAACAACAAAGACAATCCAGATACTACAACAGAGGTGCTAGGCCATTATCTGTCCTGCAGGAGGGAGATCGGGTCATGATGCAAAAGCCTGGAGGAAAATGGCAACCAGGATATGTGACTTCTAAGTTACAAACACCAAGATCATACCTGGTAGAAACTGATGATGGTGGTGTATACAGAAGGAACCGTAGACATTTGATCAAAACATGTGCACCACCATCTACAAACAGTTTAGATGATGATTTTGAATTAAGTGAAAGTACACCAGTGGAGCAGCCTGAACTGCACCATAGTTCGCAAGTTGATTCATCAGACACTGAGTCGACAAATGCTGGTGCATTAGTACAACCACAGAACAGAAACATGAAAACTACAAGATGTGGTCGAATGGTGAAGCCACCCCAACGACTGAACTTATAATTATGCTTATTTACATTTTCATTAATGTTTCTCTATGCTTTAATACTTTCATGGTTATGTTCTTTGAAAGAAGGGAGATGTAATATAATGTGGCGCTATAACATGATAATGCTTTATACATAACAGTGTGTGACTTGTTGATGTGAGAGGTCCTGCGGCCATCTTAAGTTTTGCTGGACTGATAGAAATACAGATCCCTTACAACAAGAATATCTCCTGTGTCTTTATTAACAGTTTAAACCTCACAATCAGAAACATTACACCCCTTAAATATTCTGTTGGTCTGCACCTTTCTGGCAATGTTTTAAAAAGGACGCGCCATCCTGTGCAGAAATATGTATAGACTTGAATCACCATAGACTGTCACAACTCTTTTTACATTTGAATGTGGCTCGAGAGTGTAAAAAAAGATTGGGGACCCCTGGCATAAAGTGACCAGATTTTCAGAGAGAAATCCAGAGACAGGGGAGAATATGCTGGCAACATTTTTAGACACCCCCCAACCACTCCCCATTTTACAAATACATCCTCGGTGAATATATTAATGAATGTAGTGGCAATTCCCCAGAACTCGCCAAAGGTTGGCACAAAAGCATTATTCATGTATTATTCCCCCCAAACTCAGTGTAGGATGATGAAATTGCAGCTTCATGTATAATAACCTCAGAACTCAGGATGACAAAGTGGTAATTCTATGTATAATACCCCAGAACTCATAGCAGGATAATGAAGTGGCCATTTCATGTATAATACCCCCAGAATTCCTAGCAGGATAAAGTGGCAGTTTCATGTACAGTATAATACATGATAATCAATCAGAATTTGCCTATAATAATGCATCTCATGCATCTACTGGGCAATTTTCATGTTTTATCGTGAACTGGTTAACATCCTAAAGCATTTTCATACTATGGTCGGTTATTTTCATACTACGGTCGGTTATCCTCTGACCTCTGTACCTTCTGTTAACTCATCTTTAACGCATTTTTTTAAAGTTTGGTCTGGGGTACATGATTCCCTTTCAGCAGGTACTGTTGCTCAGGGTCGGACTGGCCCACCGGGACAAATCCCGGTGGGCCCCAGTCCTTGTGGGCCCCTGGGTCCATTAGACCACTCGCTCCATCATGCGCTCCAGTTTTGCGCAAAAAAATTATGTTTCCTTCAGCTACAAGATCCCACATGGACCTAGTGGGCCCCACTGCCACTCCATCTAGTACGGTACTAGTAGTACTCGTATGCTGCTATAGTAGCTCCACTGTACCTGCTGCACTCCGGTTGGGTTAATTTTTACTGATGTGCGCCCTGATGACATCACTCGCTGGTGCCCTTCACGTGGGTGGGGGAATCCGAGAGTGGCGCGTCAGGGAGTGTGCTGCTAGCACTATTCCCTCTCACTGTTTCCTCTAAGCTGCAGCCGCATATTGCTACCTTCTTGACTACTCCTCTGCTGGTGAGCAAACAATCTGATGGGGGGGGGATATGGAATTTGCCTGTCTGGGCCCTGGGTGTAGAGGAAACAAGCTGCCAGTGAATGTCTTACATAATCCACACATACTGTATAACCCTGACTGCCCACCACCAACTTTTTAAATTCAATTTTATATTTAGCCCCTGAGGAATCTTCATTTGTTTGCCTCTTTAAGTTTGCTGCCCCATTTTTTTGTTATTGCCCATTTTCATGCTTCCATCCAGTTGCTACATTTCTCCATCTCTCTACCCCTGGTTGAGCTATAAATTATTTTACTGGGACTAGGTGGAACTGTGCTTACAATGAATTAACAGTTGATTAAAAAAATGAAATGTTTACAGAATTTTTATTTGATTAGTAAAGTGTAACATTATATATATAATATATATATTTAAAATATAGCTATAATATTGTTCACCTACTTTATTGGTACATTCTCATCAAACCCTTCCCTAAGGTCCTGGTCACATTATCTTCAATCGCTGCCCCAGTGAACTTACAATCTAAATTCCCTATTGCATTCCCATTAGTCCTGCCCCAGTGAGTTTACAATCTAAGGTCCCATCACATAATTTTCCGTTGTGGGCATTCGTGAGTAATGGGCCCTCCAGATCAGGTTCTCTGGTGGGCCCCAGGTGCCCCAGTCCGACACTGCTGTTGCTCATAAAAGAGCAGCTGATAGGGTCTCATACCTCCCAACTGTCCCTTTTTTGGAGGGACAGTCCCTCTTTTGACAGCTCAACCCACAGTCCCTCATTTGTACTGGAAAGTCCCTCTTTTCTATGCACTGAACAGCCAGAAAAAGAAACAAAGTTTCTCACTTAATTGGCTTTTAGCAGAGAGCGCAGAACAGCTAACAGGTGCAAATAAGATACTTTGTAACAATTTTGAGACACAAAAACACAGTTTAGATAAGGAGAAATATTTTCAAATTTAAATTTTGTAAAACAAACATGGTAATTAGGGGGTTTGGCCACAGAAAGGGGTGTGGTCAACAAAAATTGCTGCGCTACGTGCGGGAAAAAAAATGTTGTCCCTCTTTTTACTTCCAAAATGTTGGGAGGTATGGGGTCTGGTTATCCAGAAAGAATATTAAGCTTAAGGTTCCTTCTCTTAGTTAGGGCCCAGGTTTATTGGACACACCGGGTGGTGCTCCCCTCTTCAATTCTAGCCAGGGCAGGGTGTTTGTATGTTTTCCCTCACAATTATCATCACAGGGGCTCAGTTTTAATGTCTGTCCTGTTGTAAAAAAAAAAACCAGCACTTCAGTACAAAGGAATTATGTTCTGTACACCGCTTCAGAGGATTGAAACCACTGCTAAATCCACTGACTCAGCTTTTAGTTCCACGCAAGCTCCTCATAGGAAAATTCCAAGGTGGCAGTTTCATGTATAATACCCCAGAACTGCATAGCAAAATGATAACATGGAAATAACATGTACAGTATAATACCTCCAGCCCCAGATTTCCATTGTGATGCACATTAAAGGGGTGGTTCACCTTTAAGGCAACTCTTAGTATGTTATAGAATGGCCAACTTTTCAATTGGTTTTCATTATTTATTGTTTATAGTTTTATAGTTATTTGCCTTTTTCTTCTGACTTTTTGCAGCTGTCAAATGGTCGTTTCTAACTCCCTTCTAAAAAACAAATGCCTATAAGGCTACAGCAGGGTTCAGCAACCTTTACTATCAAAAGAGCCATTTTGCCCCCTCTTCCACTAAAGAAAAATAGTCTGGAGCCGCAAAACATAACACAGATTATAAACTTTTAAAAGTTTTAAAACAAACAGAAGTGCAGTGTGCATGTGTAGGACTACTTTGAAATAAATAAAACACTGAATAGCCCTATTAAATGCTAGTGTTCTCATCTGTTTAATGTAAATTCTGTTTCTGAAGTTCAATGCTGATCTTCCCTGTATTGTCTTGAGTTTGTGACCGCGTTAAGGACCATGATGAATCATCTTGCTGCTGCTCAGTCTTGCCTGTCACTCCTGGGACGTCTATATAGCCCTCACAACTGCTGGCAGCTTCCCGAGTGTGCGACTGCAGTAATCTAACCGTTAACTTACCCCGGTCACACACTCAAGCAGCCGCCAGCAGGTGCGACTGCAGTATAGAGGTATAGCCAACCTGATAGGCAAAGCCACAAGACCGAGCCGCAGCAAGCAGGATAAAGAGCCGCATGAGGCTCCGGAGCCTCAGGTTGCCTACCCCTGGGCTACAGATATATTGTTATTGTTACTTTTTATTCATATTCCAGCCTCATATTCAAATCAGTACATGGTTGCTAGGGTAATCTGCATCCTAGCAACCAGATGGCTGAAATTGCATACCGCATAGCTGTTGAATAAAAAGCTAAATAACTCAAAAACCACACATAATAAAAAATGAAAATCAATTACAAATTGTCTCAGAATATCATTCTCTACATCATACTAAAAATTATCGCAAAGGTGAACAACTCCTTTAATGACTAAGTGAAATATTATTAGATTTTTACTGTGAAAACAGCAGGTCAGTCAGAAACTAGCATTCCTTGCTGCTGTGACTGTCAGCTACTTTACTTCCTCTGCCTTAGCTGTGTGCTCTGTGGGGGGGGGTAGAAGGGGGATCGGCTTACATGGGAGACACAGACAAGAGCCAGTTTGCACACTAAAGTCATTGATGTTGAAGGACCTGCTTAGCCGGCCATGTAATAGCCTGGTTATTCTGTAGTTTCAGGAGCCGTATTTTCCAGACGGGCTCCACCGGGGCCTGCAGTTGCACCCTCTGCAGGTGATACTCCTTTCGGGAGACTGTTTGTTCTTAAAAATCTGAGGGAGCAGGTATTTAGTGAAGCTCACAATTCTGAAATGGTGGGGCATCCAGGTATTACCAAAATGACTGCTTTATTGTCATGAAATGTTGGTGGCCTTCAGACATGCAAAGATTTGTTAACTCTTGTCCTGTTTTTCAAAGGTCAAAATCCTCTAGAAATTTATCACAAGGTTTGTTAAGGTCATTGCCTATTCCTAATAGACCCTGGTCCCATCTGTCAATGGATTTTATAGTGGACTTTCCTCCCTCGCAGGTGAAAACTGTGATTTGGGTGATGGAAGAGGTAGAAGAGGAAAAAAATGACTAATTTTGCTGAATCTTCCACACCTTTACTCTTCTAAAACTTTGGCTGAATGGTTTATTTCTAACATTTTAAAACTGCATGGTGTTCCAGTCAATATTGTGTTTGGCGGGGGAGTACAATTGGTTTCTAAGTTCTGGCGAGCCTTTTTGCTTGTTGGTTAGGATCAATTTATCATTTTTCCACTGCATACCATAATCAAACCAATGGTCAGACAGAAAGTGTTAACCAGTCCCTTGAACAATTCTTATGATGCTATGTTTCTGATAATCAATCAGAATTTGTCTATAATAATGCATCTCATGCATCTACTGATTTTAATTTTATATTGTTAACTGGTTAACATCCTAAAGCATTTTCATACTATGGTCGGTTAAAGAATATGAATTCCTTCTCTCAAGTTAGGGCCCAGGTTTATTGGTCCATACTAAAAATCATTGTTCATATAATATTTTCTTTTTATCTACTTTAAATCTCCCCCAAACGCCCCTGGGAGTTAGTAGGTCTAGATAATGCTCTCTTTGCCCCATTGTGGGGGCAATGTACGGAGGGTGATTCCAACTGCTGTGTTTCTGAATGATAATCACCTGACAAACAAGTGATATAGCCTAATAAATGAATGGGAGCATTTCAAGATTTTAAATATCAGGTGGGAAACTTGGTGTGGTTATCCACAAAGAATAATAAACTTAAAGTTAGGGCCCAGGTTTATTAGTCCACACCCTATCTTGGAGGTTATTAATCCTTCCTCTGTCTATCTCAAGCTACCTGATGGACTGGTGATACTTTGGTGAACACTTTCAGGCAGAAAAGAGCTCTCGGTGCAGAGCATAACTAGTGTGTGCTGGGCCCCACCGCAAAAAAAAATCTTCAAAGGGGCCTGCTGCACAGAGATCCCTACCCTGCTCCATCCTGCCTACTAAACTTCTGTTGGGCAACTGATTCCTGTTATCTTGTTATTGATCCATTGTTCAGTTGACAGGCTAACCAAACAGCGCTCTGTATACTTTACACTGCCTGGTAAGTAGAAGTGAGTGAGGGCTTGTACAGACAACATCTGAAAATACCCTGCCGTTCATAGCATTAGAATCATTATTCTGATGCTGGTGTACTTGCATTATCAAGGCAAGGATTGTTCCAGGCAGTGACACAGCAAGGTAAAAACATGCAAAGGTCAGGACTGGATAATCAGACAGGAATCACACCCAGAAACTATCAGGGAATAGACCTATGTTGGACAATGAGTCAGTGCAGTGCAGGGGGCTTTTATAGCCAGACTAATGGCCAGATTGGCAACAGGTGAGACAGGCAATGCTTACTTGCAGTTACAAAGCATAGCCATGGGAGTGAAACAAGCCTTATCTGTCTGCTCACATAGAGCAGCAGTTCCCTGCTGTCCCTGAATCTAAGAAGGCAGAACTTTCTATGTAACCCTTATTCCACTCTAAAGCTGGCCATAGACGCAAAGATCCTATCATATGAATCCTCGATTTTCATCATGGATCATGTGTGGAGTGTCCCGACATCTATTGTGCCATGGTGATCGGTCGTTCGGTCAATCGGAACAAATTTGAAAATTCACATCGGCTGCAGATCTCTCTGCGTGTATTGCCAATCTGACGATCTTCAGTGGGAGATTGTGACTAGCTTTTGTCAGACATAACTTTCGTACTATTGCTGTAGGCAATTTTGATCTAAAAAGGTAAGTGGCAGGTCGGGAAGTCCGATAAGTCAGATTGTTCGAGGATTCGAACGATCGGATCTTTGCATCTATGGCCAGCTTTAGAGGAAAGTGATTGGGGAGTAGAAACAACAGGACCTAAATAGAACTAACCAGAACTAATAAGGTTTTGCCGAGATCCCTGTCTCTTGGGACAGGTATCACAAAAATGCACCTTATCCCCACTATATAAGCACAACTCTACAACCCTTTGCAGAGGACAAACAGGTAGAGCTGAATTGCATAGTTTCCTCTGAAGGCCTAGGGGCTAAGACTTCAGGTTTGGGTGCTAATTCTAAGGGGATATCATGAGGGGTAGAAAAGCGTGTTCTCGCCAGGCGTTTCTCCTTATGTCTCCTATCAATTTGAATAGCAAGGCACCTTAGGGAATCAAGGAAGGATGGAGCATACAAGTTAACAAGGCTATCTTTGATAGTAACTGAAAGCCTCTGAATTGACATGGGACAGACAAGGACAGTACCAACCAGACAGTGCAGTACAGGATCAGGAACCAGGAGTGTAGTCAGGAGAAACAGGCCAGGGTCAAAAACAATCATTAACATGGTAAAAGTGTTAGCATCCAGAAGAGTGGTCAAACAGGCAAGGGTCAGGACAGGAATCACACCCAGAACCTATGTTGGGCAATGAATCAGTGCAGTATAGGGAGTTTTATAACCAGACTAATGGCTTACACCAGGGATCCCCAACCTTTTGAACCCATGAGCAACATTGAGAAGTTAAAGGAGTTGGGGAGCAACACTAGCATGAAAAACTGTTCTTGGGGTGCCAAATAAGTGCTGTGATTGTCCATTTGGTAGCCCCTATGTGGATTGTCAACATACATTGAGAATCTATTTGGCAGAGCACCTGGTTTTTATACAACCAAAACTTGCCTCCAAGCCTGGAATTCAAAAATAAGCTCCTGCTTTGAGACCACTGGGAGCAACATCCAAGGGGTTGGAGAGCAACATGTTGCTCACGAGCTACTGGTTGGGGATCACTGGCTTACACAGATCACCTGTGGCCAGTTTGGCAATAGGTGAGACAAGCAATGCTTACTTGCAGTTACAAAGCATAGCCATAGGAGTGAAACAAGGTCTTATCTGTCTGTTTAGCTGTTATGCAGACAGCACAGGAACATCAGGCAGGTTATCACACAAGGTTCACAGGATAAATTAATTGCACAGCCAGGGCCATTACATGGTCAGAATAGTAAAAACAGCTCTGCCTTTCTGTTACATTTCCTTGATTTTCTGAAAAAAGCTGGAATGTCTTGCACACACTAGGAGGGTAGAGTTAATGTGGGAGTGCCACAAATAATATGTGAAAGTCTATAACTCTGACTGTGTTCTACAAAACACAGAAAGAAATCGCCAGTGTTCATTCTAACTCATGCTGTGGTGTTGACCTGCTGGCATAGACACCATTGTCCTAACACTCGGTCTAACCCACACTCTGGAGTTGACCAACTGCCGAAAATGATAAAAAGCCAATATATGTACACAAATAGAAGGAGAAAATTTGCCAGCGCACAGTTTGTCTTTAAAAATATTAATTACAAAAAATGAGGTGTTATTACCACACTGTAAACCCTACAGGGTAGGGTCTTCTAGCCAGTGTCGGACTAGCCGGGCGGGGTCCCAAGAAAAAACCCGGTGGGCCCCCGCCGGGCCAGACCCCCTCTACCAATATAAAAATTTTGGAAAAAAAAAGTTTTCGGCGAAGCACATCGAGAAGCACCGCTCGCGCATGGTGGCGTTCGAGCAGCGTATACGCACAGTCACGCCGAGTTCACCATGTCGCAGTGGGGGGACGGGGGGCCCTGGACCAGCAGTCCCGATGGGCCCCGGGCCCCCCAGTCCGACCCTGCCTCTAGTCTTTTGTTTCCTTGACACTGAGCACTTGAATGTATTGAAATTATACTTTATAGTTATGTATTTCTAATAATGCACTTATTGTTACTTTTTATTTTAATGACCCCTTGTTTGTTACTACTAATTTATTGTTTTGCTGTACAGTGCTTTGCCCTCCCTCAAGGAGCACTATACAAATAAAAATATAAATACAAAATATGTAAGCTTACGTGCCACGTCAAGGCCGCTCAATGTATATGAGTCCTACTCTGTTTGTGAGCATTATAGGTTTGTGGTGCATTTAAAATCAAGTCCCCCAGCAACCAATGTGACTGAGTAGTAAGACCATTATACACTTTAACCCTTAGCTCAGGAGCGCTAGTGAGAACGCAGGGAGCTTTTAAGCTCCAGCCAACAAAATATACCTTCCTACTAGGGATGCACCGAATCCACTTTTTTGGATTCGGCCGAACCCCCGAATCCTTCACAAAGGATTCGGCCGAATACCGAACCGAATCCGAACCCTAATTTGCATATGCAAATTAGGGGTGGGAAGGGGAAAACATTTTTTACTTCCTTGTTTTCTGACAAAAAGTCACGCAATTTCCCTCCCTGCCCCTAATTTGCATATGCAAATTAGGATTCGGATTCGGTTTGGCCGGGCAGAAGGATTCGGCCGAATCCGAATCCTGCTGAAAAAGGCCGAATCCTGGCCGAATCCCGAACCGAATCCTGGATTCGGTGCATCCCTACTTCCTACACTATTAGCATTTTTAATTTGTAGTGCATTTAAAATCAAGTCCCCCAGCAAACAATGTGACTGAGTAATAAGACCATGATGCACTTCCTCTTTAACTCAGGGGCTATAGAGAAAAAGCAAGGAGCTTTTGAGCCCCAGCCAATTAACATACATCTATAAGTGATTCCTTGTTTAAAAGGCCTGTTTTAAGACACCATTGTCCCAGCAGTCTAACCAACATTCTGGAATTGACCACCTGCAGTAAACTATAAAAAGTCAATATGTGTACACAAAGATAAAGAAAACATTTGCCAGGGCACGGTTTGCCTTTAAAAATAATTATTACAAAAAATGAGGCATTAGAACCAAAAAATGTAAACTCACGTGTCACGTAAAGGCCCCTCATTGTACATGAGTCCTACACTGTTTGTGAGCATTATAAGTTTATAGTGCAAAAAAAGTCCCCCAGCAACCAATGTTACTGAGTAGTAAGACCATGGTAACTTACCATTAGCTCAGGAGCTCTAGTGGGAAAGCAGGGAGCTTTTAAACCCCAAACAACAAAATACACCTGTGAATAATTACATTGCTAACTTACAATGCAAACAGTGAAGGACACAAATACAATGAGGGGCCTTGACGTGGCATGTAAGCTTACATATTTTGGCCAAAGTGTGGTACTAACACATCATTTTTTGTAATTATTATTTTTAAAGGCAAATTGTGCGCTGGCAAATTTTCACTATCTTTTGTGTACAAATATTGGCTTTTTATCATTTGCGGCAGCTGGTCAACGCCCCAGCATAAGTTAGACTGAGCGCTGAAGATTTCACTCTGTGTTTCATGTACAAACAGGGAATCACTTATAAATGTATGATAATTGTCTGGGGCTAAAAAGCGCCTTGCTTTTTCACTATAGTCCCTGAGTTAAGGGGAATTGCACCATGATCTTATTACTCAGTCACACTGTTTACTGGGGGACTTGATTTTAAAAGCACTACAAACTTAAAATGCTAATAGTGTAGGAAGGTAATTATTCACAGATGTGCTTTGTTGGCTGGGACTAAAAAGCGCCTTGCTTTTTCATTAGAGCTCCTGAGCTAAGGGCAAGTGCACAATGGTCTTACTACTCAGTCACATTGTTTCCTGGGGGACTTGATTTTAAATGCACTACAAACTTACAAACAGTGTAGGACTCGCATATAATGAGAGGCCTTGACCTGGCACGTGAGCTTACATATTTTGGCCAAAGTGTGGTATTAACACCTAATTTTTTGTAATAATTATTTTTAAAGGCAAACTGTGTGCTGGCAAATTTTCTGATTGTGTTCTGCCTGAACCTGCAAGGAAATCCCCACCCATCTGCTGCATACTGTTTGTTCATGAAAAAAAAACAAGCCTGTGTCACGCCTACCAGAAATGCTGAAGCATGAAGCAGGTAGAGATGGAAAAACAACACCCCTTCCCTGTAAACTTTCCTCTCGCACAAATGGAATGCTGATTCCGGAAGCAGATGAATGTTCAGCAAAGGTGAAGCAAATAAGAACGTTAATGCCCTGTGAGATGCTATTTCGTGTGTGAAGCACTAGTGTATGGGTGCCAAAAGTTTTACCTATACTTAATAAACCTCTTTCAGGAGCTGATGTTAGAGAGGAGATTCCTATTTGTTGTTCATCTGGCAGATTATATTGGTCCTGAAACATTACTGTTAAGTAATGTAAATATTGACTGATATACACACCCACTAACTGCATTTTGAAACAACTTGTGCATAGGTTTGTTAAACCTATAAATAAGGGAAAACATGAGCTCGTCTGTAAAGTGCAAGTTTCGTAAAGAGGAAGTGAACAAAACTCTGTGGGAAATTCCACTAAGATATGCCAGTCTGCGTCTTGTGGGAAGTGGAGCCTATGGATCTGTGTGGTGAGTTTTGAGAAACAATTTCTTTTACTAAAAATTCTCAGTAATGCAAACTTTGTCTTATGCCAAAAATATGCATTTTCAAATACAAAGTTACTAACTTTTTTTTCAGTTCTGCCATTGATTTGAAAACTGGAGAAAAGGTCGCCATAAAGAAGTTGAGTCGGCCCTTCCAGTCAGAAATCTTTGCGAAGAGAGCTTTTCGGGAACTCATACTTCTCAAACATATGAACCATGAAAATGTGAGAAAATATTGCTTTTTTTAATGATCTGTATAATGAATTGACAAACAGAATTATAGAGGTACACAAAAGGGAAATCTGTTTATCTGTACTTTACAACTTTGAAATGTCTCCACTGTAAATATTGTACTGATATTGACATGCAGCCATTAAGATGAGTCGCTGAATTCATAGCTGTGGCTTGGTTGTTGTAAATATCTTTATGTGAAAAGTTATCCTGGGCGTATATAGCCTATAAAATTCGTGAGGACTGTGAAAAATTAACCTCTGTGTGAGTCATAGTTTACCCCAGTATCTTTCAACTTCTCTCATTTACACTTTCCTTTCATATTGAGCAATACAGTTGCATAAGACTCTCTCTCTTGTCATGGTTGCCTCATTACCTTGGATGAGTCACCTCAGTTCTGTGATTGCAATGTATTTTCCAGATTATTTTAATTGTTTTATATTTTTATTTAGAAAACAAACCGAGAAGCAAAATAGTTATTATAAACTGTTCTCTCCCTATGCTATGCTCCCTATAAGATCACACTTATTAATGACCTGGAATAGAAAATCATGCTAAATTAAATTATATGCATTTTTAATTAAAAATCTTATTTTATTGAAAGTGAACATTATGTTGTACATTAAGAGAAAATCATTGTTACTGCCCTGCAGCATTCTAAGTGTAGCACAAGTAAGACAAGGGGTTTCTCCCTTTAATTTAATATTTAATATGTTCCCCAGGAGAAAACTGTTATGGTTCAAAGTTCTTTAGCAGGAGCATCCAGAATAAAAAAATATATTGCAAATAACAATTGTTAGCATACAGTATGCATAGGAGGTGGTTGGCAGAATGTACTGTAGCTGATATGGGCCCTAGGCAACCCAACCGACTACGTGCCCCCCCTCCATTGGCGCATGCACAGAAGTGCGCTAGCGACGAGGAATCGCTAGTGTGCATGTGCAGAAGCGTGCACAATCGCATACCAAAGAAACTGTTCCACAGCTATGGAAAGGCATCAGAAGAGGTACGTGACTGGCGCCCCTCTACCTTTATGCCCTACACACGTGCCACTTCTGCCTACCCTTAGTTCCAATCACAACAAAAAAGTCACAACCACAACTTTTCCTTTGATTGTGATTTGTTTTCACAACAATTGTGCACAATTTTAAAAAAAAATCATGAACACTTTGAGCATTCAAGCAAGCTCATATTTCTGTTTTCACCATTCATGATTTAGTTTGCTTGAAAATTAATGGGAAAAAATGTGATTTTGATTTTCTGTGACTTTTTGCTGCAACATAATGGGATTGTGATTAACCCTAATTCTAAATCTAGGCAAAATCACGGAAAAATTTTTTATTGTGGGGAAAAAACGTAGCTGTGACATTTACCCCAATTATGCTGTGCCATGCCCCCTTTGTTTTTTTTTTTTTATTGGTCCCCTAAATCTAGTCAATGATAAACTGCAGCCTGTCTACAATTGCAATGCAACCAAGGTGGGCCCCTCCCCAATTCTATCATACCAGCTGAACTGGTTTTCCATACACCAAAAGCTCTCCAGTAGTTGCCTGAATTGATAGGCGCTCTGTGTGTTTGTCTTTTACCAGTGATCTGCTACAGAGCCTGAGGTCAATAATATTATTATTATTATTAACAATAAGCCCTCAAGGGCTTGTGCCTAGAGAGAAAACTTTATAGAGGGGATTTTTAAAGCAATTCATGTTTCTGTATAGTAACCTGAGTAGGTGCCTATACAAAAACATGAATTGCTTAAAAAAAATCCCTCTCATGCATAGGCAGATTTTCATTAAGGCTTGGGGAGGCTAAGCTTCCCCAAACCTACCTGACCTCCCCAAGCCTTGATGAAAATGCGCCCATGTTTATTTCCACAGTTGCGTCTTCATTTTCACCTGATTTTGCAGTTTTCGTTCCAGAAGTAGTTAAATAGAATGACAGCTTTAAAATATTAAGGGGCCCATTTACTTAGTTCGAGTGAAGGAATAGAATAAAAAAAACGTTGAATTTCGAATGTTATTTTGGGCTACTTCGACCATCGAATTGGCTACTTCGACCACGACTTTGAAATGAATGATTCAAACTAAAAATCGTTCGACTATTCGACCATTCGATAGTCAAAGTACTGTCTCTTTAAAAAAAACTTCGACCCCCTACTTCGCCACCTAAAACCTACCGAGGTGCCATGTTAGCCTATGAGAAGGTCCCCATAGGCTTTCTATCAATTTTTAGGTCGAACGATTCAAAGGATTTAAGTATTCAAGCAATTTTTCGTTCGATCAAGCTATTTGCGGTAAATCCTTCAACTTCGATATTCAAAGTCAAAGGATTTACATTCGGCAGTCGAATATCGAGGGTTAATTAACCCTCGATATTCGACCATAAGTAAATTTGCCCCTAGGTGTCACTGTTGTCCAATAATACATCACTCCTTTTAACTCAGCTGGATTACTCTCATTTTGTCCCAAAGGCAGCTGATTGTGTCAGTGGTCGGACAATTAGTGCGGTGTCTGGCTAAATTAAAAAGCCTTATCTTTTTTCAGGTCTGCTGCATTTAACATCCCTTATCCACAGATAAACTTACCAGCAGTTAGTAAGGGGGCAGCATTTTTTTTCCTCTTTATTTTTTTTAAGTTCCAGGTAGGTTTGGGGAGGCGTAGTTCCCTTGTCAAATAACCAGTGCTGCGCTCACAGATCTATTTCATGAAACCACTCAATACTTCATGTGACACGGATTATGTGTATGAGCTCAACCCAGACACATACAACCAGTATCTTCCCTCTAGAACACGGGGGAAAGCATGAGCTGGCATCCTTTGCCATATCTGAAAATCATATCACACAGCTGCAATCCCTGATCGCTGTTTTAAAAGTTGCGCTCTCGTCTCTGGGCCCGCCCACTCTCTCTGAGTTTCATCACAGTCTCACGAGATTAGACTGTCCACTTCTCACGTCCCTGTAGATGTGACTGAATTAAACGTGTAAAATAATCTTTGTTCCAAAACATTTTATCCTACAAACGTTTCACTGAACATGTGGTTGGGACAAAATGAGAGTAATCCAGTTGAGTTAAAAGGAGTGATGTATTATTGGATAACAGTGACACTTAATATTTTAAAGCTGTCATTCTATTTAAAGGAAAACTATACCCCCCAAACAATGTAGGTCTCTATAAAAAGATATTGCATAAAACAGCTCATATGTAAAATCCTGCTTCATGTAAATAAACCATTTTCATAATAATATACTTTTCTAGTAGTATGTGCCATTGGGTAATCATAAATAGAAAATTGCCATTTTAAAAAATAAGGGCCGCCCCCTGGGATCGTAGGATTCACTGTACTCACAAACATACCAACAAACCATACATGTCAGGTCACATGAACCAATTAACAGACAGAGTTGTGTCTTTTGCTACAACACTTCTTCCCGTTACAATTAGAGTTTAAGTATTTCTGGTCAGGTGATCTCTGAGGCAGCACAGAGACCATCACGAAATGGTGGCTCAAGGCAAGAGATGTAAAAGGGCAAGATTTACTTAAATATATATTCCAGTTTGGTAAGATTCTTTAATATGCCACTTAATATGATATGAACTATCTGTTGCTTAAGTGTTCATTTTGGGGGTATAGTTTTCCTTTAACTACTTCTGGAACGGAAACTGCAAAATCAGGTGAAAATGAAGACGCAACTGTGGAAATAAACATGGGCGCATTTTCATCAAGGCTTGGGGAGGTCAGGTAGGTTTGGGGAGGCTTAGCCTCCCCAAGCCTTAATGAATATCCGCCTATGCCGACTCCAGATACAGCTGCAGAGAATCAGATTGGCTACAGACTGACCTTTGAACCTCTCTCCAGCCAGTCGCTGTACTTGGGACTATGTGAACAAAAGCAGCAGCAGTGAAGTTAAAGCAGACCTGATACTTAAACTAAGATTACTGATGTTTAAAGGCAGCCAGGCTCCTCATTAAAGGTCTGCCCCCACACCACTGATTATGAAAATGACTAATGACTGCAGCAACTGAAAGGCTGCCACCAGCACAACCCAGTCACCTACACACTTTACAACATAAGGTCAGTAAAGAAGTAGAGAAGATAAAGGGCAGACAAAAATGTGTTAAATGGAAGAAAATGTAGTGGGAGAAAGTTGTGGTAAATGGAAGAAGACATAGGAATGCATGGAAAAGCTGGCAAATGTATTTTTAGAACTGAAGGTAGTACATTCAGGAAAGGTGTTTGATACACAGGCTAATGTGAGGGGAAGAGAAATGTATGTATAAAAACAGTTACTGGAAGGTGAATAATAAGAAAGATAAGCACAGAAAACAACAAAAAATGATTGCTTCTTCATGCCCAACAGTTATTAACATGTATTTATATAGCGCCAACATATTGCGTAGCACTGTTTCAATATTGGTTGTGAAACAGGGGCACAGTGCTCAAACTGTATATTAATTATAATCTAACAGCATTGCATGATGATATCAGTGCCCACTGCCAATCCCTCTGTGTACTCCAGTATTCATTGTTTTTCACTGTATAACATACTTCTGCCACAGTCTACTATGTATAACTGTGCAAACCTGTGTATAATATACTTGGGATGCTAGTACCAACTAACTTTTATTATGTTGGCTTTGAAGAAGCCAACATATTGATCTACTAGTTCAGCTCATGCTTATTCTTCTTTTTCTTCTTCTTATTATGTTGTCTTTGAAGAAGCCAACATATTGATCTACTAGTTCAGCTTGTTCTTATTATGTTGGCTTTGAAGAAGCCAACATACTGTTCTATTAGTTCAGCTCGTTCTTATTATGTTGGCTTTGAAAAAGCCAACATCTTGATCTACTAGTTCAGCTCGTTCTTATTCTTATTATGTTGGCTTTGAAAAAGCCAACATCTTGATCTACTAGTTCAGCTCGTTCTTATTATGTTGGCTTTGAAAAAGCCAACATATTGATCTACTAGTTCAGCTCATTCTTATTCTTCTTATTATGTTGGCTTTGAAAAAGCCAACATATTGATCTACAAGTTCAGCTCCTTCTTCTTCTTCTTCTTCTTCTTCTTCTTCTTAAGTTGGCTTTGAAGAAGCCAACATATTGATCTACTAGTTCAGCTCGTTCTTCTTATTATGTTGGCTTTGAAGAATCCAACATATTGATCTACTAGTTCAGCTCTTTCTTATTCTTATTATGTTGGCTTTGAAGAAGCTAACATATTGATCTACTAGTTCAGCCCGTTCTTATTATGTTGGCTTTGAAAAAGCCAACATCTTGATCTACTAGTTCAGCTCGTTCTTCTTATTATTATTATGTTGGCTATGAAATAGCCAACATACTGTTCTTCGAGTTCAGCTCGTTCTTCTTCTTATTATTATTGGCGAACCCCATTTTCTAAACGCTACTCCTCCTACAGTTTTAGGGGTGCAAGCGCCAAACTTTCCACACTTATTCCTCTTATAGCAAAGTACGTTGCTTGTGCTTTAATAAGCGATCCCACCCACCCCGCCCCTGTGGCGACCCCCCGACGACCCCTTTTTTCCCATTGACTTTGACAGGGAAAAATTTCAAATCGCCGCCACTCGTACAGTTTTGAAGATACAGTCCCCAAACTCGGACCACATATTGTTGGTCACCCCGAATAAAAATAAGTATTTTGGGGGGCACCCCAAAGTGGGCGGAGCTACCAACGCCCAATGAAAATATAGCAATTTTCTATACGCTACTCCTCCCAGAGGTTTAGGAGTACAATTATGATACTTTGCACACTTGTTCGGCTCATACCCGAATAGGTTGCTTGTGCTTTGTTAAGTGATCCCACCCTCCGTGCCCCTGTGGCGACCCCCCGACGACCCCATTTTTCCCCATAGACTTTCATTGGAAAACTTGAAACTTTTGCCACTTGTACAGCTTTGAAGTTACACTCACCAAACTTGGGTCATTTAGTCATGAGGTGAAGCTGAAAAATTCTGTCCTATTTTGGGGACCCACCCCGCCCCTGTGGCGACCCCCCGACGACCCCTTTTTTCCCATTGAGATTGACAGGGAAAAATTTCAAATCGCTGCCACTTGTACAGTTTTGAAGATACAGTCCCCAAACTCGGACCACATATAGTTGATGTCACCCTGAATAAAAATAAGTATTTTGGGGGGGCACCCCAAAGTGGGCGGAGCTACCAACGCCCAATGAAAATTGAGCAATTTTCTAAACGCTACTCCTCCCAGAGTTTTAGGAGTACAATTATGAAACTTTGCACACTTGTTCGACTCATACTCGAATAGGTTGCTTGTGCTTTGTTAAGCGATCCCAACCTCCGTGCCCCTGTGGCGACCCCCCGACGACCCCTTTTTTCCCCATAGACTTTCATTGGAAAACTTGAACCTTTTGCCACTTGTACAGCTTTGAAGTTACACTCACCAAACTTGGCTCATTTAGTCATGGGGTGAAACTGAAAAATTCTGTCCTATTTTGGGGACCCAAAAAAGTGGGCGGAGCCGCAAACAACCAATCAGATTTTCCCTATTGACTTCAATGAGAAAATGTAAACAGCTGTAATTCTCACAGTATTAAAGCTAGAGCTCTCCCAAACTTGGCACCGTGGGTCACTGGGTGACTCGGCTAAAATTTACCTAAAGTGGGCGGAGTCTACAACAGCCAATCAAATTTCAGCCATTCAAATAAATAGGAAAATGTTAAACTGCTGCCGCTCTTAGACGGTTAATGGCAGGGTCCTCAAACTTGGCACAGTTGGTCACTGGGGGACTGGGATTAAAATTAAGAAAAGTGGGTGGAGCCAAAACCAACCAATCAGATTTCTTTGATTTTAATGAGAACAATTAAGAAGGCTGCCATTCTCTCAGTATTGATGTCAGGGACCTTGAATATCACAAATGTGGTCGCTGGGGGTTTCCACTTCAAGTTTAGAAAAAGTGGGCGGAGCCACCAACAACCAATCGAATTTCATTCATTGATTTTCAATAGAAAAAAATAAAAATGCTGCCATTTTTACACAATAAATGACAGCATTCCCAAACTTTGGAATGTTAGTCACTGAGTGACTGTGGTTCACAATTAGGAAAAAAAATGGGCGGGGCAACAACAGCCAATCAGATTTCAGCCATTGACCTTAATTAAAAATGATAAACTGCTGCTATTATCACGGTTTAAATGCTAGGTGTACCAAACTTGGCTCAATTACTCACTGGGTGACTGCGGTCAAAATTTAGGAAAAGTGGGTGGAGCCAAAAACGGCCAATCAGTTTTCACCTATTGACTTCAATGTAAAATTTTTCATTACTGCCGTTCTTACAGTTTTAAAACCAGAGGTCCCAAACTTGGCACTGACCATGACTAGGTAACTGGGGTTAAAATTCAGAAAACTGGGCGGAGCTTAAGACAGCCAATCAGATTTCTTTGATTGATTTTAATGGGAACAATTAAGAAGGCTGCCATTCTCACAGTATTGATGTCAGGGACCTTGAATATCACAAATGTGGCCGCTGGGGGTTTCCACTTCAAGTTTAGAAAAAGTGGGCGGAGCCACCAACAACCAATCGAATTTCATTCATTGATTTTCACTAGAAAAAAATAAAAATGCTGCCATTTTTACACATTAAATGACAGCATTCACAAACTTTGAAATGTTAGTCACTGAGTGACTGTGGTTCATAATTAGGAAAAAAAGGAGCGGGGCAACAACAACCAATCAGATTTCAGCCATTGACCTTAAAGAAAAATGATAAACTGCTGCTATTATCACAGTTTAAATGCTAGGTGTACCAAACTTGACTCAATTACTCACTGGGTGACTGCGGTCAAAATTTAGGAAAAGTGGGTGGAGCCAAAAACAGCCAATCAGTTTTCAACTCTTGACTTTAATGTAAAATTTTGTATTACCGCCGTTCTCACAGTTTTAAAACCGGAGGCCCCAAACTTGGCACTGACCATGACTAAGTAACTGGGGTTAAAATTCAGAAAACTGGGCGGAGCTTAAGACAGCCAATCACATTTTACCAAACGCTATTCAATAGGAATATTTAAATTCCTGTCAATCTTACACTGTTAATGTAAGAGTGCTCAAACTTGGTCCATTTGGTGAAGGGGTGACTGGGATGCAAATTTTTAAAAGTGGGCGGAGCCAAAAATAGCCAGTTTGTTTGAATGGATTTCAATGGTAAAATTGGATTGGCTTTAAATTTCACCGTTTTAATCCGGATTTGTGTACTCTCTAGGCACCGGGGGCGACTGGGCAAGACACCTATAGCGTTTCATAGCCAACATCCCGTGGTTTCTTCAGAAACGACACCCTCTAGTTCTTATTCTTATTATTATTAGCGCCCCCCGGTTTTCTAAACGCTACTCCTCCTACAGTTTTAGGGGTACAAGCGCCAAACTTTCCACACCTATTCGCCTTATAGCAAAGTACGTTGCTTGTGCTTTAGTAAGCGATCCCACCCACTGCGCCTGTGCGGCGGACCACCGAAGACGCCTTTTTTCGTATTGACTTTGACAGGGAAAATTTTCAAATCGCTGCCGCTCGTACAGTTTTGAAGCTACACTCCCCAAACTCGGACCGCATATTGTTGGTGCCACCCCGAATAAAAATATGTATTTTTGGGGGGCACCCCAAAGTGGGTGGAGCTACCAACAGCCAATGAAATTTTAGTAATTTTCTAAACGCTACTCCTCCCAGAGTTTTAGGAGTACAATTATGAAACTTTGCACACTTGTTGGGCTCATATCCGAATAGGTTGCTTGTGCTCTGTTAAGCAATCCCACCCTCCGTGGCCCTGTGGCGGCCCCCCAAAGACCCCATTTTTTCCCATAGACTTTCATTGGAAAATTTGAAACTTTTGCCACTCGTACAGCATTAAAGTTACACTCACCAAACTTGGGTCACTTAGTCATGGGGTCAACCGGAAAAGTTCTGTCACATTTTGGGGACTCCAAAAAGTGGGCGGAGCAACAAACAGCCAATCAGATTTTCCTTATTGACTTCAATGAGAAAATGTTAAACACTGTCATTCCCACAGTGTTAAAGCCAGAGACCCCAAACTTGGCACCATGGGTCACTGGGGTTAGAATTTGGAAAAGTGGGCGGAGTCTACCACAGCCAATCAAATATTAGCCATTTGTTTCAATGGAAAAAGTTAAAACTGTCGCCGCTCTTAGATTGTTCATGGGAGGGTCCTCAAACTTGGCACAGTTGGTCACTGGAGGACCGGGATCAAAATCTGGAAAAGTGGGTGGAGCCAAAAACAACCAATCAGATTTCTTTGATGATTTCAATGGGAAAAATTAAAATTGCTGCCATTTGCACATTATTGCTGTCATGGACCTCGAATATCACAAATGTGGTCACTGGGTGTTTGCACTTCAAAGTTAAGAAAAGTGGGTGGAGCCACCAACAACCAATCAAATGTCATTCATTGATTTTCAAGAGAAAAACATAAAACAGCTGCCATTTTTACAGGTTTAATGTCATGATTCCGAAACCTTAAAGTGTTAGTCACTTGGTGACTCTGGTTCAGAATTATCAAAAAAAGGGGCGGGGCAACAACAGCCAATCGGACTTCAGCCATTGACCTTAATGAAAAACGCCAAATTGCTGCTATTATTATGGCGTCCATGCCAAGTGTCCCAAACTCAGCACAATTACTCACTGGGTGACTGTGGTCAAAATTTAGGAAAAGTGGGCGGAGCCAATAACAGCCAATCAGATTTTACCTATTGACTTCAATGTAAAAGTTTCAAATACTACCATTCTCACAGTTTTAAAGCCAGAGGCCCCAAACTTGGTGCAGACCATGACTGGGTGACTGGGGTTAAAATTCGGAAAACTGGGTGGAGCTTAAAACAGCCAATCAAATGTTACCTATTGCTAATCAATGTCAATATATAAGTTGCTGCCATTCTTTCACAGTTAATGGCAGGGACATCAAACTTGGCACAGTCGCTCACAGGGGTACTGGGATTCAAATTTTAAAAGTGGGTGGAGCCAAAAACAGCCAATCAGGTTTTTTGGATTGATTTTAATGATACAATTTGATCTGCTTCAATTTTCACAGTTTTAAACCAGATTCTACCAACTTTGTGTACTCTCTATGCACCAGGGGCGATTGGCCCCAACACCTCTTGCGTTTCAAAGCCAACATCTTGTGGTTTCTTCAGAAACGACACCATCTAGTTCTTCTTATTATTATTATTAGCGCCCCCCCATTTTCTATATACTACTCCTCCTACAGTTTTAGGGGTACACCGCCAAACTTTCCACACCTATTCGCCTTATAGCAAAGTACGTTGCTTGTGCTTTAGTAAGCGATCCCACCCACTGCGCCTGTGCGGCGGACCACTGAAGACGCCTTTTTTCGTATTGACTTTGACAGGGAAAATTTTCAAATCGCTGCCGCTCGTACAGTTTTGAAGCTACACTCCCCAAACTCGGACCGCATATTGTTGGTGCCACCCCGAATAAAAATATGTATTTTGGGGGGCACCCCAAAGTGGGCAGAGCTACCAACAGCCGATTAAATTTTAGCAATTTTCTAAACGCTACTCCTCCCAGAGTTTTAGGAGTACAATTATGAAACTTTGCACACTTGTTCGGCTCATACCCGAAAAGGTTGCTTGTGCTCTGTTAAGCAATCCCACCCTCCGTGGCCCTGTGGCGGCCCCCCAAAGACCCCATTTTTTCCCATAGACTTTCATTGGAAAATTTGAAACTTTTGCCACTCGTACAGCATTAAAGTTACACTCACCAAACTTGGGTCACTTAGTCATGGGGTCAACCGGAAAAGTTCTGTCACATTTTGGGGACTCCAAAAAGTGGGCGGAGCAACAAACAGCCAATCAGATTTTTCCTTTTGACTTCTATGAGAAAATGTCAAACACTGTCATTCCCACAGTGTTAAAGCCAGAGACCCAAAACTTGGCACCATGGGTCACTGGGGTTAAAAATTTTGAAAAGTCGGCGGAGTCTACCACAGCCAATCAAATATTATCCATTTGTTTAAATGGGAAAAATTAAAACTGTCGCCGCTCTTAGATTGTTAATGGGAGGGTCCTCAAACTTGGCACAGTTGGTCACAGGGGGACTGGGATTCAAATTTTAAAAGTGGGTGGAGCCAAAAACAGCCAATCAGGTTTTTTGATTGATTTTAATAGTACAATTCGATCTGCTTCAATTTTCACAGTTTTAAACCAGATTCAACCAACTTTGTGTACTCTCTATTCACCAGGGGCGACTGGCCCCAACACCTCTTGCATTTCAAAGCCAACATCTTGTTGTTTTTTTTCAGAAACGACACCATCTAGTTATATTTAATGTGCTTAGGACAGCACCACTGGCTCTTTCTGTATAAAATGGTTGTGATACCTCTTGCCTCTCACTCTACAATGTGTTCAGGTGCCACAATGTGTTATTGTTCGCTGTCTTTCTCTGTGTATAATTGGTTTGGATTTGTAATACAAACTGCCTCCACTGTATAATGTAATGAAAGTTCTCACTACCTCACTTTACATGTTTGTGGTGTCAGTATAAACAGTTTCACTCCATGTTTAGCCTCACCAAACCTAAAAATCACCCTCTGTCTATGCTCTCATGTGGGAAAAAATAGATAAAAATAAAAACATAATGGGCAACAAGTTTGAAACAATTCCATACCTCCCAACATTTTGAAAACAGAAAAAGGGACAAAAAGTTCTGCTGCATGCATCGCAAATTTTTGACCAGGCCCATTTTATAGCCACACCTAATTACCATGTCTGTTTTACAAAACTGGGCAAATTATGGAAAGTTTGCACACATTTCTGGTTTTTTTTGGGTTCAGGGTTTATGTATATACAGTTTTGCTTATGAAGCTGAAATTGTCTTTTAAGCTACAAGTCACAGTTTCCCCAAGAGACCTGCTTATCTTAAAATGTTACAATAGTTTTTAGTCTTTGTTTATCTTAAATTGTTACAAATGTATCTAAGCGCACCTGCAACTTATTCTGGGCTCTCTGCCAAAAGCCAATTAAGTTTTAGAACTAAGAATCTTTTTTTGGCTGTTTAGTGCAGGATATCAAAAAAAAAAGTTAGGGAATCTCAGTAACAATCTAAGACTGCCCCCCCATATGGTCTGTCATTTCAGGTACTGCAAAATCAATACATTTACAGAGTTTGGGGGGCAAAATAGGAAAGCCTGGGGTCTTCTGAACAGTTTGTATAGGTATGTATAGGTTTACCTAAGCACGTGGCATATAGGCCACGTGCTATGTTAGACACTTTTTTTTTTTTTTTTGGACGAAAACGGGCAGGGGGCGGGTCGGTGACATCGGAGGGCAGGCCGGGTGACGTGAGAAGGTGTGTGACATCAGGGGCGGGGCTGATGACGTGGCGATCATCGATTGGCTGATCACCATGTCATTTACTTTCAATGTCCTGACCGGATTTTCCTAATTTGGAAATCCGGACAGGAACTTTTCACCCGGCAGCCTTTTCAAAAACCAGGCAACCCTACCCCGTGCTTTCACCACAATGAAGGACACCTACTAATTGATAGTGTGCCTGGAATATGGATCCTTAACCCCTTAAATGCCACAGAGCATAGAATCTACGTACTGTGGAAAAGTACTTTTAAATGCCACAGAATGTAGATTCTATATTCTGCAGCATTAATGGGTTTTGGAAACCAATCGCTCTGTTCCTATGCATTCCCCAGTCCCTAGGTAATGCGCAATGCTCCTGAGCCTGCCACTCCAGTTTAGTGCCCCACACACAACCACGTATTTTACCAATACACACTTACATTCACAGCTACACACGCACAAATGCTTTTGGGGGGATATGGGGGGCTACACATTTACTGCACTCACAAACGCTTGTAACATAGTAAGTTAGAAAAGTAAGTTGAAAAAAGACACCGGTCCATCCTTCCTGACTCCAAAATCACAATCGGACTAGTCCCTGGATCAACTTACTATTAGCTATCTTCTGTAACCGTGTATTTCCTCACTAAAAAGCCATCCAACCTCTTTTTAAAGCTATCTAATGTATTAGCCTGTACAACTGATTCAGGGAGAGAATTCCACATCTTCACAGATCTCACGCTAAAAAAACCCCTTCAGAATATTTAGGCGGAACCTCTTTTCTTCTAATCTGAATGGGTGACCTTGTGTCAACTGGAAAGACCTACTGGTAAATACAGCATTAGAGAGATTATTATGTGATACCCTTACTGTATATATTTATACATAGTTATCATATCACCCCTTAAGCGTCTCTTCTCCAGTGTAAACATCCCCAATTTGGCCAGTCTTTCCTCAAAGCTGAGATTTTCCATACCTTTTAGTTGCCTGTCTTTATACTCTCTCTAATTCAGTAATGTCCTGTTTGAGCACTGGAGACTAAAACTGTATGGCATATTCTAGACGGGGCCTTGCCAGTGCTCTATAAAGTGTAAGAATGACCCTCTCCTACCTTGAATCTATGCCCCTTTTGATACAGCTCAATACTTTATTTGCCCTTGATGCTGCTGACTGGATTGCTTGCTACAGCCAAGTTTATCATCTACAAGGTCCTTTTATCATCCAAAGTCCTTTTTCATAATAGATTTGCCTAGTGCAGTCCCATTAAAAGTATAATTGGCTTGGATATTTTTACATCCCAGATGCATGCCTTTAATTTTATCGACATTGAATCTCATTTGCCACTTAGCTGCCCAGATTGCCGGTTTGTCAAGATCCTGTGGCAAGTATGCCACATCCTGGATGGAATTAATTGGGCTGAATAGTTTTGTGTCATCTGCAAACACTGATACATTACTTAAAATACCCTCCCCTAAGTCATTAATGAACAGGTTAAATTAAAGTGGACCCAATACCAAGCCTTGAGGGACCCCACTAAGAACCTTACTCCAAGCAGAGAATGTACCATTAACCACCACCCTCTGTACCCTATCCTGTAGCCAGTTTCCTATCCATGTGCAAACAACTTCATTAACCCTTTAAGTGCCAGCAGAATTTCACATTTTGGTTACGCGAAATGCCAGCCGTTTTTGAAACATTTTGTGCTCTCTCACTTTAGGGGCATTTTCTGAGGGGAAACCTATAGTTTACCTAGGAAAACTATACATTGTTTTTTTCGGTAGAAACTGAGCTTTCTAAATCTGCCTGAGTTTTCATGTTTTTACACCTGTGCAAAAAAATTTATAGTGCTAAATACCAAAAAAAAATGAAAAATTACCATTTTTCATCGTATATCAATTTATACCAGAAAAATATTTCATTTTACGGATGAAAATCCAACTGATTTGGAAAGCCTTATGTCTCTCGAACGTGCCAATACCAGATATGTATAGTTTTAGGGAGATTTAGGATTTCTGTACAGCAAAAACTCCCGGCAGTATATTACCAAATTTTGAAAGCACTAAGGCAGAAAACGGCATGCTTTAGATTCCAAGGCAAAAAATCCTGAAACCGTAGGTTTACCCCAGAAAACCATACATTTTTGAAAAGTACACATTCTGCCGATTACAAAATGGGTAACTATGTCTCTCTACTCCCAACTACCAAACATAAAAGCTTGTCTGAACATAGCGGTTTTTCAACAAAAAATTCAAAATTCTGAAAAATCATTTCAAAGGTTTTATTTTGCTGCTCCGCATATCCCAAACTATATTAGGTACCAAGAAAAAGCACCTGAACTATGATTGCCAGGGGTCCACTGAACAATTTGATACCCATTATGCATAGGTTTACCAAAGTATCTGGCATTTAGAGACACCAATATGTAGTTAGCACATCCAAATTGTTCAGGACTTTACTTCAGCTACTGAGAAATCAACACATTGACTGCATTTTTTGTTTACCCCCCAAACCCATATATTTTTGGAAAGTACACATTCTACTGAATCTAAAATGGGTACCCATGCCTTTCTGCTCCAAACTACTGAGTCGCAAGGCTTTCCCAAAATTGTCGGTTTTGGTGAAATATCTGAAAATTTCCTCAAACCTTCAACTTCCCAGCACCATATCACCCATGTATCATTACGTACTAAGAAAAAGCACCCTAAATATGATTGCCAGGGTTCCTCTGAACATTTTGGTGGTCATTGTTCATAGGTTTACCAAAGTATCTGGCATTTAGAGGCCCCAAAATGAAGTTAGCGCATACAAACAGTCCCGTGGGTAACTTCAGCTAATGAAAGATCAACACATTGACTGCATTTTTGTGGGGTAAAAACTCAGAAATATATGTTTACCCCCCAAAACCCATATATTTTTGGAAAGTACACATTCTACCGAATCTAAAATGGGTACCCATGCCTTTCTGCTCCAAACTACTGAGTCGCAAGGCTTTCCCACAATTGTCGGTTTTGGTGAAATATCTGAAAATTGCCTCAAAGCTTCAACTTCTCAGCACCATATCACCCATGTGTCATTACGTACTAAGAAAAAGCACCCTAAATATGATTGCCAGGGTTCCTCCGAACAGTTTGGTGGCCATTGTTCATAGGTTTACCAAAGTATCTGGCATTTAGAGGCCCCAAAATGAAGTTAGCGCATACAAACAGTCCCGTGGGTAACTTCAGCTAATGAAAAATCAACACATTGACTGCATTTTTGTGGGGTAAAAACACAGAAATATATGTTTACCCCCCAAACCCATACATTTTTGGAAAGTACACATTCTACCGAATCTAAAATGGGTACCCATGCCTTATTGCTCCAAACTACTGAGTCGCAAGGCTTTCCCAAAGTTGTCAGTTTTGGTGAAATATCTGAAAATTGCCTCAAAGCTTCAACTTCCCAGCACCATATCACCCATGTGGCATTACGTACTAAGAAAAAGCACCCTAAATATGATTGCCAGGGTTCCTCCGAACAGTTTGGTGGCCATTGTTCATAGGTTTACCAAAGTATCTGGCATTTAGAGGCCCCAAAATGAAGTTAGCGCATACAAACAGTCCCGTGGGTAACTTCAGCTAATGAAAGATCAACACACAGGAGAAAGCTCTCTGTTTAGTGCTGAATTAAGCATTGAAATTCCTGTTTGAGACAGGATTTTTTGTTATCACTTGGTGTGTGAATGTGTTGTCCACTTGGTGGGTGAAATTTGGGAAGTTTTGAGTTGATTTTCTTTACTAAAAATCGATTTTTCTTTTGACCCTGAAGGTGAGTGATTCCTAGCCCAGTTCCTTTCACTTGCTCTGGGCTACAAACTCACTGTTAGATCCCCTACCCCTCCCCCGCACCTGGGTGTCAGTTTAATTTGCATTTTTCTCTTGTTTCAGCACAAATTGTTTAATTTTTGTACAGATTGAGTGGATATTTTGATTTTGCACTCAGTTCTGTGAGGAGAGAAAGCTAAAGGGAGAAGGATTTAATATAAGTATAAATATAAAATCTTTTCCAGCAGCAGCAGTGCAGCTCCCAGGCACCTGCTCACATTAACCCTCTCCCTGCCACAGCTTCTCAACTTAAAAGTTATTTTTTTTTTTTTTTTTGTTTTGTTAATCAATAGTATAAAGCTTTCTTTTTGTGTGGTGTTGTGTAAAATAATGGGAGGGAATAAAAAGGAAAGTTATAAAAAAACATCTCTTGGTTCTAAAGCAAAAGGACCTGAAAAACCCAGCTGTAGCTCTGCAAGGAAACACCAGTCAGAGCCCATGTCAAAAAGCCCCATTGCCTCTACTTCTGCTGCTGCAGCCAATGTGACCCCTGCTAAAACATTTGCACAGGCGGTAGCTACTGACAGCAACCCTAGCCAAGTCACTGCTGGGGTAGAGAAGCTTACAAGGAAGCATGGGGTCAGATGCCTAATGTCAAGCACTCATGGCATAGAGGCTTATATAAAGGCTGCAGCTGAAGTGGTGGGCCACTCTGCAGTAGTGGCAGCAAGTAAAATGTATGGGAAAGCCATAATCTTTGCCCGTACTCTAACTGCAGTGCATACTCTGGTACAGAGGGGTATCACAGTGGGAGGGAGTTATGTCCCTGTAGAACCCCTAGAAGGATTGGGTACAAGGGTGGTTTTATCTAATGTGCCCCCCTTCCTGCATGACCACTTATTGTACCCCCACCTGCAAGCCCTTGGGGAGTTAAAATCAAATATGTCTAGAATTCCCCTGGGATGTAAGGAGAGCAGACTGAGGCATGTCCTTTCCTTTAAAAGGCAGGTGCAACTACTTTTACCTCGGGGGCAAGACACTATTGAGGGGTCTTTTGGGGTTCCATTTGAAGGGGTGCTGTATAAAATTTTTTACAGCACAGAGGAAGTGAGGTGCTTCCTTTGCAAGAACCTGGGGCACACTCGCCAGAGTTGCCCCAAAGGGCAAATTAAGACCACAGCCCCTGTTCCTGCTCCCAGTGCCTCAAATAAAACATCTTATCCTGCTGGGACTATTTCAGCAGGGTCCTCAAAGGGGATATCTCCTTCACTAAAGAACCTCAAGGTGGCTGTTACACAATCCACCTCTACAACATCCAAAGCTCCTCCTTCTTCACTGAAGACATCTAAGGCTGCAGCATGTCTTACAATTGCGGCAAAAGAGAAGGGGGGAAAACATGTCAAAGCTTCGCCCAGGGTCACAGTTGTTCCTACCACAAAAGGGTGTACCCCTGTTATGGGCACCCCTGAAGGTGTGGGGGTACCCATGATTGCAACACCTGTTGGGGTTGGGGCAGATAGTGGCCTTTCCTCTTCAGATGCCAAGAAAAAGAGGAAATTTAAATCAAACTGGCTGGTACCTGAGGAATGGGCATCAGTGGTTAATGATGGGGCACCCCCATCCAAGGGTAAAAAGGGCAGCAAAACTTCTGCTCCTCATGTGGTGACATTGTCTGGCCCAACTGTTGGTCACGATCAACCGGTGTCAGACCATGCACTCTTGCCTCCAGACCAGGTGGGGAATAATGAGGTTAATAGTCTGCATGGCCTTGAACATGGCAGTGTTGGTTTCCCCACAGAGTCAGGGGTGCAGTATCTGCATCAAAATCATTTGGAAGATCTTCCCTTGGAGTGTAAAGAGACACCTAATGAGACTCCTGCAGAGTGGGCAGTCAGTGTTCCTGAAGTGCTGAGATTTGGCAACTGCAACCAGCCTCAGTTTTTAGTGCCTCAGGGTATTTCACTCCAGGAGGGGGACAATATTGGGCTAACCCCCATACAGGACCCTGCAGAAAAAACTGCTGGGAAGGATGGTGAGGGTGGAGTTGTAAATACGGAAGAGGGTAGCCAGACAACCTCTACTGTTCATGCTAAAATCTCTCCTCCCTTGTCTTCAACTGACCCAAATATTATTGCCATCCAGAAAGCACAGGAGGTAGTAGAGAGGGCAGAGGCTAACCATCGAGCCTCCAAAGCTCTACCTGTTGCTGGGGAGCTAATTAGTTCTGTTGCTCCTGTGTCAAACACTTCCAAATGTGTTTCAGGTGAAGTTGAGGGAACACCTGAGCCATTGCAGGGTCTCCAGAAAAGTGATTCTGATACTTTTCCTGTAACAACTTGTGGAGAGATTCTCAAAGCTCTAGTGGAGAGGGGAGATTATCAATCCCTTAGCCAGGAAGAGCTCATGGATGAGGGGAACATCGAAGAGGAGGTTGACATAGGAGTGGCAAATCCTTCTACCCCAATCATCCCTGCTGAGGAACTCAAAAAGTTTCTTGAGAGCACCCTTGGTGTTAAATTAGAGAAGAAGATGCACATGGCTCTGGAGAAGTGGCATGATTTGCCTTTAGTTATCAATTCTGTGAGACAGTACATTAAGGTCATAAAAGAGGCCAAGAACTATGGAACAGCGGAATATCTCCGTATAATGAAGTTTCACAAAAAATGTTTGTCTCATCAGACCTTGATGAAGGTTAAAGCACTTCCTAAGACTCAGTAATGGCCTTGAGTATAAGCACACTTAATACTAATGGCTGTCGGAATCCTTTCCGAATGTTTCAGGTACTCTCCTTTCTTCGTCAAGGAGGGTACTCTGTGAGTTTCCTCCAAGAGACCCACACCACTCCAGAGCTTGAAGCAAGCTGGAATCTGGAGTGGAAGGGAAGGGTCTTTTTTAATCACCTCACTTGGACATCATGCGGGGTGGTGACCCTTTTCTCAGATTCCTTCCAGCCAGAGGTCCTGAGTGCTACCTCTGTCATCCCTGGCCGTCTATTGCATCTTCGGGTCCGGGAGTCAGGTAGAACATATAATCTAATGAATGTGTATGCTCCTACTACCGGACCAGAGAGGGCACGGTTCTTTGAAAGTTTGTCAGCCTACATGGAGACAATTGACTCTGATGAAGCCTTGATTATAGGGGGTGATTTTAATTACACCCTTGATGCTCGAGATCGCAATGTACCCAAGAAAAGAGACTCGTCTGAGTCCATTTTGCGAGAACTAATTGCTCATTTCTCCTTGGTTGATGTCTGGAGAGAACAGAACCCAGAGACGGTTGCCTTTACCTATGTCAGGGTGAGAGATGGTCATGTTTCTCAATCCCGGATTGATAGGATATATATATCGAGCCATCTCATGTCACGAGCCCAGTCGAGCACCATTAGATTGGCACCATTCTCAGACCACAATTGTGTATCCCTGAGAATGTCAATCGCACCATCTCTGCCAAAAGCTGCTTACTGGCACTTTAACAACAGTTTATTAGAAGATGAGGGTTTTGCAAAGTCAGTCCGGGATACATGGAGAGGCTGGAGGGCCTTTCAGGATGAATTTGCCACATTGAACCAGTGGTGGGATGTAGGCAAGGTTCACCTAAAGCTCTTGTGTCAAGAGTATACCAAAAGTGTGAGCGGGCAGCGCAATGCAGAGATTGAGGCACTGAATGGGGAGGTGCTTGATCTTGAGCAAAGGCTATCAGGCTCTGAAGACCAAGCCCTTCAGTGTGAATATCTAGAAAGGAAAGAAGCGCTGCGTAACATGGAACAACGACAGGCTCGTGGTGCCTTTGTGCGAAGCCGGATGCAGTTACTTTGTGATATGGACCGTGGTTCCCGATTCTTCTATGCTCTGGAGAAGAAGAAGGGGAACCGAAAACAAATCACATGCTTTTTTGCGGAGGATGGAACCCCCCTTGAGGATCCAGAGGCTATCCGGGACAGAGCCCGGTCCTTCTATCAAAACCTTTTTTCTCCAGATCCCATCTCTTCAGATGCCTGTGAGGAGCTATGGGATGGGCTTCCAGTGGTCAGTGAGAGGAGAAAAGAGAGGTTGGAAACACCAATCACTCTAGATGAACTCTCTCAAGCACTCCGTTTAATGCCCCACAATAAATCTCCTGGGCTTGACGGACTGACCATAGAGTTCTTCCAGTTCTTTTGGGATACTCTGGGCCCTGATTTCCATAGGGTCCTAACTGAGGCCTTCAAGAAAGGTGAGTTGCCACTTTCGTGTCGTCGAGCAGTTTTATCACTACTTCCTAAGAAGGGGGATCTCCGTCTTATTAAGAACTGGAGACCAGTCTCACTGCTTAGCACAGACTATAAGATCGTGGCCAAAGCTATCTCACTTAGGCTCAAATCAGTGCTGGCAGAGGTGATTCATCCTGACCAGTCCTA
This sequence comes from Xenopus petersii, assembly GCA_038501925.1. NCBI lineage: Eukaryota > Metazoa > Chordata > Amphibia > Anura > Pipidae > Xenopus > Xenopus petersii. The sequence goes on from CM076674.1 coordinate 125,298,285, forward strand.
TACAGTCCCCGGTCGGACAATTTTTGATAATGTCTTTTTAATCCGAGACTTACTACATTTTGCAAGAAGGACTGGTCTATCTCTTGCTTTTCTCTCTCTGGATCAAGAGAAGGCATTTGACAGGGTGGATCACCAATATCTTATAGGCACTCTGCAAGCCTATAGCTTTGGCCCACAGTTTGTGGGCTACCTGAAAACAATGTATGCCTCTGCAGAGTGTTTAGTTAAAATCAACTGGTCTCTGACTGCACCTCTGGCCTTTGGACGAGGAGTTCGGCAAGGATGCCCCTTGTCGGGACAACTGTACTCGCTGGCCATTGAGCCCTTCCTGTGTCTCTTAAGGAAAAGGCTCACGGGACTGGTGCTCAAAGAACCTGACATGAGGGTGGTTCTCTCAGCCTACGCTGATGATGTAATTCTTGTGGCCCAGGACCTAGTTGATCTTGAGCGGGCACAAGAGTGTCAAGAAGTCTACGCTGCTGCCTCATCTGCCCGTATCAACTGGTCCAAGAGCTCAGGCCTTCTGGAGGGTTCTCTAAAGGTAGATTTCCTGCCTCCTGCTTTCCGTGACATCTCGTGGGAGAGTAAAATCATTAAATATTTAGGCGTCTACCTATCAGCTGAGGAGTATCCTGTCTCACAGAATTTCATTGAACTTGAGGAGTGTGTTCTAACGTGCCTTGGAAAGTGGAAGGGTTTTGCTAAAGTACTTTCTATGAGGGGGAGAGCTTTGGTGATTAATCAGCTGGTGGCCTCTCAGATCTGGTACCGGCTGATATGTCTTAGCCCAACCCAAGAATTCATTGCTAAGATCCAGAGAAGGTTACTGGACTTTCTCTGGATAGGAAAGCATTGGGTTTCTGCAGGTGTCTCAAGCCTCCCGTTGAAAGAGGGAGGGCAGGGAGTCGTGTGTATACGTTCTCAAGTGCACACCTTCCGTCTCCAGCAAATACAGAGATACTTGTATGCAGATCCTTCTCCACAGTGGTGTACTCTAGCATCGAGTTTTTATCGCCAGGTACGAAATATGGGATATGACCGGCAATTGTTTATAATTGAACCTGAGGGTTTCCTAAGAAACCTTTCAACCCTGCCGGCTTACTACCAAGACACGCTAAAGACCTGGAGCATGGTATCCGTGTTAAGGCAAGGAGCCATTGAAGGGGAAGACATTCTAAATGAGCCCCTACTTTACAATCCATCTTTTAAGACTAGGATGTTAGAATCCATCAGCATCCGACGTCGACTTTGCCAGGCTCGGTTAACCAGAGTTGGAGATCTCCTGGATTTTGAGAAATCAGATTGGGTGGACTCTCAAGCAGTTATGCAACACATGGGATTCCTCACCACTAGGGTTCCACACCGTCTTCTCAAGGAAATCAAGGACACAATCTCTCCTGATTCTCACACCTTCATTGATGGGGTTTTACATGCTGGAGAGCCACGTCCACCTTGGAACTCCTCACCTCCAGACATAATAATAGCACCTAAAATCCGTCAATCCCCCCAAGCACCTCCTTCTCCCAACTTGAGCCACTTGGAGAATTTTCCATTGACACGCTTTCATGATATAACAAGAAAGTTGTTGTACTCTCTAATGCTTCACACTGTACACTTCCTTGCCCTCATCTCCCGATATGATACCATCTGGAGACGTGTGCTTAATGAGGGTGAAAGACCTCAGTGGCGAGCTCTTTATTCCAGTTTGGTGCCTAGACCAACTGGAGACTTAAGTTGGAAAGTGCTGCATGGTGCATTGAGCACGGGAGAGTATTTAGCTCGTTTTACAGACTCCCCAGCTGCTTGTCCATTCTGTGGCAAAGGAGAGTCTGTGTTTCATGCTTATTTTACATGTGCCAGACTGCAACCTCTATTGGCTCTTTTGAGGAAGCTTTACCTGCAGTTCTGGTTACACTTTTCCCCTCATGTTTATATTTTTGGACGCCCAGTATCCCGGGACAATAAAGAGAAAGACCTTCTCTCCAACTTGCTCCTGGCTTTAGCTAAATTAGTCATCCATAAATCTAGAAAGCAATGTTTGGAAGGTGGGAATCCTCTGCCAGCAGAGGTCTTGTTCCGAGTGCTGGTGCGTTCCCGAATCCAAGCGGAGTACACCCAAGCAGTGTTTACTGGTCGGTTGAAAGAATTTGCTGACCAGTGGGCAATAGATGGGGTACTTTGCTCAGTATCCCCAGACCTGGTTTCTGTTCAGACAATTCTCACACTCCATATTTAAGTGCACTTTAATTTAAGTGACAGTTGTATTTTAATCAGTTAATTATCTCCTTTGAGATGTGATTAACTTTGGTGAGCAATCACTCACCTGCAATTTGAATAATATATCAGCTAATGAAAAATCAACACATTGACTGCATTTTTGTGGGGTAAAAACACAGAAATATATGTTTACCCCCCAAACCCATACATTTTTGGAAAGTACACATTCTACCGAATCTAAAATGGGTACCCATGCCTTATTGCTCCAAACTACTGAGTCGCAAGGCTTTCCCAAAGTTGTCGGTTTTGGTGAAATATCTGAAAATTGCCTCAAAGCTTCAACTTCCCAGCACCATATGACCCATGTGTCATTACGTACTAAGAAAAAGCACCCTAAATATGATTGCCAGGGTTCCTCCGAACAGTTTGGTGGCCATTGTTCATAGGTTTACCAAAGTATCTGGCATTTAGAGGCCCCAAAATGAAGTTAGCGCATACAAACAGTCCCGTGGGTAACTTCAGCTAATGAAAAATCAACACATTGACTGCATTTTTGTGGGGTAAAAACACAGAAATATATGTTTACCCCCCAACCCCATATATTTTTGGAAAGTACACATTCTACAGAATCTAAAATGGGTACCCATGCCTTTCTGCTCCAAACTACTGAGTCGCAAGGCTTTGCCAAATTTGGCGGTTTTGGTGAAATATCTGGAAATTGCCTCAAAGCTTCAACTTTCCAGCATCGTATTGTCCATGTATCATTACCAGCATAAAGCATCCTAAATATAAACATATGGGTCTACTAAACAGTTTGATGCCCAATGTGCATAGATATACCAAACTATGTGGCGCACAGAGACCCCCAAATGACAATATGTATAGACATTTTCACGGCTGACACTCTGGCTGCTGCAATATGAGCACCTGGAGTGTGTATTATGCGACATTAGACCCCCCTAACAGTACAGAGACCCCAGAAAACCATATATTTTCAGAAAGTACAAATTCTGACGAATCCAATATGGGTAAATAAGTGTTTCTACTGCAAACTGCCAAACTGCAAAGCAATGCTGAACATAACGGTTTTTATCAAATTTCTGAAAATCGTCACAAAGCTTGAATTTTACCCCATTATATGCCCCACATTTCGTAACGTATCAGCATAAAACATCCTAAATATGAACGCCAGGGGTCTACTGAACACTTTGATGCCCAATATGCATAGATATACCAAACTATGTGGCGCACAGAGACCCCCAAATGACAATAGTGTATATACATTTTCACGGCTGACGCGCTGGCTGCTGCAATATGAGCACCTGGTGTGTGTATTATGCGACATTAGACCCCCCTAACAGTACAGAGACCCCAGAAAACCATATATTTTCAGAAAGTACACATTCTGACGAATCCAATATGGGTAAATAAGTGTTTATACTGCAAACTGCCAAACTGCAAAGCAATGCTGAACATAACGGTTTTTATCAAATTTCTGAAAATCGTCACAAAGCTTGAATTTTACCCCATTATATGCCCCACATTTCGTAACGTATCAGCATAAAACATCCTAAATATGAACGCCAGGGGTCTACTGAACACTTTGATGCCCAATATGCATAGATATACCAAACTATGTGGCGCACAGAGACCCCCAAATGACAATAGTGTATATACATTTTCATGGCTGACGCGCTGGCTGCTGCAATATGAGCACCTGGTGTGTGTATTATGCGACATTAGGCCCCCCTAACAGTACAGAGACCCCAGAAAACCATATATTTTCAGAAAGTACATATTCTGACGAATCCAATATGGGTAAATAAGTGTTTCTACTGCAAACTGCCAAACTGCAAAGCAATGCTGAACATAACGGTTTTTATCAAATTTCTGAAAATCGTCACAAAGCTTGAATTTTACCCCATTATATGCCCCACATTTCGTAACGTATCAGCATAAAACATCCTAAATATGAACGCTAGGGGTCTACTGAACACTTTGATGCCCAATATGCATAGATATACCAAACTATGTGGCGCACAGAGACCCCCAAATGACAATAGTGTATATACATTTTCACGGCTGACGCGCTGGCTGCTGCAATATGAGCACCTGGTGTGTGTATTATGCCACATTAGACCCCCCTAACAGTACAGAGACCCCAGAAAACCATATATTTTCAGAAAGTACACATTCTGACGAATCCAATATGGGTAAATAAGTGTTTCTACTGCAAACTGCAAAGCAATGCTGAACATAACAGTTTTTATCAAATTTCTGAAAATCGTCACAAAGCTTGAATTTTACCCCATTATATGCCCCACATTTCGTAACGTATCAGCATCAAACATCCTAAATATCAACGCCAGGGGTCTACTGAACACTTTGATGCCCAATATGCATAGATATACCAAACTATGTGGCGCACAGAGACCCCCAAATGACAATAGTGTATATACATTTTCACGGCTGACGCGCTGGCTGCTGCAATATGAGCACCTGGTGTGTGTATTATGCGACATTAGACCCCCCTAACAGTACAGAGACCCCAGAAAACCATATATTTTCAGAAAGTACACATTCTGACGAATCCAATATGGGTAAATAAGTGTTTATACTGCAAACTGCCAAACTGCAAAGCAATGCTGAACATAACGGTTTTTATCAAATTTCTGAAAATCGTCACAAAGCTTGAATTTTACCCCATTATATGCCCCACATTTCGTAACGTATCAGCATAAAACATCCTAAATATGAACGCCAGGGGTCTACTGAACACGTTGATGCCCAATATGCATAGATATACCAAACTATGTGTAGTGTATATACATTTTCAAGGCTGACGCGCTGGCTGCTGCAATATGAGCACCTGGTGTGTGTATTATGCGACATTAGACCCCCCTAACAGTACAGAGACCCCAGAAAACCATATATTTTCAGAAAGTACACATTCTGACGAATCCAATATGGGTAAATAAGTGTTTCTACTGCAAACTGCCAAACTGCAAAGCAATGCTGAACATAACGGTTTTCATCAAATTTCTGAAAATCGTCACAAAGCTTGAATTTTACCCCATTATATGCCCCACATTTCGTAACGTATCAGCATAAAACATCCTAAATATGAACGCCAGGGGTCTACTGAACACTTTGATGCCCAATATGCATAGATATACCAAACTATGTGGCGCACAGAGACCCCCAAATGACAATAGTGTATATACATTTTCACAGCTGACGCTCTGGCTGCTGCAATATGAGCACCTGGTGTGTGTATTATGCGACATTAGACCCCCCTAACAGTACAGAGACCCCAGAAAACCATATATTTTCAGAAAGTACACATTCTGACGAATCCAATATGGGTAAATAAGTGTTTCTACTGCAAACTGCCAAACTGCAAAGCAATGCTGAACGCAACGGTTTTTATCAAATTTTGGAAAATCGTCACAAAGCTTGAATTCTACCGCATTACATGCCCCACATTTCGTAACGTATCAGCATAAAACATCCTAAATATGAACACCAGGGGTCTACTGAACACTTTGATGCCCAATATGCATAGATATACCAAACTATGTGGCGCACAGAGACCCCCAAATGGATATATAGTAGATAAAATTTACAAGGTAAAACAAAATAAGGCAGTAAAGAGTGAAATGCAAAAAAATCCAATAAAACCACAAAAATCAATGTTTTTTTTCCAGACTAGTTCTATCGGCTGTCAGAATCACAGTTTGAATATTTTAGCTGGGCCAAACAGGTTATACGGCTAGAAACAAGTGAACACAACATACGCAGAGCTGAAAATGCAATAAAATGGCTAAAAATTCAATAAAATGGCTAAAAATGCACCAAAATACCCCAAATTGCAATATAATCACCGAAATAACATAAAAAAGATATTGCACAGTACGGTTAGCGAATACGCTATTCGTAATGGCAATAAAACATTTTTTTCAGCCAAAAAAAGAGACGATGCGATAAGAAAAAAAAAAAAAAAGCCACAATGCCATGTATGTGCGTGTGCGTGTGTACAAATGGTAAATTACATGTTATGTGCGCGTGTGTGCGTGTGCACATGTGTGTAAGTGCAGTGAGTGTAAGTGACCCCCCCAATCCCCAAAAATGTATGTGTAAGTGTGTGTAAGTGTGAATCTAAGTGTGTATTACTGTAATAAGTGTGTGTTGGTGTGTTTGTGTGTGTAATTGTTGCACTAACCTGAAAAAGTCGCTGGAGACTGTTGCAGGCGATCTGGAAGGGCCCCAGGAAGAGATCTGCGACGTCCTCTGTGTGCCTGTGCTGTGGGGGCGGAGATATCCAGCGCGGTGTAGGCTGCAGCAGCAGGACACGTAAGTTACACGTGCCTGCTGCTGTTTTTGGGCCCCTGGGCGATCGCGCCCCAGGGGCCACTCGATCCCCTGCTCTGCTCGTTGCCTAGGGGCAGGGGATCGATGCGGAACGGAGCGAGCGGCTCTAACAGCCGCTCCTCCGCTTCTGAACCCGGAACCCGGTTTGCTTCAGAAACACTACTATTGTTTATATAAATAAGCTGCTGTGTAGCCATGGGGGCAGCCATTCAAAGGAGAAAAGGCTCAGGTTACACAGCAGACAGCAAATAAGCTCTGTCTGTCTAATGGTGTTATCTGTTATCCATTAGTTAACCTGTGCCATTTAGCCGTTTTTCAATTTCCACCATTGCTCCACAGCAGCTTATTTATATGAACTATAGTAGTGTTTCTGAAGCAAACAGATCAGTTTTACCAGTTCGGGGCAACACTACATGATACTTTCATTACTTTAAAGCACTTATTTTTTGGTGTTACTGTTCCTTTAAGCCCTACAGACCTTACTTTAGAAAGCAGTCATTTGTGGTGCATGGTATCAAACACTTTGGCAAACGCATACAGCACTTTATATACCATATACTTATACTATAATATACTATATATCCATTTGGGGGTCTCTGTGCGTGACATAGTTTGGTTTATCTATGCATATCAAGCATCAAGCTGTTCAGTTGACCCCTGGCATTCATATTTAGGATACCTTTTGCTGGTATGTTACGAAATGTGGGGTATATAATGGGGTAAAATGCAAGCTCTGTGCCGATTTTATAAAAAACTTTATGTTTTGCATAGCTTTGCAGTTTGGTAGTTTGCAGTAGAATTACAGGCCCGGATTTGGGGAGAGGCCACCTTGGGCGGCAAGCTGTTTAGGGGCGGCAAAAGCAGGCGTATGTAACCTCCTATATAACTTATAGTAAAAGCCAAAACAGAGCACCCACATTGACCCGCAGCTCATCTCTTGTATGTGAATGTGTAATAACACTGTTTTATTGATTTTATTAAAGGCATTGGCACCGCTGTGTAGCCACCCCAACCTGGGCTCCTGTACTTCATCTGTACCATGCATGCATAGAGAGTAGAGAGAGGTGCAGATAGCTCCTTTCAGGCCATGCGATGAGCGCGGTGACGTCATTATGTGACAACGTATGCGCGTGACATCACTCTGTGCACGCCCGCCTGATTAGGAGGAGCTAGTTCTCACTAAGGACTGTGCAACAGCACAGGAGTTCATGTGAATTTGGCTGGCTGCCAGCAACTGCAATCATCTGCAATTTAAAAGCGCAGGCAGAGCAGCCACAACAGGCAGCAGAACTGTACTTTTTTCATTATTGAAATTCTTAAAGTTGGTAGGTTAAACAGTTAATTAATGATATAAATAATAATAATGGTGCTATGAACTAAATAGATTGTGCTGCTGCCAAGATTTAAAAAGGGGCTTTTTATTTTATAATTAACATTTAAACTGACACTGCCACTGGAGCACAAAGGCAGACTAGCTAGTTCATTTTCAAAACAAGGGAGACATCTCTACATCACTTGGGCCTAAGGGGGGCAAGACGAGTAAATCTGTCCCCGCGTCGAAAGACTTATTTACCAATTTTAGATTCGTCAAAATATGTACTTTCGCAAAATATATGGTTTTCAAGGGTGCTTGTGAGAGCCAGTGAGAATTCATATGCACTATTTGGATTTGCGGGTCTCTGTATACCACATAGTTTGGTTAATCTATGCATATTGGTCATCAAACTGTTTAGTAGACCCCCAGCATTCATATTTAGGATGTTTTATGCTGGTAATGATACATGGATGATACAAAGCTGGAAAGTTGAAGTTTTGAGACAATTTTCAGGTATTTCACCAAAACCGATTTGATAGAATGTGCACTTTCCAAAAATATATGGTTTTTGGGGGGTAAACATGTATTTCTGTTTTTTTACCCAACAAAAATACAGTCAAAGTGTTGATTTTTCATGAGCGGAAGTTACCCACAGGACTATTTGTGCTTACTTCATTTTGGGGCCTTAAATTCCAAATACTTTGGTAAACCTATGCACAATGGGTGGCTTATCAACTTTAGGATCATACCTTTGTAACTAAAAACCCGTCTTTGTGAACACATGCACTTGCATATATACTTAGACAGGGGCCCAGGAAATGTGCACTGATTAATACATGTTTACTTAGCCTTAGGAGTGCTCCCACAACCCCCCTTTTGTATATGCGCAATGGGCACCAAACTGTTTGGAGGAACCCTGTCAATCATATTTAGGGTGCTTTTTCTTAGTACGTAATAGGGATGCACTGAATCCAGGATTAGGTTCAGGATTCTGCCTTTTTCAGCAGGATTAGGTTTCGGCCAAATCCGTCTGCCTGGCCGAACCGAATCCTTATTTGCATATGCCAGTGAGGGACAGAAGAAATGACAGAGGTTCTGGCTCAATTTGTTGTTTGAAAATAGATGACAAGGTGTGGGCTACCATTCTCCAGAAAGCTTTAACTATTTCACAAGTCCACCACTTGTGGTAGAATTTACCCCGCTCTCCACATCCACCAAAACATTGCAGGGAGAGGGCGTTTTTGGATAGGTGGGCCAGTCTGGAGGGGGTATAGTACCATCTAAATATCAGTTTATAGGCCTTCTTCAGTATTATAGTACAGACAGATGTCTTACTAGCCTTCTCCCAGATTGTCTGCCACTTTTCGTTTTCAATTGTCTCCTGTATATCCTCTTCCCATTTGGCTATATACTTTTGAGTAATAGTGGTATTATCCTCAGAGAGCCTATTGTACAGTCTTGAGATCAGGTGAGTAGATTGATCCGAGAAGTTGCACAAGCGTTCGAATTGCAAAGGGGCTGGTGGCGGTGCATTACCTTGCAAGAAGGTATGAGATATAAAATGGCGTATTTGTAAGTAACGGAAGAGTTGGCTATTTGGTATCTGGAGGCTGTCTTTGAGGTCCTGAAAGGTACGTATCTCTCGCCGCTTGACTAAGGTAGTACATAGAAAAGCGTTATTTTCAGTCCAGGGAAGAAAGTCTCGTATTTCTACCCCTGGTGGAAATTTTTTGTTTCCCAGGAATGTGCAGTATATTGTATTGCGTTGGGATAAATGTAGTTTTTCCCTGTACTTGTCCCAGATTTGTAGTGAGTGTAACGTTGTAGTGGTATTTTCCTGTCTTTTTCAGGGATCCAAATGATCTGCTTCAGTGCCAATGGAGCCAGACCTGCATTTTCGACATCTAGCCATGGCATAGTAAGAGTTCTATGCATAGCCACTATTTCAGATAATCTCGCTGCCATGTAGCATCGAAATATATGCGGTACTCCTATTCCCCCAATGCTTTTTGGCTTCGTCATTATGTCAAATTTGATTCTGGGACGTTTATTATCCCAAATGAATTGTGTGATTGCTTTTTGTAGGGAGTTAGCAGTTTTTTCTGAAAGATATACTGGAAGGACTCTGAAAAGGTACAATATCCTAGGAAGTATTGTCATCTTTACTGCTGAAATGTGGCCGAAACAAGATAGCCCATATTTGCTCCAAGTCTGTAAGCTTGATTTTAAGGAAGTGAGTAATGGGGCGTAGTTTTTATCATATTTAGCTGTCAATTGTATTCCAAGATATTCAATCGCTCTTTCCTGCCATTGGAAGTCAAAATTGGTCTGAAGCAGTTTTTTCTCCATAGGATGCATATTTATTGATAATGCTTGTCATTTGGAGTTGTTGATCTTAAATTCGGATATGAGGTGAACTTAGTGTCACAGCAGCTCGTTAAGGTGTGGTAGTGAGTTCTGAGGCGAACTTAGTGTCAGGAGAATATCGTCAGCATATAAACTAATTTTATGGTCCATTTCCCCTATCTGATGCCTTTGATTTGTGGATGGTTTCTTATAGCGTTGGCTAGTGGCTCCAAAGAAAGGGCTTTAGACATATACTTAGGGAAAGAGCTGCGTGAGAAATGAGTCTCTTGTAACAAAATTATGTCTGCTCTCATTTTAGCATAATCAGTGAGCGCTATTTTCCTTTTATTTCCCTTTTATTTCGTGAGTTAAGCCCTCTAACATTATGTGTTATCACTTTCAGATGGAATGGGCGATTCAGTTCATGATCACTGTCGTGACTCACGGTTGGCTCCTCTGTCATTGTGTGTGTGGGTAAGGGTATACCTGGGGAAGTGTCCACTGTTTACAGTGTAGAAAAGAGTAAGGGGAGAGAATGGAAAATAAGAGAGAAGAAAGGAAGAAGAAGGTGAAGGAAAGGGGACCCGGAGTAGTACAGTAACTCTGGGTATCGTGAGATCCACTATGTGGATACAAAGTAGGTTGTGTCCAGTGGGAGTTCCCAAATTGAAGTGAGGCTAATAGATTGACTGTTGGGTATGCCCTCCCCCCAGCCCCATGTTGTATGCAGATTTAAACATCATGTAATCATTCAATTATGCAACAAGAAAATTATACAGATATAGCAAAACAGAGAAAGAAAAATTAAACAGTTAACTTATACAAACTATTCAAATGAAAAACCTGAAAGTCAGCCATCTGGGTGAAGGGAATCTCGTCTGCCTTCCATGTCACATCTCCAGATAGATGGGTGTAAGTCTGTTTCCTCCTATATAGTTTTATTCAGAAATGAGAAAGAAAAAAAAAGCCTGTTCTTGGGACTTCTACAGACATCTAGTTTTTCCTTTGTGTGATCCATATAAGCTACATAGGTAAGGGGTCAAATTAGGTCATGTCCATCTTTTGTTGTTTGGTTGTCTTCAATAACTTCGAATATTGCAGTCAGACTATTGTTCCCCTTCTGTGGGCGGCTCTTGAGTTCCTTCCAAATGTTTAAGGGCCTCTGCAATGTTAGTTGGGTCTCGGAGAGTATATGTAATGCCGTCGCAGGTGTAGATAAGTTTAAAGGGGAAACCCCACTTGTAGGGGATGCCCTTGAGGCGTAGCTCCTCTGTAAGCAGTTTCATCTCTCTCCTTTTTTGTAAGGTGGATGGAGCAAGATCCGTGTAGAATTGTGGTTTAATTCCATCCAGTTCTATTTGGTTTTTCCAGGCCGCGTTGAGTATTGCTTGTTTTGTGCGGAAGTAATGAAAGCGCACGATTATATCTCTAGGGGGTGCATTGTTCTTTGGTCGTGCTCCGAGTGCTCTGTGAGCTCTGTCCATCAGTAGATCACTCCCCTGCATGTCCGGAATCAGTTGTTTAAAGTATCGTTTCAGGAAAGATTCTAGTTGAACCGTTTCAGGGACATTTCTGATGCGTATATTGTTCCGTCTAGACCGATTCTCCAAGTCTTCTTGTGAGTCCTGTAGCTTCTTTAGCTGTAGTTGCAAATCGTGAATCTGGGCTTCTGAGCTGGTTAGTCTCTCTTGAACGTCTTCCTGATCTTGTGTAACTGTCTATGAGTTTGTGCCAGCATGGTTTTATGCGTAATAGATCTTGCCAGACTAACTTAATTTCTTTTTATGAGAATGTAAGTAGAGACCTTGATTCTGGGATGGCAGTGGATGTGATTTACTTAGACTTTGCTAAAGCATTTGATACAGTGCCACACAAAAGGTTACTGGTTAAATTAAGGAATGTTGGCAGCGCCGGATTTCCTCTCCGACCGCCCCTAGGCCGCGCGGTCCGACCAGGCGGCCGCGCGGTCCTAGCGCCCGCCTTCCCAGCGCACCGGCGAAGAAACGCCAGCGCAGCTGATGTAGTTGAATGGGGACGCGAACGTCCCCATAATGCGGCTGGGCGGCATGCCGCCCCTATTTTTTACCGCCCTAGGCCCGGGCCTATGCGGCCTTGCCGCAAATCCGGGCCTGAATGTTGGACTGGAACATAGTATTTGTACCTGGATAGAGAACTGGCTAAAATATAGACTACAAAGAGTAGTGGTAAATGGAACATTTTCTAATTGGACCAGTGTTGTTAGTGGAGTACCGCAGGGCTCTGTACTAGGTCCCTTGCTTTTCAACTTGTTTATTAATGACCTGGAGGTGGGCATTGAAAGTACTGTTTCTATTTTTGCAGATGATACTAAATTGTGCAGAACTATAGGTTCCATGGAGGATGCTGCCACTTTGCAGAGTGATTTGTCTAAACTGGAAAACTGGGCAGCAAACTGGAAAATGAGGTTCAATGTTGATAAATGCAAGGTTATGCACTTTGGCAAAAATAATATAAATGCAAGTTATACACTAAATGGCAGTGTGTTGGGAGTTTCCTTAAATGAGAAGGATCTAGGGGTCTTTGTAGATAACACGTTGTCTAATTCTGGGTAGTGTCATTCTGTGGCTACTAAAGCAAATAAAGTTCTGTCTTGCATAAAAAAGGGCATTAACTCAAGGGATGAAAACATAATTATGCCTCTTTATAGGTCCCTGGTAAGGCCTCATCTGGAGTATGCAGTTCAGTTTTGGACTCCAGTCCTTAAGAGGGATATAAATGAGGTGGAGAGAGTGCAGAGACGTGCAACTAAATTGGTTTGAGGGACGGAAGACTTAAATTATGAGGGTAGACTGTCAAGGTTGGGGTTGTTTTCTCTGGAAAAAAGGCGCTTGCGAGGGGACATGATTACACTTTACAAGTACATTAGAGGACATTATAGACAAATGGCAGGGGACCTTTTTACCCATAAAGTGGATCACCATACCAGAGGCCACCCCTTTAGACTAGAAGAAAAGAACTTGTGATGGCTGATTCAGTTAAAGGAAAACTATACCCCCAAAATGAATACTTAAGCAACAGATAGTTTATATCAAATTGAATGACATATTAAAGAATCTTACCAAACTTGAATATATATTTACATAAATATTGCCCTTTTACATCTCTTGTCTTGAACCACCATTTCGTGACTCTATCTGTGCTGCCTCAGAGATCACCTGACCAGAAATAATACAACACTAACTGTAAAAGGAAGAAGTGAGGAAGCAAAAGGCAGAACTCTGTCTGTTTATTGGCTCATGTGACCTTACATGTGGTTTGTATGTGTACACAGTGAATCTTACGATCTCAGGGGGCGGCCCTTATTTTTTAAAATGGCAATTTTCTATTTATGATTACCCAATGGCACATACTACTAAAAAAGTATATTATTATGATAATGGTTCATTTACATGAAGCAGGGTTTTACACATGAGCTGTTTTACTCAGTATCTTTTAATAGAGACCTACATTGTTTGGGGTGTATAGTTTTCCTTTAATGCCTTTAAGAATGGCTTGGATGATTTTTTGGACAGAAATAATATCAAAGGCTATTCTGATACTAAGCTCCATAGTTAGTATAGGTATGGGTATATAGAATTTAATTAAAAGTAGGGATGGGTGTATGTATGGATGCTGGGTTTTCATTTGGAGGGGTTGAACTTGATCTACTTTGTCTTTTTTCAACCCAATTTAACTATGTAACTATGTCTGGAGTTTGTGATCCAGGGAAGAGAGTTCAGAGGTGATCTCTGCTAGTGAGTTTCTGAGTTCTGATTGGATGTCTTACTTAAAGCCACATAAAAACTGCTTTAGTTCCTGAATGTCCTTCTTCGTGCAGGGGGCATTGGATGATTCCTGATCTGATGAGTCTGCACCTTGGGAACCTGTTAGTTGTTTTTTAGCTGTGTTTCTGCTTTTGAAAAAAGTCCACTCCTTGATCAGAGGAACTTGCCTTGCTCTTGCCCCCCGTCATTGCAAAGTAGCGCGAGATGACAGTCTGCGAGTTCAGATTAACAGTCTATATCCCTCTCAGGTGATAGGATATGGAGAGCTGTGTAACCCTCCTTTTCTTTATGAGCAAGTGGGCAGGGCTGATCCTATCAAATGTGGGGCCCAATTGGGACCATGTTGGCGGGGCCCCTAGACAAAGTGTTGCTGGCTACTGACACAGCAAGTATTTAGGAAAATAAGGGCATACAGGCACAAAATAGAAAGGAAAGGGGCAGTGCGGGGCCCCCAGAGGTGGGGGGCCCAATTGGGCCCAATTGGCCTAAGGCCGGCCCTGCAAGTGGGGATAAATTGTGCACGGTGTCTGGTGCCTGGCGCTGTTGTTCCCTAATTGTATGTCTTGTGTTTAGAAAAGCTGTGAAGTAGCACAGTGTTTGTTGTTGCAAAGCCAATAAAGCTTTATCAGTGCCACTGAATAGACGTCTGGCTTGGGGGATAGTGTTAACTGTGCCTTATCTGTAATTCCCTGTTGTACACACCCTGCAGGTGCAGGCAATATTCAGGCCTGCGTGGGGTACTGTCCAGTGAGGCCTACAAGGTGTGGAAGTGTCGCCAAATATGCCTCCAAATGGAGGATGGTAACGACGCTTATTGGGATACCGCGTCTCTGGTAATAGTGTGCATACAGGGGATTGCTTGAAGTGCAGTGGGACCGGCCGTATTTTAGGCCTACGCAGTAGGGAGAGTGGCGTCGGTAGGAGGGGTGGGAGTCCGTGCGGCCTCTTACCGAGTATGCTTTTAGGCCGGCATGTGTTCCATACTCCTTTCCCGGTTGTGAGGAACCGCCAGCTATTGTCCGTTAAATCGGCTCCCTCTATGTGCGGCAGTGCCACTCCTGCATTAGAGCAAGCTGGGGTGCGATGCCGTCACTGCCTCTGTGGCTACACGCCCCTCATGCTGGGTCTAGGCCTCTGGTCGGCTGTGACAACGGCGAGCTCCGTACCCCAGTGCCGATTTCTGACTCCTCTCCCCCTTCTCGGTATTAGGTCCAGGCTTGGTGTATCGTTTGTGGCTAATTATTGCTTAATTGATGGCTACTGGGGATGAGGGAGAGCGGAGCTCCCAAGTTATGCTGCCATTTTGGTCAGCGTACAAGCCACACCCTTGATCCCGTTTTTATTGCTTATGTGTTTCCCTTGCCAGAATCTCTCTATGCTCGGGTCTACAGTCTGTTCTTCCAGATGCTTTGGGGGAACAGACTGAACCCAGTAAAAAGAGGGGTAACATTCCTGCAGAGGAAAGAAGGAGGTTTAGGGATGGTTTGTCCAATCACCTTCTTTGGCACAATTTTCCTTAAATTCAACTTTGGGAACCTGGGTCAAAGACGTGTTCTCTGTGGGAAAACTGTGTCAGGTCCTGGGTTTCGCCTTTTATCAGAGACTGGATGGAGGGCGGTAGAGTGAAGGGGGTCCGGATAAGGGAGGATGGGTTTCCACAGCACATTCTTCTGGGGTTAAAACTTCTTAAGAAGTGGAACTTGAGTTTTAGGGACATGGAAAATCTCCCTAGAAAGGAATTATATAGATTGGTGCTTAATTCCTTTTTTACTTCTGCACTGATTTTGAAAGATTTCCCTACGATAAGTATGGGGGATTGCATTAAATTTTTGAATGGTCATAGGCTTCCTGGGAAGCTTTTCGTCACTGCATGGCTGGCATTACAGGGAAAACTTTTCTTAAGGGGAAATGTGAGCTATCTCAATATTGTTGAAATATTCTGTCCTTGGGGATGTGGAGAAGAAGAAACTATGGACCATTTTTTGATAAACTGCTCCATTTCCCACAATTTATGATCATGTCCTGACAATACTGGGTATTAAGGGCCTTTGTAGGGGAACTTATGAGGAAAGGACCTATGGTATCATTAGCAGAAAACATTCATTGGAGAAGGAAACACTTTTTATTATTTTTTCTGTAATTCTGTATCAGTTATGGATGAGTAGGTGTGGCAAAACCTTTGGGAGGGTGGAAGGAACCATGGATCTGACTGTTAAGAAAATTCTTAAGTATTTGTATTTCATGAGATTTAAAGAAATTAGTAAAAATAAAGAAAATATAAATTGGTGGAGGGGAATTAATTTTAAATGGGAAATTTCTTTTGATGATATTTAATTTGCTTTATGTAAAAATTGTTCATAATCTGCCTATGATTTGAAAATGTAAAGATTGGTGTATTTTGTTTTTGCAAATGTTTTTATTTAAATTATTTAATAAAATCCCTATCTGATCCCCGTAGGGAGCAGACGTGTTTGGAGAGAGCTGGTGATTTTGAGAGTGAGCTTGTAATTTTGACTTACCCAGGCCCTTCTGGGTCTGGGAAGGTTGATTTCTCAGCTGTTTTTGTGGCTTTATAGCCTTTACTTTTCATTTTTGTTTTTGAGTATTTATTTATTTATTTGGAAATGGGTAAGAAGTTGCCCCCAACAGAGGAAGCAGGGGCAATGAATACCCAAGCAAGGCTGGGATTCAGCAGACGTGCAGTGAGCCAGAAAGCTGTGGTTGGTGCAGAAAAGAAAATGGCTGCTACTGTAAAGAAAGGAGGAAGAGGTGGAAGAGGTGTCTGTGGAGAGTGAGGAGGAAGAAAAGCTGAATGAGGTCCCTGAGTCAAGTCTGTCTGGGTTTGCGGCATCTGAGCCCCCTGTGCAACATGTTGCGGAACTACAAGTCTCTGCATCTGGAGCTTCAGCAAAGGTTGGTGAATCCCAAGCTACCTGTGTCCCAGAGAGCACCCCCCAAGGAAGAAGCAGGTCCCCCATAGCAATGGAGGAAGAAAGTCCTGTGGCCAGCGCAGACAGGAGCCCCTGGTCTGGTACTTGCATCAGTCAGGAAACAGAGGGGATCGGTGCTATACTCGAGGAAAAGAAAGGTACAAGCAGCTGTACTGACACACAAGCAGCTGCTGCTATGGACAGTGACCCCCATCTGAGGGAGAAAGCAGGTACCAGCTGCACTGCTGTAATGGAGGCCGGCCATGTGCTTGGGAAGGAGGATGCCATTTTGGAAGCAGAGACAGTCTTGTGCACAGCAAAGGGGAAGCTCCGCCCACCCAGTGAAAGCTGTGGAGAATCCAGCAGAGACAGTGAGAAAGTAAAGATTCCAGCAAAGAATCAGGGAACCCCCCCCCCCCACAAATGGCACCAACTGCTGCTGCTTCACCAGAGGGAGGAATGGAGGCAAGCATGGACTGTGGCTACCTGGCAGAGACTGTGGCTGGAGGAGAAATCTGCAGTTAACAAACAAACTGACTTTTCCTTAATTGCCTGTGTGGGGGAGGGGGTTTCCACTAATGAGACTGTTGCTGCTACAGACTGTGTCTCTAAAGACTTTTCTGGGGCCTCCACTTCTAAAGACTGTGTAAATCAGGAAGAAACTGTCAAAGCTTTAAAGACTATGAAGTATTTGCAGCAGAGGAAAAAAGAACTGAATAGTGTGATTGCAAAAGAACTGAATAGTGTGATTGCAAAAGAACTGAATAGTGTGATTGCAAAAGAACTTAGTTTGGCTGCCAAAGCGACTGGAGAGTTAAGAGGGCAGAGAATAAGAAAGACTGCTATGTACAATAAAGAGTTGGAGGAACTGGAGGAAGAAATTAAAAAGACTTTCCTTCCTTATGGGAAGGGATTTATAAGAACCGGGAAAGGTTTGAGCAGATGGAAAAAGGGAATACAAATTCTTCTAATGTTTCCTCTAATATCCCTGCTTATGTTGTTGTACAGCCAGAGTGTGTGAGTGGGGCAAGTGGTGAGAGAGAGGCTGTGAGTGAGGCGGTACAGGGGGGTGAGAGTGCTGGTGTGGGGAGGGGGAGAGGGGGCTGTGGGGGGCAGTAAGGCTGCTCCAGAGCTTGGGCAAGAGAGAAGCCAAGCACCTGTGAATGTGTGGGAAAGGGGGAGGCTGTTTGCTAACATATCTGGGGTAAATAGATCCTTTGATGGGCCGGTGTTTAAGAGGCGCAATGTGGTGAGAATTAAATGGGAGGGGGAGCAAGACAAATTCCCAGGTTGGAGATATGTGGCATGTAATTTGGTGAAAGAGTCTATGGGTTTCACTACTAATGATGTCAATGTTTTTCTAGATATTTCTGCTACTGAATATGATCTCAGCTTTAAACTGTCCCAGGGGATGGAGAGGTTTTGGGCTCTTTATGACCAAAAGAAAAGCACAATGGAGTGGGAAAACTTTAAGGCAATCCCAATCTCACGTCCTGAAACCAAAAATGTAACCATCATTTTCAAACACTAATCAGTCCCCCCTGAGGATATCCTTGTTTGGTTAAAGAGACAATGCACTGTACTAACCCCTCTCACCAAGATCTATAATGAGGAAGGTTTTTGGGCGGGAGGATGGAAAGCCCAAGTAAAACTAGAGGTCCATCACAATGTCCCCAGGCACCTTCCTAACTCGTTTTTTTTGTTTTGTCTAAATACGGTATCCCGGGGCAATTTATTAGTTGGATAAAAGTTTTGTACAAAGGGGCGAGAAGCCTCCCACTAATTAACGGTTGGCAGGGTGAAGACTTCCAGGTTGGGGCAGGAGTAAGACAGGGGTGCCCTCTGAGTCCTTTGCTGTATGCATTTGCATTAGATCCCATTCTTAGGTCACTGCAGGGATGTAACTTGGAGGGTATCTATGCACCCAGTGGTCAGCGCCTGAGGTTGAAGGGTTGACCCCAAAGAGGTGGAGAGAGTCTCCTGTTGCATCAGAAGCTACTCAGAGGCCTCAGGGTCCCTGGTCAATAGTGAAAAGTCGGAAGCTGTGTGGAGTTTGGAGGATGAGCCCAAATTTGAGTTAAGAACCTTCCCTGTTGCCTCCTCTCAAGTTAAAATACTAGGGGTTAAATTTGGGAGGGAAGATAATGCCAGGCTAAATTGGGAAGAGAAGTTGGATACCGGTTTGGCAAAAGTTCAGCATTGGAAAGGTTGGAAGCTGACCTATAGAGAAAGAGTTAACCTTATCAAGACTTTTCTGATCCCGTTGTTTTTGTATGTGTCCTGTGTGTTCCCTTTGCTCAAGTCTATAGCTTATTCTTCCAGGTAATCTGGGGGAGTAGACTAAACCCAGTTAAAAGAGGGGTAACGTTCCTGCAGAGGAAAGAGGTAGGTTTGGGGATGGTCTGTCCTGTGACCTTCTTTGGTGTCATGTTCCTAAAGTTTAACTTTGGGGGTCTGACTCAAGGAACAAGCTCCCGTGGGAAAGTTGTATCAGGTCTTGTGCATCGTCTTTTATCATGGACTGGCTGCAGGGCGGTAGGGCAAAAGAGGTCCGTGTAAAACAGAGCTATTTCCCACCACACATTGCCCATGCCCTTAAGCTGATTAAGAGGTGGGGCATTGGGGCAGCAGAAATAACATCAACTCCAAGGAAGCAAATCTATGCCAGAGTACTAACATCTTTCTTTACTGTCCCACTGGTTATAAGGGACTGTACCAGCAAAACCCTGGTGGAGATACTAAAATATTTAAACAGTGTGAGACTCCCCCCAAAACTGTTTGATAACTCCTGGCTGACACTGCAGGGCAAGTTGTATGTGTGGCCCACAGTGCGGGCAACATGAAATATCTAAGTCATGTACGAAAAGAGTGTCCCTGGGGGTGTGGGGTGGAGGAGAGTCAAGAGCACTTTTTGGTGGATTGTTCGGTGTCAAACAGTTTATATGAGGGTGTGCTGATGGTGTCGGGTATTTATATATATATATATATATATATATATATATATATATATATATATATATATATATATACATATACATAATGACTATGCATAAAGACTATGGGATCATTCATAGGAAGCACAGCTATAACCAAGAGACTGTATTTATTATACTGTCAGTCATTCAGTATCATCTGTGGTCTATCCGATGTATGAAAACATTTGGGAAAGACAATGAATCAATAGACCAAACAATTAGGAAATTCTTAAGGGAAATTGTGTTTATTAAGGTGAATGAGATTCAGAAAAAAAGCATGAATGAAAAAAATTGGATGAACTTTGATTTCTCTTGGTCAAATTCTTTGTAAATAATGTACATATTGTAATATAGTGTCATTTTGATATACTTTGATTTTGTTATGCTTTGTATTGTTTTTAATTTTAAATAAAAAATCCCTATCTGATCCCCCTTGGAAGCAGCAGTACTGTTCTGCTTTATGGCAGCTGAGATTCTAGTTATCTGTATAACAGAGCATTCTGTCCCAGTGGCACAGATTCTATCTATCTCAATTATTTAGGGTGTTTTTGCTAAAATAGCTGTCATCTGGAACTCCCATACATCATTTGAATTGCACACTGAGGGGCCCAAAAATATATTTTGCAGGGGGGGCCCTGTGACTCCAATATCATTCCAACTTGCAGTGCAGCAGTAAAGCGTGCACTTAGTAGTATTCTTAATCGTTTTGATTCCTTTTCTTGTTTGGAAGTGAAGTACCACGTTCAGGCCGCCATCAGAAATCGCAGGGCCCCATATGAAAAAAATTCATGGGCC
Organism: Xenopus petersii; assembly: GCA_038501925.1. Lineage (NCBI taxonomy): Eukaryota > Metazoa > Chordata > Amphibia > Anura > Pipidae > Xenopus > Xenopus petersii. The sequence goes on from CM076674.1 coordinate 125,319,037, forward strand.
CCCTTGGCTGCGCCCACCACAAGCCCCACCTACAGGTCCACCCTCCCCACCCCACAGGTCCACCCCCCACCAGAGACTAAAAAAAAAAAAAAACATTGGTGGCTATGGTTCCCACATGTTAATAAAAAAATATTGGTGGTCAGGCCCCCCCATTGAATAAAACATTTGTGGTCAGGGCCCCCCATTAAAAAATATTGGTGGCTAGGACCCCACATGAGGGAAAAAATTGGTGGCCAGGCCCCCCCCACACATGTTATAAGAAAATTGGTGTCCAGGACCCCCCTTAAACGTCCATGTAAAAAAACTTGCCCCCCCAGAAGTTTAAAAAGAATTTGATGCCCAGGGCCCTACCACACAACAGGGACCACAAAGGGTTACCTTTAGGGGGCCCTGCCATGTTACACTTACTTCATTAGTGTGGCCCACCTGCTGTCAGTGAGCTGCCAACTACAGAAGGGAGGAGGGGAGCACAGGTGGCTGCATCTTCTTCCAATGACAGCATTTTCTTCCCTTATTGGTCACAGAATTTCAAGTCCTGGTAAAGCTGCATGGTGATTGGATGAGCTGGAGGAGAAGTTCAAAACTCAGCTATCCAATCCCTGAGCAGCTAAACCGGGACTTAAAATCAGTGACCAATAAGGGAAAGTAACGGACAGAGGATACCTCCCCTTGTGCTCCCACCCTGCCTTCCCGAAGTCAGCAGCTCTCAGAAAGCAGGGGGGCCGGCTAATCAAGAAAGTGCGGCGTGGCCGGGCCCCCCTTACTCTCGGGGCCCCCTACAACTCTCCCCACTGCCCCCCCTGATGGCTGCCCTGGCCACATTCATTGCATATTTCAAGTTTTATCCCTCATGTCTCCTGCTATGTGATTCTGTGCAGATGCATGCACATTATTGATCAGTGTTTGGGAGAAAGTAGGGAAAAAGTGAAAAGAAGCGGCCTTAAAAAATCTTTTTTTTTTTTTTAAATGTATCTGTTTAGTTGGCAGAACTTGGACTAATATATGGCTGAGGTTTTGTAGGGCTGCTTTTCCATTTATTTTAAAGCTATTCAATTATGTTCACAAATAATTTTTTATTTTTCTCAAATTTAAATATGCACTTAAATGCTCATATTCAGGTGAATTTTATGTGGAGGATTCTATATTTGATCAAATCCAAACTTTATGTATTAGGTGCATCCCTAATGCAAAGTAAACATCAAATTAGGTTCAATATTAAGCCATATCTGGTGCCATATTTAAATTTTATAAATATTTAACAAAATACATCAATTATGAACAAAAAAGCTGCTTTCAGTTGCCCAGAGATTTAAAGTTACGTCACTTTAAGGGAGAACTAAACCCTATTTAAGAAAAAGAGGATCCCTGCTCCTGATGCTGAAAAAGTACAATTACCTGGACAAAATTAGTGGAAACTCTGAGTGGAAGTGAAATGGTCTTAGATTTTAGTTTAGCTCTGTATCTGAACAGGATTTAGCTGAATACTGGATAGGGTATGTTTCTACCTTATTTATTCCCATTATATAATACTCAATGTTTTTATACAGCTAATCAGGAATAACGTATTACAGTGGACCTGCATATTTTCATGTCATTGGGAAACACAATATATAATGCTAAAGTTATTCACTTTCCAATTCCAGTGTTGTTTTTGCAACAAAAATCAGATTATGGAACTGTTCCATTAAAGCCCTATAGAAAGTAATCAGAACCAAATCCAGCTCAACTAATAAATGACAGAATCCTTTAATCATCTTAAAGAGGTATGTATAGTGATGGCGGAAATTTTTAGGTAGGTTTCACCATGAAAAAAGCCCATATTTGTTGTTGTGCGTCAAAAAACATGTCACCCATTGACTTCAATGCATTTGGCAAGTTTTTTGCCATTTCACAAATTTCTCGGCAAAGCGAAACTAGTCAGATAACTAGATATGTATCATATTTTGGAAACCAGGCAATCCAATACATTTAAAGGGGTTTGTAAAATTACCCATGTGGGCTAACATTTTGCAGCATGCTTTGTTATTTGTTGTTGTCCTTTGTTAATGAGCCTTCTGCTGCCTGGTAGCTAAGGTAATTATGTCCTACGAACCTGAGAGATTAAAATTCCAAGCCTGAGAACTGCAGAACCACAAATGCAGCTAATTCAAACTGCCTTAGAATATTGCTGGCTACATCATAATTTTTAAGGTAAACTAGTTAGTTTACCTTAATTCGACTAGGTCTGCAGGACTGTACAAGTGGCCATTTTCCCTTGTTCTGTTGCCTGAACAATCTGAACTGAAAGAGGTAAAGAGGAGACATGGGATGCATTGAATCCACTATTTTGGATTTGGTCGAACCCCCGAATCATTTGCGAAACATTTGGCCGAATACCGAACCAAATCCTAATTTACATATGCAAATTAGGGATGGGAAGGGAAAAACATTTTTTTACTTCCTTGTTTTGTGACAAAAAGTCACGCAATTTCCCTCCCCGCCCCTAATTTGCAATATGCAAATCAGGATTTGGATTCGGTTTGGCCGGGCAGAAGGATTCGGCCGAATCCGAATCATGCTAAAAAAGGCAGAATCCTTGCCGAATCCTGAACCGAATCCTGGATTCAGTGCATCCCTAGAAGTTTGTTTGTGTTGTGTTGTCCTTCTCATTTTGTATTGCTAGCTAAACAAGCAATGTAGTCAGCAGCAACAAGGGCTAAGGTTCAAATTGTATTTAAAGGGGTATAGATTCAGGAGAGGAAAAGGTATTTTTCCCTCTTTACGCATAGGTAAGGTCACATTTGGAATATGCAATTTTCCAGTACTTAAAAGTGCTTAAACTGGTTGTTCACCTTTAAGTAAACTTTTAATATACCTTCCATCTGTCCCGTTTTCAGACAGTCCCTCTTTTGACAACTCAACCCGCAGTCCCTAGTTTGTACTGGAAAGTTATGATTTTTCTCTGCACTGAACAGCCAGAAAAATAAACCATGTTTCTAACTTAATTGGCTTTTGGCCAGAACAGCCACAGTTGCAGATAAGATACTTTTGTAACAATTTTGAGTTAAGCAAATAAGTAATTGCAACAATATAAGATAACATGTCTCTTGGGAAAAGTAAGACTCACATCTTAAAAGGCAATTCACTTTCATTAGCAAAACTGTAATAACTGGAAAAAACCCACAGAAATATGTTCAAACTTTAATATCTTGCCAAATTTTGTAAAATGAACATGGTAATTAGGGGGTGTGGCCACACAATGGGCATGGCCAAGATCTGTAGGTATGCTTTTAATGTGCTATAGAATGGCCAGTTCTAAGCAATTTTTCAATTGGTTTTAAAGGAATTGTTCAGTGTAAAAATAAAAACTGGGTAAATAGATAGCCTGTGCAAAATAAAACATGTTTCTAATATAGTTAGTTAGCCAAAAATGTAATGTATAAAGGCTGGAGTAATTCGATGTATAACAAGTCAGTCAGGACACTACTTCCTGCTTTTCAGCTCTCTTGGTTTACACTGACTGGTTACCCTGGTTACCAGGCAGTAACCAATCAGAGACTTGAAGGGGGGGCAAATGGGTCATATCTGTTGCTTTTGAATCTGAGCTGAATGCTGAGGGTCAATTGCAAACTCACTGAACAGAAATGTACCATGTGGCCCCCCTTCAAGTCGCTGACTAACTCAGAGTTATAGAGCTGAAAAGCAGGAAGTTGAATCTGTTCACTCCAGCCTTTATGTATTACATTTTTGGCTAACTAACTATATTAGAAACATTTTTTATTTTGCACAGCCTATCTATTTACCCAGTTTTTATTTTCATACTGAACTATTCCTTTAATTATTTATTGTTTATAGCTTTTTAATTATTTATCTTTTCTTGTGACAGTTTCCAGCTTTCAAAATATAAGGCTACACATGTATTATTATTGCTACTTTTTATTATTTATCTTTCTATTCAGGCCCTTAGCTCCTGTATCTTATTCATAGTTACATATTTACATAGTTAAATTGGGTTGAAAAAAGACAAATTCCATCAAGTTCAACCCCTCCAAATGAAAACCCAGAAACTCCCAACACACTGCCATTTAGTGTATAACTTGCATTTATATTATTTTTGCCAAAGTTCATAACCTTGCATTTATCAACATTGAACCTCATTTTCCAGTTTGCTGCCCAGTTTTCCAGTTTAGACAAATCACTCTGCAAAGTGGCAGCATCCTGCATGGAACCTATAGTTCTGCACAATTTAGTATCATCTGCAAAAATAGAAACAGTACTTTCAATGCACACCTCCAGGTCATTAATAAACAAGTTGAAAAGCAATCAATGCATAGTCGCTAAGGTAATTTGGACCCTAACAACCGGATTGCCGATATTACAAACAGGAGAGCTGCTGAATACAAAGCTAAATAACTCAAAAACCACATGTAATAAAAAATTAAAATCAATTGCAAATTTTCTCAGAATATCACTCTCTAAATAATACTAAAAGTAACAAGTCTCTTGGGAGAAGTAAGACTCACAGCTCAAAGGTGAACAACACCTTTTTTTTTTCTTCAAAGATGTTTATTTCTGGTTTTGAAACACACAACAAAAACAGACATATACAAGGTTGTACACAGAAACATTAGTACATGTATAGGTCAACATTATAACATATGCAGTTCAAGTATAGTGAGTCCTCACTTACTATTGTGGAGAATCTGGTAATTGGATTCCGGGATTGGCATCAATCCAGGAAGTCCAGATTTTATCAAACTTTGTGGGTGAACCTCTGGCAATGTAGGTCAATTTAATAAGTGGTAGCGTCTTATTTATTAATTCCTGCCACTGTTTGATAGTTGGAGGCTATGGGTTCATCCACTTCATCACCACCAGCTTTTTGGCATAAAATAGTGTAGCCCGTAGAAGATTCCTGGTTTTGTTCAGAGGCACCAACTCCTCTACCACCCCTAACAGACATACCAACGGGGATTTTACTCCCGGGAGATCAAGATTTTGTCTTAAATACTGCTGACAACTGCTGACCAAAAGCGAGAAACGACCTCACATTCCCACACCATGTGAAAGAATCCTGCATTAAGGGTTTGACATCTATGACATTGTCCATCCACTGACCTACCCATTTGTTTGAGTCTGATAGGAGTGATATATAACTGGTGTATAGCCTTAAATTGTATCATTTTGTCCCGAGTGGATATCAAAGACCCATAGATACTCTCAGCGCCCTCCTCCCATTTCTCATGATCAAGTTCCGGGATATATTGAGACCATTTAGGATAAGACTTAGTAAATGGGTCTACACTTGAGTCCAGGAGTAGCCTATATATATCCGAGAGCAGTTTCTTGGTTTGTGGATGTGAACAACACCTTTAAATAGAAAATACAGAAAGTCCAAAGACAAACAAATAAGTTGTTAAATGTATTGGAAAGGTGATGAAAACTGTCTATTGATATTCCCTGTACATGTGGTTAATGTTATGGCTCTTGAGGACAACTTGTTTGCTGATTTTAAACTAAAAAATTTGATTGAAAAAATGTATTGGAAAGGTTGGCCAAATTCAGATTATTCAGATTAGAGAAGCGGGTGCTATAACTACAGATATGGAATCCGTTATCCGGAACCTATTATCCAGAAAGCTCCAAATTATGGGACAACAATCTTCCACAACTCACATTTTAACTCACATTTGTACTTGTTCCAAACTAAAATATTACTAATCCTTATCATAAGCAGAACAATCCTGGTGGGTTTATGTTTAAATGCTCTTTTAGTAGATTTAAGGTATAGAGATCCAAATTATGGATCCAAATCCCAGAAAACCCCAGGTCCTGAGCACTCTAGATAACAGGTGTCAGACCTGTTTATAGAAATCTATCATGGAACAATACCATAAGGCTTGGGCTAGACAGGACAGAAATCAGCCTGCTGAAATCTGCAGGCTGATTTCAACCCCTAACTGAATCTTTTTTGTCTGCTTGAGTCTGGAAGCCTTGTGTCGACTCCTGCGCAGGAGTGAAGAAACCTGAACCTGCAATTCACTGAGACTGTTCACACCAGAGCCGACCCAAGGCTTCTGGACGCAAGCAAACAAGAAGATTCGGCTAGCGGTAAGGGACTGTAATCAGCCTTTGGATTTCAGAAGGTTTATTTCTGCCCCAACTGGCCCTAGCCTAAACCCTCTAATGGGTTATTAAGCAAATCTATCCTTCCAGCAATACAAGGGCATCTGTTCAGTTTAGAAGAAAGGAGTAATAATGGGTGAATAAATGCACCTGTCACGAATTTGTGGCGAATTTCAGTGCCGGTAAATAATTTTGCGAATCTCCCGTGAGAATTCACTGTCTGCAAAAAATTTTGAAAAGTTGCTCGCAGAAAGCTCCAAATTATGGGACAACAATCTTCCACAACTCACATTTTAACTCACATTTGTACTTGTTCCAAACTAAAATATTACTAATCCTTATCATAAGCAGAACAATCCTGGTGGGTTTATGTTTAAATGCTCTTTTAGTAGATTTAAGGTATAGAGATCCAAATTATGGATCCAAATCCCAGAAAACCCCAGGTCCTGAGCACTCTAGATAACAGGTGTCAGACCTGTTTATAGAAATCTATCATGGAACAATACCATAAGGCTTGGGCTAGACAGGACAGAAATCAGCCTGCTGAAATCTGCAGGCTGATTTCAACCCCTAACTGAATCTTTTTTGTCTGCTTGAGTCTGGAAGCCTTGTGTCGACTCCTGCGCAGGAGTGAAGAAACCTGAACCTGCAATTCACTGAGACTGTTCACACCAGAGCCGACCCAAGGCTTCTGGACGCAAGCAAACAAGAAGATTCGGCTAGCGGTAAGGGACTGTAATCAGCCTTTGGATTTCAGAAGGTTTATTTCTGCCCCAACTGGCCCTAGCCTAAACCCTCTAATGGGTTATTAAGCAAATCTATCCTTCCAGCAATACAAGGGCATCTGTTCAGTTTAGAAGAAAGGAGTAATAATGGGTGAATAAATGCACCTGTCACGAATTTGTGGCGAATTTCAGTGCCGGTAAATAATTTTGCGAATCTCCCGTGAGAATTCACTGTCTGCAAAAAATTTTGAAAAGTTGCTCGCATCAAAATCGTCTAGAATCAACAGTATTCAGACACCATTGACTTTAACAACAGCATCGAAATTGTCGCAAGCAACTTTTCAGACATGCGGCCAAAATTGGACGTGGGTGGCAATTTTTGGAGTTCCATGTTTTTTTACCCAGAGTTTTCGCCGTTTTACGAATTTCGCTGGAAATACATGAATTTTTCAGCGCAGCAAAATGCAAGAACTTTGCCCATCACTAGAAAGGAGGTTTTATCTTAAAAAGGTTGAATTACCTTTTAGAGAGGATTAAAATACAGGATTACTAAAACTAGCTCTTAGTACAAAGTTAATTAAGGGACTGGTCTTTGATTCAGGAAAGAATCTTTTTGTCTTTTGAAGGAAAAACTTCAACTGGGGTTTTTTTTGGTTTTCTTTTAACAGTTTGTTAAAGGCATGTTTCTTTTAGACAAAAGGTGAAACACAATGGATATGTGTTTTTTTCCAATCTAAATGATCAAGTACTGTGTTACTAATTTAGCAATGCAGTCCCACTCCCGTTTATGTTCATTTGTCCATCAAAGGAGTACCTTAATGCAAGTGTTTGTAGCATCATAGCAACCATTTAGCAGTTTAACAGGGTAATTGTGCAAAACTTGTATACTTTATCCAGCTATAGTCACCCATAGTAAACAATCAATAGGTACCATTAACTGGTCTGCTGCTTAAAAGCAAACAGGCATTTTGCGACTAGATGTGGGCAACATGGGGGCTCAGTGTGTAGCACTTCTACTTTGTACCACTGGGATCCTGAGTTTGCTCCTAGCTTGGGCATTATCTGAAAGGAGTTCAAATATTCTCCTAGTGTTTACGTGGGTTTTATCCAGGTACTCTGGTTTCCTCCACACTCCAAAAAAAAGCCCAACATACAGGAAGGTTAATTGTTTCCTATTAAGAATTGACTATATTGTGTGTGGATCTTATACTGAACTTACGTTGAAACAAATGAAACAAAGTTCAACGTAAAATTGTTTGTCTCACTCAATTTGAGCTGCCCATTTTAAGATAAATGTACAAAGTAGAGCTTAGTGTTTCATAATGGTAAATGTTTGAATTATATAAAATGTGTTGTTTTTCTACAGGTCATTGGACTCCTCAATGTTTTTACATCAGCCACATCGTTTAATGACTTCCATAACTTGTGAGTGAATCATAGGAACTTAATTATTTATAGTGGTCGTTAATGCTATACATTAATTTTAATGTTTCTCTTAAAGGGGATCTAAACTTGAAAAATTAATTGATTTAAACTTACTCAGAGTAGTCTTCTGACATTAAAATTAAATTTTAGTGATTTCTGATTAGTAGTTTTCTACTGATAATTCAAGGCTTTTAGCTCAATGCTTTCTTTGAAGGTCAGCGTATCTATGCAATTTCTATTCACTTTGTACAGGTATGGGACCTGTTATCCAGAATACTCGGGACCAGGGGTTTTTCACATAACAGATCTTTACATGATTTGGATCTTCATGCCTTAAGTCTACTTAAATAAGGATGAATTGTATCTTAGTTTGTATTAAAGGGATACTGTCATGGGAAAAAATTTTTTTTTAAAAATGAATCAATTAATAGTGCTGCTCCAGCAGAATTCTGCACTGAAATCCATTTCTCAAAAGAGTAAACAGATTTTTTTATATTCAATTTTGAAATCTGACATGGGGCTAGACATTTTGCCAATTTCCCAGCTGCCCCAGTCATGTGACTTGTGCGCTGAAAAACTTCAATCACTCTTTACTGCTGTACTGCAAGTTGGAGTGATATCACCCCCTCACTTCCCCCCCCCCCAGCAGCCAAACAAAAGAACAATGGGAAGGTAACCAGATAGCAGCTCCCTAACACAAGATAACAGCTGCCTGGTAGATCTAAGAACAACACTCAATAGTAAAATCCCATGTCCCACTGAGACACATTCAGTTACATTGAGAAGGAAAAACAGCAGCCTGCCAAAAAGCATTTCTCTCCTGAAGTGCAGGCACAAGTCACATGACCAGGGGCAGCTGGGAAATTGACAAAATGTCTAACCCCATGTCAGATTTCAAAATTGAATATAAAAAAATCTGTTTGCTCTTTTGAGAAATGGATTTCAGTGCAGAATTCTGCTGGAGCAGCACTATTAACTGGTTCATTTTGAAAAAAAAAATTTTTTCCCATGACAGTATCCCTTTAAGTACAAGGTACTGTTTTATTATTACAGAGAAAAATGAAATCATTTTAAAAAATTGGATTATTTGGATAAAATGGAGTCTATGGGAACAACCTTTCTGTAATTCGGAGCTTCCTGGATAACGGCTGTCCAGATAACGGATCCCATGCCTGTATACAATCATTGAACATAGAGTTGCTGACTCTAATTCTAAGAAACTACCAAAAGTAGAAAATAAATGTCCATTACATAAGTGCTCAACTGACCACTTATAGATCAATTAATGCAGGGGCTTTAGCTGCCCTTTAAAGTAAAATTATTAGGCCCCCATTTATCTGCATAGTCCTGCCACAGACAATATGTAAAGAGACAATATACACCTGTATTCAACATGAGCCCAATACGCGTTTTGTTATAAATGTATTCAGCCAATTGCATTGATTAATTAATTTTGAGCAGTTGAAGTTTCCCTTGAACATCACATACATCACATACCTGTATGTATGATTGTGTTAATGCTTTCAAGAATTTTTTGGACAGGCATAGTATCATAGGCTATTGTGATACTGAAATCTACAATTATAGTATAGATATTATAATTTACAGTATAGTTTATGTGGGTGTATGGAGGGGTTAGTGTGTATGTATGGACACTGGGTTTCATTTGAATGGGTTTGAATTTGATGGACTTTTTTCAACCCAACTTAACTATGTAGTTTTGTAACTTGCCATGTATTTGATTTAAAATATATATCCATGTTTTTATAGATGCACATTGTTATTTATGCTTGTTTGAAAATGCAGTGTTTATTTATTGTTTATGCATCATTTTCTGCACAGAGACACATACAATTTTGATTACATCTTGATGCAAAACCTACCTTTTTATGTCCTGTGCATGCAGGATATCATATCCTTATTTCCATTACACACCAATTAGGTTTAAGATCCCTGGCACACAGGACATTTTATGGCACATGTACATTCACAAGTGCAGTTGTCTCAGCATTCAGTTTTATTAAAGATATGTGCTCTATGTAGTTCCATATAGTTACACTCTGCGATCCTCAGTCCTTTCTGTCTTCCGTTCTGAACTGAACTGAACGCTGCTGCTCCTATTGATGCAGGTTAACCCTTGGGCTACTGTCCTTTTTTTGTTGTGTTTTAACTCTCAGTTTCTATGCTATTGAATTGCACTGTTACCAATTTATCCCTAAGCTTCTATTATAGGCACCCTGTCAAATATACACGTGATTGTAAAAATGTTACCAGACTAGCACAGCAGCAGTATAGGTCACATAAGTGTACCGACAATAGAACAATGTATTGTCAGTAGTATTACAGCTTACAAACTTTCAGGCCCTAACTCAATTTTCCAAATATTAAGTATTTAAAAAGTGTTTATATGTTGTTCATTTTAAAGCTATCTAGTGATGCCATACATGCAGATTGATTTGCAGAAAATAATGGGACACCACCTGTCTGAAGATAAAGTTCAGTACCTGGTATATCAGATGCTGTGTGGTCTCAAGGTGAGTTTCTTCCTGGTTTGTGCATTTCAAAATCCTGAGTTCCAATGTGCATTACATTGTAGGTGATACACAATATCTACTACAAATAGATGAACATATTATTGCACTGGTGCAGTAATCCCGTTTGGTTCAATCCTCCTTGTCTTGATTAACCAGAGTTGAGCATCTGAAAGGAACATAGTAAGAATCTGCATCACATGGTTGTTTGGTTTGGTGGATCATATCATAGTAATTGGCATGCAGAAATTAAAAACAGAGAGGGTACATTTTTATAGTGCAGTAAATATCTATTATAATACATCTAGCTTTAATAAATAACATAGCTATAATATCATATATATTTTATATATTTAAAGGAGAACTAAACCCTAAAAATTATTGGCTAAAAATGCCATATACTGAATTTATTGCACCAGCCTAAAGTTTCAGCCTCTGAATATTGCCATGTACAGGTTAGCTATGAACTTCCACATTTCGCCAGCAGCGTAAATGTTTTGAAACTACATAAAACACAAAGAGATGCATATATCATTTTATCCTTCCCCTCTCCTTCCAAATCAACCAAAGGGATCTGAGTCGTTCCACTGTCTATACAAGGACATACACATAAAAATATGGTTTATTCATTTTAATGTGAGATACAAAGCACCCAGATATTATCTGTTGGTGGTCAGATTTATTATTGTGTCTGTGTTTGTAAGCAAGATAGTGTAGTAGTTGACCAGAAGTAATGTCAAAAATCAGACATGTTTTTAAGAAATTGGCAACATGGGAACCTTTTTTTTCCATTGAAAAAGCAGATGTAGCATAGCGAATAGGAGGTTCTAGCCAAATAAAAAAAGCAAAAAATGCCCATAGACTCTAATGTAGGTTGCTGCAAAAATTATATGTGACAAAAATTTGTCACACGCAACAAAAAAGTTTCACAAATTTTTTGGCCAAGCAAATGGGACAGATTTGCTCATCAATACTCCATTTACTTGACAAAAATTTCTACTATCCCGGCTAACTTAAAAGCCATGAAAGCACTTTTTTTCTTACCAGCCTCAACATTAACACTTCTGTCAAACCACAAAGGTTTTGCTTTGCAACAACGTTCCCTGCTTAAATGGGGAATATACTGAAATGTATATTTATTACACAGCATTTTAAAGACATCACATTTTTCTTCTGTGTTTTAACCCTGTGAAAAGCCTTTAACAGGTAATATGTTGCAGAGGTACCCTTATACCTGTGCATATATATTGTATTATGTGTTTTAATGACTCCATTTTAGAGTTGTTTCTGCAACATCATCTCAAAGGAGACCACATTATGATCACTATTCCCTAAAAGTTCACCCACGCACATGCTAGAGATGAGTCCAGTATTATTAGTTATTGTAAGGTTTAAAAGGGCCTAGTAGTTTCTTGAATGAGCTGAAAAAAAGTTGTCATTCAGCATGTTTAAACCTGCTAGCTTCCTCTGACTTTGCAACCTTATTACCTCAGTCAATGGCTGGATAATTGAAGTCCCCCATAATAATAACTTGTAAAAGTAGCTGGGCTTCATTTTCGCCACTTATAAGATGTGGCTTGATGATGATCATTTTATTTGTAAAATTTTGCAAAGTTGAAATCTCTAACCCCACCATCCCCAATGCAATGAATGGTTATTTCTTTAGAGCCTGGCTTTACTTCAGGTTTTACATAAAGACAAACTCCTCCACCCTGCTTAATCCCCCTCTCCCTCTTAAAAAGGGTGCAACCATTTAAATTCACAGCCCAGTCACATGCTTCATCCCACCTGGTCTCCGTGATACCAATTATACAATCATTTTTAGAGCATGCAATTAACTTTCCCATTTTACCTGACACAATCCATGCATTTGCCAGCATACAGCTTTTTCAAGATTTTCTGCACTAAACTATTTGCTTCAACATCTGGCCATTCTTTTTTAACCTTGGGGTCTGTCTCTTGATTTCATCTTCAATCTACTCCCTTCTCGTGGTTTCACTACTATTAGTGTTTATTGATCATCAACTAAAATGTCTAATTTGGCTCCTTCGTGGGCCTCATAAGCAGGGGTGCTCCGCCAATGATGCGAGTTGAGGCACTCACTTCAGGCGGCAGCGGCCCCCTGGTTGCCAGGGGTGGCAAAAATGCCGCCCCTGGTAACTAAGAGCCGGATTTCTGGTTTTCGACCCAGAAATTCAGCTCTTCTAGTGCAATCGCGCTCTCTGCACTAGCGAGGTGGACTCCCCCAACCCCTGTCCGGCGCTCAAGGTGAGTGTGGTGGGGAGGCGGCAAAAACAAAGGCCGTCTCAGGCGGCAAATTGGGCAGGATCGCCCCTGCTCATAAGGTTGTTTCTGAGTGTGGAATTTAGTTCATTTCTCAGTTTTGGAGACTTATTTGTACTATCTTGCAAATCAAAGTTACTGTCAGGGAGCCGGGAAGCCCCCTCCAGGGAGGTAGTCAGGATCAAGGAGGAAGCCCTCTTGAGGGAACAAGGTCGCGGTGTCCAAAGGGTTAACCAAAGAATAGTCAGGATCCAGGCAAGAGTTCACAGGCAGGCAGAATACAACAAAGTCCAAAGTCCAGGCAAAGGGGTCAGGATACAAAGCAGGAACAGGATTAGGCAATAAGGCACACAGGAAACCCAGGATACACTTTAGGGAAGTATTCCTATTCTTGGGCGCCATTCTGGCGTCTAGATGGTCTTTTTATTTTGAATTTGGCGCCATTGACGTCATTGACGCCCTTGCGCCGACGTCGGCGCACTGACGTCATCGCGCCGACGCCGCTTACCCACGTGGCGGCCATGGGCGCCGCCATTTTGGGAGCGACACCGGCAGAAGAGGACGCGCCGCCCGGAGCTCCTGGACCTGCTCCGGGTGGCGATCGCGACAGTACCCCCCCTCACGGGGGGCCTCCGGACCACCAGGACTTGGCTTCTGGGGAAATTTGGAGTGGAACTCCCTCACCAGACGAGGAGCATGGACATCAGAGCGTCCCTCCCAGGAACATTCTTCAGGGCCAAAGCCTTTCCACTTGATGAGGTACTGAAGAGATCCCCTGGAGATTCTGGAGTCAAGGATCTTCTCCACTTCATATTCTTGTTGACCATCCACAGAGATAGTAGAAGGAGGAGGCTGGACAACAGAAAAGCGGTTGGAGGTAGCGGGTTTCACCAAGGAGACATGAAACACGTTGGGAATTCGCATCTCAGGAGGAAGCTGAAGTCTGACAGCCACAGGATTGATCACCTCCAGGATGGAAAAAGGACCTACGAACCTCGGACCCAACTTAGGAGATGGTACCTTCAACCGAATGTTCCTGGAAAACAACCAGACTATATCACCGACCTTGTAGGGAGGAGAGGGTCTACGTCTACGATCTGCAAATGTCTTATGAACCAGAGCACTCTTCTCCAGGTTGGACTTGGTTGCGGCCCAAATAGCAGACATGTGGGCTGCATGGTCATCAGCGGCCGGAACATCGGACAACACAAAGTCTTGTGGGAAGGCTTGAGGATGTTGACCATACACCGACATAAATGGGGACCTTCCAGTGGAAGTGTGGCAGGCATTGTTATGAGCAAATTCCGCCCACGGGAGGAGATCAGACCAATCATCTTGACAAAGGGAAACGTGGTTTCTCAAAAACTGTTCACTCGCTCAGCCGCTCCATTCGTCTGGGGATGATAAGCTGAGGAGAAATGATGATTAATACCCAGATCTTTGCACAGGGAACGCCAGAACTTTGCAGTAAATTGGGACCCTCTGTCAGAAACGATCTCGGCCGGGAAGCCATGCAGGCGAAAAATGAACTGGATGAACAACTGTGACAACTCCACTGCAGATGGAAGCTTCCGTAGAGGGATGAAGTGGGCCATCTTGCTAAAGCGGTCAATGACAACCCAGATCACTGTGTTCCCACTGGAGGGAGGAAGTTCAACAATGAAGTCCATAGCCAAGTGCGTCCAAGGACGAGAGGGAACCGGCAACGGTTGTAGTAACCCACTGGGGCGAGAATGACTGGACTTGGAAGTGGCACAAACGGTACAGGCAGAAACAAAGTCTTTGACATCTTTACGGATTGTCGGCCACCAAACTAGACGACGTAAAAGTTCAAGAGTTTTAACAGGACCAGGATGTCCAGCTTGTTTGGAACTATGAGTCTGTTGCAGGATAGGTAGCCGAAGTTCAGGAGGTACAAAAGCCATTCCAACTGGGGTATCGGGAGGGGCAGAAGATTGACCAGCCAGGATTTGATCAGCAAACTGAGGATACAAAGAAGCGATGATCTTGACAGGAGGAATAATAGGCTCTAGTCTTTCAGGAGTACGATCCACCGGAGTGAAACTTCGAGACAGGGCATCGGCCTTCCGATTCTTGGAGCCAGGGCGAAAAGTCTAGACAAAGTTAAATCGAGAGAAAAAGAGAGACCACCTTGCTTGTCTGGGATTCAGCCTCTTGAGAGATTGAATGAACTCAAGATTCTTATGATCCGTGTAGATTGTGACTGGAATCAAGGAACCTTCAAGGAGGTGACGCCACTCTTCTAAGGCAAGCTTAACAGCCAGGAGTTCTCGATTTCCAACATCATAATTCTGTTCTGCAGGAGAGAATTTCTTAGAGAAATACGCACATGGGTGCAGCTTCCCATCAGAGGGATGTCTTTGGGACAGGATAGCTCCAGCTCCAACTTCAGAAGCATCCACCTCGATGAAGAAGGGTAACTCCGGATCAGGATGGCGGAGAACTGAAGCAGAAGTGAAGGCATCCTTCAAGGATTGAAAAGCTTCTATAGCAGGTGGGGGCCATGAGCTGGGTTTACCCCCTTTTCGGATGAGGGCCAGGATAGGAGCAATACAAGAAGAGAACCCCTTAATGAATTGCCGGTAGTAATTGGCAAAACCAATGAATCTCTGGATCGCCTTGGTGCTCAGCGGGAGGGGCCACTCTTGGATTGCGAACACTTTAACGGGATCCATCTCGAAACCCTCTGGGGAGATAATATAGCCCAGAAAAGGAATCTTGGACATTTCAAATACACATTTCTCCATCTTGGCAAAGAGAGAGTTCTTCCTCAAACGTGAGAGTACTTCCTTCACCTGGGAGCGATGGCTTGCAAGGTCCTTAGAGAAAATCAGGATGTCGTCTAGGTATATGACCACAAACTTTCCCAAGAGATCCCGGAAAATGTCGTTCACGAATTCCTGAAAGACTTATAGAAATGAAAAGAAGTAAAACCCCTCTCTATTCAATTGACCACCAATTAAAGAAAATTCAAGTATTAGTGCAGCAGTGTCAGAGTTTATTAACAGTTTCGTTAAAGGTTACTAACCCAGTGTTGCTTCAATTATTGGGCAGCCATTGCTGGGTTACCCAATAAAGTGTGTAAGCGCACACTGGGAAGCGCTTTTTGTGAAGTCTCCTGGGCGCTTTCCTTATTTTTACTACTGCAAAATAATTTCCTATTGATTTTAAACCTTTGCGACCGCATTGATTCTTCTTTTAAAATCTTACCTGTTATCCAATGGCACTGTGGGATTTGTAGTTTTATAGGGAAGATTAGCTCTCCGAATTATAAGATAGCAAGGTAAAATCGAGACTACAGTCCCCAGTGACCTACTTTCTCCTCCGTGTGGGGTCCCAGACTTAGAAAAATACAGGCAGCTAGAACTTGGGACTTCTCCACCTCTAACAATTTTCCTATTCCTCCTTTCTCTTTCAATGCTGGTCTCCTTTGAATATTTTATGCAAACGTTTTTTAACACCCTATAACTTTAACGGGGGTGTATGGATTAATTATTACTCACCAATTTTTATGCAGTCCTCAAAGATTACCTTAATTGATTTGCAACAATTTTAATGAATTTAGTAAAGTTTACTTTTTAACAGTTAGTTATTTACAATCTTCTATAATGAATGGATTTTAATGTGTGATATATAATAATGAATTAACTTTAATCTCACCTGGGTCAATTTAATCCTGGTTATTTAAGTTAACTTCTTAATTTCATTTGAAGCACTAGCACTTTATAGCACAATATTAATTAATCCTGTTACATAATTTCTAATTGCTGATGAATTATTAGCACCTAGCACATAGCACTTTATTGGGTAACCCAGCAATGGCTGCCCAATAATTGAAGCAACACTGGGTTAGTAACCTTTAACGAAACTGTTAATAAACTCTGACACTGCTGCACTAATACTTGAATTTTCTTTAATTGGTGGTCAATTGAATAGAGAGGGGTTTTACTTCTTTTCATTTCTATAACACATTATTTTGGTAATCACACCTCTTTCGTTCGGAAAACGTATTGCTTTTTTAGGAAGGTACACTGAACAATTCTTTCTTTATGAATTCCTGAAAGACAGCGGGGGCATTGCAGAGACCAAAGGGCATTACGAGGTACTCATAGTGCCCATCCCGAGTGTTGAATGCTGTCTTCCATTCGTCCCCTTCCCGGATGCGGATAAGGTTATACGCCCCACGGAGATCCAACTTAGTGAAGATCTTAGCCACCTTCAGTTGGTCAAAGAGTTCGGTAATCAGAGGCAAGGGATACCGGTTCTTAACGGTAATTTTATTAAGACCCCGGTAGTCAATACAAGGACGTAGGCCTCCGTCCTTCTTTTCCACGAAGAAGAATCCAGCCCCGGCGGGAGAAGTAGAAGGGCGAATAAACCCCCGCTGGAGATTTTCTTGGATATACTGCTTCATGGCAGTGGTCTCTGCTGGAGAGAGAGGATAAGTGCGACCTCTAGGGGGCATGGTTCCAGGCAGGAGATCAACTGGACAATCGTAGAGACGATGAGGAACGGAGAAATTCTGCAGATCTTTTACAGAAGACATCAGCGAATTCCTTGTAGAAGGAGGGAAGCGTCTCCAAATCAGACGAAGAAATATTCACCCTCTGGATGGGTTCAGCAGGAAGGCAGTGCTGTAGGCAGTATGGACTCCAACGAGAAATCTGCCCCGAGGACAAATCAATAATAGGGTTGTGCAGGCGTAACCAAGGAAGCCCCAAGACGACTGGAACAGAAGGACAGGAAATAATCAGGAACGATAACTTTTCTTTGTGTAAAGTCCCAACCTGTACAGGCAATTCCCCGGTCGTCATAGAGATAAACTCGGATTCAAGGGGTCGATCATCAATGGCGGTTACACGAAGTGGAGGAGTCAATGGAAACAGGGGAACATTAATATGCTTGGCAAAGAGAGCGTCCATGAAATTACCGGCAGCTCCAGAGTCAATAAAAGCTGAGCCAACAATGGTCTTAGAGGGCAGACAAATCTGTAAAGGCAGAAGAAACCTATGAGAGTTCTCTTGTGACTTGGGAGTAACACCCCCTACATGAGTCTTTGCAAGGTTACCTTGAAGAGGGGAACTCAGAGGCTTCACAGGACAGGAGTTGGCAAAGTGAGAATGACCCCCACAGTAGAGACAAAGTCCAGCCGTACGTCTCCGGAGTTTCTCCTGTTCAGAGAGACGAGCTCTTCCGACTTGCATAGGTTCCTCCGGAGGAATAACTGAAGGCTGCGGGGAGGTAGGAGGTAATAGAGGTCTTTGAAAGCGAGGAGCCAACATGGGTGGGAATTTCTTGACTCTGTCCTTATCAGCTTGATGTTCTCTCTGACGAGTGTCCACCTTGACAGACAAAGCAATGAGGTCTTCTACTTGCGTGGGTAATTCACAGGAGACCAGGTCATCTTTGAGGCGGATAGAGAGACCATTATAGAAAGCAGCGTGATAGGCATCATTGTTCCAGCAAGTCTCTGCAGCGAGGGTACGGAATTCAATGGCATATTCCGCTACACTGCGATTACCTTGGCGGATCTGGAACAGACGAGAAGCGGCCGTCGCCACCCGACCGGGAGCATCGAACACCGTCCGGAATTCATGAAGGAAGGCTTTGGAATCATCAATTAAGGGAGACTTCTTCTCCCAGTGTGGAGAAGCCCATTCGAGCGCTTTCCCCGCCAGACGAGTGATCATGAAACCAATCTTTGCTCGTTCAGAGTTGAATTCCGCAGGTTGTAGGGCGAACCGGATCTGGCACTGATTCACAAAACCACGACAGGCTTGAGGGTCGCCGCTGTAGAGAGGCGGTGCAGGAATTCGCGGACCAGAAGTGGTGGATGGAGTAGCCATATCGGCGGCAACTAGCGTGGGCGTTTTCGGCGTTGGAGTAGTCGGCGTTAGCATGGATAACTTTTCCAAAATCGCCTCCAGCGTGTGTCCGACATAATTTTGCCGAGCTTCGTACGCCTCCATGCGGGTATGCAGACCTCGAAAGGCCCTGCCGAAATCCGGCTGAGCTTCCTCAGTGGGATCCATGGCCCAAGAATAATGTCAGGGAGCCGGGAAGCCCCCTCCAGGGAGGTAGTCAGGATCAAGGAGGAAGCCCTCTTGAGGGAACAAGGTCGCGGTGTCCAAAGGGTTAACCAAAGAATAGTCAGGATCCAGGCAAGAGTTCACAGGCAGGCAGAATACAACAAAGTCCAAAGTCCAGGCAAAGGGGTCAGGATACAAAGCAGGAACAGGATTAGGCAATAAGGCACACAGGAAACCCAGGATACACTTTAGGGAAGTATTCCTATTCTTGGGCGCCATTCTGGCGTCTAGATGGTCTTTTTATTTTGAATTTGGCGCCATTGACGTCATTGAAGCCCTTGCGCCGACGTCGGCGCACTGACGTCATCGCGCCGGCGCCGCTTACCCACGTGGTGGCCATGGGCGCCGCCATTTTGGGAGCGACGCCGGCAGGAGAGGACGCGCCGCCCGGAGCTCCTGGACCTGCTCCGGGCGGCGATCGCGACAGTTACTTTTTCTTCAGCCTTCCACTCCCATTCTATCAGTTAAACTGAAAGGAGATATTGAACTTAAAGGAGTTGTTCACCTTTAAATTAACTTTGACATAGAGAGTGATATTTGCTATTTGCTATTGCTTTTCATTTTATAATATTTGTGGTTTCTAAGTTATTTAGCTTTTTAACCAGTAGCTCTCTGCTTTGCAATTTCAGTAAACTGGTTGCTAGGATTTGCTTTGATTAGGGTCCTAAGAGTCTCTAGGAAATAATTCACACCACACCTAGTATGTTAAGCAAAACCAATAAAGTTAGTAAAATAATCAAGTCAAATAATTCAGTCAGCAGAGAGTTCTTAAGCAGGAACTAAAGGTGACCATAGACGTAACAATTAAGATCTTTTTTGGAAAAGATCTTTCCAAGAAAGATTGTAAGTTTCAATACACACGTGTAGAGACCATTCAGTACTAACAATGGCTGATGTTTGGGTGCCTTCAAAGGTACATAATCAAAATCTTCCGTCCAGTCGGATCAACGAGCTGACCAATATTCAAGTCTTCTGCCCATATCAGTTGGCTCTTTTCCCAAATATTGTACAAAAATTTGTTTTGTACGATATTATCTGTGTGTCTATGGCCACCTTAAGGGTCCTGGGCAGCACGCACATTTACTCCACAGGAGAGATCTCAGCCAACAAAATGGATACCCCCAGTTTTATATGCTCTAATAAACAATGAGCTCATACATTAAACCACTTGGTCAACAACAGATCTTGCTTCTCATGCACACATCAGGAGCTGGCCAGACTTCCAACAAGCACAAAAGAAGCAGAGATCTTATCGTATAGTACATATTCTGCCCGGGTTATAATAAAGGAAGTTTTTAAGAACTTCCAGGAACCAATATGAGCCACCATTGACAAAACCTCTCTCATAACAGGGTCCAAAGCAACCACATATTGATTTGAATAAGAGACTGAAATATGAATACGAGAAGGCCTGACTAGAAAGATAAATACAAAGTAGCAAAAACAACATTTGTAGCCTTACAGAGCAGTTTTGTTTTAGACCTCCATTTGAAAGCTAGAAAGAGTCAGAAGAAGAGGGCAAAGAACTCAAAAACTATATAAAAGTTGCTTCGAATTAGGCATTCTATAGCATACTTAAATACAGCATTGTGACAAATACTGAGTGTGACCAACATCCCCTTCTACTGGTCCCATTTTATCCATAGCTAACTGACTAGTACACATACAATCCAAGATGGTGTTTCTTCTTTGTTCTACTTTCCCGCCAAAAAGCTTTAAACAAAGGAGCTCCCAGGATAGCCCTCCAGAAGAGATGGACAAACCCCTCCAAGGTATTTCCCCTTCCCCTAATGATGCAGCAGGGCCCCTGCCAATCAGACCTGCTTGGGTGGGGTTAACCAGAAGCAAGGCCGGCCTCCCAGCCAATCAACCCTAGGAGGTGGGGAAAAGGCCAGATATACCAGAGGGGAGGGATAGAGAGTTGTTGTTGTTCGTCTGGGGTGTAACCTGGCTGAGGCAGGTCACCCTCCTCTGCGGTTCCTTGGAGTTTATCCTAGCTGAGGCAGGAAGACTCCCTCCAACAGTTTGGATCTCCCTACCTCCCAGAGGACTGTTTATACCTGGATCCCCTTGAGGTATGGTTATTCTGGCACTTTGCTCCTTACCCCTTTGAAATTGCCCAAAGGAACGCCCTGCCTTTCTATTTGTATTTGCCTGGAGGGCGTGTGCACCTTGGTGTGGATTGCTCCAAGGGAGGCTCTTTGTTTCGGACCAGGAGTGTTTTGGACTTGGGGGAGTTCACATGCTAATGTCGTGTTCCTGATCTACTGCTTGCTGTATATCTGAAATAAACTCCTGTGTAAACCCCTCTTACAAGTGTGGTATTTCCCTGTGTGTGCTAGTTGGTCATACGTCACACGTTTACGTGACAAGCATACTAATACTTAAAGATGCCTTTAAGAGCAATACCTCAAATTCTACTCCTTTTTCAGAAAACTGGGTCTCCTTATTGCGTTTAGCTAAATTTGCTATGATTTATGATTATGAAACCCAATGATTTTTTTCCTCCTTTAGGTGCCAGCAAGCTAAAATCAATTAACATTCCTAGCCAATAACTACACAGTTATACAATATGATATAACTAAAGCTTACTAAACTTCCACATTTATGCTAGTCATAAAAGGGAAAATCTCCAGTTATCCTGTTCCAGAAAAAAACTTGGACAATGCTTCCTAGGATCTTTTACCATTACTCACTAAGTGAATCCAGTAGCCTTTCAGCTAAAGCTTTCTAACTCTTTGTGCATCTATCCCATGTTTAATTCAGCTATGCTAAAACCAGTATCCCCTAATTGCTCCACCCCTTGCTCCAGTTGTTGCTCATTGTTGGCTCTAGCTACATTTTCTATGATTTATGATTATGAAATCCAATGGTTTTTTTCCTCCTTTGGGTACCATCAAGCTAAAATCAATTAACATTCCTAGGCAATAACTACAAAGTTTTACAATATGATATGGCAAAAACCAACATTTATGCTAGTCATAAAAGGGAAAGTGATTCAGAATGCAAAGTTTGGTTATCTAAAGTCAACCTCAGGTTATCCTGTTCCAGAGAAACGCTTGGGCAATGTTTCCTAGGACCTTTTACCATTACTCACCAAGTGAATCCAGTACCCTTTCAACTAAAGATTTTTAACTCTTTGTGCACAGTCTGCTCTAGTTCTTGTTGATGGAACTGATGGAAGTTATTCCTTGTTCACAAGTGAAAGGTAAACAACTTCAGTACCTGGTAAAATGGAAAGACTATGGTCACAAAGAAATCGCTGTGAAACCCTCCTCCAACAGTCATGCAAATAAACTTGAATTGCACACAATTTATAAAACCTACCATAACAAACCAGCATCCTCTTGAGGCCACTCCTAATTCTGGGTGTTTAAGCCCCTAAAAATTGCCTGGTTGTCTTGGTCTCTCACCAGTTCTTGATGGATTATGCCATTTGACTCAGATTTATTGACTTTGTTCCTGCCTCTAATGTTCCAACCTTGGCCTGCACACCGTGTCATTGAACCTGCGGTACCTGCTTCTAACCCTGACTGCACCTCTTGTCTTATCATGTTATTGACCGATCCCACTGAGTTCTTCTCAATTAACTGGTTTCCTCTTCTATCTTCGGGTGTGCTTAATGTTGTGTGAGGTACTTGTAGGTCACTCTCTGTTTTATCGCTCTAGTAAGTCTGCTTATATGAACTTGGAATTTGGAATGACATTTAGGGGCTCATTTATTAAACGTTGAATTTATCTGGTCGAGCTTTTAAAGGGGAAAATGCTAAATATTTGTATAATATTTTGTCAAATCTATTTGTCGTTTGATCTTCGACAATTTTCTATTTTATTCTAAATATGTTAGTAGCTAAAATAATGTTCATCACATTAATTTGAATTCACTGATTATTGTAATAACTTTTTTTTATAACTATGTACTCTGTTTTTCTAGTACATTCATGCAGCAGGGATCATTCATAGGGTGAGTACTGAGAATAAGATTAAAATCTAAAAATGTACCTCTTATTTGATCAAATAAACATGATTGACTGTGTGTATTATTGTTGTATTGTAATGTCCTTTTTGATGTTAAGATGTGTGTGTGTGTGTGTGTGTGTGTGTGTGTGTAAGCTTTGAGGCATAGAAGTACATTTACTTGCATCATTAAACATTTACTTACTACAGTGTTTTAAAGAGTTAATATGTTATAAGATCTTTTAACTTCCTCCCCGTTACATTACAGTGGGAATATGGCTTCCCTCCTAGATGTCCTTCTGCGTTAAACTCAGTGGGGCTCATTTATCAACACTGGGCAAATTTGCCCATGGGCAGTTACCTATAGCAACCAGTGATTAGCTGTTTGAAACCAGCTGCAAGTAGAACAATGAATGCAGCAATCTGATTGATTGCCATGGGTTACTATATAATTTTTTTGGTTAAAATTTGCATAAATTCCAAAACCTACTACATTTACCATACTATGCTGGTATAATTATATGCTCTGTTTTTAATCATCCAATATAAATCATATGTAGGCATTGTCTGTTAAGTTTACTATTAGTTCATATTAAGATATAGTTTTAGATGTCACAGTATGACACATGCCTTTATTAAAGGCAAAGTAAATCCTTGTTAAAACCCTCACTCTTCTTGAACCACAACACTGAAGATAGCTAACAGTAGAATGCTTAGTGTCCTCTAGCAAAATTTATAGCAAATGTGTAGTGATGAGAGAATAAATTCGCCTGGGCCATTTCATGATTTTTTGCTGTTTCGTGAATTTTGCAGGAAATTCACTAATTTTTTAGGCGAGTGGGAGAAATTTGCTTATCACTACAAATGTGCAATTACTAGACCCCTTTGGAAATAGTGCCTATAATGTTATCTCGCTTAATGATTGTTGCAAAAAGGAAATATACTGTACCAAAAAACAAAAACAAAATTTCAGGTAAGCAAATTATAGTTCCTTAAGATCAATACTTCAGTAAATAGATTGGGTCTCCATTTTTGTTCGCCTGAGCTTTGTATAATAACATTTTTCTATTCCATCCTAGATTTAGAAGATGTTAGTACATGTTGCACCTAATGAAAATCATTATTTCAAATATTTAACAGATATGAAACACATTGTTAATAAAGACATTATTTGGCAAAATATTAATTAGCAAAGACAAAAATATGGCACATGATCATATTAGCTTAACAATGAAGTGTTTAGAAAGTTCTATAACAGTTCCCTTAAATTGTATCTATTTAGTCTTCAATAATAAATCTGTAGTTTAGGGTCTGCAAGTAGAAATTGATAACTCAACATGCAAGGGAAGAGGCCCAGTTGCACCGCACTGAGCCCTCAGTACGTGGAGCGGACAAACCGAAAAAAGCCCTGTTTGAAGCATGTGGAACTATGGACCTATTAGCATGCTCCATCTGAAGTGCATGAAGTTGTATGCATTTCTTGTTCTACCACCACATCTTGTGAATGTGAAGAAAAAATAATTAAAAGTATTCTCCAGATGACCATGTGGGTAGTTTATTATTGTGGAGGAGTGGAATCACCAAAGTGGAATCACCAATGTGGAGGACAGTGCTTAGAAGTAGTATGAAGCCCTGTGATTACAGGTCTGTTTTTCACTGTATGAGGGTGTACTTGAAAATTGATACAGCAGGGAATTGATTTGAAGTCAGCCAACTATTAGATAAATCTTTCATAAAAATACATAGTAATTATTATTTTTTGTTACAGGATTTAAAACCTGGCAACCTAGCAGTGAATGAAGACTGTGAGTTAAAGGTATGCAAAAGACTTAAGAACCGATTTCTAGTATTCATTAATGCAATAGTACAGTGGAATTTCAGTAATTATTTTACCTCTTTGTTTTGTTGCTGTGAGAATCTTAGTAAGCTACCAGCACCAAGGAAAACTTCAGTGGAGGAAGTAATCCATGGTCTTTAAAATTTTAAATTTAAAAAAAAAAAAAATCCATTTTTTTTCTTTTAACATAACCTTGTAATATTGTTCATTTAAAGTTCATGGTATTTCTCCTTTAAAAAACAAATCTCTGTATTCAATATTCAAATCTAACAATAACAACAAAAGTTTGTGTTTGTGTCCTTACTCCAATGAAAAACAGTTTTGATGCTCTCTGGGAAAAGCTCACAAAATAAAGAGCATGGGGGAAAACCCACTAAGCGCTGAAAATGCGCTAGTGATGCCTTCGCCACACTTTGCCAGACGAAGTTTTGACAGGGCACTGCTAATTCACTAAAATCCGAAGTTGCGCTCAGAGAGGCGAAAGGTAGCAAAGTTGCGCTAGCATTAATTCATCAAGCAAAGCAAAGTTACGCTAGCGATGCCTAATTTGCATACAACGCCCAGTTAAAGTACAATGGACGTATATGTAGCAGCAAATACATTATACTAAGCCCGGGAAAGCTTCATAAAATAAAATACATTTGTTATATTGCCCTATACATGTGCACACTGTATAGTTTAGGTGCCATATCTTAGCAAATGTAGGGGGTAAGGAGGGTACCCCCAAAAAATTTACGATCTTCTTCAGCCTATCACCCTTTAAAAAGTAAAAGACGCCAGCGTTTTTTGGGACTTAGAAAAATGTCAACTTTTTTTGAAGAAAGCCCTATCTACTCGATTGCACTGCGCCTGATCTGAGGTGGCGGCAAGTCTGGAGCAAGAGGTAACGTCAGTAAAATCCGCAGGTTGGTGAATTATCGTAGTTACGTAACGCTAGAGTATGTCCACTTCGCTATGGAATTTACACCGTGCTGGTGTAAATTCGATAGCGAAGTGGACATACTCTAGCGTTAGTAAATCGTGAAGTAACGAAATGACGTCACGCTGGCGAATTTGCGCTAGTGTTAGCCGCTTCGCACTTTAGTGAATTTGCCCCATGGAACCCATCAGCCCACTGTCAGGCAGACTGAATACAAACTGAGACAATTCAACACTGCAGTGAATCTGATACAGGTGCCCGGGGGCATCGCTAGTGCAGATACAGAAGTCGTGCAGTTGTGTTAATGTTTAGTTCCAAGGACTGATCTTAAGCCTACATAAATTTTAGGGAAGGGCTAAAACAGGCAGCTCATGGGAGCAAGTCCCATCAACACCCTTGAGTTAGAGCTGTTCTGTAAGTATAAATGGGATAAAATTCAATATGCTGGACAGAGTAACAGAAACATTTAATTGCAGTTATTGCTGCTCAATGGGGCACACCAGTTACAAAAAACAAAGGTTCTCATACTTTTGTCACACACAAATATATCACTTTAGATCATTTTTCTCAGTAAATAAATGACTGTCACAAAGGGAAATTGAAGCCAGTGAAGAGGAGTAGCCTTTCCTACACCCCCACATGAGGAACAGCACCTGGGATTGAGTACAGGGCTGGTCAGTGGCAGAATTGCATAGTATAATTGCTCCTGCAAAGATATGCAGTTCAACAAGGTTTCAAATCAGAAGGCAAAACCCGTAGTTGAGTTTAGGCATAAGGCAGGTATCAAAGTAACAAGGTCCAGAAATAGCAGCAATAGAATATCTATATAGCACCTGCCACCATAAACCCAAATGTATGTGCCTACCAAGGGGCATTGGAAGATGAGCAGAGAGAGAAAGGCATTATATTTTTCACTCAATGTAATTTGGTTCTCATTATCTAGCTTTAGGACTTGCTTGAAGATGTTTAGGTCATATTTATGCATAGATATTGACTTTCAAGTACCACTGTACTTATTATCAAGGAAGTTTACCAACATTTATAAATACAAGCCGGAAACTGCAGAAAATGAGCAGTAACCCAGAATCTTGCATTAACTGGCCTTCATACAGTGTCCCTTTAGCAAAGCTATAGAAACATTGTTTTAGTAGTAGCAGTTCTCGGCATACAAGGCAGCAAATTACCCAAAATCCCACCCTAACCTGATGTCTGCCCTCCCAGCAATGTTATAGAACTTACACAAGTGTTTGAATGTGCATCTATTGATAAAGTATGCTCAATACATAAAAATCTATATAATGCTTATTTATAAAAACATGTACGTTTTAGTGAGTTCAGCATGCATGAGTTTAATTTTGTTTTGAATGAGCGACATAAGCCTAAATATTCCTGCTTTTAATAAACCCAATAAAATCTGGTGGGTACAAACAAGGCAAAATAATGGAATCACTAAGCTTATAGAGGATACACCAAAATGATGCAGATTTACAACTGCTGCAGTGCAACCAAAGTACCTCCAGATGTTTGTTGCAGAGTATAGACAACCAAACAATTTCAAGGGCTTCATTCTCTTTGTCAGTGGACAACGTGCTCTGCTATACCACTGATGAAGTAACATAGTAACATAGTTACATAGTAACATAGTAAGTATGGTTGAAAAAAGACACACGTCCATCAAGTTCAACCTTTTAGTTTTTTTATAATCTGCCTAACTGCTAGTTGATCGAGAGGAAGGCAAAAAAAAAAAACATCTGAAGCCTCTCCAATTTGGCCTCAGAGGGGGAAAAAAATCCTTCCTGACTCCAAAATAGCAATCGGACTAGTCCCTGGATCAACTTGTACTATGCGCTATCTCCCATAACCCTGTATTCCCTCACTTGCTAAAAAGCTATCCAACCCCTTCTTAAAGCTATCTAATGTATCGGCCTGTACAATTGATTCAGGGAGAGAATTCCACATCTTCACAGCTCTCACTGTAAAAAACCTCTTCCGAATATTTAGGCAGAACCTCTTTTCTTCTAATCGGAATGGGTGACCTTGTGTCAGCTGGAAATACCTACTGGTAAATAAAGCACTAGAGAGATTACTATATGATCCTCTTATATAGTTATACATAGTTACCATATCTCCCCTTAAGTGCCTCTTCTCCAGTGTGAACATCCCCAATTTGGCCAGTCTTTCCTCATAGCTAAGATTTTCCATACCTTTTACCAGCTTAGTTGCCCTTCTCTGTACCCTCTCTAATACAATAATGTCCTGTTTGAGTTTTGGAGACCAAAACTGTATGGCATTTTCTAGATGGGGCCTTACAAGTGCTCTATACAGTGAAAGAATGATCCCCTCCTCCCGTGATCTATGCCCCTTTTAATATACGTAGCAAGACCTTATTTGCCCTTGATGCTGCTGACTGGCATTGCTTGCTTGATAAATCTACAAGGACTCCAAGATCCTTTTCCTTAATGGATTTGCCTAGTGCAGTCCCATTAAGGGTATAAGTGGCTTGGATATTTTTACATCCCAGGTGCATGACTTTACATTTATCAACATTGAATCTCATTTGCCACTTAGCTGCTCAGATTACCAGTTTGTCAAGATCATGTTGCAAGGATTCCACATCCTGGATGGAATTAATTGGGCTGGATAGTTTTGTGTCATGGGCAAACACTGATACATTACTTACAACACCCTCCCCCAAGTCATTCATGAACAAGTTAAATAAAAGTGGAACCAATACTGAGCCCTGAGGGACCCCACTAAGAACCTTACTCCAAGTAGAGAATGTACCATTAACAACCACCCTCTGTACCCGATCCTGTAGCCAGTTTCCTATCCATGTGCAAACAACTTTATTAAGCCCAACAGACCTTAGTTTAGAAAGCAGTCATTTGTGGGGCACAGTATCAAATGCTTTCGCAAAATCCAAATAGATCACAGCTACTGCCCCCTCCCCGACTGTCCAGCATCTTACTTACTTATCATAAAAAGCAATCAAATTTGTTTGACATGACCTATCCTTCATAAAGCCATGCTGATGGCTGCTTATAATGCCATTCCCTAGAACAAAATTTTGAATGTGATCCCTTAACAAGCCTTCAAATAATTTGCCCACCACAGATGTCAAGCTTACTGGCCTATAATTGCCAGGTTGAGATCATAATACCCCGCGTAATATTGGAATAACATCATCTTTTCTCCAATCCATAGGCACCATACCAGATGAAAGTGAATCAGAGAAAATCAGAAATAGGGGCTGGTCTAAAACTGAACTAAGCTCTCTTAGAACCCGGGGGTGTATGCCATCAGGCCCTGGAGCCTTGTTTACATAAATTTTTATTAAAGCTTTATGAATCATATCCTGAGTCAACCACTGACTAGATTGAGCTGAGCCATTAGTGCAGCTATAAAGTGAGCCTGGGAACTCAGACTCATCTATTGTATTCACTGAAGAAAATAACTGATTTAACACAGTTGCCTTTTCTGTATCTGTTACAACCATACTGGTACCATTATTTAATTGAGCAACACTCTCAGCCTGCATCTTTTTACTATTAGTACATTTAAAAAACTTTTTAGGGTTAGTCGCAATTAACTCTTCATTTCCTTTCTTTGCCTTCTGGATTGCTAATTTACAACATTTATTACAGTGTTTATATTCATTAAATGCAGCTTATGTCCCAGTAGTTTTTAAATGCCTTTCTCTTCTTTCCTATTAACTTATTTACTCCTGTATTAAGCCACATAGGATGATTCTTAGAGCTTCTACATTTACTCCTTAAGGTAATAAATTGAGAACAGTAATGATTTAATATAATTTTAAATGACAAACATTTCTGTTCTGTGTTTTTAGCTGAAAACGTAATGCCTGATTTAATACTCTGTAGAGCAGCCCTCAAGACACTAAAATTAGCTTTTCCAAAATTCAAGTTTTTTGTTGCCTCAGTATATATTTGTTTTTTGCACCAGACATTAAATGACATTAAATTATATAACATTATGGTCACGATTACCCAGGGGTTCAATGACTTGCACATTTGCTAGAAGTTCTGGGTCATTTGAGATCACATCAGCATTTTTTCTGGTAAGCCCCTGTGCCATAAAATTGTCATGCAACAAGTTTATAAACTTGTTCCCATTAACTGATCTGGCAGTACTGTTGCTCCAGTCAATATTTGGGTATTTAAAATCCCCTATTATCATTACTTTACCCAAACTAGCAGCCTTTTCTATTTGCCTCCTCCTCCTCACTTACATCTTACACTTAGGGGTTCTATAGCATATGCCTACAATTAATTTGCTGGACTCTTTACAATTGGTGAAGAACTCCACCCATAAGACTTCTGCCCCCTCATTTTCTAACATAACCTCCTCCTTTATATAAGCTTTTAAATCCTTCCTAACAAACAGACATACCCCTCCTCCTTTTCTATTGCCTCTGTCCCTCCGAAACAATGTATAGCCACTGATATTAACTGCCTAGTCATGCGACTCATTCAGCCATGTTTCGGCCACACAAATCAAATCATATTTTTCTCCAGCTCTCCCATTTTACCAGTCAGACTCCTTGCATTTGCAAACATACATTTAATACTGGTACCATATTGAACATATGACATGTGGTCCTCCCTATCCTTGACAGTACCCCCAGCCAAATCTCCTCCCCCATTTTCCCTTTCTTTGACCACTATCTCATACCACTGACAAAGAGTGCATAAGGCCATTAAAAAGCTTGGTTGTCTGTAGTGGCATAACGAGTTTTTGCAGACTTCTGCTGTGCACAGACAGTGCAAGCTGAAAACAAAGAGTTTGACATCTTTAACAAGTGAAGGCCACCAGCAATACCTTGAAACAAACTCCTGAGTCTTCTTAGTGCCAGGATGACCAGAAACCATAGAAGCATGAGCCCATTCTAGAACTTGGGCCACTCTTGACTGTGGCACAAAATACTTTTCCAGAAGGAAATTCAGGAGAAGACTCTAAATTGGACAAATCAGACACCGATACAGAAGTAGGAGACAAAATAAAGTCTGGAGAAACAATAGGGGTGGGTGGGATCGGATTAGCCTCCCTCTGCACCATACTTCTGGACAAGGCATCTGCTTTGGTGTTATTAGATCCGGGCCGATAAGAGATAATAAACCTAGAGAAAAACAAAGCCCAATGAGCCTAACGAGGATTAAGTCGTATAGCCAAGGAAATGTATTTGAGATGCTTGTGATTTGTTAAAATGGTAATAGGCTGTTCAGTTCCTTCAAGCAGATGACGCCACTCCTCCAGCGCAAACTTAATGGCCAAAAGCTCACGATTACCTACATCATAATTTCTCTCAGCAGGAGACAGTTTGGGAGAAAAATAGGCACAAGCATGAAGAGTCCCTTGAAATTCAGCACGCTGAGATAAGATGGCACCAACTCCAACCTCTGAAGCATCGACCTCCAGAATAAACGGGCCAGCAGGATCAGAATGAAGAAGGATTGGAGCAGAACTAAACAGTTTTTTAAGCGTAACAAATGCCTCTTGTGCTTGAGAGGTCCAGACAATTTTACAAGACTTCTTCGTAAGAGACATGATGAGTGCCACTGTTTGGGAAAAGTTCTTGATGAATTTGCTCTTAAAGTTAGCAACCCCCAGGAAGCATTAAATGGCTTGCAAAGTCGTAGGAACCAGCCAATCAAGAACAGCGGAAACTTTAGCAGGATCCATCTCAAACCCTGAAGAAGAGATCACATTTTAAGACTTATGGAACTCACATTTTTCAAGCTTGGCATAAAGACAATTCTCCCTTAATTTGAGGAGAACATGTTTTACTTGAGAAAGATGCTCAGATAATGAAGAAGAATAAACCAGACTATTGTCCAAATAGACAATGACACAGGTTTACAGAATGTCTAGGAGAACATCATTGATGGAATCTTGAAAGACGACGGGGGCATTGCATAGGCTGAATGGAATGACCAGGTATTCATAATGGCCATCCTGGGTGTTGAAAGCTGTCTTCCACTCATCACCTTGATGAATGCGGATAAGATTGTATGCACCCCGCAAGTCTAATTTAGTGAAAACTTTAGCTCCTCTTAGTCTATCGAATAATTCTGGTAACGGTTATCGATTCTTTATCGTAATTTTGTTCAAGGCACAGTAGACAATACATGGTCTAAGCGTGCCATCCTTCTTCTGGACAAAAAAGTTAGCTCCTCTTAGTCTATCGAATAATTCTGGTAACGGTTATCGATTCTTTATCGTAATTTTGTTCAAGGCACAGTAGACAATACATGGTCTAAGCGTGCCATCCTTCTTCTGGACAAAAAAGTTAGCTCCTCTTAGTCTATCGAATAATTCTGGTAACAGTTATCGATTCTTTATCGTAATTTTGTTCAAGGCACGGTAGACAATACATGGTCTAAGCGTGCCATCCTTCTTCTGGACAAAAAAGTACCCGGCCCTGGCCGGGGATGTAGACTTTCCTTTAGAAAGATTCTCTTGAACATATTCTTTCATGGCTTGGGTCTCAGGCAGGGATAATGGTTATGTTCTTCCTCTAGGGAGGATGCCTGCATCAACCCACCAGCAAACCCTGAAGTGCGCACCTGCGCACTGAACTTCTGAGAGAGACGCGCTGGGAGGTAAGAGAAGCCTGCAATCTCCCTGCGCGTCTTACACACTCTTTGTCTCTCTCTCTCTCTCTGCCTCTTCCACCTAGCTGAAACTTCAAAGGAAAAACCAAAGATGGTTGTGTGTTCCACAGGTAGAACACATGACCATTTTTGATTTATTCCGGTAATTAATTGATAAATTCCGGTAAGTTAGTGGAAGTACCTGACTGTTTTGCCAACCTGACTGTCCCATCTCAGCCTTTCAGTTAAAGTTTCTAATGCTAACCGACTCCTGCTACACAAATATGGCAGCCCCCTCATAGAAGATCATAGGGAGTCAGATAGTAATGTAAAAGCATTGTGCAAAGAAGCATGCAAAGTCAATTCAATGATAGATGCAGGGGCGATCCTGGCCCCTCCGCCGCCTGAGGCAGCAGCCCCCCCCCTCCCCCGGAAATTCGCTCTTAAAGTACCAGGAGTAGCATTTTTGCTGCCCCTGGTACCTAGTGGGGTGCTGCCGTCTGAGGTGACAGCCTCAACTCGCCTCATTGATGAAGCACCCCTGGATAGATGTAAAAAAACTGTTCAAATTCTGGTGTCAGGATCTCTTTAAACTCTGGCAGTGGTGGCAGTGACATTACGGGATGGCCCCTCCCTCTCCCAATTACAGAACCCATGCTTAACCAATAAATACTTACTGAGCACTTCCCACCTCATCTAGTCACAAGTTCTTGAATTATCCAGGACATTATCGGGATGGAACAATCTTGACATGGAGAGGACCAGGAAAGGAAAATCACGGAAAGTATGAAAGAATTTTCCCTAGTCCTCTCCATGTCAATACATAACGGGACGAAAATCTGTTCCAGGGCAGGAAGAAATATCCATGCAATTTAAATGCAATAACTTTAATGAGCCAAGTCTCCAAATATTGAGTATTCAGACGCTCTCATGTCTAGTTTATAGTGAGTGATGAAAGTCCCAGGATGCTGCCCTACAGATTACTTCCAAAGGAAGCCCCGCTTCAGCCACCCAAGAGGCTGCTTGCCCCCTAGTTGAGTGCGCTTTAATGCCCAACGGCTCTGGAAGTTTGAAAGAAGAGCAAGCTTTCTTGATTTATCCATCTTATGCATCTGGAGAGAGTTAGAGTTAAAACTGTTTCCCCCATTCTTGGACCTGAAGGAAGAATGAATAGTCTTTCAGACTTTCTGATGGAATTGGACCTTTCACAGTAAATCTTAATGGAGGGGAAGATAACACCATCATGACCTTAGGAAGATCCCAAGTTGGGCATGATGGTTTTTAGTTGGTAAAATTCTGATTGTGGCTTTAAAGAAATGAGCAACTAGTGGATGCTGTGACCACCTGATCTCTGAGAAGTTCGAAATGGCTGAAACATGAGCCCTCAGAGTACTGATACTTAAGCCCTTTTCCAAACCTGACTGTAAAAATTCCAAGAACTCGGCTACAGCTACTGGCATATTCCTAGGTGTACCTCGACCCACCATGAATGCGTCCCAGACCTTTAAATAATTCCTTGACTTTAACAAAGTCTGGATTACTTTCTAAGAAAGACCTTGTGCCTCCAGGTTTTGCCACTCAACCTCCACGCAGTAAGGGCCAGAGATCCTGGGTCTGGGTTGAGAAATGGACCCTGGAATAACAGGTCTTCTGTTAGTGAAGCTTCCAAGGATGTCTATCGACAGTTGAATTAATTCCGTAAACCATGGTCTCCGAGGCCAGGCAGGAGCAATGCAAATCACCTCTGCCTGATCCTGCTTGATCTTCTGCATCACTGCCTGAATCAGAGGCAGAGGAGGAAAGATGTAGTTCAAATGATGAGTCCATCTCTGCGTCAGTGCATCCACCACCAAGGCTGATGGCTCCGGTTCCCTTGAGAAGAAGAGAGAGCTTTGAATGAGCACATGGGAAGCAAGATCTGTTATTAACCAAACCATTATATAAATTACATGAGCTATTGATTAAACTACTATATGAGCTCATTGTGTATAGTCACATATAAAACTGGGGGTCTCCATCCGGTCAGTTGATCTCTCACTTGTGGGGTTAACGCGTGCAGCCACAAGACCTTTTTCGGACCGTTTGAGGAACTTGATCTGCTGGATGTTCAGGTTCTCCCAGCCTTGGTTGTAGATTGATAGTGCTTTGCTCTTTTACTCATTCTGTAAAGTATATATTTTTCATACTATGTATGTAATAAAAACCTTTGCTTGTACGTAGCCAGTGTGTTTCAATTACTTCCAAGAGACTCCTAGAACCACAATTAAAACACCTGGGAACAAGCAAGGAATCTGAGTACCACCTACCTTCCGCCATACCCTCCTGCTATCAAAAATGTTAAAGGTTAACGCGTGCAGCCACAGGACCTTTTTCGGACCATTTGACGGACTTAATCTGCTGGCTGTTTGGGTTCACCCAGCCTTGGTTGCAGATTGATAGTGCTTTGCTCTTTTACTCATTCAGTAAAGTATATATTTTTCATTCTATGTATGTAACAAAAACCTTTGCTTGTATGTAGCCAGTGTGTTTAAAACACCTGGGGACAAGGGAGGAATCTGAGTACCGCCTACCTTCCGCCATCCCCTCCTGCTATCAAAAATGTGTGTGGGGAGAAGGAAACCTGAGCCGCCGCGCATCTACCTGAGCCGGTTAGGCTTGAAGAGCAGGGAGACGCAGCAATCACAGTCCCTGAAAGACCCAGTAGATGTGAGGAATGCTGCTAGAGAAAAAGGATCGCCCCCAAAAACGTTGTCTCCAGGACGCTGAAAGCAGCCCTAGCTACACCCCAAGAACCCTGCTATGAGAGAAAAGAACCAAAAAAAAAGACTAGGTGCTTAATAAGTATTTATTGGTTAAATATGGGTTCTGTAATTGGAAGAGGGAGGGGCCATGTCGTAATGTATTGACATGGAGAAAATTGTGAGAAATACGAAAAGGTTAAATAAATGTGTTACTGAGATAACTCTGATCCCATTTGTAAGTGATCTACAATACTTTTTAGCTTTTATCACCAAGATATATGTATGAAATTATTCGAATAAAAAAAAATATTATTTTTAACTACCACAGATATTAGACTTTGGACTGGCACGGCATGCAGATGCAGAGATGACTGGATATGTAGTGACACGCTGGTACAGGGCACCAGAAGTCATTCTCAACTGGATGCATTATAATAAAACAGGTGAGATGTTTAGGGATTAACCTGACTGGAAATGCATTCACATCCAGCTAAGAAGGCAACTCAGATGCCTGTTTATATACTAAACAACTCATTTGCAAACATAACAATTTGCTGCACAAGCAAGGTATAAGTATATATTAGTGTGTTTATTAATACTCTAGTAAGTACTAACTAAAACTATAGTATACAGTGTTTATATTGGTTACAGTAAGTATATTGTCAACCCATGTTTGAGATATTGTATACAAGAGATCTTTAACCTGGCTTCTTCCGCTTTTACTGAAGTACAAATCCTAGAATCACAGAAAATTAGTTTTTGTGTTTATACTTACCCTGTAATATAGAGTAGTATTTTACATAATTGTTTAGAATCCAATCTGAGATTTAGCAACCCTAGGTTAATTACTTTGGAGAGTTCAACATTTCAAATTGATCCACTTAGGATATGGGAAATTGTATAGACAAGTCAATAGTCAATAGGTTTGGGCTCCCAGCCTGTCTAAAATGCTCCCAATTAAATGTAGAATTAATTCACTACCTCTGGAGTTGCCCTAAGGTGCAAAAAGTTTGGCTAGTTCAGGATACATATCTGAACCACAAGTTGACGCTTCATATTAAATTAAGCCCAAAATTGTCATTACTCCACCTAAACTCTCCAGATAAGGATTTACAGGGACATCTTAATGTTAAAAGTAACTCCCACTGACACCTGGGCCCATCTGGAGTTTTCCTGGTATCCCTTTGGGCCAGTCCGACACTGGGCCCACGCTGCTGTGCTGCTCCTGCATGAATATGTGTACCTATGATAAGCGCTGCTCGTTCAAACACAAGCAGGCCATCGATCTGGTAGGAGGTGGGCTGGGCCAATTGCGAGGGCAGGCATCCGGAGAATGCATGCTCCTGTGTGCACTCTCATAGCAAAGTAGTTTGCAGACTCTCAGCATATGATACTCACATATCAGAAGAGGCTGGCCACAGATCTTGCAGTCTCCTCCCCTCTTCTTCTCAGCCCTCCCTCTGTCCTAAAATGTTTGCCGTATACCCGACAGACGGCAGGCATTCTTTCTAAGATAAGCTAATTAGGAGGAATAGCAGAAAATTGCTGCCCCGCATCTAATAAGGCATAGTGTGGCCCACTTTAACACAGGTTAGAGCGGCCCCTTTGGCATTGACAGATTACCAGTCCGGGTTTGATTGTCAGAAACCACCCCTGGTGTGGGAGGGAGCCAGATGAGGTGAGGGGCGGAGCTATAAATATTATTGCCCCAAGAGACTTTGTAGATGTGGTACTAATCAAGCGGTATGAGGATGGCTCTATATCTTCTAATGAGAACCTGAGAAAACCCAAGTATTAAGCTTCTTTCAGACAGATCTTAATGGATATCTTCCTAAATCCGTTGTGGAATCCTTTTTTCCATATAGCATGGTTCATTTTTACAGCAATCTTACAAAAGCTGTGAAGGCACTGAACGTATGACATACTGTACTTCAATTTCCCCGCAAAGCATCTTCCATTGTATGGCATTCCATTAGAAAGGTCAATTAAGAATGTAAGAAATCACTGTCCACAATGGAGTGGCTTATCCAGTAATGTCCCTTACGCTGTTCCTGTGCTACAACACTCAGAGTCCCTCAAGAGTTTCTGGCACTTGTGGTTCAAGAGCAGCTGTCCATCCAGTTTTAAGCATTAGGCCTCATAGTAAGTTGTCCAGGTGCAGGTTGGATAATTGGTGACATGGGATAAGCTCATTTGTGTTAGTTACAATCATAGTTTGTTAGAGCTTGGGAATAATTAATTCATTGCCCTGAAGTTGTTGTAACTATAACACAGTGGGGTTAATGTATTACTGCCCCTGCTGCAAGGGCAGTAGCACTGAAGGGCACAAAAGCACCCCATTTGCTCCACTCTGTCTAATGCCAGATCAAAAATTCAGTGCAAGGTACAAAGTGCAGCAGATGTGGTCCCAGAGCAGCCCAGTCCTTTCACGAGAGGTCAGTGCAGGGCCCCGTTGCCGACTGCACCTGTTCCCTTACTGTACATCTAAAGGAATGCAGACACCCTTGTATTCATGGGGGCGGCCACAAAACGTTTGGGCTCCATTTTGCAGGGCAGATACCTCCAACAATTCATTTAGCATGCAGGGAAGGGTGCCTATTGCAAAAATATGATGCACTTTTCACCCTACCGTGTAAATTATACCTACAATCATTGTAGGATGCTGAGGGATGTAATTTACAGCCATTCCAGAGTCCTGAGTTTGACATCTCTGTCTTATGGGGGAAATGTAATCTGTTTTGTTTAAAATCTTTGCAAAGCTCCATTGTGAAAGTTAGCAACCAGGATTTTCATTGGTTGCATTCTTTTTGATCGATTTCAGGCTTCAACAACTTCCTCACAAAGTTTGAGAACAATTTTGCAGAGATGTGTAGTGTATGTAATAAAATGTCGGTGTCGCAAAGTGTTTTTTGCACCAGACAATTTACCAAAACTCCAGGGCAGGTGTTAATTCTTATCTTTGCTTAGAGATAATGAACGATGTAATATTTGCCAAGGAATGATTTTTCATCGTAAGCAGCACTAAAATGCGATTTTAAAAAAAGCTTGCAATTTTAATTACATTCCCCCCTTTAGATTTTACAGAAAAACTCCACTTCAGGGACAAGATCTTATATAATGTAAAAAGCATCAATATATTTATGC
Organism: Xenopus petersii; assembly: GCA_038501925.1. NCBI lineage: Eukaryota > Metazoa > Chordata > Amphibia > Anura > Pipidae > Xenopus > Xenopus petersii. The sequence continues at coordinate 125,357,425 of CM076674.1, forward strand.
CTGAAAAACCACACTGATATTTTTGTCAGGACCAGCATCCATGCATGGAAACTTTTACATACATTTAGACTCTCACCCCTGAAGAGGCTTGGGAAATGTCAGAGGAATTATAATATAAAGAATACTCACAGAAAAGTCCAGGCACCTGTTACCCATTAAATATAGACTATTTCTTTCAAAGAGTTTTAGATCATTTTTGCAAAGACATATGTGTATTTTATATATTTATGACTTGCCTAGTTGTAAAATGTTTTTTTCTCTGTGCTTTTATTGGAGAATACTTCCTCTCTCCTACTCACAATTGTTTTTTTATATTGTGTGTTTGAAATTGTCTGTATGCCACTAAATACTTGCATACTGTAAGGGTTACAGCGTGGAACCGCTGTGATAGTGGATAGCCATTCCATTGGGAGAGGATATGGCGGAAGCCCAGGGGTGTACCCATAGATGATAGGGGAGGCAGACATGGTGAAAATAAAGCAGGTTTACTTGGAGCTTGTAAATAACACAGGAACAGTTCAAAATAAGGTAATTACCAGGAAGGTGAGGATAAGGAAACAATGCTGGAACAAGGTAACACAGGAGCTTGGAATCCAGGAGCTTGGGATACAGGTAAGGAATCACAGGAACAAGATACAGCGACCAGATACAGGATACGATTACAATTAATGACTCAGCCCTGAGCAAAGCTCAGGGCGGGGTTAATAAAGGGACGGTAATTGGGAATGGGAAACACATGAGGGTAAACGAGGTGGGTGGAGAATGGGGAGGAACACACTAGAAACTGACAGGTACATGAAACACAAGACACACAAGGCTAAGGATCAGCCTCAAAGAGCCCCCAGTGGCTCAAAAGAACATACAATGTCCAGAATCTGGGAAATAAAGGTTAGAGTCCCGGGCTGATCCTTACAGTACCCCCTCCTTAAGGGTCGACCTCCGGGTGACCCAAACGAAAGACCCCCATCCTTTTTAGTCCAATGACTGGAGATGGGGACAAAAGTTTTGCCAGGGTCAAAGGCTGGAGAGCCGCCAGGATCGGAAGCCAAAACGGAGAAGTCACCAGGTTCAGGTACCGGAGAGCCGCCAGGGTCAGGAGCCAGATCAGAGAAGTCGCCAGGGTCAGGAGCCAGATCAGATGGATGGCCAGAGTCAGCCTGCATAGCAGAAGAACCAGCCAAGGCACCCATTACAGGCGGCGGACCAGCAGAGGCACCCATTACAGGCGGCGGACCAGCAGAGGCACCCATTACAGGCGGCGGACCAGCAGAGGCACCCATTACAGGCGGCGGACCAGCAGAGGCACCCATTACAGGCGGCGGACCAGCAGAGGCACCCATTACAGGTGGCGGACCAGCAGAGGCACCCATTACAGGTGGCGGACCAGCAGAGGCACCCATTACAGGTGGCGGACCAGCAGAGGCACCCATTACAGGTGGCGGACCAGCAGAGGCACCCATTACAGGTGGCAGATTGCCCAGGACAACAGGAAGACCACCACGAATAGCAACAAGACTGGTAGACTCTGGAGCACCAGAACTATCAGATCCTGCAGCAGAAATGGCAGGTCTAGAAGTAGATTTGTCCGTGGGCCCAGAGGCCATGGTACACAGGTCCTCACAGGCTGAACCCAGCAAGGCTGTTGGCACAGAGGCTGGAAGTGGCAAGGCTGCTGGCACAGGAGCTGCAGGCGGGACCGCTGGCACAGGAGCTGCAGGCGGGACCGCTGGCACAGGAGCTGCAGGCGGGACCGCTGGCACAGGAGCTGCAGGCGGGACCGCTGGCACAGGAGCTGCAGACACAGGAGCTGCAGACTGGACTGTAGGAACTGGAGCTGAAAACGTAATGGGAGACATGGAAATTGACAGAGACAGCTTTCGGGGAGCCGGCACAGGAACAGGCAGCTTTCGGGGAGCCGGCACAGGAGGCAGCTGCTGGGGGCCTGGCATTGGAACAAGAGGCAGCTGCTGGGGGACCGGCACTGGAGCAAGAGACTGCTTTCGGGGAGCCGGCACTGGAGCAGGAGGCTGCTTTCGGGGAGCCGGCACTGGAGCAGGAGGCAGCTGCTGGAGGACCGGCACTGGAACAGGAGGCAGCTGCTGGAGGACCGGCACTGGAACAAGAGGCAGCTTTCAGGGAGCCGGCACAGCAGACAGGACAGGCTGGGAAGCCGGCACAGCAGACAGGACAGGCTGGGAAGCCGGCACAGCAGACAGGGCAGGCTGGGAAGCCGGCACAGCAGACAGGGCAGGCTGGGAAGCCGGCACAGCAGACAGGGCAGGCTGGGAAGCCGGCACAGCAGACAGGGCAGGCTGGGAACCCGGCACAGCAGACAGGGCAGGCTGGGAAGCCGGCACAGCAGACAGGGCAGGCTGGGAAGCCGGCACAGCAGACAGGGCAGGCTGGGAAGCCGGCACAGCAGACAGGGCAGGCTGGGAAGCCGGCACAGCAGACAGCCAGTTGGGAGCCAGTCGTCGGGAAGGTCCAGCTGGACACTTGGGTAGCCGATGCTGCTGCGAAGCCTCCTCTCTTGGGGGTACTAGGCACGGCAGAAGCCCCACTTTAGGAGGCACAGAACATGACAGAAGCCCCTCTTCTGGGGGCACAGGACAAGGCAGAAGCCCCTCTTCTGGGGGCGCAGGACAAGGCAGAAGCTGGACCAGCACTGGAGGTAGCTGTTGCAGAGGGGTAGCAGGACCGGGAACTGAAGCAGACCGCTGTGGGGTAGTGGGCCCAGGAATAGACTGCGGAGGCATAGCTGGCCCTGGAACAGGAGCAGACTGCAGAGGCATAGCTGGCCCTGGAACAGGAGCAGACTGCAGAGGCATAGCTGGCCCTGGAACAGGAGCAGACTGCAGAGGCATAGCTGGCCCTGGAACAGGAGCAGACTGCAGAGGCATAGCTGGCCCTGGAACAGGAGCAGACTGCAGAGGCATAGCTGGCCCTGGAACAGGAGCAGACTGCAGAGGCATAGCTGGCCCTGGAACAGGAGCAGACTGCAGAGGCATAGCTGGCCCTGGAACAGGAGCAGACTGCAGAGGCATAGCTGGCCCTGGAACAGGAGCAGACTGCAGAGGCATAGCTGGCCCTGGAACAGGAGCAGACTGCAGAGGCATAGCTGGCCCTGGAACAGGAGCAGACTGCAGAGGCATAGCTGGCCCTGGAACAGGAGCAGACTGCAGAGGCATAGCTGGCCCTGGAACAGGAGCAGACTGCAGAGGCATAGCTGGCCCTGGAACAGGAGCAGACTGCAGAGGCATAGCTGGCCCTGGAACAGGAGCAGACTGCAGAGGCATAGCTGGCCCTGGAACAGGAGCAGACTGCAGAGGCATAGCTGGCCCTGGAACAGGAGCAGACTGCAGAGGCATAGCTGGCCCTGGAACAGGAGCAGACAGCGGTGGGGATTTCAAAGGCCAAGAAACTGGAGGTGGACGACCAGACACAGGCCAGATAGCAGTTTGTAGCTCATCTTCGCTCGAATCTGAATCCTCCCAGCCCACATCGAAGACTGAACCCTCCCAGTCATCGTCAGAGAGAAAATCCTGCCAGACATCATCACAGAAATGGGAGCTGACTTATGCCTCATTCTCCCCACCCCAAGGGAGTTGTAGTTCCACATCGGGACAAGAAAGCATGGAGGGCTTTCCCAAGGGCTTCTTGTTTGGCTGAGTCATTCTGTAAGGGTTACAGCGTGGAACCGCTGTGATAGTGGATAGCCATTCCATTGGGAGAGGATATGGCGGAAGCCCAGGGGTGTACCCATAGATGATAGGGGAGGCAGACATGGTGAAAATAAAGCAGGTTTACTTGGACCTTGTAAATAACACAGGAACAGTTCAAAATAAGGTAATTACCAGGAAGGTGAGGATAAGGAAACAATGCTGGAACAAGGTAACACAGGAGCTTGGAATCCAGGAGCTTGGGATACAGGTAAGGAATCACAGGAACAAGATACAGCGACCAGATACAGGATACGATTACAATTAATGACTCAGCCCTGAGCAAAGTTCAGGGCGGGGTTAATAAAGGGACGGTAATTGGGAATGGGAAACACATGAGGGTAAACGAGGTGGGTGGAGAATGGGGAGGAACACACTAGAAACTGACAGGTACATGAAACACAAGACACACAAGGCTAAGGATCAGCCTCAAAGAGCCCCCAGTGGCTCAAAAGAACATACAATGTCCAGAATCTGGGAAATAAAGGTTCGAGTCCCGGGCTGATCCTTACACATACTGAAAAAAAAAAAAACACCCCTTCACTTACAGATATCCAGTCTCTTCTAAATAATCTTTGTTGGCAAGAAGCAATAAGGATTAAAGAAGATCCCACTCATATACATATGTATATTTACAGAAACTTGGTCAATATTCTGGGTCAAATAGATCTAATTTAAAATCTCGAATCCTCAACTGGCTCAAGAAATAGTCTATCCTGTTGTGACTAAACCTATTTGTCCATTATGAATTGGATTCTAAACTTCATTTTCTTCATATTCCTTACAGAACTATTGTATCACTGGTGCTGAATATTCACTGAGTGTTGTTAGGTTGTCAGGTTAGTGTTGTTAGTTTGTTAGATTTAGAACTTGTTTTTGTTACTTTACTTTTATTTTATTTTTACTTTCACTCTGGTAAAATTGCTTTGTAAACTTAAGATATTGTTTTAGAGTGATGTAGCTTTTTGTTAGTCAGCACAAAAGTCTTGCTAGAATCCCAGACAGACTGCTATATAGTTATTATTAGTATTGCTCATATTACAGAAATTATTCAAAGCAGACATGTCAGCTACCCCATATTTTACATAATTGTTTAGAGTCAAATTGGAGTCTTAGTAACCCTAGGCTAACTGCTTTAACACTTTGGCTGCCAAGCATGTACTGCATATGTGTTGGCAGGCAGGGGCTTTAACTGCCAAGGACGTACAATGTACCTCCTTGCAGAAACCCATTATTCTCTCTGTATCAGCGGCTTTAGTCGACTCTGCAGAGAGTGGGCAGCACTGACAGCCCCCGGGCAACAAGGCCAGGGGGCTGTCATGTCGGTGCTTAGAAGCTGTCATGCTGACTTCAAAGCAGCAGATGGCGACAATCGCACTGATCAATTGCAGACACAATGCTCCAGGACCCCTCCAGCCATCAGATCAACCCTTCTGCTCTAGGAACGGTAAGTGCCCTTTATTTACACACTTACAAACATTATACTCTTACAGACTCATTTTAGAAAAGATACTTTTTTTTGCATTTTTATATTTTTCACACTTATATACACTTATATACAAACTTACTGTCACACAACTCATAGAAGTGTACACACATGTACTGTATACAGAAAAACCTCACAGAGGGTTTTATTTTTTTTTCACTTTTTCATTTTAAAGTTATTAAAATATTAATAATATATAAAGATATTAATAATTTGTTATACTAACAAATTTTATTAAAAAAAATTTGATGTTACTGGTCCTGTAACATTTTGTGCTTTTTTAACCATAAAAACGGTTTATTTTGGCAGCATGACTATTGGATAATCTATTTTGGCCCCCTAATTACGCTGTTTAGTTATTTCATTAATTTACACAATTTTTGTGGTTTTATTGCTATTTTATCCCTGCATAAAACTACTGCTGTTAGCATAGCTTTGCAGTATGGTAGTTTGGAGTAGAAAAATAAATACTTATTTGAATTCATCAGAATGTGTACATTACAAAAATATATGGTTTTGGGGGGGTCTTGTGGTACATAATATATAGTAGGGGCCTTTGTTCGCAGAAGGCAAATTGGCAGCCGAGAAAATTCAGCTCTGCACATTCCATCTGCTTTGGTATATCTATGCATATTGGGCATCACACTGTTCTGTACAGGCCTGGATTTGTGGAAAGGCCATCTAGGCCTAGGGCGGCAGGATTTTAGGGGGACGGCATGCTGCCCAATCACACCCACATTGGTTCAAAAACACTGGGGATGCGCTGGGATACAATAATTTCTTAAATTTCTCGTGCGCCAATCTCCATTGTTCCTGTCCCCCTGGAGGGGACAGGGACGACAAACGGTAGTGGGCCTAGGGGCGCTCACTATGTAAATCCGGCCCTGGTTCTGTAGATCCTTGGCATCAATATTTAGGAGTTTTACAATTGTATGTAAGAAATTGGGTAATATCAATGTGGCCTATTGCAATATTTTTAGGCGATTTTCATAAATGTCATAAAAACTGCTGCCTTTAGCGTAGCTTTGCAGTATGGTAGTTTGAGACCTAATGACCTTTTTTGGACATGCTGTTTTGTGGAGCGATGCTTTGGGAATTTGGTAATGTACTGCTTGGAGATTTTGATCGATACAAGTGGGAAATCTTCATATTTGCTTTTGGGCATTCAGGAGACATAGAACTTTCCAAATCGGCTGTGTTCTCATACATAAAATAAATTATGTTGTATATATGTGATATATGTGATTGTACTATATGAAACATGATGTTTTTTTCCATTCTATGAGACACTTAGAAGCCTAAATCTTTTTTACAGAAGTGGAATTACACCAATATTCTAGCATATTTTGAAAGCTCAGGTTGTCCTGAAAAAAAATAATATATTGTTTTCATGGGTAAACTAAAAGACCCCCCCAGGAAAGGCCCTTAAAGTGAAAGAGTACAAAATGTCTAAAACTTGCTTGGCAAGTTCGCATTTAGGACAAATCGACTGTCAGGGAAAGGGTTAAATATTTAAGTTATGATTTTAGAGTTATGTAATTTTTCTTTAATCAGAACTAGAATCCCAGACAGACTTAAATAATTATTATTATTATTACTCATTATATTACAGAAATTGTTCAAAAGCAGACAGATCAGCTACCCTACATTTGTCACAAGTCTCTTGTTTTAAGTACCACTCCCCCAGTCTCCTGCAGTAACAGGTCCAACTCTCACCGAAATTTGTATTAAGCCTAACATTAATTTGCATTATGCCTAATTCAAGGTCCCTATCACATTTACACCGCGCACTACGGGTAATTTTATTAGAAGCTATTTAACCCGACTGCATATTTTTTTAAATAAGGAATATGAGAGCCCTGAGCAAACTGACTGTTTGCTTAAAGGCAACCTAAAAAATATGAACAAAATATGAACAAAAATATTCAAAATCAAACCTCAATTTTTACATACCCTGATTTTAATTTTCCCAACAATTTACAATTTTTTGTGGTCCTACCAACTTATAATGCATTTCAATGGGTGCTTTTTCTTGATTTTACATCATGTTTTGCGGATTTTACAGCAAAACTTTGTCCTAATGTTCCCAAAATGTTTTGTCCTCAGTTAGTATTAGTGAAATTAAGGGACAGATTTATCAAGGGTCGAATTGAAAATTTGAAATTCGAATTTTATAGTTTAAGGTCAAAACTGTCAAATTTGACTAGATAGTTATTCGATTCAAGTTTTTTTAAAAAATGTTTTTTCGAGATTTATCATAATCGACTATTTGCCACCTAAAACCTGCCAACAGGGCCAGAACTAGGGGTAGGCAGAAGAGGCACGTGCCTAGGGCGCAAAGCTTGGGGGGCACCAGGCACATACCTCATATGGAGCTTACCCCATGTCCAGCAATCTTTCCCCAGTGAAAAAGCCAGTTGGTTGCGCTCAGTAGTCAATGCTCAGTGGCGCACGCTTGTTGCGCATGCACACCCGATATAGCTCCTGCTCACCTGCTGTTTAAGTCAATGGTAGATGTCCAGGGATCAATTTGGAGTTGTTTGCAGCCTTTCTGACATTTGAGAAAAAAAACTTGAATTGAGTTTTTAAAATTCGAATCGAATTTGATTCAAGTTTTTGATCCTATTCACCCGAGTTTAAAAAAATTTGATTTTTATAATACATTTAGAAAGGTCAAATTTCTAGTTCATGGGAGTTTTAAAAAACGTGAAATCTGACTCTTGATAAATGTGCCTCTAAGAGTATTAAAATCATCAATTAATGGAGGAAGGGGGAAAATAGGTTACATTTTTACAAATAATTAAATATAAATTAAAATTTTTTTTTAGAAAAATGTATTACCTTGACTTTTCATTCATAAGCCCGTCTCCTATAACCAGGATTGAGGATCTATCTGTCCAATAATATAATTTATAATATATATAATGCAGTTGTAGGCAGGATCATGAGTGTAGAGGGTGCAGTAAGAGCCTAATAGGTCAATTTACCATAATTGAATTTGCAGGGGGGGCTGACATCTAGTTACATCTCTGGATAATGCATTCTTGTGTAAATTCTCCATGAGGCATTTGCCCTGCCATTCTATATAATTTTAAGAATTATCTTGCTTATCTGGGGAAATTAATTTGGCCTGTCTTTTTCGCTGACCCCATCAGCCTGGTCCTAAATTAACTCTTGTTTTTCATAAGTGATTTTTGTATAAAATCTTTTGATTTGGTTTTCCCCAGGCACCTTGAATCGACAATTTATTTTAAAGAAACATTTTCCACACACTATAGGGTTACTTGTGGGAATAATTGAAAATACAAATAAGACATGTAAAACATTTGGAAAGACCTGTGCTGCGGACCAGCTGCATGGGCTTTATTTCCTCTTTTCCTTTCCATTTTCTCTCTCTTTCCTTGAGTACCTTATATGCTATCTTCTTTCTGCCCTTTGCCTTCTCTCCCCACTTTGGACTGTGAATTTATTTTCTTTACTATTTCTGACACTACATTCTCCACTCATTCTATTAACTTTCATATCTGCATCTCATGGCTCTAATTCATCTATCATTTTCTCCGGAGCTCCCTACCTGATAAGCAGCTGCACCTTCTGACCTCCTTTTCCTTGATCTTGTACATCCCTACACCTTCTCTTTTTAGAATGTAAGTTCTATCGAGTTCTTTTGAGCAGGAACCTCTTTACTTCTTGTATTGGTTGTTTGTTTTCTATGCAATACATGTATTGTATGTTCATTGTATACACATATTGACTTTTATAAATATATAAAGTACATATAATTTTTTAAATATAATACATATTATTATTATTATTATTATTATAACTCTGAGACAGCAGTGTGAGCCAGAGACCTAATCTTTTTTGACAGATTAGTGAGTGTAAAGGTGGCAAGGTAGCAATCCTATCTAGTGTCACTGGCAGCCTCAATAATCAGAACTGCAGAAAGTGAAGAGGAGCTTTGACTTCTTGTCAATTACTTTGCCAATGCACCATGCACTGACCAAAAAAGGTACATCAGCCTATGAAATTGTCAACCTATCAATATCCAGGGTACAAAAATATCAGTTGCTGGATGAAATCTTGAACAAGTCTTATGGTGTTGTACTACTGGTTAATAGAATTTTCAAAATGATCTTACTTTAGTCAGTAGCCTATCTAAAGCTGTGACATCTTTTGTGTGTGTCATAGAACAATAAACATTTTTAAATTTTGCCTGATATAGGCTGCTAAAAGCTACCAACTTAATTCCAAGACTGAAACCAAGATGGGGGCTTATTAGCCATGTGTGAATTCATTGACAGGTCTGCCCCATGATAATATGTGGGCAAAAATTTGCCATTTGAGCAGGATTTAAAATACAATTGGACAAAAAATGCATTGGTGTGTTGATTCGATCCAGAGTATGATAAGCCAATGCTTGGGTCAGCCCAATTTGGCACTGCACATGGGTGATCAAATGAGCCCCAGAACTGCCAGCCTTTCTAAAAACAAAATATATACACATTCCAATGGCATATAGCTTCTACTACTCCTAGTCACTCCTAACCACACAAAGTTATTTATAATAGGCTTGCACATCCAGACATGCCAGTAATAAAAAAATGTATATGTTTCTCTGGAGTGTTCATTTTGACGTCATTTAATTGAACATTTAAGAGCAGTGTATATCTGTGGTAATTAACTACATAGAGAAGTTAAGTGACTAGGGTATATATAAAATGTCTGTATTTTTTTTATAGCAGGTATAGTATAGGGTACAGGGCTGCCCCCCCCCAATCTTACTATATATACATACATACACACATACACACACTTAGAGTTCCCAGAATGGTTGTATCTTAACCAGAGCTTTTAAAGCATCTGTCTCTTTCATAATTAGATGGCAGCCATTCACTTCTTAAAATGTATTCCACAATAGGATGCAAATAGCAAATTTGTATAAAGAGCACAATCTGATCTTGGCATGCTCCAAGAAACATATTTATAAATAAGTGTGTGGCCAGCTAAATCATTAGTAAAATACGCTAGTACTAGTGTCTCAGAAAAATTGAGAATAAACGAATGAATGTATTTTTAATTATGTAATTGTCGTGTTCTATTTATTTAACTTGTTTACTTAATACTAAGCAACATTTTGTATATTTTGAGTTATTTGTCAATTTATTTCCAGAATAGTGCACTGTTAGAAATTCTCATTCTTTCAGTTCTATATAAATGCTTTAAGAGCTGTTTCATACAAAGCTGCATAAATAATAATAAACATTACTTCCAATTAGTAGTTCATTTTCAGGACTTATAACAAGATCTCATACTTGAAGGACTCATACTTGATTCTGGGACTTGATGTCCCTTTCCATTGTGTGTGGTGCATAGATATGTTTGAACTTTTTCCTATTTTAAAAAGAATGCAAAACCAGCTAGAGTCCTCATAATTTATGTAGTTTTGCAGTTTACATTAATGTATAAAAATAGTGCCCTATAATAATATAACAAACAAAAGTTAGGGCTCTTACACACAAGCATTTGACTGTGCATTTCCCTGCTGTGAATCTGTTATGTGTTTCACCATACTATCAGATTGTAGTCACCGCTTGTCTATTGAATTGGGTTAATTGAATATGCTTTTCTTAACAGGCTAGGAGGAATGTAATAAAATTCGCAAAGAGCAATAAAAACTGTAAAATTACATTCCCCCTTAGGTCTTAGTAAGACCAAATAAGAATTATTTGTAGTGAGTTACTTGTAGTGGCTAGTTTTTCAAGGTGTTGATAGCATTTAATAAATAGTCACATAATTTCAGTGGTATCCTCATACACCCTGTATGAGGATACCACTGAAATGATGTGATTATTTATTAAATGCTATCAACACCTTGAAAAACTAGCCACTACAAGTAACTCACTACAAACTGTAAACTGGCAGATCTCATACTGAATAACTAAAGACAAAAAAGAATACATAAAACTTGTAAATTATGCTGAATTTACAGTTATACACAATCAGATACTTTTGCTGCTACAGAAATAATTTTTCCATCTATAGTTGGGTAAAAAAAGAAGGCTGTGGAATCTAAATATGACCAAATTCATTTGATTATTATCGACTTTAAAGGGGAACTCCACCCAGAAAAAAATAGTTTTGCATAATGAAGGGAAATGTAAGTAAAGGACAAGTCAACCCCAAAATAAAAATTTGCTTAAAAACATAATTCTAAGCAACTTTCCAATATACATTCATTACAAATTGTTGGTGCTTTTAAAGTTATTTGTAAAAACAATTGCTATTGAAAGCAGCATTTGCTTAACTTCTGGTTGTTACTTTTTAATGTATGCAGAAGTCTTAGTTCCCCTGCAAAGACTGGTCTGTTAATCAGCTGCTTGACTTACATTGCAACAACAGTCTGAGCCATCAAGATAGAGAATAGACAGGGACAAATACTACTTTGAATAGCAATACATATACAAATAATCTTAAAACCATAGAAAATGTGTAATGAATGTATATTGGAAAGTTGATTAGGATTATGTTTTCTTTTACTAGTCAAAAAGTTATATTTTGGGTTGACATTCCCTTTAAAGGGGACCCGTCACCCAAAAAAATGATTCCAAATTCTATTTTATCACATGATATCACGTGTTATCACATGATATGAATCTTTTTACCATCAGTCTGGGAACTCATAATTATAGCAAGCAGATAGAAGCCATTTTGTGGATACTGTTATTAAGGCAAGCCTTGCATCATGTCAGAATCTTGTTTGTGCACCAGAATGGGGGACCCAAGTCCATCCCCATGCCCTGGCTACACAATGAAATGTTTAAGAGAATTGGGGGAATGTGTGGAAAGCAGTGACATCTAGGAAGTGCTGAATGGAAAGTAAAAGTAATTGCCTGCCCCGCCTCTATGCCATGGGGTAGGCAATATTTGATTGACAGCTGAGATTTTTAAATGAGTTTATAACAGCTATGAATGCTTTAATAAAAAAAGAATTTGGATTTCATGTTTATTTTGAAAAGGACTTTTATTATACAGCTTTTTTATGTCTGGGTGATAGGTCCACTCTAATGTGCATTATCAATGCTTTAAAAGGATTTGTGAAAAAATAAATAATAATAAAATAAAATCTTGCCAAGTGTAAGAAAATGTAATTCTAAGCAACCTTCTAACAAACATTAATTTGTATCATTTTAAAATTAATCGTAAGTGGAATTTCAATCGTCTCTTGCTATACTCTGTACTGCTAATTATGCCTAGTGAAGCACTGTAGCTTCAGCCCTCCAACTGTATATACATTTTTGAAATGTATGTCAGCTTCTTGATCACAACCTAACCTGGACACTATTCTCTCCACAGTGGATATTTGGTCAGTTGGCTGTATCATGGGAGAAATGCTAACTGGGAAAACCCTCTTCAAAGGAAAAGACTGTATCCTTGCTATTTTGTACATGTGTGTTTCATAATTTTGGTAGCATGTGAGACTTTACAGTGGACATGACATCAAAATTTTTGCATGTAATAAAGTTCAATTTATATATTATTCCATTCCATGTCTACCCCTCATTTCCTCCACTTCACATTATCTATATATGCCTGTTTAAGGGAGGAGATTTGCTGGTAGAGAGAGTAACAATTCTAATCAATTAACTAGTGTGCTCCTTCTCCGGCTTTTATTTTGTGATTCTATAAAAGCCAATATAAAGTCTTTATCTTTGAGTGTAATGGGTTCAAAGGAGGTGCATGTGCATTTAACAGTGGGGCAGAGAGTAAAACAGGTTTTATGCAAACAGGGATAGACTTCTTGGGAAAGAAGTTATGATACATACTGTCCCCAGTGAGACAGATTACAGTTCAGGTTTAGTTCTACATAGTGACAAAGACAGTTCTGTTAAATCATACACTGCTTATACCATCAGGTTCCATGGTCCATACCAGTGTCCAATTATGATACCAAGGGCCTGCTAGCTGTGGCCCCAAGGGGCCTATTTACCATGCTATGTAAAACATTGGAGAAAAACCATCACCGGTTTCCCATAGAAATCAATCAGCAATTAGATTTCAACAGTTAGTTACAACTGGGAACAACTTAGAAAACACAAGCAAATATCTGCTTGATTGCTATGGGCATGGCCTTGGACATGGTAAGCAACAAGAGCTACAAAAACCAATCACTAAATTGCAGAGACTGACACTTGATGAGGATCAAGCATTGGACATAAAACCCCACCTGGGGAAGAACCAAAATCCTGCAATTGTTTTTAAACAAAAGCCCCCCTAGGACATAACCAGAGCAATGGCACCCTAGAAGCCACCTGCAACCAATATATCCAGATCAGAAACTAACCAGGGCTTGGATGCATCTATCACTGGTGCTGGAGAAATACACTATCACACACACAGCCCTAAAAACACTTGGCCCACACTAGCCTAGTTCTGTAGCTTAATGGAAGTAGCTCAGTAGCTGACTGGAGTCAACTCCACACCAGCAGGGCCAGATTTACATAGTGGGCACCCCTAGGCCCACTGCCGTTCATCGATCCTGTCCCCTCCCCTTTATCCATGCAAATTTTCATCATCTGGACTGGAGCAATGGGGATTGGCACACAGGAAATTTAAAAATGATTGTATTTCCAGCACATCCCCAATGTTTTTGAACCAATGTGGGTGTGGTTGGACAGCACGCTGCCCCCCCTAAAATCCTGCAGCCCTAGGTGGCCTTTCCACAAATCCAGGCCTGCACACAGACCAGCCAAAGATCCACCAACTAAACACTGATAAACACCTAATGAAGACTTAACCAGATGAACACTTAAGCAGATGAACACCAACTCTGAGATAGCCTAATCTGGCATTCCACTGTTACCATTGTAGAGCCATGCTGGTACAGCCAAGCAGCTCCACCAACAACAAAATCTGAACTGGGTATTCAACAGCACATGGGTCAGTTGCTGGATCAGCCAAATGTGACTTAGACCATCTACCAGTCAGATATGCTGTTGCCCAACCAACTGTACCCAAGCCAATTACAGTGCTAGAAAACACCCACAAAAGCTGCACAATGCTACAGTTCATGCAAGAACTGAACCAAACCCGTGGCCATACATTGAAGCTACTGAATCCAAAATGCTACTGAACCAGCAAATAGCTGGAGTCACAATCCAAAATTAGGCATGCAAGAAGCTTATAGCCTGCAAGCACTGGTACTAACCAGCAATGATGCACATCCCACTGGCAAATTAGCCAACCACCATACATGAAAACCACTGGTGGACAAGCCAGCTATTATGCATGCCAACATAGGTGTACAAGTGTTGAACTTACAAAACACTGGTCCACAGTCTTATTGCTAATAAGCAATGGCATACCAGACCAAAAACAATGCATGCAAGGCAGAAGCAAAGGGCAGCTATAAAACTGACAACATATGACCAACCACAGCTACTGAACACCAATCAGCACCGAAACTAGCTATGGGCTGTGAAACTCGGAGCAAACACCAGCTGATGGTGTGACTTGTGCTAGATCCAACCAAACAGCTAATCATGCCCAATGCTGGTGTAACCAGAACCATGCATGCAAGGATGGTAGACAAGACAAAACCAATGGCTGTTGTCCTGCCAAAGACTGCCGCAAGGAAAACAGACATGCCCTCCAAGGGCACAGCAAAGAACAACAGCCATACCTACCAGCGGCCATTGCATAGCCGGCAGCCAAATTTGCCATAGGTCAAAGCAATGGCAGCCCCTTTAAAGCAAGCAACCACAAGCCCCCCAAGGACTATAAAAAAAACACGGCCACGTAAAAAGGCCAACAGCCCAAGAACCTTGGTAAAAAGCCAGCAAACATCTGAGCTAAGTGCCATGGAAATGACCAGCAGGCACAATAACCCTGGTAAAAGGCCAACAAAACAAACGAGCCAAGGGCCCTGGTAAAAGGCCAGCAGACACATGAGCCAAGGCCCCCGGAGAAAGGCCACATGAGCCAAAGACCTGTGAAACAGGCAAGCAGAACAAGGGCCAAGGGTCCTGGTAAAAGGCCAGCCGACCCATGAGCCAAGGGCCCTGGTAAAAGGCCAGCCGACCCATGAGCCAAGGGCCCTGGGAAAAGGCCAGCCAACACATGAGCCAAGGGCCATGGGAAAAGGCCAGCCGACCCATGAGACAAGAGCCATGGGAAAAGGCCAGCCGACCCATGAGGCCAGGGCCATGGGAACAGGCCAGCAGACCCATGAGCCAAGGGCCATGGGGAAAGGTCAGCCGAATCATGAGCCATGGGAAAAGGCCAGCCGGCCCATGAGCCAAGGGCCATGGTAAAACCAACAGCACTTGAAGGTCAGCATCCATGTGAGCTAAGGACCAGCGGCCCTAACACAAGCCAAGGGCCATAATGAAGACCAGAGGCCACGCAAGCCAAGCTCCATGATGAGAGGCCAGAGGCCAACGAAACCAAGGACCATAGACATTACAGTAAGTGCCCTTCAACATACCAACAATTAAAGATGGGAAACATACAACCACCAAAACTCAGTAGATGTAGTTGAACTACAACTACAAGAGAAAACCACACAAAAAAGCACCACATAAAAAGGAAAACTGCCTGTTAAGTGCGGAAACATCATAGGAAAAAATGGGGTACAATACTGTTACAGCAGAACAAACCCCTAGCCAGTCCTGGAAATATCTGGTGTAATAAGAGCACATTAGCTAATTAACATGCAAACTTCCCAGTGTACTGAATGTTTCAAACACAGAGAAAACTGAGAAATCATACTCACCGAATTCAGGTACCACACTGCTTCAGCAGAGCGATTCCCAGCCAGTACTTAAAGTACCTTGTGTAACAAGAGCAAATATAACTGTTTTGCACAGAGGTTTACAACATAAGACTTCAGATAATACAAGAAGTCAGAGGAGCACAGGCACCTTACCAGATAGCTCAGGTTTGTCAGTAGGAATACTCCAGTCAGGTGGAACACTGCTTGTTAAGAGCAAACTCATTATAAGAAAGGAAGGAGGTAACATACTGCTTCAAAAGTGCTAACCTCTAACCAGTGCTGGAAGTACCTTGTAACATGAGCAAATATAACTCGAAGAGGATACAGCTTCACCAATACGAAACTTATCCGACAGCCGGATAAATGTAGTTCTTACCTGCAATTTCTCCTTCACTTCCTGTTATCTTCCGAACATCCGACACGTTGCATGCGTTTCGCCACATGGCGACATGTTGGCTCGAGCTGCATCGTGAAGTTCCTCCCTTAAACATATAGTGGATACTGAAGAATCATACTCACCAGCTGATACTGGAGAATCATACTCACCAGCTTCAGGCTGTTAAGTATTTTGCACTGTACAAATTCTTGCAGAGAAACTCCCCCTGCCAGTGCTTTATAATTAACAGTCTCCCCCATCTCCATACCTGAAGCCCTTTTGCAGAAGTTCCATAAAGCCTCACTTAATGCAAAAGAAAAGGGGAGGCCTAAAAAAGCTCACAGGTAACAATGTCGGAAGTCTGCAGCTGTGCCTCTTCCCAAAAAGCACTAGATTGAATCTTGTGCCTCGCTGGACATATGTCCATGGTCCTAGCCCTGTGCTAAAATCAGGGCCGGAACTAGGGGTAGGCAGAGTAGGCACGTGCCTAGGGCGCAAAGCTGAGGGGGCGCCAGGCACATACCTGCTCTGTCGCCTAGCCCGTGTCCGGTCCCGTCTCTCCTCGTCTGCGCACTGGAGCACTGCGCACTGGAGCGTGCACAGAGCCGGCGCCTTGGCCCGCCAGGCTGCCTAGGGCGCCTGCCCGGGTTGGCCCGGCTCTGGCTAAAATAGTCCCCCTGCTATCAGGGGGCTATTTTAGCACAGGGCTAGGACCATGGGTATGCCCACACCTGCATTTCTTCCCAATAAGAAGCTCATGGGTTGGCTGGCCTTTTCCCATGGCCCTTGGCTCATGGGTCGGCTGGCCTTTTCCCATGGCCCTTGGCTCATGGGTCGGCTGGCCTGATTGATTAATGTCAACTTCTGGTGTAAAGTTATGTCGTTATCATACATGTTATTTTAAAAAGTTAAGTGATAATTAAAATTAAGTAATATGATTGTCAGTGTGCTGATTCGGTTTGGCAAGGCACAATCCTTTAAGAAAAAAAGGCCCAAATTAAACTTTGCATTCAGTGCATCCTTAATATACATTGCATTCTGGACTAGTATTTTTTTGAACATTAACCCACAAGACATGTATTTTTTTTATTTTTCTCAGACAAAAACATAAAAACAAAAGTGTATTGTCTGCATTGTTGATGTAGACAAGTTATTGTAGCATATTGCATGATAAGAATATAATTCACAGTTTATCTTTCATTTCTGAGAGGGGCTTTGCATGCTTAACTGCTTTTTATAATCAATGTAATGTCTCCTCCTTTGGGAGGATTCTTGGGCTGTCCTTGGACACCAGAGATTATCTCATAAATGTAATAAGTAATATGGCTAGAAATGCTGCTTCTTATATACCAAACCTAATGTGGCCTCCTTGGGCTGGTACAGAATCCCAAAACATAATATGCATTATGTATACCTTACTTCTTTGCTTAGTTTTAGTTCTTCTTTTATAGGGGTCGATAATGTGACAATTATTTGTCAGTATATTGTCTTTTTGAATATCTTATTGTAAGATTATGCTATATGTCGCTTTATTTGGAATTAACCCTTAACATTAATATAGATTTGGACCAACTCACACAAATCCTAAAAGTGACTGGAGTACCAGGGCCAGAGTTCATTCAGAAGTTGGAAGACATGGCAGTAAGTTTAAATGATTAGGCTTAATTTTTACATTATAACATGCATAATACTTCTATAAATAGCAGTTTGCTTATTGCAAGATGCCATTGACATGGTGATTGGATGAAAGTGTTCTCCTCCCAGTTATATCAGTAACTGCCTTTCAGAAATTAAAACCTTTATGAGAACACTAAATAAAGCATATGTAGAGTATTCATAAGGGAAAATATGTATGCCTAATTTAATTAAGTTGTAAGTCACTGATATTGCTTACAGGAGATCTTAACCCGAAAAATTAATTGAATGCTTATATAAACACTTTGTAATTTTCTTAGACAGGGCCTGCCCTAGGCCGATTGGACCAATAGGACCCAATCAGGCCCTGACTACATGTGGGCCCCACACCTCCCAAGTGTCCATTGCTACTGCCCATAGCCCGCAGTACTGGATTGTTAGCAAAAATGTCCCACTTCTGCGAAGTGCCGAAGTCAGGAACTCATTGTTGCTAGACAGTAGGGAGGCTTAAAATACTTTAGTATGTGCTACTGCCACAATAAAAATATCTATGGTACCACTTTACAAAAATAAATATTAAATCAATAAAGATACAAAAAAATATATAATGAAAGAAATAATAAAGAGGAAGACACTCACAGTTCACCTCAGTCCCAAGGTGCAAAAACCAAAAACATTGTATCCAAAAAGTGTGAGGGTTTCAAAAAATAAAGAAACAGATATAAAAAGTAGAGAATTTATTAGGACATAAAGACCTAACGCGTTTCGTGCCTATAGGGGCACTTACTCATAGGCTCATGCCACAATTGGCTATTGTGATACTAAACTCTATAGTTGGTATAGGTATGGATATTGTAGCAATTACAGGTAGTTGGACAGTGGTCTCACTGGGGAATAGACCTTTGTGTACACTTCCAGACACTCCAAAACATAGGCACAGACAGTTCAGTTCAGCATAACTGGTCTTTGGCCAGTTTATTGGAAGCTTTTCAGTGAGACAAGATACAGAAAACAAAAAAACCTAAGGCTAAGGCCACAGTAGGCGATAGCGCCGCGATTTGACTCTCGGCGACTTTTCGCCGCAACTTTTAAGCCGCAATCGCTGGGGAAACTTTTGCGCTGGCGTCTATGGGGAATCGCGAAAAATCGCCAGCGTAAAAACACACGCGGCAATCTTTTTTCTATTGTCGCTCGAAATCGCCTAGCGAGGCAATTTCGAGCGACAGTAGAAAAAAGATCGCCAAAACATAGGTCTTTTTTCTATTGTCGCTCGAAATCGCCTAGCGAGGCAATTTCGAGCGACAGTAGAAAAAAGATCGCCGCGTGTGTTTTTACGCTGGCGATTTTTCGCGATTCCCCATAGACGCCAGCGCAAAAGTTTCCCCAGCGATTGCGGCTTAAAAGTCGCGGCGAAAAGTCGCCGCGAGTCAAATCGCGGCACTATCGCCTAGTGTGGCCTTAGCCTAAGCCTGTCCAGCTGTAACTAATACACAGGTACTTCCCTGACTAACCAAGGACAAGGACCTTGTGCCCCAATCCTTTTCAAAGCAAAAATGCACAAAGTAAGTTTAAGCACAGAACAGCAGCTCCTGCTTTCCCTATGGTTCTCTCTCACTCTCTGAAAAACCCAGCTCCTTTTCGTAGGGAGCCAACCCCTGTGCAGCTGCAGCCTAATCACCATGCAACTACCTGTATGGGAACCCAATTCACCTGGAGCGGCCTACTAGACTGGACGATTCACCCACCTTTGTCCATTGACTCCAGGACTTCGTAAGCCAGCTTTTACTTAAGCTGAACTATAATGAAATAAAACATTTTATTTTTCCCCATTGAAATACTGACATTTGCTATGATTACCACACATATGACAGGAATCTGGGGGAAAAATACACTGCATCAAACTGTTTCCCAGTGCTTCTCTTACAGTATATATAATTTATGTGAAAGTAGGGAGGGTGTGTGTATGGATGCTGGGTTTTCATTTGGAGGTGTTGAACTTGATGAACTTTGTCTTTTTTAAATCCAATTTAACTATGTAATTATGTAATAAAAATATAATGCAGTGTTGCCCTGAACTGGTAAAACAGATGTGTTTGCTTCAGAAATACTACTATTGTTTATATAAATAAGCTGCTGTGTAGCAATGGGGACAGTCAAGGAGAAAAAGCTCAGATAATCTCTGTAGAATATAATGGTGTTATCTGTTATCCACTATTTAACCTGCGCCATATAGCCTTTTTTCAATTTCAATTTGTTTATATAAACTATAGTGTTTCTAAAGCAAACCGATCAGTTTTACCAGTGCAGGGCAACAGTACATGATATTTTAATTTGTTTTTAAAAAACTATAATTTTTTGGTGTTACCTTCAGATAACAAAAGTTTGGAAATGGCAGTGCTGCTAAGTAGGGTCAGACTGGGGGGCTGGGGCCCACCAGGACTGCTGTCCCAGGACCCCCCTCCACTTCTCTACTGTGACGCGCCGAGCTGCTCATGCGCACCCGGCGAAACGTTCATGCGCAAACGGCACCACTTGTAGAGGCGCCAACATTTTATATTAATTCCAATATCGAGAGATGGGGTCTGGCCCAGCAGGGGTCCATGAGGGTTGGGCCCACCTGGTTTTTTCCTGGTGCCCTGCCAGGCCAGTCCGACACTGCTGCTAACACAGAATGTATTTTTCTGCTTCCCCTAGATAATCAGTGCTGTCCTGTTGTCCCATTTCTTGCTTGTGCTCTATAATGTACAGTTTGTTTGCTTTGACTACCTACAAAAATTCCCTTATCCCTCTCGGATTGCTGCCCCATCTTTTTGTTGATGTGGTCCCATGATCCGACCTCCCGTTTGGCCTCTGTTCTGATCCAATCGTTGAGCCCTAGGAACCACAATTGGATCAGCTTGATATCGCCCACTTCAATGTGGGCATATCAGGGAGAGATCTGCTTGTTTGGCGACATTGCCAAACAAGTGGATCTCCCTGTGTATGGCCACTATAAGGCCCATAAAAGTCTTTGGTAGTGAAAACCCCAGAAGGTGCACTGATAAGCAGGAAAGAATATACTGGAGCATTTGACTCAGGGGAATGGGTCTATCATTTATGATGGCTGAGACCCATGTTTGCAACTCATATGCCTTGCAAATCTCACTTGCAGGGAGATTCAATTGAGAATCTTCTGGGCTATACCAATCATGCTTTCCCAAGCTCCTCCAATGTGAGAAAAGTAAGGTTGGTTGAAAGTCCATGTGCAGTCCTGACCAGCCATATCGTTATCCATAGTGTTAAAAACAGGAGTAGCAGTCAGTACTACCCACAAACCAGCTGTTTGTAAAGCTCTTTAAAATGTCAAACTTTGATGTTTGATCTTGATGATGTCATGCAATCAAAGTTACAATATGGTGATGGCTGTGAATAACTAGAGATTTTTTCTAGTTCTAGAGAACTAGAGAATATATTCCACAGTGCTTTGTATAACCCATTCACATCAGTCCCTGCCCCATGGAGCTTAAAGGGGACATTTCATATAACCTTCATATTCAGGTATATTACACATCCTTCCTCAAAACATGTAATGATGCAGAAAGAAAAAATGTTTTGAAAGCATTTTACCCCCTAGAACTATCATTGTATCAGAGCTGCAGAGAGAACCTCTCTGCTCAATGTCTAGGCTGAAATGAAGAGTGGGAGTGTCTGTTCATTCTCTCACAGGAAGTGGTCACAGCACTGACTGACAGGTTGAACTCCTGAGCTGTAGCAGCCAATAACCAGTTGCAGGGAGTTACAAGGTAAAATGCAGTTGTTCTGAGATAATTTATAATCAGGTGCAGGGAGTTGCAAGGTAAAATGCAGTGGTTGTGGAGCAGTTTATGATCAGATGCAGGGAGTTATAAGGGGAAATGCAGCTGTTGTGGAACAGTTTATGATCAGGTGCAGGGAGATGCAAGGGAAATGCAGCTGTTGTGTAACAATTTATGATCAGGTTCAGGGAGTTGCAATGGGAAATGCAGCTGTTATGGAACAATTTATAGGGAGGTGCAGGGAGTTGCATGGGGAAATGCAGCTGTTATGGAACAATTTATAGGGAGGTGCAGGGAGTTGCAAGGGGAAATTCAGCTGTTATGGAACAATTTATAGGGAGGTGCAGGGAGTTACAAGGGGAAATGCAGCTGTTATGGAATAATTTATAGGGAGGCACAGGGAGTTGCAAGGGGAAATACAGCTGTTATGGAACAATTTATACGGAGGTGCGGGGAGTTGCAAGGGAATAATCACAGCTGTTCTGGGATAATTTATGATCAGGTTCAGGTAGTTGCAAGGGGAAATGCAGCTGTTCTGGAACAATTTATAGGGAGGTGCAGGGAGTTGCAATGGAATAAATGCAGCTGTTCTGGGATAATTTATGATCAGGTGCAGGGAGTTGCAAGGGGAAATGCAGGTGTTATGGAACAATTTATATTGAGGTGTACGGAGTTGCAAGGGAATAAATGCAGCTAATGGAATTGTATAACATATAATAACAGATGTAGGGAATTACAAAGGAAACCCCAAAAGATGTTGATTGCTGTTTGGATACAACATAATACTGGGTAGAAAATGACTATGGTACTTACACTAACTGCTCATACACATTGCCCCCAGAAGAGAATAAAATACATTTAGCAGCAGATTATATATTATTTATACAGAAGTTTGCTTTTTTTCCACAATTATTGCAGGGCAAGAGAAAGGAACAAGCAGTGAAGGGAGGGGGAGGAAAACAAACAGGGCAGAGAGGAGGTTAAATAAATAGGAAAGAGAGGGAGAGAAAGGAGCAAGGAAGGGAAAACCAGCAGTAAGGGTTAACAGAAGTCTGCAGGGAAGGACTGAGAGAGACATCACAGACACGTCCACTCCTCCCTCATTGGCTGCTGCAGTGTAGCTTATACAGAAAGAGCCGTCAGCTGCAGCTCAGATACTGAAGAGTCTGAGACAGGAAGTTGCAAAGGGGGAGGGCTGAGAACAGTTTTCAAGCAAATACAGATGTTTTTTGATGCAAAAGGTATTAAAATAAAAACACTTCTATTTTACATTATTTGAAATGGTTTGATGCATTGTGAAAATGAAAGGAGCAGTGCTGATCATTTTGCCACTGATACTTATATTTGTAGATGTGCCTTTAAAGGAGCAAGCGACTTGGGCAGGTTATAGCTCAAATTTGAGAAATTATTTAATCTGCTGGACTTAAATTGGTAGTGTGCTTAGTAGAGACTGAATGGAGCTCTTAAACAACAAAAGTGTCAGGACAGCAAAAGTCTCATAAAGAAAACTTGTCTTTTATTACAGCCAGCAGCATCAGGTTGAAAAGCAGATTTTTTTTTACCATAAACAGATCAAAACAACAACAAAAAAAAAATAGCTTTCAGCAGCAATAAAAGTTCAGTAACAACATAGAGACAGCAGAATTACAGACCTCCACACAGGTAACTGTGTGTAAAGGCACATAGGTTCTCATGGTTTATCAAGTGATAAACTAGTGGATTAGATTCATTTTGAGGAGAAAAAACCTTTCTCCAAATTCAGTTCCAGTTTTTTCCTATAGACTTCAATAGAGTTTTACTTGAAAAACAGTAAGATACGTTTTTCAGAATTTAATTGTTTCTCAAATTGAATCCCGTCCATGTCTTTTCATGTGATAAACCTCTTACTGGATTGAATCTGGCCTTTTATCTGATCTGAATTTACATTATAGCTAAGAGGATCAGATTTTGTAGAATCCAACAAAATCTCGTGCTGGTGCCTGGTGTTGAGTTACAAGATTAGATAAAATCGGACCCACAAAATCTAAACAGTAACACGAACAAATTAAAGTGTTTTAAGGTAATTAAAATATAATCTGATGTTGCCCTGAACTGGTAAAACCAAGCTGTTTGCTTCAGAAACACTACTTCCAGTGTATATAAATACTGCAGTGCAGCAATGTCAGCGGTTGAAATAGGGCTAAATGGTACACTTTAAATAGTGGATATGCTCCATTATATTCTACAGAGTTTATCTTCTATCTGCTACAGTATGTAACCTGAGCCTTTTTTTCTCTGAATAGCTGCCCCATGGCTACACAGCATCTTATTTATATAAACTATAGCAGTATTTCTGAAGCAAACACACAAGCTTTACAAGTGCAGGGCAACAGTACATTATATTCTAATTACTTTAAAACACTTTCATTTCACTTTTAAGTTACTGTTCCTTTAAGTGTCTTAGAATTGCTTTACCTTGGATAATGACAGGAGCAGTGAATACTAACCATCATACAATTTATTACATAGTGAGCTTTTCTTCCCTGCTTACTTGAAAGCCCAAGGCTCCTTTGTACAAATAGGGAAGAATAAGATCATTTTAGCGGCCTTGTAAAGAGAAGGCTTCCATTACTTCTCTAGCCTGAGGTTTAAGCATTAAAGCATTTCCTGTGCCCTTTTAAGGAAACTGATTGCAGCTCCCTTTGGGGATTAGGATTAGGCTGTTTCAGCATGTCTAGAGAAGACATGATTTAAGGAAAACTATACCCCAAAAATGAATGCTTGAGCAACAGATATCAAATTAAGTGGTATATTAAAGTCTTATCAAACTGGAATATATATTAATAAGTAAATATTGCCCTTTTTACAACTCTTGCCTCAGAAATCACCTGACCAGAAATACTACAACTCTAACTGTAACAGGAAGAAGTGTGGAAACAAGACAGAACTCAGTGACCTTCCCCAATGGGGAATGGAAGGTCCATAAATATTTGGACAGACAACTTTTTTTTTCTAATTTTGGTTCTGTACATTACCACAGCAAACTCTCCCCCCATCAAATCAACTCCAGGGCTTTTATCTGCTTCATTGATAGACATAACAAAGGAATTGCCCACACTTTCCCATGAAATAGCCTTTGAGTCAATTGTCCATTTACTTTTGAACCCCTTGTCCAATTACTTTTGAGCCCCTGAAATGAAGTGATTGTATTGAAAAAAAGGCGTTAGTTCCTCGCATTTTTGTGCAATCTTTTTGTTCAACCCACTGAATTAAAGCTGAAAGTCTGGAGTTCAACTGCATTGGAGTTGTTTTATTTAAAATTCATTGTGGTAATGTACAGAACCAAGATTAGAAAAAAAAGTTGTCTGTCCAAATATTTATGGACCTAACTGTACTACTAAAAAAGTATATTATTATGAAAATTGTTTATTTACAGGAAGCAGGGTTTTACATGTGAGCTGTTTTACGCAATATTTTTTTTATAGAGACCTACATTGTTTGAGGGTTATAGTTTTCCTTTAAACAGGGATATGATTACTTAGTATTCAAAATATTCAATATACAATAAAATCTCTTAAAGCAAACATGTTTTTTCTCACCTTTTTGCACAACGTATTTGCTAATTTGCACTGTGAACACTGGTGGTATATACATGCTATTGTTTGTTATTTTGCTGCATGTAAGTTTAAGCATATTAAAGCATTTTTTTGCTTTTGCACATACCATGGTGTGCTAAATTTAGTAAGGTGTGAATTGGGCTATTTTCCCAAAGGACTTGGCCAGCTAAGTGGGCCCTAATTTAGAGTTTTGGACACCCAAATGTGGTCCCTAGCTAAATATGGGAAGCTGTTTCCCTTCCACTGTTAAAGGGGACATATGCCTTAGGTAGTGAGTTTCCACCAAACCATTGCTGGATTGTTAAAATAGAATAATTCTCACCACCGCACTCCTGTTCTCCGTGGACCAGGCGAGGTCCCTAATGCAAGGATGCAGAAAAATGCGGATCCGCACACACTTTATCTTCAAGCAGATGGGGATTACCCCAAGTTTATTGTGCCACCCACAAGATCAACGTTTCGGGGGGGTTTACCCACCCTTCATCAGGATACTCAACATGTGCAAAAAACACCTTATAAACACAAAGCCCCTCCTTGTTTACCCATAACACCACAGTCTGTTGTGTATTTAACCCTTTAGTGTCCATTTTTCATTTTTTGTCCATTTTTCAAAAAAGTTTCTTTTTGGGGTGTTTGGTCCGTAATGTTGTCCCTCAGGAGATGGACTGTTGTGTTACATATCAATATAAAACAATACAATTATCAAGAAACAACATTAAGTGTATAAAAAAGCATTTAATATATTAAATAAACTACTCACAGCCAGTGGGGTCATAATTTTAACCTTACTTTTCTATGTCTTCCCACCGGCTTTTCTTATCTGGAAAAAGACAAACGGACAATCAGTGAAGTATTCAAAGAAAACATGTGAGGCTAAAATTCTCATTTAATCCTTTTGGCCACACTAACCACCTCCAGAATCTGCCATCTCAGTTGTGAGACACTGTGGCCTTGTTCAAAGTAATGTTTGGCCAATAGTTTCTTTTTTGAACTTCTCTTTCTCTTTCTCTTTTTTGTGGGCTGTCTTACTCTCTTCCTTGGTTTCAGGTTTATAATTGCGTATAACGCTTTTATGTTCATTTAGCCTGATCCTAACCGCCCTGGATGTCTGGCCAACATAACCAAATCCACACGGACATTTTAGCAGATAAATGACTGCCTCCGTCTCACATGTTGCGAAATGCCTTAACTTTATGTCATACCCTTGACTGGGATGTTTACATATTTCTCCTCTGATAACTCCGTTACAGTGTCCACAGTTATAACATGGGAAAGTACAAATTTTATTGTATTTCACTTTGTGGATTTGTTTTTTCCTAAAATCAGTCCTAGTGATACCATTGGAAATGTTTTTTCCTTTTTTATAACAAAACATGGGTTTATCCACAAATAGTCTGGATTTGGTTATGTTGGCCAGACATCCAGGGCGGTTAGGATCAGGCTAAATGAACATAAAAGCGTTATACGCAATTATAAACCTGAAACCACCGGCTCACACATGCCTTTGACAAAGCCCGCAATTTAATTGGATTTATTATACATTATCTGACTCTGCACACCTTTTTTTCCTATAGCAGATGGTTGGTGCTCCCTAAATTGTTATATCTATCTTTTAAAATGGTGAAAACTCAGCTTTGTCTTTGATTTTACAGAGGTATTGAGAGTGACAGCAATAGATCTGATTTCTTTATCAGACTCCGGATTGACCAGATCAAATTTGCAATCCGCATGGCTTAAAATGGATGTACCATTTAAGAATTCGGGTAGAGATGACCATGAAATATCCTGAAACGCAGCAGCTGGTACTGAGCGAGTGCCCTGATCAGCAGGGTTGAGGCCAGTACGTATGTAGTGCCATTCATCCGGTATAGAAAACTTTCTGATACGCTCCACTCTATTGCTAGCGTACACATAGAACTGTTTTGTTTTGTTGTGTAGGCTATCGCAGTCTGGGTTTTCAGAAGTAAGCTGTCTTAGCAGTATCTTACCCTGAATGGTAAGAGGTGCTATGAAACCCAGAGGACCACAAATACTGTTTACCACAGACTAAACTCCTCGTTTTGTGAAAGGTCTATCGTAAGCTGCTACTTGGAATGTGAACACGTCTTGCTTGATATCCCAAAGCAATCCAAGGCTGCATTGCATAAGGGAATTGTTAGACCCTAGCTCAAATTCCTTGACACTAAAGGCGTAGTCATCTGAGTGAAATGCTCTCATTACCTTGTCACTGTTAGAGCCAAATGTATGTAGTCTGAGGTTGGCAGTGGTGAGCATTTGCTGAGTCATGGCAAGAAGATGTTCCTTTCAACAAACTGATATGTATCAGCTCCAAACTCTTTTTCACCAACTTCAGCGGTTGTCCTCAAGCCATAAAGTGCTACTGCGGGTGAAGGGCTGTTACCAAACACATGTACTTTCATTCGGTAGTCTATCACTTCGTCATTGACATCATAGTTACATAGTAAGTTACATAGTTAAATTGGGTTGAAAAAAGACAAAGTCCATCAAGTTCAACCCCTCCTAATGAAAACCCAGCATCCATAGACACACCCCTCCCTACTTTTAATTAAATTCTATATACCCATACCTATACTAACTATAGAGCTTTGTATCAGAATAGCCTTTGATATTATGTCTGTCCAAAAAATCATCCAAGCCATTCTTAAAGGCATTAACTGAATCAGCCATCACAACATCACCCGGCAGTGCATTCCACAATCTCACTGTCCTGACTGTGAAGAACCCCCTACGTTGCTTCAAATGAAAGTTCTTTTCTTCTAGTCTAAAGGGGTGGCCTCTGGTACGGTGATCTACTTTATGGGTAAAAAGGTCCCCTGATATTAGTCTATAATGTCCTCTAATGTACTTGTAAAGTGTAATCATGTCCCCTCGCAAGTGCCTTTTTTCCAGAGAAAACAACCCCAACCGTGACAGTCTACCCTCTAACCAATTTAGTTGCACGTCTCTGCACTCTCTCCAGCTCATTTATATCCATCTTAAGGACTGGAGTCTCCTTCTAGGGATACAAAATGGTATGGTATGGGTATGGTTAAACTTCTTTGTTCATAATTTCCAGGAACTCCTTGTCTTCAATTGAAGTGGCCAACTCATTGTCTCGAGTGGTTATGTCGAAAACTGTGGATCCGAGGTTATCACCTAGTATGATGCTCTGTTGTATACCGTTACTGCATAGTTTTTCCTTCACACAGTAATGGTGTGGACACTGTTCAAAACAAGTATTGCGTCCATTAGACAAAACATATGTCTTAAATGAAGAAACCGTAGTTGGCTTTCTAATTTTCCCTAGGCAGACATTGCCTATGATTACCCAGCCTAGGTCCAGGCATTGGGCATATGGTCCATTGATTTGTTGGCGGAACCTTGTCCACTCTTAGAATATCTCTGACAAGTAGAAGAAGGATATCAGCATTTCTGTCAAGGGCAGGTATGTGATCAACTACAACTTTCAAATGAGGGTGTTGAGAAGCAGCTGCAGGAGTAGGGATCTCTTCTTTGTTAGTTGGAATCTGGTTGCACTCAATTACAGTAGGCAATGGTATTTCCAGGGCCGGATTTACATAGTGGGTGCCCCTAGGCCCACTGCCGTTCGTCGCCCCTGTCCCCTCCATTCGTGCAAATTTTCATCTGGACTGGAGTAATGGGGATTGACGCATGGGAAATTTTAAAAATCATTGTATCTCCAGCGCATCCCCAGTGTTTTTGAACCAATGTGGGTGTGGTTGGGAAGCATGCCGCCCCCCTAAAATCCTGCCGCCCTAGGCCCGGGCCTAGGTGGCCTTTCCACAAATCCGGGCCTGGGTATTTCTATACTGCCATTCAGAGGAGCTTTTACGAGACCACCTGATCTTCTTCCTGAGACTTCTATAGTGCCGGCACAGGTGCCCAGGGTGTAGGTAAAGACATCCCCTTTATGTTTAACAAGTCAAAAAACGTTGATCTTGCAAGAGATCGGTTACTCTGATCATCTAGGATTGTATACACTCTCACTGCACTTTCAGGTTGTCCCTTGGGGTATACACGAACCAAACATATTTTAAAGGAATTGTTCAGTGTAAAAATAAAAACTGGGTAAATAGATAGGCTGTGCAAAATAAAAAATGTTTCTAATATATTTAGTTAGCCAAAAATGTAATATATAAAGGCTGGAGTGACTTCATGTATAACAAGTCAGTCAGATCACTACTTCCTGCTTTTCAGCTCTCTTTGTTTACACTGACTGGTTACCCTGGCTACCAGGCAGTAACCAATCAGAGACTTGAGGGGAGGCCACATACTGTAGGTCATATCTGTTGCTTTTGAATCTGAGCTGAATGCTGAGGATCAATTACAAACTCACTGAACAGAAATGTACCATGTGGCCCCCCTTCAAGTCGCTGACTAACTCAGACTTATAGAGCTGAAAAGCAGGAAGTTGGATTCTGGCTGTTTTATTAGACATCTGTTCACTCCAGCCTTTATATATTACATTTTTGGCTAACTAACTATATTAGAAACATTTTTTATTTTGCACGGCCTATCTATTTACCCAGTTTTTATTTTCACACTGAACTGTTCCTTTAACAGGACTTCATGCAGTCCTTCCCCACAGACTTTAGTACATGTAGAGGATACTGGTGTTGGAGGTGCTGTCTGATCTGTGCTCTCCCCGCCTTGCTTTGCTACAGGAGAGTTATCAGATAACATGGAGGAACTGTGTTGAAGTGGATGAAGTGCTTGTATGTGATCATCACTGTTGCATTCTATGCACTTAATAGTAGCCTTACAGTCTTTGGCAAGGTGTTCTGTGGAGGCACAGCATTTGAAGCAGACCCCAAATTTCCTTAAAAGTTACTTGCGCTCTTGCAGGGGTTTTATACTGAAGCCAATAAATTTCCTGAGAGGATGTTGCTTGTTATGTAAAGGGCACTGACGATTTGGGTCCTCAATTTTGTTGCTTTGATTGGCCTTTCCAGGAACTGAAGTGGGTGCAGACGGAATATCTGTCTTTTTTTTACTGACACTGGATTTCTGCATTCTCTGAGTGTAGTGGGTGGACTCATGGACCTTATAACATCTGGACCAAGAGGGTTGAATTCACTATAGAAGAAACGTGGGTCTTTCCTAATGTCTGCAATTCTTCTGATGAACTCACAGAAGTAGGAAAAGGGAGGAAATGCAACTTGGTTCTCTTCCTTGTACTTTGACCCATGCGATGCCCACCTTTCCTGTATACTGTATGGCAGCTTGGAAACTATAGGGTTGACTCCACGTGAAGTGTCGCGGTAACTAAGGCCAGGGAGATGGCGAGTTGGAGCTCCAAAAGAAGATCACTGAGCTCTTGAAACTTTAGGTTTTCTTTGCCAGATACCTTTGAGAAACTTTGTAACCTTCTAAACAAAGCATCCTCAATTGCTTCAGGGCTTCCAAAGCTACGCTTAAGTCTGTTCCAAGCAGCATAAAGTCCTGCAGCACGATTGTCCATATGTACTGTTTGAGTCTCTTGATACGTTGGATTTATGACTTCAGGTGAAACAAGGACTGGTGAATAAGAATTCAACTTTGGCACTGGTTCAGACTTCATGAATGTGTTGGGTTGCAGCTGTGGAGGCGTGTGGTAGATTTGCGGTAACTGATTATTTCCATTGTAGGGGAGATGGTCTGGTATTTCCATAACGATGCTTATAGCTTTCTGCAATGCTGTGGCCTGATGAACTGGGGCAAAAGTGTAGTGTACATACCTTGGTCAAGTGACGCAGCCATGGTGACTGGGAGCTGAAGTTTTGGAGAAACATCTAAGGGTCCTCTTGCATTAGATGCAGCTGAATGGCTTCTGCTTTCATTAGTGACATAGTTGGTAATGCATTCAAACCCCTTTATGTCTGTTGGACTGCTACCATTTCTTTTACTCTCATTAGCCTCTTGTTGCAGATTTTATTCCATGGGCTGAGTCCACTTTCACTTATTCACTGGGGAATCTCCACTCTTTACTGTTTTTGACCGACATCCTAGAGCCTTTTCATTTTCTGGTGTTCCTGCTGGCAACGCTTTAGTTGATCACCTCTTCAAGGTATGGAGAAGGGTCCAAGACTCTGTCCTCAGCAGTCACTGCTCAAAAGAGAGCGTCTGATAGATATTGGAGAGCATCTCATGTCTATCAGGTTGGTCATAAAGTCTGGTTATCTTCCAAAAACATTGCTCTCAAAGTCCTGTCTGCCAAATTAGGTCCTAAATTCATTGGTCCTTATCCTGTATTGGAAGCCATTAATCCCAGTACGGTCAGATTAGATTTACTTCCTGAATTTAAGATTTCCAGTTCTTTCCATGATTCTTTATTGAAGCCTGCCAGAGTTATTCGTCAGAACTCTCCTCCTTCAATCTCTGTTCAAGGACAGCCTGAGTATTTGGTACAAATACCTGGTCTTCGTTGCCGCCGCTAGTGTGCCACTTCTGGGATCCTGATATGGTAAAGGCCATATTCCATTTTCCCAATGTAAAGGTCTATTCCTATAGTTCCTGAGTGCTCTTTCTAGTGTGATTCGTGTTCCTGACCCTTGCCTGTTCGTGACCTTGACATTCTGCAGCCTGTACTGACCTCAGTCTGTATTTGACTATTCCTTGGATTCCGATTTTGTACCTCGCTTTTGTTTGGTTTGACACTGGCCTGTGACCCTGACCTTGTTTCTGAAATAATCAAGTTCATCTTCACTATTCCTCTCTCAGCATCTGTTTCTATTCATTCTTTCTTCATGCAGGAGTTGGGTGTCAGATAATCATTGACAGTTAAATCCAATACAGTATATCTTATAGGGGGCTCCTTTTGCCTAGAAGATGTATTAGAGCTCACTCTATAAACAGAAGTTATTAGGTTTCAGAAAAAGCAAATGTGCCTAATAGGTTCTTTCTATAGGAGTCAGAGTTTGAAGACCCATTACATAGGGACACAGATGACCTGTGGATTGGAGGAAAGCTTTAAAAAATGCATTTTTGTAGTGGGCAAGTTTTTTCAAAGTTAGTTAAGGCACCATACTCAAAATTACGTTCTGGAGAATGGCATTATGTATAGTTTTCAGGATGCTTTATAAAGATCATGCCAGACAAATTTAATTGCTTTTTATGATCAGTTAAGTTGAATCTGTGTTGCAGTATATGTGATCTATTTGGATTTTGCAAAAGCTTTTGATACAGTCCTGTATAAATGACTGCTTTCTAAACTAAGTTTTGGTTTTTTTTTGCATGGTCAGGGTAGGATTTAGTGGTCAGTCGCCCTGAGGCCGCGCGTCCTAGCGCCCACCCGTATGCCCCCCCTCTGTTGTGAGCGCATATGCATGTCTGCACTGGAGCGATGGGAAGCTGTGCTCCCTGGTAAGCGGCTGGGCAGCATGCCATCCCTGTTATTATGCCGCCCTAGGACCAGGCCTTTGTGGCCTTGCCACAAATCCGGGCCTGCGCATGGTTATGAAACTGGAGAATCGTGTACAGAGGGTGGTTGTCAGTTGGTACATTCTCTACTTTGCATAGAATTTTTATTGGGCTTCAGGTTAGCAGGAACCATAGCCACAGCACAGTTTAAGTAGACAAATTGAGTCCCAGCTACTCACACACTCTTCCAGCACAAGTAGGTTTCCAGGGGGTTCAGACCCTCCTCCAGCACAAGGAGGTCTCCAGGACACCTTACACCCTCCTCCAGCACAAGGATGTCTCCAGGACACCTCAGACCCTCCTCCAGTACAAGGTTGTCTCCAGGGAGCCTCACACCCTCCTCCAGCACAAGGAGGTGTCCACTCACCTGGAGGTCTAATTCCACAACTCTTATCTAAAACTCACCTGCAGTCTAATCAGATAGCTACTGCACAAAATAAAAAAAAAGTATTGCATACTCTTGATTGAAAAAAAAGCAAACAGATTTTTATTTACAAGTAAGCCTGAATAAGGGAGCACCACCCCTAAATCAAAGAGAAACAGATAAATGGTGTGCAGGGTTATATGGATGAATAGTAACACAAAAGAGAAAAAGATTAACCCTTAAAGTTGCACCACCCCATCTTTAAATCCGATGACTCAAGGAACAATAAAACTTAACTTTTAATAAATAAATTAAAACCGTAAGTCCAGAGGAGCGTTTAAAATAAGGTTAGGGACAGGGAGGCAAAGAACACAGATTCAAATGGGCGAAAAAGTACACAGCATACAGTGGGTGTTTGGGATTTTTATTTACAACAAACAGTTACTTCACACAGTAACAGGACATTGCCCTACACATTTCAAACAAAAGCGGTCTTCATCAGGGGCAAAAGTACAAAAAAGTTACTGTATGATATAACTGTTTGTTACATAGTTAAATTGGGTTGAAAAAAGACAAAGTCCATCAAGTTCAACCCCTCCAAATGAAAACCCAGCATCCATAAACACACCCCTCCCTACTTTTAATTAAATTCTATATACCCATACCTAAACTAACTATAGAGCTTAGTATCACAATAGCCTTTGATATTATGTCTGTCCAAAAAATCGTCCAAGCCATTCATAAATGCATTAACTGAATCAGCCATCACAACATCACCCGGCAGTGCATTCCACAACCTCACTGTCCTGACTGTGAAGAACCCCCTACGTTGCTTCAAATTAAAGTTCTTTTCTTCTAGTCTAAAGTGGTGGCCTCTGGTACAGTGATCCACTTGATGGGTAAAAAGGTCCCCTGCTATTTGTCTATAATGTCCTCTAATGTACTTGTAAAGTGTAATCATGTCCCCTCGCAAGCGCCTTTTTTTCCAGAGAAAACAACCCCAACCTTGACAGTCTAGGCTCATAATTTAAGTCTTCCGTCCCTCTAACCAATTTAGTTGCACGTCTCTGCACTCTCTCCAGCTCATTTATATCTCTCTTAAGGACTGGAGTCCAAAACTGCACTGCATACTCCAGATGAGGCCTTACCAGGGACCTATAAAGAGGCATAATTATGTTTTCATCCCTTGAGTTAATGCCCTTTTTTATGCAAGACAGAACTTTATTTGCTTTAGTAGCCACAGAATGACACTACCCACAATTAGACAACGTGTTATCTACAAAGACCCCTAGATCCTTCTCATTTAAGGAAACTCCCAACACACTGCAATTTACTGTATAACTTGCATTTATATTATTTTTGCCAAAGTGCATAACCTTGCATTTATCAACATTGAACCTCATTTTCCAGTTTGCTGCCCAGTTTTCCAGTTTAGACAAATCACTCTGCAAAGTGGCAGCATCCTGCATGGAACCTATAGTTCTGCACAATTTAGTATCATCTGCAAAAATAGAAACAGTGCTTTCAATGCCCACCTCCAGGTCATTAATAAACAAGTTGAAAAGCAAGGGACCTAGTACAGAGCCCTGCGGTACTCCACTAACAACACTGGTCCAATTAGAAAATGTTCCATTTACCACCACTCTTTGTAGTCTATCTTTTAGCCAGTTCGCTATCCAGGTACAAATACTATGTTCCAGGCCAACATTCCTTAATTTAACCAGTAACCTTTTGTGTGGCACTGTATCAAATGTAGGGATGCACCGAATCCACTTTTTTGGATTCGGCCGAACCCCCTGGAATACCGAACCGAATCCGAACCCTAATTTGCATATGCAAATTAGGGATGGGAAGGGGAAAACATTTCTTACTTCCTTGTTTTCTGACAAAAAGTCACGCAATTCCCCTCCCTGCCCCTAATTTGCATATGCAAATTAGGATTCGGATTCGGTTCGGTCGGGCAGAAGGATTCGGCCGAATCCGGATCCTGCTGAAAAAGGCCGAATCCTGGCCGAATCCCGAACCGAATCCTGGATTCGGTGCATCCCTAATCAAATGCTTTAGCAAGTCTAAGTAAATCACATCCTCTGCCATCCCAGAATCGAGGTCTCTACTTACATTCTCATAAAAAGAAATTAAGTTAGTCTGGCAAGATCTATTTCGCATAAAACCATGCTGGCACAAACTCATAGTATTATGATTTGCTATGAAGTCCAGTATCTTATCCTTTATTAACCCCTCAAAAAGCTTTCCTACCACTGACGTCAGACTAACTGGCCTATAGTTTTGAGGCTGAGAAGGGGATCCTTTTTTGAATAGAGGCACCACATTAGCAATTCACCAGTCTCTCGGCACTATGCCAGATCTCAATAAATCCTGAAAAATTAAGTAAAGAGGTTTGGCAATCACAGAGCTAAGCTCGCTAATTACCCTGGGATGAATACCATCTGGCCCTGTACCTTTGTTAATCTTAACATGTTCTAGTCTCTTTTGAATTTCTTCATGTGTGAAACATGCATCATTAGTTGTATTACTAGAATTGGGACTGTTAAGAAGGAAACCTTCACTTACTGGTTCCTCATTTGTGTAGAGCACAAATGTTTCAAAATGGCTGGCATTTCGCATAACCAAAATGTGAAATTCTGCTGGTACTTCAAGGAACAGTAACATCAAAAAAAAAATTTAAATTGGTAATTATACATCAAAAAATAAACACCAACACAAAAAAAAACTTTAAATTTGCAAAGCCTTTATTAAGAAATAACTAACCGAAACTCCACTTCTGCTCCTGTTCAGAAAAGGCGACAGGGCAACCATCCTTTGTGCTGTGCTGGATTTCTCCTGCTTAGCTATCTCTCATGTACTGACAGCACGTGAAGCGGCTGCTGCATTAGGGAGCATGGTGTCCATGACTGCGGACTGCTGGTTCGTCGGTGTGCTGGCTCCAAGGCCCCCTGATTGATGTTCAGCTCCTCCAGATTGTTATAGGGGTCACACAGCTGGTAGGGCCTCCAAAAGCTTCTCGCGGGTGTAGAAGGTGCTGATCTCTTGGCTTTCACTGTATTACGGATCAGCCTTATTATTTGGGAACCTGGTCAGGGAGATTATTGGCTGCACCTGGGCGAGTTGAACTGTAGGATTATCCTGAAATACAAGATTAAAATGATACTATTAATTTGCTCTAATGGGGGCACCAGAGATAATAGAGCAAAGGCAGGTGGAGGTGATGGGCCCACTTCAATCCTGCACTCGTAGGCTCTGCAGTGGTGGAGGTGTGGGAGGGTTAGAGAGCTGAGGGGGGCCTCCGTATTAAGAAATTTCCAGCATTCTCTGATGTATCACGCCAGTTTGTAGACTCATGGAATGATGTGTTATCCTTGTGTTCCTATAAATTGATAGAGCTTATTATAGATTTTCACTCCAAACAACACAAGCTTGTTCAATCGAATATTAAAGAAATACAATCGAATCTTCTCCAAAGGGAGGCCAATGTTGAGATAGCGGGCCGTCTGGAGAGCATCACCAAACACGTCAATAAATTAGAAACTGAGCTAAAACACATAAAGAGAGAGAAGTTCCTTCGAGATAAGAAGGATTATGAGCTCAACCGTATATACGATTGGAATTATCACAACACCTATCAGTCTTCCTTCAGTAAATATCGCCCAAGAAACGCCAATCGTACTAATAAGAAGACGGAGAAGAAAGTACGTTTCAAAGATACTGATCCCCTAACATCAGACAGTGAGGCATCATCCTCGTCTTTTTTATATACGGAAGGGGACTCTTCTCAGGGCGAAACGGAAGGAGCCATAGGAGGGAAAACCCAGAAACGGTCCCAATTTCACAGAGAACGGGTAAAAACGAGGAGTCAATTGGATGCCGAGGACGCAAGGGATGTGGAGTGGATACGAAAAGAAAAAGAGAACGTGAACAAGGAAAACTTGAGACGTGTCTAGTCCACAACGGAGGAGAGGTTGCTGTTAGTGAGGGTTCTACATATGGGAACAACGTTATCAATTTGTCCAGTTACAAACTCTCTGAGATAGAATTGAGAGTATTAAATCTTGGCTTAAATTTTGTCCCTGACAGAGGTATACAAGTATTTGACACTATCATTGACATTAACAGATTTGTTCGGAAAATGACCCTTATGAGACACTTTGAATTCCGGCCCCTTGAGACCGATATGATAGACATGGATGGTAGCAGTAATATCTCCGATTCCCATAGTGAACATGATTTAAATATCTCTGTATCTGATGAAGGGTGTACTTTTTCTTCTTCCATGTATGATATTTCTATGTTCACGTTTGAGGACATATGTGCTATTACTATGTTACAAGATCTGCAGGAAGAACACTCTAGTGGGGGTGAAATATTTCGGCCCATTAAACATACAGGTCTCAAAGTTAAATCTGATTTTTATCCTATAGAGAGTAGGGGCCCCCATTTAGAACTTTTTCAGAAGTTGGTCACTGCAGATTTACGTAGGTTAAAAGCCACTGGACAAACTGATAGGGCCAGTAGTAACCTTAACAAACATAAACGACAGGCATTACTTGATTTGGCTGCTAATAAGTCCATAGTTATTAAGAATGCAGATAAGGGTGGCTCGGTGGTACTAATGGATGCTGAATATTATCTTTCAGAATCCTTACGACAATTGTGTGATGATACAACCTACCGTGTTTTGGATCGTGATCCCACTAGGGAATTTCAAAGCATACTCACCAACTTATTAGATTGGGCAAGATTTCATCATATCATTGATGAGAACGAGTTCGCATATCTAAACAGATTGAGTCCCCGCATACCCATTTTTCATTGGCTACCCAAAGTCCACAAAAGTCTAGTGGATGTACGGGGCAGACCGATTGTTTCAGGTATTGGTTCTCTCAATGAACCCCTCTCAGAATATGTGGACCGTTTGTTATTACCGATTGTTATTTCATTACCGAGTTATCTGAGAGACAGCACAGATTGTATCAACAAGATACAAGGGATCACCTGGCTCGGCACTTACATTTGGGTTACCTTAGATGTAACCGCGTTATACTCCTCTATTGATCATGAGAAGGGGATTTCGGCCATCTCGTTTTGGCTCAAGCAATCCAATCTCTATGGTGACCTCCAGAACGAATTTTTGATTCAAGCATTGGAATATTTATATGTGTTTAATTCCACCTTTTACCTACAGAAGCGG
Source organism: Xenopus petersii (assembly GCA_038501925.1). Lineage (NCBI taxonomy): Eukaryota > Metazoa > Chordata > Amphibia > Anura > Pipidae > Xenopus > Xenopus petersii. The sequence goes on from CM076674.1 coordinate 125,395,794, forward strand.
GGGGCGGCTATGGGGGCGCGGTTTGCACCCTCTTATGCCAATCTCTTTATGGGCCTATGGGAACGCATGCATGTGTATGATGTCAAAAATCCTTTCCACATGCATATCGTCAAATATTTCAGATATATTGACGATCTTATCCTGGTGTGGGATGGAGACCCCAGTACCGTGCAGGATTTTGTCACCTACTGTAACGATACAGGTTGGGGCATTAAATTCACCATGGAGATGGATTTGGTGTCGATACCCTATCTGGATATCATGTTCACGGTCAGAGACAATAATGTATATACTGAGCTATACCGTAAACCCATCACTAGGAATACCCTCCTTCATGCAAAAAGTAGCCATCCCAATCATGTGATTAGAGGGATACCTACCGGGCAGTTTCTGTGTCTTAGACGTATTTGTACCACATGGGACTCCTTTAATAAGGAGGCCATGTCCCTCTGGGATCGTTTCCTGGAAAGGGGTTATGCCCAAGCCAACATTAAAAAAGCGTATGATATTGCTGTTGGTGCCAATCGTGTTGATTTATTGAGTATCAAAAATAAAAATAAAAACAATAAATATAATAATAATAAAAACATACATGTTAGCTCCCACACTAAAAAAGGGCAACATATTACAATCCATGATGGACCCAGATGCCCCCGCGTGATCACAACCTTTACATCTGATACCCCGCGCTTCCAGAGAATAATGTGTAAATATTGGCATGTTTTGAAACAAGATCCGGTATTGAAAAAAATCCTACCTGCTCAACCAGGTTTTATTTTCAGAAAAGGTAAAAGCCTAGGCTCACAACTATCACCTAGTCTATTTGTAGAGACAAAGGATACCACCAATGGATGGGCACCCGGCCTTATAAAATCAATTTTTTTGCCAATTGTGGCACCAAATATGTGATTTATTTGATCACCTGTAGATGTGGTGCACAATACGTTGGCAAGACCCATTAGACCGGTTAGAAAGCGAATTTCTGAGCATGTTCGATGTGTTTCCAAACACGATAGGAATTCAGCAGTTGCGAAGCACCTTTTGGAGAAACACGATGGTAATATATGCATTTCATTTCAAATCATTGACCTAGTAAATCCGGGTGTCAGAAAGGGAGATATGGAAAAACTACTTCTTAAGAGAGAGGCCTTTTGGATCTATACCCTTGATACAATTATGCCTAATGGCCTAAATAGGGAGTGGGAAGTGAGCCTTTTTGTAGATTGAATTGATCATTAGCTATCTCCTATATAGGTGCCTCTTCTCCTCTTTTCAAGATTGTATTCAGAATGTGTGGAGGGGTGTGCTGTTTTATTAATTATTATAATTGTTCTATTATTAATTAATAATTTACACACTAGTTTGATTTTTTGATTTTTGGACAACACACCTCCACGCCATCTCTATCTCTTTTCATACTGTGTTATGCCATGCCATACTAAATAACAGTACAAACTAGCAACCATTATATATCTAGGGCCTTTACATATATACTTATGTCTATTTATATATTTTACATATTTTTTATATTTCTAGATTATTACCATCTTTAGGAATACAGCACATTTCCCAATGTGAGAGGCCCGTGCATTTCATATATTCATTAACATATTTGATATGAGCGATAGTACTGACTGTGTTTTTAAGTATTTTTTTTATGTAGCTTTTAATTATATAACTCCATCCTATGAGTATATCACCTGTTATTTAACATCAGTTCCCTAACTGAACAGTAGGGGGGAAGCTACATATATATACGGGCTTTGGCAGAAGGCGCATTGGCTTCTTGAGGAAGTGACCAGTTTTGAGTCACGAAACGCGTCAAACCATGCTCTCACCCTGCCTGCAATTTACATTTGTGTGCTATATGTTTTTATGCCACATTTTTGAATAAAATTAGATTTTTTATTATCCTGGCCTATGGATTCCCTGTCTACGGGAGTTGATGTGCCTATTTGCTTTGCTCTTCGAAATACCACGTGACTGGAGTGGAATGGCTAGACGCAACAGGGTTACCACTCCAATTTCCCCAAGACTGTTCCTGTCGGCGCATCTTGTTTAGAGCTGAGGAAAGGCAAGCGTTGGAAGCTGTTCTCCGTCTGCGCCTTTGACGGGAGTCAATGGGAACATCACGCCGGAGGCCACTTTGCGCTGGAGGTGCTCTTCTCTACCTCCCACAGCCGCGGGGAATTGGTTACCAGTGCTGGTGTGCGCCACCTGCATCTTCCTGTGCAGGGAAGTAGCTCCCTACTCAGTGTGTTCTCGCCATGGTCTGGCCATCGTCTCCCGCACTGCCTGGCTGACACGTCTGCTCATCGCCTTTCCGGTGTGTTTTCCTCTCAGCCGCTTGCTGGACTGGGACCTGGGCCAGGAGATCAGCACCTCCTCAGCTCTCTAACCCGCCCGCACCTCCACCACTGCAGAACCTACGAGTGCAGGATTGAAGCAGGCCTATCACCTCCACCTGCCCTTCCTCTATTATCTCTGGTGCCCCCATTAGAGCAAATTAATAGTATCATTTTAATCTTGTATTTCCGGATAATTCTACAGTTCAACTTGCCCAGTTGCAGCCAATAATCTCCCTGACTGCGTTCCCAAATAATAAGGATGATCCGTAATACAGTGAAAGCCAGGAGATCAGCACCTTCTACACCCGTGAGAAGCTTATAGCTTATTCGAGCAGTGCGACCCCTATAACGATCTGGTAAAGGAGGAGCTGAACATCAATCAGGGGGCCTTGGAGCAAGCGCGCCAATGAGCTAGCAATCCGCAGTCATGGACATGCAGCAGCAGCCGCTTCACATGCTGTCAGTACATGAGAGATAGCCAAGGAGGAGAAATCCAGCACTGCACAATGGATGGTCGCCCTGTTGCCTTTTCTGAACAGGAGCGGAAGTGGAGTTTCGGTAAGTTATTTCTGAGGGGAAACCTATAGTTTACCTAGGAAAACTATACATTGTTTTTTCGGTAGAAACTGAGCTTTCTAAATCTGCCGTTTTTTTATGTATTTCCACCTCTGCAAAAAGATTTGTAGCTCTAAATACCAAAAAAAATGTAAAAAATTCCTATTTTTCACAATATATGAATTTATACCAGAAAAATATTTTATTTTACGCATAAAAATCCAACTGATTTGGAAAGCCTTGTGTCTCTCGAACGTGCAAATACCAGATATGTATAGTTTTAGGGAGATTTAGGACTTCTGTACAGCAAAAACTCCTGACAGTATATTACCAAATTTTAAAAGCATTAAGGCAGAAAACAGCATATTTTAGATTCCAAAGCCAAAAAATCCTGAAACAGTAGGTTTACCTCAGAAAACCATATATTTTTGAAAAGAACACATACTGCTGATTCCAAAATGGGTAACTATATCTCTCTACTCCAAACTACCAAACATAAAATCTTGTCTGAACATAGTGGTCTTTATACAAATTTATCAAACTTCTGAAAAATCACTTCAAAAGGTTTTATTTTGCTGCTCCGCATATGCCACACTGTATTAGGAACCAAGAAAAAGCACCCTGAATATGATTGCCAGCGGTCCACTGACCAGTTTGATGCCCATTGTGCATAGGTTTCCCAAACTACCTGGCATTTAGAGACCCCAATATGAAGTTAGCACATCTAAATTGTCCAGGACTTTACTTCAGCTATTGAAAAATCAACACATTTACTGCATTTTTTTGTGAGGTAAAAACACAGAAAAATAGGTTTACCCCCCAAAACCATATATTTTTGGAAAGTACACATTCTACCGAATCTAAAATGGGTACTCATGCCTTCCTGCTCCAAACTACTGAGTCGCAAGCCTTTTCCAAAATTGTCAGTTTTGGTGAAATATCTGAAAATTGCCTCAAAGCTTCAACTTTTCAGCACCAGATCGGCCATGTATCATTACATACAAAGAAAAAGCACCCTAAATGTGATTGCCAGGCATCCTCCGAACAGTTTGATGCCCATTGTGCATAGGTTTACCAAAGTATCTGGCATTTGGATGTCCCAAAATTAAGTTAGCGCATACATATAGTCCTGTGGGTAACCAGCTAATGAAACATCAACACATTGACTGCATTTTTTGTGGGGTAAAAACACAGAAATATAGGTTTACCCCCCAACATTCGACAATGTTGGGTTTTATAATAAATCTTTGTCTTTAAATCTAAGCAGATGATCAGCAGGTGCAGTTTGCCCTTTTTATATATTTTTTATATCTTGCTCACAGATTTGTGTCACACAATCAGGGTTAACAGGCAACCCATATTTGGCATCATTTGTATCAGCACCTAATTCAGAAAAAAAAAGTTTGTAACTTATATTTTTATTTATTTTCGCAATACAGACATTGAACACATATAGCCTTTTGTCTTTGTATACAGTATTGTCTAATTTAAACAGCAATCTTCAAGATTTGCATACAATTGCATAGACATATTCCATAAGAAAAAACAAAAAGAAAAAAAAGGAAACAATAGTATGTCACATCAAGGAAAATAAAGGTATCAGAAAAAAGAAAACTAGAATGCTCCACTCCAATGAGGATAGGTCAAGACTCGGGGGTTTTAGGTATCGGCCTCCATAGTTGTCAAATAATAATTCCAATTGCCCCATACATGCTATGTAACATATTATTTATTCTAGCAGTCATTTCCGCAAATTTTTTGTTTTTTTCCAGTCTGGAAATTACTTCCTGGATCGTGGGAATTATTGGAGACTTCCATTTGGAAGTTATAGCCAATCTAGCCACTGTAGCTACTTGATTGATCCACTTTTGGGCTGCATTGTTAAGTTTTGGAATTGGGAGGGCTAACAGCAAATGAGGCATCTCAACAGAAATGGGTAACTTTAATACACATGTTATTAAATTCACAATGTCCACCCAGTAATTTGTTAATTTTGGACATGCCCACAGAGTGTGGTGTAATGTTCCCTTAAGCTGACACCCTCTCAAGCACATAGGACTGCTTTGCGGAAACATTTTGAAGATTCTATCTGGAGTAAGATACCACTTCATTATGGTTTTATATATTTTTTTTTTCTGCTGGGTACAGACTACCAGGGCCGGAACTAGGGGTAGGCAGAGTAGGCGCCCGCCTAGGGCGCAGTCATAGGGGGGTGCACTTTTGAAAAGAGAGAATTTTTTTTATTTATTTATTTATTTATTGCACCAATGCGGCCAGCAGAGTTCCGCTCTGCTTCCCACCTCCCTCTTACTTGCACTGACTGGATCTGGTGCCTCAGCCTGCCCTGTCTCTCCCTCCTGCTCGGTTGCTTGCTCCAGAGAATAAGAGTAGACAAATGCGCAATTGCATTCATGTGCTGTAGTAAGTGCGCGCCGGTGTGGTGACGTCACTCAGGGAGGGATCTGTGCGCCTGTGCTGGTCTGGCCTGGCGCGTTGGAGAGAGCCCACAGGCAGTGCTGGGCGGTAGCATAACCGGCATTCTGATGTTATTGGCGGGTGGTGTTATTGGAGAAGAGAACACAGAGAGAGAGGACAGGTACACACTGATCTGGGCTGGGGCCTGGCAATTTTGGTAATGCTGCTGAGTCCTGACTTAGGGGTCAATGCTGAATTGTTTGGCACAAAAGGTACAGACTTCGGGGGGGGGGTGCTAGCTGGCTGGCACAGGTACAGATTGGGACAGTATTTCGGGGGCAATATTTTGGGTGCTGTTGACTGGCACAGGTTCAGATTGGGACAGTATTTCGGGGGCAATATTTTGGGTGCTGCTGGCTAGCACAGGTACAGTTTGATTCATTAATGTGTTGTAAGGTTTTTTTATTACAAAAAGCGTGATTCGGTGGGAAATGGTCATACAGAACGGGGGCGCGGGGGCGCTGATTGAAGCCCTTGCCTAGGGTGCCAAACTACCTTGGCCCGGCCCTGCTGTTAGGGAATGCTGGGAATTGTAATACACAGACTTTACATACTTACAGACTTTACATATTTACCCTGCATTTCTAGAGTGTTATACATGAAATTCCCATATATATATATATATATATATATATAGGATCTGCTCTATTTTGGTGTTCCAGGCTAATGAACTGAGACAGATGTTTAAATAAGTGGAATTTATTTACAAAGGAACTAAAAGGTATAACATAAAAAGGGAAATAACTAAGATGGAAGGAGGATTGTTGATCCAGCAGAATCTCATTTCCTTGGGAACTCTTGCTATCCCTGCACCCACACCAGTGTGTCCAGTTATTTGCATCTCTTTGATATGGACATTACTGTAGCTGCAAGGATTGTTTTATGCAGGATGGCTGTTGTCCAGGCTTGTGTAATGTTTCTGATTGTGAGGTTTAAAACTGTTCATAAACACACAGGAGATATTCTTGTTGTAAGGGATCTGTATTTCTGTAAGTCCAGCAAAACTTAAGATGGCTACAGGACCTCCCACATCAGCAAGTTACACACTGTTATGTATAAAGCATTATCATGTTATAGCAACACCTAGTGTATGCCACATTATATTACAGCTTGCACCTTCACAGTTACCATTGATGGAAAGGCAGATATCTGTTAACCCATTGCGTGTATGGGATTATTGTTGAATATCCAAAATTCAATACTACAATATATATATTTAATTTTGAAATGTTACATGGGGCTAGACATGTTGTCTGTTTCCCAGCTGCCCCAGTCATGTGACTTGTGGACTGATAAACATGGGTCTGCACGTGTAAATGGACATTGGTGGGCTTTGCTCAGTTTATTTTTGTGTTTTGTGAGGCGGAGTCATTTGAGACATTGCATTTAATTCCATTAATTAAAAATGACACTATAGGGGGCGTGGCCTGATGGCGACCTAGCTGCACGCATCTGAGAGCTCCGAACCGCTGCCATCCTGTTAGCCCATTTTTTCGCCTTGCAGAAGCTGAAATTGCTATTATCTGACGCTACACTCTCTGCTGATTGTCAGGTGCACGACGATGCGGAGAACAGCACCCAAAACTAAGCCAGATGCGGCCGCAAGACTCGAGCAGTTTGCCCGCATACCAAACCAAGATGGCGCTGCCTCACCACGCACTCCGGAGCGGTCTCCCACAGCATTGCCGACCAAAGACAAAGACCCGGCGCCTGACCCTGCTCCGGCGGTTCCCTCGCCTGCTGACCTGCTGTCCGCAATAACGCAGTGCCAATCCACGCTTGCTGCCACGTTTACTTCCAAGATCGAAGAGCTTAAGGTAGATCTGTCGCTTATTAAACAGGATATGCAGGCCATAAGAGAGCGCACTGGGCAGCTAGAGGAGCGGGTGGGAGGACTAGAGGACCGCATGGTGAGAGTTCCAGGGGACCTAACGCTGGTACAAGAGCGCCTGGTAACAGCTATGGACCGCATTGAAGACCTGGAAAATAGGCAGAGACGGTCTAATGTAAGGATCCTGGGCCTACCGGAGCGTGTGGAAGGCACTCATCCTGAGCTCTTTATAGAAAACTGGCTCAAAAATATACTGGGCAGTGAGAACTTTTCTGCACAGTTTGTGGTTGAGAGGGCACACAGAGTTCCTACAAGGCCCCTACCTCCTGGTGCTCCTCCTCGGGCGTTCCTCATCAAGCTCCTAAACTATCGTGACAGAGATGCAGCCCTTAGAGCAGCAAGGAATAAAGGTGACATACAGTTTGAGGGGGCCCGAGTATCTCTCTACCCAGACTACTCCACTGCAGTTCAAAAGAAGCGGAGCTCCTTCCAAGGTGTCAAGAGACGGTTGAGAGACAAAGGGCTTCAGTATTCGATGTTGTTTCCTGCCAAACTCAAGGTGCTTGATGGTAATAGTTCTGTCTTTTTTGATAAACCCGAGGCGGTTGCTGACTGGTTGGACCGCAGAGCGTCCCCGCCACGGAGTCCACAGCGTTAGCGTTTATAGCCTCAGCGGTCGCTTAAATCTATGGCCTGAAGAAGACCCTTGCTGATGATCTGGTACAGTATACTTCGACAGCACCTAGACTATCAGTTGATTTTCTAACAATTGGTGTTGACTACCAATGGCTAAGCTCGATATGGTTGGTATTCTTATGTTGGGTTAATAGTTATTGGAGGTGAAGTTCCTTCCCGCAGTTGCTTTTGTTGTAACCCAACTAACTGATGGTATTTACTCCTTGGAACTTTACCTGGTGCGGGCTGTATTGGCCTGGCCAACTATGAGAAGGGGGACTCCTGTACCTATCAAGTATGGGTCATCCGCCCCGACACGGGAGGCCCGTTGCGGGAAAGTTGAGCAAGACGCAACAAGTCGTTCCTTCTAATTCTTCCTATGAGCCTACAGTAGTTGTGCACCAGGACTTTACCACTATGTCAGTTGCTGCAAATGGTAGGGGGGACTACCATCCTTGTCACCTCTTTGAGACTTGCGGGGCAGGATCTACGTGCCTACTATTTTCTTAGCTCTACTTGATCAATAAGATTAAGGTGTTAACTTGATCTATGGTTCGGATCTCTGGACTGGGCTTTGCTTGGACGTAACTCAGACCCTACCCTAGTTGGTTAATATGTTGGGAATGTATGTATCTTCAGGTTGGGGGAGGATACCGGGTGGGGGGATCATGTCTCTGGGGAATGCTTACTGTATATCTACTGTCTTTTTATTCTTTCTCTTCTTTTCTTATCTTTGTCTCAAGGGTCACTTGTGGTATGTAGCGTACCAAACTGTGTTTCTGTATTGGGCCATTCATGCTGATGAGCCTGAACCTCGGGGCTACCCAGAACTGCTTCCACGGTCTTGTGTAATATCATCTTATGATGGCGAGTAACAAGTTGAATGATAGGATCAAACGGTCTGTTAAAAAACTGTAAAAAAAACTGTAACTGACACTGTAAAAAAGTCTGGCGCTGACCTCATTCTTCTCCAGGAAACCCATTTAGTTGGGCAGCGGGTACGAGCTCTTAGGTGCCACTGGGTAGCTGCAGTGTACGCCTCCGAATATTCTACTCACTCCAGGGGTGTGGCTATCCTTATTCGGAAATCCCTACACTTTCAACTTGAAAACCTCTCCACAGATAGATTTGGCAGGTATATAATCCTACAAGCTAAAATTTGGGGAACGTCCTATATAATAGTAAATGTTTATCTTCCGCCTCCGGCAGATTTACTCCTACTAAATGAAATAGTACTGAAAGTAGCTGAGCTTGGCCTAAAACCTACAATATGGGCAGGTGACTTTAATATGGTGCTGGATCCGACCACGGACAGACTTAAGCCCAATCCCCAGGATTCCCTTTCCTTTGCTCATTGGGTGGAAACATTAGGCTTGGTGGATGCGTGGACTTGGAAGAACCCCCACTTAAAACAATTCACATGTTATATGGCGGCTACGGGAGCCCTCTCTCACATAGATCTCTACCTAGTCACTAATGAGATACTCCCAATACTGGGAGAAGTACGGGTTCTGCCCAGAGTCTGCTCGGACCATACCCCTATAATGTTGTGCATTGGTGGCACCTCTAAACCTCCACCTACTTTGGAGACTCCCCCCAAAGTGGATACAAAATCCAGATGTAGTTGAAAAAAGTCCAGTGGCTCTGACTCAATACTGGGAGACTAATGAGGGCTCTGCGTCAGACTTAGTGGTGTGGGATGCAGCCAAGGCTTATGTGAGGGGAACGTATATTGCACTCATTAAATCAATTAGGCGGCAGATCGATTCAAAAGTAACTGCAGTGCACTCTAGACTACTTGAGGCAGAAAGGGCTGTGGTTGACTCCCCCTCAGAAGCCGCAAAAGCTGAAATTGCGGACTCTCAAAGACTACTTGATCTGCTCTATGTGGATAAATACTCACAGAAGGACCTGTATAAAAATGCAGCTTGGTTTGATAAGGGTGATAAAAATGGGAAACTATTAGCAACGCTGGCTAGGGGGGCTCTCTCATGTACAGTGATTAGAGGTGTCAGGAATAGTGCTGGAGAGTTGGTCACAGAACAACAGGAACTTGCAATTACTTTTGGACAATATTTCCAGTCCACCTATGCTGCCCCACCTGCTAAGCCCTTCCCTGAACTCATAGATTATCTGAATGGTATTGTGTTCCCTCATCTAAATGTTGATCAGAGAGCCCAGCTGGAGGTGGATATTAGTCAGGAGGAGATAGATAGAGCAATTTCGGATCTTCCATCGGGTAAAACCCCAGGCCCTGATGGTATCCCCAGTGAGTGGTACAAAGCGCATAGCAATGTTCTCACTTCTAAACTAGGCGTTTGGTTTAATGACATCTCTCAGGATAAGATACTCCCTGAATCTTGCTACCAGGCGTACATTACTCTAATCCCCAAACCTGGTAAGCCGCCTGACCGGTGTGACTCATACAGGCCCATTTCGCTTTTAAATTGTGATTTAAAAATTTTTGCTAAAATCCTTTCTAATAGGCTTAAAGGAATTATAGAATAGCTAGTACACCCGGATCAAACAGGCTTTATGCCAAATAAGTCCACTAATATCAATCTACGACGCCTATATACCAATCTCTCACTTGTGCATGACAATGTAGGACAAAGAGTGGCAGTATCACTTGACACCGCCAAGGCATTTGATACCGTTAGCTGGGATTATTTATGGGAGGTGCTGGCCCGATACAATATTGGCCCGAGATTTAGGGTATGGATCAGAGCTTTATATGCACATCCGCAGGCTAGAGTTTTGGTAAATGGAGCACTCTCCACTGCTATAACTTTGGAAAGAGGGACACGTCAGGGCTGCCCACTCTCACCATTACTGTTCGCCTTGGCGATTGAACCACTGGCTATACAAATTCGGGCAAACCAGCAGATAGAGGGGCTTAAACTTGGGGCTGTCACTGAAAAAGTGTCATTATATGCAGATGACATGTTAATATATCTAGCAAACCCCAACTGTGCATTGACTGCACTCCTCCAAACAGTAGCTACTTTTGGTGAGTTTTCTGGGCTGAAGGTGAATGAAAGTAAATCAGTAATATTTCCAATTGATCCCTTCCCTGAGAACTGTCCACTGACTGTAGGTAATTTGCAAGTGGTTGACTCATTTCGGTATCTTGGAGTCATGATACATAAGGACCTGTCCAAATATATTACTCTCAACTTGGATCCCATAGTGAGGTCATTTAGTGTAAAATTGGAAACGTGGCAGGCCCTTCCGCTCTCGCTCCCTGGTAGGGTGAATTTGTTTAAAATGGTCTATCTACCAAAGTTTCTGTATGCATTTCAGAACTCTCCGGTAACCCCGCAGATGTGTTGGTTCAAACGAATAGACAGTCTACTAAGGAATCTTTTATGGGCAGGGGGACATCCGCGTATTGCCTTAAAAACCCTACCAAACCCTAGCAACGGGGGGGGGGGGGATTAGCTCTGCCTGACCGCAGACTCTACTTTCTGGCTAGCCAGCTGGTATTTGCTCATTGGTGGATAAATCCTAAACTAGATAATCAGGCGGTGGTACTGGAGGCTGCAATGGTCGGCTCCTTCGAAGCTCTAGCCCAGTCCTTGTATAGAGGCCCGTCTCGGTCCCAAACCACAATAATCCCTATGGTAACAGTAATACGAGCCTTTCAAAAGGCCCTATCCATGGTGCTGCGAACCTCCTGTGTGGTCGGTAGGGACACCATTATGGGGTAATAATAATGTGCCCCAATTTCAGCTTATCCCTGAGGTCAGCTGTTGGGCACTACATGGTGTTAAGGTACTGAAGGATGTAGTGGACAATGGGAATCTTAAACGGTTTCCAAATCTAAGGCAAGAGTTTAATCTCCCGTCTAACATGATTTTTCGCTATCTTCAGTTTAAACATGCTTTTTTGGTGCAATTCCCTACACGTCCAATACAACTAAAAGAATCTGCTCTAGAAAAATATCTTCTTAGAGCAGACCTGCGAAAACCACTCTCATGGTGCTACACAATTTTGCTGCAGGCATGCCCCAACCTGTTGGAAAAAGTTAAACAGAAATGGTGTAGAGATATTCCTGAACTAGATGATGAAATGTGGAGTGATGCACTTCAACAAGTACCTGGGATTACGATCTCAATGCGTGATAGATTTATACAACTTAAATTCCTCAATAGAGTATATTACACCCCATATAGATTAGCCAAATTGTATCCTACAGTCTCTGATGTTTGCCCAAAATGTGAAACCTCTGTTGGTACTTATATGCATGTGTTTTGGGACTGCACTGAAGTGCAAAGGTTTTGGACAGAGGTACTGCAATATATGGCTACAGAACTTGATCTGCCCAATATCCGTTCTCCTCTTACTTGCCTCCTTGGCATAGTCACAGATCATACATTAGGCTCCCACATGAAACTCTGTTACTTACAGCTTCTGTACTATGCTAAAAAAGCGATTTTACTGCAATGGAAGTCAATAATTGCACCTACTCTTGGCTTCTGGAAACAGCTGGTAAATGACTCCCTTCCTAAGCAAAAACTTACATATCTTGCTAGAGGGTGTCCCCGAAAGTTTGATGCGGTATGGGGGACTTGGGTGATGGCCCAGGAAAAGTAATTAGCCCAGTGGGATGTTTCAGGTGTTAAACGAGTGTTGAATACATCCTGTAAGGTACAGGTTGGCCCTTGAGACTACTCTCTCTCTTTTCTTTCCTTCTCTTCTTTCTCTCTTTCTTTCTTCCCTTTTCTATCATTGTAATTTTTTGTTGTAAAACTGGAAAAATAAAAAACTTTAAAAAAAAAAAATGACACTATAGTGTTAATGTTGCTTTACTGCAATATAGGGATATTAGCAGTCCAAGGGGTTCTGTGACCATATAAAGGCACAAGGCTGCAGGCTGAGTTATACAGGGAACTCTGAGTATCACTCATGTATTATAAGGGATAATGGACCCCCTACTATAAATGGATATAAGAAGTCACTGAGGGGTTGTTCTGTGACCATATAAAGGCACAAGGCTGCAGAATCTTTAACATATTTTACATGAATTACGCTTAAGTACGAAAGGCAGCTCTTTACATACATATTTTTTTGCAGTTTTACCCCATTATATATGAGTGGATGTGTACAAGACCATTGCGTGTTTACATGTTGGCTGCTTTGATTTTTTTGCCCGGGCTGCTTTTTACCCCCAGTCCGGCCCTGGTGCCCGACACCAGCACAAGGAAGTGTCCACTCACCCTGAGGTGTAATCCCACACCTCTTTTATCTGCAGCTCACCTGCAGCCTAATCAAATGGCTACCTCTAGCTGGGCAGCTGAAAAAACCCTAAATGGCGTATGAAGTGGAGGGACCCCCCTGCTTGGCTTCATTCGCTCCAGTGTTTGCAGATGACACAAAAATATGTAGGCAAATATTCCATCCAGCATGTGGCATCATTGCAGGGGAATCTGGACAAACTGTCACTCTGTGAGGCAGATTATGTTTATTAATGTAAGGGTGTGCACCTAGGATGTATGCATGCAAGCCACTTATACCCTTAATACCACCTTAATACTACTACATGAGACAAAAATGTTTTGAGCTGTAATAACTGGGTGTTGATAGTGGGAAGAGAGTGTTTATAAAGCACTGGTAAGGCCCCGTCTAGAATATCCCATTCAGAGTTGGTCCCCAGTGCTATTACTATTACTAACGAGTAATAGTCCAAAGAAGGCCAAATAAGCTTGTTAAGGGTGTGTTAGGAAATGCTGGTTTCACTGGTGTGTAAAGCCTGTTGCTCCTTACACACCAATCACTTGCAATCAAGTGATGTTCAAGGACAAGATTTAATTTCTGGGCAAGCAACAATCAAAAACACAGTCCTTGAGACAGGCTGAAGTTCACAGCCGGCAGAAAATGTGCCAAGTCAAATATCAGGCAAAGAGTCAGAATGTTAGAGTGAGAGGACAGCACAGAACTGACTTATAAGATATAGAATCGGGATGCGGGAAAGTCATAAAAGTTGTAAAAAAAACGCTGGTGTCATTTTTTGAAGCAGGATTGCCTTCAAAAGTCCTAACTATTTGTGCAACATTTTTTTCCAACCATTTCCACATTTATTTTAGGGTGGGCTCATGTCTAGGGCATCAGATGATCTCTTTTGTCTTTATAATTCTTCCTTGGACATGTGTAATAAAAAGTGGCCACTTAAAGCATTTGCACCAAAATCTCTAAAAGACGTCCATCTGACCTATATGTGCCCACCCTATTCAAATTGACCTAAGAGTACTAACGAAGTATCGCTAGGCAGAAATGAACATTAGTGAAAGATTACTATGACATGCTTGTGCTTACGAATTAGCGCTAGCAAAACTTCACCTGCGTTTGGCTGGGCAGATGCAACTTCACATTTTAGTGAATTAGCGTAGTGGTAGCAAATTTTCAAGTGTTCTGGGTTGTTCACTGCCAAAAATTCGCCCTTCAGTGAATTTGCCCCATACTGTCTCCTGGGGCTCAACCGGGAGGAGCAGTAGCCAGTACACACCTAGTTCCTGGCAAAGAATACCTATTTTTAGCTATGAATAACCGCTAGCAAAGTTGGGATTGTTTACACTGAAGAAGAGGTGGTTAAAGGAGAAGGATAGTCATCTTCCACTTGGGGGTGCCAAATGTTAAGCACCCCCAAGTGATTGTATTTACTTACCTGAAACCCCAGGCCAGTTCCTGGCAAAGTATACCTATTTTTAGGTATGAATAACCGCTAGCAAAGTTGGGATTGTTTACACTGAAGAAGAGGTGGTTAAAGGAGAAGGATAGTCATCTTGCACTTGGGGGTGCCAAATGTTAAAGGAGAAGGAAATCCCCAGGGCGCTAAACCCCTCCCCCCCTCCCCTGTGCTGCCCCCCCTCCCTCCTCCCCCCTGGCCTACCTGTCCCCCTGGGCAAATGCCCCTAACTTTTTACTCACCCCTCTGCGCAGGTCCTGTCCACGGAGTTCGCAGTCGCCATCTTCTCCCACGCGCGTCTTCTTCCTGCTCTGACCGGCGTCTTCTGGCGCATGCGCAGTAGGAACAGGTACCGGTGCGGCTCTACTGCGCATGCGCCGAATGTCGATTTCACTTCGTGACATTCGGCGCATGCGCAGTAGAGCCGAATGTCGATTTCACTTCGTGACATTCGGCGCATGCGCAGTAGAGCCGTACCGGTACCTGTTCCTACTGCGCATGCGCCAGAAGACGCCGGTCAGAGCAGGAAGAAGACGCGCGTGGGAGAAGATGGCGACTGCGAACTCCGTGGACAGGACCTGCGCAGAGGGGTGAGTAAAAAGTTAGGGGCATTTGCCCAGGGGGACAGGTAGGCCAGGGGGGAGGAGGGAGGGGGGGCAGCACAGGGGAGGGGTTTAGCGCCCTGGGGATTTCCTTCTCCTTTAAGCACCCCAAGTGATTGTATTTACTTACCTGAAACCCCAACCTCTTATCAGCTGAAAACTGCACGACCCAGGGTTATTCCAGCGAGCACCACGGAGCTATGCTCTTCCAGCTTCTTCTTTCTATAAACTTCCTGGGGCAGACGCATGCACAGTTGATTAAAATAGCCGATTTTTTAGTTAACTTCTACTGCACATGCGCTGCCGCGTGAAGAAAGAGGAAGACGGAAGAGGATCTCTGTGGTGCTCACTGGTATAACACCGGGCCGGTGCAGCTTTCTGCTGATAGGAGGACCGGGGTTTCAGGTAAGTAAATACAATCACTTGGGGCTGCCTAACATTTGGCACCCCCAAGTGCACGAAAACTTTCCTTCTCCTTTAACGCAAAACAAAAGTTGCTTCATTTATTTTTCTGTTTTTCACTCCTGAAGTTTGGGAGAGGGAACTTAAATTGCTATCGCCATCCTAAAATACCAGACATCACTTCCTAGAGCATGTGCATTTGTTATTTAGAGCTTTAGTAACTAGAAAAAAAAATAGGCTTAGAGTGTTCACTCTGTGCATGCTTGTGCCCTGGCTGGGGAAATTCTGAGCTACAGAATAAATCAACTTGCAATAGAACATGGAATATACATTCATTAGAATAGAGTCAAGAACACCAACATTTCTATAGGGAATTACATCCCTGCCATTAAAATTTAAAAAACGTATTGTAAATTATACTGTACAAACAGTGTGTGGCATGCACAATGTTTCAGGGGTCTTCCACATCCATTCCTTATGTGCAACCCTATAGCACCCAACAACAACTGCAAAGTTACAAGTCAGTATATGTGTGTAGGGAAGTGTTATTTGGGAAACTAACTGCATAACCCTGTGACTAAATCTGGATCCACCAAAAGCATGGCTGCTGCTTGCACTGCAGTGAGACAGTTTTCAGGCACAGCCTGACCAGTCAGCAAGATTTGCTTCTGACCTTGTGACCTCTCTGAAAGAAGTTTGGAGCCAAAATGAAAGTGAGGCTAAGGTTAACCAGGAAGAAGAAAGCATGGTCTCTGCACAGAACTACTGAGAGCAGACTGAGATCTCTCCTCTCTGCTGTGAGTGTTTCTGCTGATTTATCTGAGTAGGAAGCCAGGGATTCCACCTATAGAATATTTACCCATATAGGGAATCCCATAGTCAGGGAGTTAGTTAACCCTTTCCAGTCAGCCATCATAGAGACTGGAACTAGTGCAGCTGCCTGAGCTATTGCTAGGGAAGTAATCCCTGAAGGATAGATAGGACATCAGCCCTGTAGTGAGTTGCCAGCGTGTACACGGATCTGCACTGTGGATTTCCCATCAGCCTCCGTGACAGTGGATCTCCTCAGGAATTCAGGAAGCCTTTCCCTACACCAGCATTTCAAGCTCAGTGTGAATTAAAGCTGCCAGACTGCTTCCCTGCATCTGCTCTGCCTCACAGGATCTCTTTCTTGTTTCATTATCACTGGGAGTTGGTGAGGCCTTCACTTTACACACCCTGGGGTGCATCAATCTAGTGTTGCAACACAAATCTCTTCTATTACTACTTTGGTATATCCCCTCAGACCTCTAGTGTGCACACTCACCATTCTTAAAGTGACAGTGGACATTTTCAAACCAAGTGTGATACTTATATTATACTGTCTTATATTCATTGTATTATTGTTAGTTCACTGTTATTATTGCATTGCATATATTGCATTTATAATATTACATATTACTGCATATCTGCCTATTGTGTGGTTTATTGTCTGCTACAATTGTTACCAAAATCACTGCTGTTGCAGTTCCCATGGAGTTGTATGCCACCAATATCTGGTTTAAGCCCTGGGTGGAGGCACTTAACTTATCCAAACCCTGAAAATCTCCCACATAGTGGAGGCTTGGGATCTATACTTTTAGCGCCACAGTGTGGCCTTGGATATTCCTGCCAAGAAAGGGTTACATGTGGATGCGTTTGTTTTGAAAATATATAAGGGAACGATAATAAACTCTCTGATACTTTATTTGTTAGGAGGTCTCCCTGCAGACACAAAGAGATTCACTGAGATAAAAAAAAAGAATGTTCCATCTTCAGATGTGAAGTGTTTTTTACAGTGAGAGCTATTAAGATGTGGAATTCTCTCCATGAATCAGTTGCACTGGTAGATACATTATATAGCACCATGAATGATGATGAATGCCTACACAGTTGAAAGAAAATGGAGATGACAGATGAGAAAGAGAATAAGTAATAGAAGAGTGGAAGGGCTACTTCACTGGGGGGTGCCAATTAGCTAGGTATCCTAAAGTGATTTTGATAGCTTACCTCAAATCCTAGGCCTGCAATACTCTTCAGTGAAAAATGCACAGTTGTTGAGTACAAGGTTATCAATTTGGCACCCTCCAGTAATTAAGTCTTTCACTGCTTTGAACAGCAGCAGTCACAATACCCCATGTTTAACTGCCACTGCTCCTAATGTTTTTAAATTGCAGGAGTCCTGTCTGACTTACACACAGAACTGTAATGGCAAGATGTGCCTGTCACCATTCTGTGTGCTTCAACCAGGACACATGCCATTAAATAACATTAGGAGCAGTGGTATACAAAAAGGGGGTTTCCATGATAACTAGATAAATATTTCAGAATATCCATTTGATAGAGCCAGGGCCATTATAAGAAATTACAGGTCCCATTTCTGGGGCCCCTTGTCCCTGCCCACCACAGCCTGACCCCCCCCCCAGATTCCACCCACTCCACAACACAGTAAAAAGGCCACAAAGACATCAGCGCTAAAAACAGTAACACACAAGTTCTAAAAAGCCATTGGTGGCCAGGGTCCCCCTACAAGTTAAAAAAATCATTGGTGGCTATGGCCCCCTATAAATGAAAAATAAATTGGTGCTAGGGCCCCCCATAAAAACTTTGTTTTAAACTTTGGCAGTCAGCCCCCCCCCCCCCAACCACAAGTAAAAAAAGAAATCATTGGTGATCAGGGCCCCCTATAAGTAAAAAAAAATATAAAATGGCCAGGATTTCCCATACCAGTTTTTAAAAAAACATTGGTGGCCATGCTCCTCCAAAAAGAACAATACAAAATGTAATAAAACAATTAAGTCTAGTAAAACCAATAAAGTCAATGCTTTGCTGCTGGGGCCCCTGTTAGATCGGGCCCAAGGACTCACTTCTCTTTTGCATGGAAACACATGTGCTTTTGTTATGGTGTAATATTTCCCATAATTCTTCCTTCAAATGATATTATGCCAATAATTAGTTAATTTATCAGACCTCATAATAAAACGTCTGTTGTCTTTGTTTTATGACAGCAGATAGCAGATACTGTATTTTGTAATTGATTAAAGGACATCATTATAATCCTCCAGGCTAAGAAATACATTCAGTCACTACCAAAAATACCAAAGAAGGAATTTTCCTTGTTGTTTCCAAATGCAAGTGATTTAGGTAAGTACTTTTTTATTTAATTAAAAATCTAATTTGCTTTTAACAGTTTTCACAACTTGAAACTTCTTGTCTTTATTTTTACATGCTTTTGATTAAGCATAAGTAAGTATTTTATTTTTTGTTTTTCCTTGTGTTTCCCCTTACTTTCTCCTCTTGGAAGTTGTATATATAAATATACACCTTTATTAAAAATGTAACCCTTTAAAGGAACAGTTCAGTGTGAAAATAAATAGATAGTAAATAGATAGGCTGTGCAAATTAAAAAATGTTTCTAATATAGTTCGTTAGCCAAAAATGTAATATATAATGGCTGGAGTGAACAGATGTCTAAAACAGCCAGAATCCAACTTCCTGCTTTTCAGCTCTATAATTCTGTTAGTCAGTGACTTGAAGGGGGGCCATATGGTACATTTCTGTTCATTGAGTTTGCAATTGATCAGCATTCAGCTCAGATTCAAAAGCAACAGGTATGACCCATGTGCCCCCCCTCAAGTCTCTGATTGGTTACTGCCTGGTAACCAGGGTAACCAGTCAGTGTAAACCAAGAGAGCTGAAAAGCAGGAAGTAGTGTTCTGACTGACATGTTATACATCAAATCACTCCAGCCTTTATATAGTACATTACATTTTTGGCTAACTAACTATATTAGAAAAATTTTTTATTTTGCACAGCCTTTTATATTTACCCAGTTTTTATTTTTACACTGAACAATTCCTTCAAGTGTCATAATTTTACATTTCATTTGAAGTTTTTAGGGGCATTTCCTTGGGAAACTTTAATTTTATTTCAATAATGGGGGAAAACACGGTGCTCCAGGATAAATTGTAAATGACTCACCGAGTAGAGAGTGTGGTCTGGGTGCACCAGCCCCGGACCCCCAGCTTTAGGGAGCGGAACGGCAAGAAATGTGAGGAAGAAGCAGGGCCGAGTGGCACTCAAACAGATATACAGGAGCAGATAAGTTCAAAAATATTTTTATTTATACAAAGTTAAAAAAATATGTCTGCATCTCCATCCGCCCTACGCGTTTTGCACCAACTTAGAACACAAGTTATAGCCACACACTTTTTAAAGCTCTTCTTAGATGTTTATGCTCCTTGTCCTTGGACTCTGTATCAGTTGCCAAACATTCCTACTGTGGTGCAGAGTTCTAATGACACCCAGTTTATGTTCCAGCGGATGGTGGGAATCGAACAACAGATATTGATCTGTATGAGTGGGTTTCCTGTATACTTCCATTTTCAAGTTACCCCCTCTTGGATGCATATTTTGAAGCCAGCGTATTTTTGCGTCAATTTCGCGAAAATTTATTCGCCGCCGGGGAAACATGGAAATTCACCGTGAATTTGCGCATGGCGAATAAATTCGCCCATCACTACTTAGGGGCAGATTTACTAAGGGTCGAACTTTGAAAAAAACTTCAAAATTCGACCCTCAATTAAAATCCTTTGAATATCGAAGTCGAAGGATTTTTAGCGTATTCCATCGATCGTACATTCGAATGGAATAGCAGTCTATCAGGTGCCATAGAAAGTCTCATGGGGCCTGTTTGGGCCTCTGTGTACTTTGAATGCCAGGGCCTATTTTGACTCCCAGACTAGAAATGGCTTTGGTGCTACCATTAAAACAATTTCCCTTACTTTTAAGCTTTGTACACTGTGATAAATGAATATATGGCATGGCATATGGGAATAGCAATTTACACTTATGTTTCACTCAGTAACTGCTACACACACATGTCCTCCCTGTATACATTGTTAGAGCACTCCTGTCATTGCAAAAGAAAAAAAGTGTTCACATTTTGCCAGTTTCTTAAAAACATTTGTACTTTTTTACATTAGCTCTGGTTGACTGGTAATGGTATCTACTACTACTCTCAGTCTATATTGCTGTTGAACCGAAATATTTCAACGCAAAGGCGCCAAAATTGATGAATTGACTACTGTAACACTCAAATACGTTGTTGTTGTTTTTTTTTAAAAAAATTAATATTAAGTCACACTATATTTGCTAACTAGGCACTATTAGAAGTAACATTAGACTTCCTGTTCGGCGCCTGAGGTGATGGAAGCACAGAGGTAGAGCTCCTGCTTACCAGGGTGGAGAGTCGGCACATAGAAGCTGCTTCATTTGAAATTTGTTTGTGTTGGTTCCCGGAGTGAGGAGAGCCAGAGGAGCAGTATATTACTCGTATATTACATAGGCAGAGTCTCTCTTCACAATATTTTAATTGTTGTTCAGATCCTAATACTATTTTGATCACCTTGGAAAAAACTTTTTTTTAAATTTTTTTTAACTGAATTTGAATACTCCTAGCCTGGTCCAGGGAACCGCATTCAATTTCTTCATTCTCTTTTATTTATATGGCACTGGTGGATTTGTGGTGTTTTAGGTTATTTTAGCTCTTTTAAGAGAGAGGTTATACGAGACCACAGTCCTCAGTGTACTACTTTCTCCCCGTGTGGGGTCCCAGGGCTTAGAAAATAATAGGCAGCAGTTTCTTTGGGACTTCTCCACCACTACACTATTTTCCTTTTCCTACTTGATTTTCCTTGAATGACGGTCCTGGTTCCTTTTTCTCAAACTAATTTTGCTAATGATTAAAATGCATTATAAAATCACCTTGTGATTTTATAATGCACTAGCACTTGCATAAATTATTTATTTCGAACCACACCCAGTCAGTGACTATGAATATTTGAGCACTTGCACTTTATAACTTATTGGAATTTTGAATCTATTACTTATAGACTCAGTACATAATTTAACAAGTTGGCACTGGCTATTTTTAATATACAGAAAAAGCAATTCTATGCTTTACTGAACTTGTTGTTTTGCCAATTGTTTAATATCTATTTAAACCTATTAGAATGTTTTAATTAACCAAGCAAGTTCTCTTTATCAGCACAAGCACTTTATATTTATCAATTGATTGGTTCACGTTATAATTTATATAAATAATTTAACTTATTCGAGAGCGTGGGGGCTTTTACTATCTTTTTCTCATTTTTTGTTAACAGTAATTCACGCCTCTGATTCTCCAGGAGGTAACAATTAAACTTAAAGGACTGCCTTCCTTCTTTGTATTTCTACTCTCTTATTGCAGCTGAAGTAGCCAGACTCATTAATTACAATTATTGAGACTACAATTAGTAAAGCCATCGATAAACTACAGGAAAAAAATTCTGACATTTCAGGAAAACTGTCTACACATGATAAGCGATTTGGAGAGATTGAAGACCCAGTTTCTCAAGAAGAAACAATTGATTCTCTATCCAGGATTGACTCTTTAGAGAAACAAACTCAAGAGCTAAAGTTAAAACTTGATGATTTGGAAAATAGATCTAGGAGAAACAATCTCAGATTTATTAACATTCCAGAATCTTATCAGAATGACTCTTTATATGCTCTGATCTCTAAAACAATTCCTCTCAAGCTTGGTCTCCCTCAAGAATGCTACAATTTTAAGATAGAAAGACTCCATAGAATTGGACCTCCTAAAATGTTACATCCCATGAGACCAAGGGCTGTGATTGTAAAATATCTGGACTATTGTGACAACTACATACACTATAAGTGGAAGGAAATAAAATATCGATATTTCAAGATTACTCGTTGCTTCTTTCCCAAAAACGAAGGGAATTTTCCCAAACTTGACAGTCTCTGGCCAATTTACATATCTATTTTTAATTGATGTATCCTGCTAGACTTAAAATATTTTTGACTTCTGGAGCTAGAATCTTTAGTGATCCTAGAGAGGCATCTGCATTTACTTCTGAACTGGAAAAGAAAAACCTTGTTACAGAAACAAAATCCAACTCAAAATTCAGCTCTCCCCCCAAGGATCAAAGGTGGAAGAGATATGAGAATCCTCGCCAAACCTAATTCTCTAATGACTCGATGCCTTCTCAAATTCAGGCCAAATCCAGGTCCAGATCTAGATCTCTGCTGCCTCCTAGAACAAGTAATCCTCCTCACTCCAGCGAAGAGGACATGATTTCTGACACTTGACTTTTAAAGGGATTTCTCCAAAATGACCCTGTGGCGGGTGTTGTGCTCTCTGTTTAACTCATCTCATTGAGAGAGTTTGAGTTTTCCATCCTTAGGGAAAAAAAGAAGTGTGATAAAACTTGATTTGCTATTTTAGTTCTACTGTATAAGTTACTTTTTCAGTTTAATATGCTAACATTGTCATATATTGTTTGCTTTGCTTAGTTTATACTAGTGGACTTAACTATGTATTGTTCTATTTAAATCTGCCCGGACTCATTGTTCAGATTGATGTTCTCACCTAAAACAAATACTTTATCCATTGTCTCCTGGAATGTAAATGTGTTAAATCACTTTTCAAAGAGGAGCAGTATACTTAAAAGTTTGAAAAATACCAAATGCGACATAGCATTCCTACAAGAGACCCATCTTAATGGTTCAGAGAATGCTTGGTTGCAAAAAGACTGGGTAGGTGAGCTAGCCTTCTCTCCTGCTGTTAATAAAAAATGTGGGGTAGCTATATTATTTCATAAAAAATTGAATGTTGCTGTTATTAAGTCGACTAAAGATGAACTTGTCAGATTTATTTACACCGAAGTACTCATTAATGATGTTACTTGGCACTTATGTTCAGCTTATGCTCCAAATAGGTCCAAAAAAGACTATTTTTTGCTAAAAAAAAACAAATTTCTTCGCTTTCTGCTAATAATATTATTCTGGCAGGGGACTTGAAAGAGTCCTTTCTCAGTTCATTGGATAGATCTGATTGGAAATTGAATAATCCCTGTAAAAAGTCTACTCTCCTACATGATTTCTGCAAAGACACTAATCTTACTGATGTTTGGAGGCTTTTTCATCCTGCTGAAAAAGATTTTACTTTTTTTTCATCTGCTCATCACGTAGGAACAAGAATAGACTTTATTTTAATTTCCAATAATCTGATAAATAGAACTATTTAAACAAATATAGGTAACATTGATGTCTCAGACCATGCACCAGTTTCTCTTGTACTTTCCAAGTTTCCTGCCCCTAAAAACTATGGTTTCTTGGTCTTTTCCTGACTCACTTAGAGAAAATCCTGACTTTATTAAAATGCTACATAACAGATGGGATCTGTTTTTAGATGAAAACAAAATACACTCTAATGACCCATCATTATTGTGGGAAACTTGGAAGGCAGTGGCTAGGGGGGGGGAGATATCTTCATTTAAGTCTCACTTCTTTAAAAAAAAGTTTTTTGAGCTAAGTAAAAGTCAGAGTGTCCTTTATCTTCGCTTTAAACTTAGGAAAGCAGATCAAACCCATCTATCCCTACTCTGTACGTATGCCAAAAAAAATTGCATGGAAATGGAACACCCCAGAGTGCCTGACACTGGCATTGTGGGAAGACCTCATCCATAAAGCAATACCATTATACAAACTAATATATATGAGATGAGGCTGCCCCAATAAGTTTGAAAAGATACGGGGACCATGGATAGGATTAGATGATGAAATCTGAAGGTCTTTCCCAATTATCTCACTCTTGCATCTCTTACCCCGCTCTAGGAATAAAGGTACCATACAGTTTTGCAGCCACTTGGGCTTCAATTAATGTAATACACATCTTATGATACTAAGAAAGAAAGACACACTCTGTGTTCATTTTATTGATTTTATTTAAGAAAATTTTCATGATAACCACTGTCACAAACTGTAATTAAAAATGTTCAATAAACAGAAATATTAAAAACAAAAAAAAAAAACAGTTACTTTGGCACATTGTATGGGAGTAGGCTGAAACATTAGTTTGCAGCTATTTGCACAAAAATCTGCAGTGCAATATCTTTAATATTTACCTTGGCACACAAACAGCCTCTAGTCAGAATTGTTTAATTTACATATACGCTTGAATTTGATCAATTGCAGTATACTCACACCAAAACTACAAGGCAACAATACTCAAAAGAAAAAAGAAATAAGCTAACACCAAAAATAGAAAATAAACAATAAAAAAGATAAAGAACAATTTCTTGAGAGCAGCATTCGGGGAGTAGACGAAACAGACAGGGTGTGATCCGCCATTGCCGCATCATTGTGGTTTGTTTTGCACCGCTCCACAAAACAACATACTTCAGATTTCAAGGCCAAACATTCCACTAACAGTAGGTTTACTTTTTTTTATTAGAGCAGATTCTGGCAAAAATGAGTAAATATATCTATGTACTCCAAACTACCAAGTTGCAATTATTTCCTAAAGTTATAATTTTTTTATAGAAATTGGTGAATCTTTTGAAAAATGACCTTAAAGGACATGTCAACCCCCACAACAAGAATTTAATCATTAACATGCCTCACTACAGTCTTCACATACCTGTGACTCCCGTACTTGAAAAGCAAAGCGCTGAGCTGTTTGGTTGATTGCAGCTTCCTGCTTCTTCTCTGCATGATCAGCCTCTCTCCCCCCTCCCTTCGGAAAGAGCCTTGATGCTTGGCGATGTGCACATGCACACTTTCTATTATTTAATCTTGCACATGCGCATTAAAGAGGACTCGGGCTTCGGGTAAAAAAATCAGCCGCATCATCAGTGACCTCTATACACGCCTCCTCAAGAAGAGTGCAACCCGGAAAAAATGGCCGCCAGGTAAAGGATTGTATAGAGAAACAAAGAATGCATCGGTGCAGGGAGGAGGAGGCAACTTTCACAGTTCGGGTTGGGATAAGGTAGGCTGCCAAAACTGAAAAAAGGCTGACATTTCCTTTAAAGCTTCCAGCATCATATCTCCCACACATCATTAGGTATCGATGTAAAACACACAGGAGTCCACATATTGATGCCCAATATGTATTGGTTTACCTAAGTATGTGGCATATAGGGGGCCCCAAACTGTAGACACCCCATTCGAACTATCAGTTCTGTAATTCCAGATACTGCAAAATCAACACATTCACAGCAATTTTGGGGGGGCCGAGGTAGAAAAAAGTACATTCAACCTATAAAACTATATATTTTCAGAAAGCATGTATGTATATTTTTATTTGTAAAGCGCTCCTTGAGGGCAAAGCACTGTACAGCAAAACAATAAATTAGTAGTAACAAACAAGGGGTCATTGGAATAAAAAGTAACAATAAGTGCATTATTAGAAATACAATTCACATAAATATAAAAAATATAATTACAATACAGATTAAGTGCTAAGTGTCAAGGAAACAAAAGGCTAGAGGACCCTACCCCGTAGGGCTTACAGTCTAAATGGGTTTAACATACAGACACAATTCACAGGGGTATTAAGGTGCTGTGGGTTACAGTTTGTTATCCAGGTGCTCCCAGAGGTAGTCTTTGAGTTTTGTTTTAAAAACATTGAAGGAAGATTCTCTCCTGAGAGATGCAGGAATGGCATTCCAAATATAAGGAGTCGCAAGAGAGAAGGGTTTGATACGGGAAACAGCAGTAGTAGTGGGGGGTACAACCAAGCGGTTGCTCTGAGAGGAGCGGAGGTTTCGGGCAGGAACTTATAGAAAGACAAGAGATGAGATGTAGTTAGGTGCAGAGGAATGAAGGCCTTTGAAGGTTATGAGGAGGAGCTTATAAGGAGCTTATTCTTTGTTTTATAGGAAGCCATGATAAGGACATGGCCATGATAAGGACTTCAGCAGCGGAGGGGCCTGTACCCTTTTGGATGAGAGGAGTATAATTCTGGCAGCAGTGTTTAAAACAGACTGTAATAAATGAGAGAGATGGGAGTTAGGGAGGCCAGTTAGTAGAAGGTTACAGTAATCTAGTCTGGATAGGATGAGAGCATGCATGAGCGTCACATTCCCCCAAATCCAAATTGGGTAGGTATGTCTTTCTACTCCAAAGTACCAAGCCGCAAACCGTTCCTAAATCTGGTGATTTTGGTAACATTTCCAAAAATCACATAAAACTTCCACTTTGCAGCATCTTATGTCCCACATACTATTAGGTATCAAGATAAATCTGAAAGCTTGGGATCTGCTGAACAGTTTTATGTATAATAAAGTATAAGCTTACCTAAGTATGTGGCATATAGGGGCCCCAAAATATAGACCCCCACTCTCCATGCTATCCATTCTGTAATTGCAGATACTGCAAAATCAACACATTTACATCAGTTTGGGGGGGGGGGTAAAGGTAGAAAAAAGTACATTCACCACAGAAAACCAAATATATACAGAAAGTACAAATTCCCCCAAATCCAAATTGGGTATACATGTCTTTTCACTCCAAAGCACGAAGCTGCAAACCTATATTTACGTTAGCATTTTAGAATACATTTAGAAAAAATGTTGGCATTTGTATATGGTGGCCCAATAATTTGACATACAGTATGCGTAAGGGCCAGATTATGTAAAAAAAAGTATTGTCATATAATGAAGTCTATGGAGCTGACTGGGGGCCATAAAAATGCTTTGGGGGCCACATCTAGCCTGTGGACCTCCAATTGGACATAGGCTATTCTGCAGAACAAAAGAAATGCCTTTATGTTATGTTGTTTATTTAAGCTGACGTGCACAATATATAACATTTTCCCTGTAGAATATTTTCTGATTCTGGCATTTTTGCAGCTTCAGGACATAATAAATCTCAAAAAAATTCAAGTTTTTTTTATCCCAAAAATTCGACTTTTTACTGAAACTACCCTCGAAAAGCTTTTTCTGGAAAACGCAACTCCGCCATTAATATATGTGCACTTTTGTAAACAGTGAATTACAGTTAGTTTGCACCCACTGTAATATCCAACTTGCCTCAAGTGGCATTGTCTCTGGTAACTCTAACAAACATTTTTATTTTTTTAAAATGGAAATTCAGCTCTTCTAGTGCAAACCCACCCATTGCCACACAAAAGAGATCAGCACTGGAAAGTAAGGGGGAGGCTTTA
This sequence comes from Xenopus petersii, assembly GCA_038501925.1. NCBI lineage: Eukaryota > Metazoa > Chordata > Amphibia > Anura > Pipidae > Xenopus > Xenopus petersii. The sequence continues at coordinate 125,423,401 of CM076674.1, forward strand.
GACCTGGGCCATCCATAAATTACTTATTGCTAATGTTAGAAGTGATTTGTCGATGACTTCCGTAGTGGCCTTGTTATTGCTGCACTGCTGAAAGAAGAACTAAATCCTCAAAATGAATATGGCTTAAAATTTCATATTTTATATAATGAACTTATTGCACCAGCCTAAAGTTTCAGCTTCTCAATAGCAGGAATGATCCAAGACTTCAAACTTGTCACAGGGGTTCACCATCTTAGAAAGTGTCTGTGACACTCACATGCTCAGTGGGCTCTGAGCAGCTGTTGAGAAGTTGAGAAGGGTAGTTGTAACTAATCATGCAGCAGGCTGGTACAGAAGCCCAAAACATAGTATAAACATTTCTGGCCTACTTCTTTAGTTAAGCATTAGTTCTCTTCCTAAATCTTGTCGTTAACACATTAAAGTATTGTACTTGTTATTGAAAAAAACCTTCTATCTTTTGGTAGTTGAAGCTTAAATTGCTTTAAGACATTTCCCTCAGTTTACATTTTTCTGGATAATGCACAATTTTTTCTGGTACGCCATAACAATGTGACAGTAGTGGTGCATATGCTTCCTGTTCATGCTCTACCTGTTCATGAAGCTTTGGAACCTGTTATAAATGTGTTTATCAAATTTCCAGTACGTTCTTTTCTGTTCCAAAGCTGTAGATCTCTTGGAAAAGATGTTGGAGTTGGATGTGGAAAAACGACTAACAGCCACAGAAGCACTTGAACACCCATATTTTGATGAATTCCACGATGCTGATGAGGAAACGGAGGCACCACCTTATGATGATTCCCTGGAAAGAGAGAAAATATCTGTGGAAGAGTGGCGTAGTAAGGGTCAAACTTTTGTGACTAACAGAAAAATGTAAACCTGTAATTGTGCCACCTCCAGACAGTATAACCAATGTCTTTTTAGTGAGCCTGGAGCCTATGGGCAATAAACAAATCAAAATATAATGGAATTTGGGCAAATCGTTTAGAAACCTAGAATATTTTTAAAGGGATAATTCACTTTTAAGTTAACTTTCAGTATTTTGTAGATTGGCTAATTATAAGCAACTTTCCCACTGGTCTTACATTTTTTTAATGGTTTTGAATTATTTGCCTTCTTTTGGCTCTTTTCCAGCTTTCAAATGAGGGTCACTGACCTCTTTCAAAAAACAAATGCTCTGTAAGGCTATAAATGTATTCTTATTACTATTTATCACCCAGCTTTCTATTCAGGACCACTCATATTCATATTTCAGTCTTTAATTTAAATCATTGCATAGTTGCTACAGTTATTCGGAGCCTAGCAATCAGATTGCTGATATTGCAAACTGGAGAGCTGCTGAGTAATAAGTTAAATAACTAAAAAAATCACATATAATAACCAATTTCAAATTGTCTCAAAATATCTCTCTCTACAACATACTAGAAGTTAATTTAAAGGTGAATAAAAATGGTCTCATAGTTTCAAAGCTTGTTCACTGAACCACAAAACATATCAGGAGCTGATCAGTATAGAAAATTTTAAAATTCTACACCTTTGTCCATCACAGCTAGCTTCAAAACATTCACTATTAAAAAGACAAAGACTAAGTTACAAAATACTGTAAACATGGAAACATCTTTCAAAAAACTAGATCTGTGTTTGAGTTCTCTTTCTTTTCCTTAGAGTATACATATGAGGAAGTCATTAACTACACACCCATCGTTAGAAAAGACTCCAAGCGCAAAAGCGGAATGTCAATAAAGGATGAATTTGAAGGAACCTGTCCATTGCCGTAATGACATCAATAGTTACAAATTCATACATATCAACACTGCAATGAATTCACAGCCATCATCATTTATATAGTGATAAGTTAGACAGGGGACAAAAGATTTACATACAATGGTGATAAGGACCTGCTCCCAGAAAAGAGTTTTAGTAAGGCTTGAAAGAAACCAAAAATATTTTAGAGAAATTGTATCCTAGGAAAGAAGTTTTACGTATACTGGATTGCCTACATGACTCTTTTAGTTGGGAGAAGATGTCATATATGTTTTAGTAAAAACACATCTATGTGGCAATCCTTTAATTTCTGATTTCTGAGTGTTGATATCATCTGAGCACAAGTGAAACTGTATGATTCATATTTGAATAACCACCAATATCCACTGACATTTTAATATGGTGATAAGAAATTAAATGCACAAGATAAAGTAGCTATTTTTTTGTTGATTTTGCTTTACCTAATAAATAATTAGTTTTAAATCTGGCAAGCATCAATCGTGGCATGTTTCCTTGTCTGTATTAAAAAATAACGTCTAACATGCATGTGTTATTATATTTGTACTTTGCAACGCTACCTAAATATTTATGGGGTTACTGGGGATTACCAGAAATGCTTTCTGCAGAGTCAAAAAAGTTTAACTGTTGTGCTACTTTTTCAATACTGAGCTTGTGTTCGATGTGAAAATAGTTAAATTATTTTAACATCTTATACCCTAAAGTCTATAGAATTTTTCACTGCCCCTTGAATGAAAACTCCATATTATACTATTATCTAACTCGTGCAGGTCAGGAAGTTTCTGACCTCTACCAGGCCTATGCCTTCCCTTCTCATTCCAGTCCAAATGTTAAGAAGGGGCTTAGCTACCCATGCTGGACACCTGCCTTCGTAGGTGGTCACAAATTACTTCAAATGGGGACAGGCTTGGAACAACACTATCCCACCAAGGATTAGAGAGACTAGTTGCAATGCACGCTACAGCTCACCCACAGTTACCCACACTCATGCAGCAGGCTCCTTAAAGGAGAAAGAAAGGTTAAAATGAAGTAAGCCTTATCAGAAAGGTAAACCCTCAGGAGTCGTCTGTCAAAAGAAACATTGCTTCTCTTACCTTCCTGCCTTCAGCTTTAACCTCCTTCCCTGGGCGTGAGCATGCTCAGTTTGCACCTCTCCCCCCCCTTCTCTGCTGTAATCTGAGCCCAGAGCTATAAGTGAGAAGGGAGAGACTCAGGCAGGAAGTGATATCACACCAAGCTGATACTGCAGCTGCTATCCTAAACAAACAGAGAGCTTCTAGAGCTGTTACTCAGGTATGGTAAAACATTTTACAGAATAAATATAGCATTCTATCTTGTACTATTGTTGCTAATCTATTGGCAATAAAATGCCTCAGTAGCTTTCCTTCTCCTTTCACTGAGAATGATCTAGGGGGTTTTGTTAATGTTTATAAGAATGAAGTCAAAACTAATTCAGAACACGTATCATAAAAAAACATATGTCCCCCCACCATTCTCATGAGCTTTAATTACCAAAGGTCAACTATGTGACCTCATGTCATTTGATGTCAAAACCCATCTGTTTAAGACATTCTTAAAACCAAAGGTATCCAACCAATAAATCAGATATCGGTTATTAAAGCAAATAACTGTACATAGTCAAAATAAGTGTATTCCATTTTGTAGACCACCTTAAACATCAGTCACAGTTAAATGTACCCTCAAGAACACTTAAATGATATCCATGTATGATATGAGTTGTATATTCAAATAAAATGCTATTCCCAGCATTTGCCCCATGCTTTAATAAATCCTGTCTGCATAAAAGTTGACCATTGTTCAAATAACACATCTTAGAAATATAGCTCAAGGATGACATTTCTATAATACTATCTTTCCAGATACATTTCATACTTAAATTATCTAATCCCTTGCTGAATTACACATCTCTGCAGGAAACCAGTTCAAGGTTTTGACTACTATGATATCACTGCAGTAGTACTGTACTACAGGTTAGATTTCTGACAATGTCAGAACAAAGTTCATGGACATTACTTTTTAACTGCTATGAATAAAAAAACATTTTTTGAATTCATATATCACAACAATAGGATTAACAAAACCTAAATTTATATATTTACAGTTGATAATCTTTTAAAGAAAAAGTTATTAATAATAATAATAATAATAATGGATCCATATTCATAACTTTCATGGTTATTAAACATAAACATCTTACAATATATCTTTGATAGTTTCAAATATTTTATCACATGACTGGCCAGGTCATATAGTAATCCAAACTATCAAAGGTTTATAAGATGTATATAGTGTACTCTTTCAATTGCTTTTCCTTATCCTAATTATATCAATACGTACGTTATCATGTTTGTTTATTAAAAAAATTGCCAATTCATTGACCTGCGCAGGATTTCCTTTTGTGCACCTAAAAAATAAAAGTTGTGCATATTGTAGTCAACTAAGACTAAATTAGTTGATGTTAGAGTTATTACATTACTACCTCGATTCTGGGATGGCAGTGGATGTGATTTACTTAGACTTTGCTAAAGCATTTGATACAGTGCCACACAAAAGGTTACTGGTTAAATTAAGGAATGTTGGCCTGGAACATAGTATTTGTACCTGGATAGAGAACTGGCTAAAAGATAGACTAGAAAGAGTGGTGGTAAATGGAACATTTTCTAATTGGACCAGTGTTGTTAGTGGAGTAACGCAGGGCTCTGTACTAGGTCCCTTACTTTTCAACTTGTTTATTAATGACCTGGAGGTGGGCATTGAAAGTACTGTTTCTATTTTTGCAGATGATACTAAATTGTGCAGAACTATAGGTTCCATGGAGGATGCTGCCACTTTGCAGAGTGATTTGTCTAAACTGGAAAACTGGGCAGCAAACTGGAAAATGAGTTTCAATTTTGATAAATGCAAGGTTATGCACTAAGGCAAAAATAATATAAATGCAAGTTATACACTAAATGGCAGTGTGTTGGAAGTTTCCTTAAATGAGAAGGATCTAGGGGTCTTTGTAGATAACACGTTGTCTAATTCTGGGCAGTGTCATTCTGTGGCTACTAAAGCAAATAAAGTTCTGTCTTGCATAATAAAAAAGAGCATTAACTCAAGGGATGAAAACATAATTATGCCTTTTTATAGGTCCTTGGTAAGGCCTCATCTGGAGTATGCAGTTCAGTTTTGGACTCCAGTCCTTAAGAGGGATATAAATGAGCTGGAGAGAGTGCTGAGACGTGCAACTAAATTGGTTAGAGGGACGGAAGACTTAAATTATGAGGGTAGACTGTTGTTTTCTCTGGAAAAAAGGCGCTTGCGAGGGGACATGATTACACTTTACAAGTACATTAGAGGACATTATAGACAAATGGCAGGGGACCTTTTTACCCATAAAGTGGATCACCGTACCAGAGGCCACCCCTTTAGACTAGAAGAAAAGAACTTTCATTTGAAGCAACGTAGGGGGTTCTTCACAGTCAGGACAGTGAGGTTGTGGAATGCACTGCCGGGTGATTTTGTGATGGCTGATTCAGTTAATGCCTTTAAGAATGGCTTGGATGATTTTTTGGACAGACATAATATCAAAGGCTATTCTGATACTAAGCTCTATAGTTAGTATAGGTATGGGTATATAGAATTTAATTAAAAGTAGGGATGGGTGTATGTATGGATGCTGGGTTTTCATTTGGAGGGGTTGAACTTGATGGACTTTGTCTTTTTTCAACCCAATTTAACTATGTAAATATGTAACTACCATGCACACATGCTCATATTAGTCTTTACATTTTCCAATGTAAAAATAACATGCTTTCCCCCTTTATGTACTACAAGAAAGCTTCTCCTTTATATCCTCTTTATCCATGATGCTTTAATGTGGAAAAGGAATCCATATCCTGCAATAATCATAAACAAGTTAGATCACATTTTATTTAACAAGCAAAAAGTTACTGGTCTCAAAATTCTTTAGTCCTTCATAAAATGTATCTTTCCAACATTTACATATCCTGTTACACATCACTCAGGGCCTAAGCTTTAGCCTTTACTTTCTTGTGAATCCCACTAGCAAATGATTTTGTTCCCGTGCTTCCTGTCTCACATTTAAATCTTTTTCTGCTAAAACATGTGAAAACGTGAAACATACTAATCCCATTATATACTAAGATGTATTTAATCTTTTAGCTCTGTACTTATTCAGCAAAGGTAAGTGAAATAATTGCATCATTGGCAAATATACCAAAAATTCACTGTAATTAGTGTCCCTAAATTTATTAGCAATTTACATGGAAATATAACGCAGTATTTAGGAAATAAGATTTGTCTATCTGCCCCACTTTTATACTGTAGACATATGTTCATTACATAAACACCATATTCTGGTTGAACAGTTGTGTAAATCACTCCCTGGTGTAAGTGGTGAGTATTACAGTGTGCCCTTTAGAGCCAAATCTTACAAGTTAGAATATTTGTTGTATAGATTTGTTATTTGGGAAAAAACAAATCAAAATCTAAACATTTGTGAACCTGATTTGATTATGAAACATCAACATCAGTCCCACTTGAAGTTCTATGGATATTACTATTTAAGATATTTAGATCAGTGGAAGCAAAACATCCTCTTTGTTCTGGTTAAAAAAAAACATAACATGACACCCAAGGATGGGGATGGGTAGATTGGAATCCAGACAGGAAAACAGTGCTGGTGCTACAATGCACCAAATTGATTTGAAACTTACAAAAAATCAACAAAAAATCATTCTCAACTTGCTCACTGTATTTCCTTTAAATCTTCCCTATCTTTCTTATAACCAATATAATATTTGGCTATAAAATATAAAAAGTTACTTTCTAATGTTTAGGCTATATACAAAATATTGCTTATACATTAGAAACCATGCTACATATAGACACACTTTACAATTTATATTAGAAATAAAACAAAATATAATTCTTCTGATATTTATAATTCCACTGACAAAATAGTTTTTTAATAACCTTAACCTGGCATTTGTCTAAATAGGGAGTTGAAGATATTCTACAGTATAAAACAGTTAATACATATTAAACTTTACTTTTCCTGCTATATAGTAAAACACATTACAATCATGACAGTTTAAAAATTACTGCATATTTCCATGTAAATATTACTTTCTTAAAAATTATGCCCAATCATATTCACTTCAAAAACTTTCAAAAACCTTTAAAAAATAAGTACTAACATTCCTTTAGCTCTATTCAGTAATTATTCCTTGTTTTCATTAACAAAGAGTAACTCCTTTTGTCTTTAGCCCTAGGTCTTTTGTAAGGACAGACTGGTCTGTCTATGGGACATTGGGAGTGGCCATTCTGTGCATCTAGTTGCTTTGCCTGAACTTTCTCATTTATCAGCCCAGAATTTTTATCAGTATGATATATTTTCCGCTTTAAACGTCTCATTCTATAGCATCTTTTTCATGATGCCCAAAACGATGGCAGAAATTACAAGTAGAATATTTATAATTCTGTGTTTTGGCTTTCCTTAACTGGCATATTTCCCTGATCACATGTTTGTTTGTTGGGTCTGAGCTCTGCAGTACAAGATGTCTCCTATACTTATCAAATGTAGCAGGCTGCTTCTTGTAAGAGTGTTAAACATTGAAGCATGGACAACAGCTCCTGTGTATCTAAGTATTGAAACTTATTTACAAAAGCTCTCACCATTTCTTCAGGCGCTTGATCTTCTTTAATACCCATAACCAGCCTGTACGCTTGCTCAAATATACCCTTAAACACAAAGGGGTCATCATCTATGGAGATCTTAAGATCATTAAGCAGTGCAGTGTTAAAAAAACTCCTCTCCATTAATTATATAATTAAGCTGCAAAAGCCTCTCCCTTCTAGAGCCATATATTAGATTCCCATCTATATCAATCTCTGGCTCAGTCACTGGTATTGCTTTTGTTTTATAGCACCCCCATACCCACCCCTATTTATCAATTGTGGCCCTATACTTTTAACCGCACCATAATAACACATATATATATATATTTTTTTAAATAATGGGCGTTGGTTTGGGCAATCACTCTCTCTTAAAAGCTGCGAGTTAGCAGCGGGGGAGGATTCAGCCCTCAGATAGAAACCAAGGTTCAGCAGTCTTCTACTAATGCTATTATGCAGAGAGACACAGGATCCTCAATAATATGACTGGTAGGTAAATAAGTTAGGGACCGCCATATGGGGTTTACCTTGACGTGGTATGGTGGCTTTTCAACTTTATGATCATAACTTTGTAACTAAAAACCCCTGTCTTTATTAGCACATGCATTTGCATATCTACTGAACTACCTAGACAGGGGCCCAGGGAATGTGCACTGACCAATTTGGTTATGTCAGTAGCACTTCCCTTATACTTATATACATTTTTACTTAGCAATGTGGCGTGCTCCCACAACCCCCCTTTGTACTGGTATTGCTAACCTATTGGAAATCTGTATTGGCACCCAAAGTTTAAACACTTTGTTCTTTTGTTCCTCACTTAAATCATATTTCTCTATATGAGATATGATCAAATAGATCAGAAATCATGAGGACGTTTAACTTGGGGTTGAAATGTGGAATCTCTTTCACAATTTTAAATAACTGTTTATTAATTTCTAATTGCAGTTTTGCCCTGTCATAGTCTAATTCTGGATTATTGAGATCCGGAACAAACATGGATCTCTGTTCCTTTGTAATAACCAAAACTTGGTTATTCTTTTGCAAAACTGACTCTATCTCTGACAGTCTAAGTTCATGCTTAGAAATTTCCTCAGCCAGACAATCAGTGTTAACTCACATTCTACTTCTCTCTTATCTGGAGTAGTAATCTTTTCTACATCATTTTCCTTCCTCTCTGAGCACATTAACGTATTAAACTTTTTCACTAATAGCATTACATTCTGAATTTTATGTTTCAATCTGGAAAATGAAATATCTTTTTTCTCTACCAACACATTAGCATTCATACATTGAGTATACAGATCTGACCATATCTCTGCATCAGACATAACACTATGAGGGATATCAAACTTGAATTCACTCTTATTAGCCAAATTATCAAGAAAATCCATACTCACCGGAAAGCAGAATCTTTCTCACTGCGTCCGCAATTAAGTCAATGCTTGTAATACTTACACAAAATACTAGGTTATTTTACTCATAGACATCTGGAAGCTTTAGTTCAGCTACACCCTTCAGCCCCCCTTTGAAGCTGACAGAATGTGTATATGTCTAATGTCCAGGTCTATAATCAGACTAGGCTTGCCATTGTAAAACCTATTGTCTTTTTAAATAATTTGTATCAATTCTATGGTCAACAAACACCACTCACCAAGGTGATATTTAAATATCTTTAATGTGTAAAAATGTCTTACAGAAAATACATACAAATTAACAGATACCTAGCCAGTCAAATGCTCTATTGACAGCCTACCAAAATAATATGTATGTATCAATATGTTGTATACAAGTTTTGTGTATGTCTGTATTGTGTGAGAGTCAGTGTGTGTCTGTGTGTGTGTCCAGTGTGAAAGCGCCCAAACTTCTCTTTGTCCAGGGATATATTCAAAACCTGTGGGATACACCTCCCCCAGCTTACCAATAAGACATTCCATATGTTAACTGTAACCTAATCCCTCCAGACTTGAGGAACAAATGGAGTATAGGAACCAGTGTGTGAAAGATGTGTGAATGACAAGTCATGAGTGCACAAATGAAACATATTCAAACTTAATCAATACTGGAATATAACCATTTTTCCAATACCCAATGTTTAACAACTGGCAATAGCTTCAAACTATCAGGCACAAGTCCAACCACAAACTAAAGGACATGACAGAAAACTGAGATCAGCCGGCCACCCAATTATAATTCTAATGATGATAACCCTCAAGGGCAGCACTAGGATTGATACGATAATTCTCACCACCGCACACCTGTTACTTTACTCCTCTGCTTCCAGTGGTGCTGGTTCTCCATGGACCAGGCAAGGTCCCTTATGCAAAGATACAGGAAAATACGGATCCGCACACACTTTATCGTCAAGCAGATGGGGATTACCCCAAGTTTATTGTGCCACCAACAAGATCAACGTTTCGGGGGGGTTTACCCACCCTTCATCAGGATGAAGTGTGTGCGGATCCGTATTTTCCTGTATCTTAGCACTAGGATTGACACAGGATGGGCCCAACCTCACACAAAGTCATACAGAGTGTTAACACCTTTAGAGAACACCAAAAAGCCCAGCAAATAATATACAGCTGAATGTACAGTCCCAACCCAATTAAAACCTGAGGCAATGATCTAGTGCCACGGTCTCCCTTACACTACAGACAACCTGATTTAAGAAAAGGTCAATAGTAAAAGATGTATCCCTTATCCCATATAGAAAGGCAAAAAAAAATTACACCCTACTGGCAATTACAGGGCATATAAGAAACAATAAGATGGCGAGTAATGCGGATAGGCATCTATTTTGGGCGCTATTCTGTGACTCCCCAATTAAAGGTTTTCCAAGTGGTGTACAACTGAGTTAACCCCCCCCCCTCGGAACATAAGTGGACTCTGATTATTCAAGTCGACATAAATTTCACTTAAGTGATTTTATTCTGTAACTGTATTTTGTTAATTGTTATTTGTTAATTGTATATTGTGGTTTGTTGTTCAACCCACCTACCTACCTGCTAACCTACTCTCATACTCGTTTTCTCTCTCTATCGGGTTCTCTTTTAGTCTCCTTAGGGTTCAAGTGGCAACAGCTGTGATGGACGCACTCCGGCTCCCACTCCTTCGATCTAAAGGTAGGCTAACACAATGTTGTTGGCCTGAACGCTCCACAAAAAACGTACAATGGCCTTCTCTGACTGTTCCAAAAAACAAATAGATATCTTGCTGCTACAAGGGACACACTTTAATAAAACATCGACACCTAAATACATATCGAAACATTATCCTCAGGTATATCTCGCTAGCTCCACAACCAAAACCAAAGGAGTAGCAATTCTTATTGCCAAACAGATCAAATTCCAACTCAAACAAAAATACACAGACCAAGAAGGCAGACACATAATAGTAACAGGCCTACTACAGAATCACCTAACCATACTGGCACTAGGGTTGCCACCCGGCCGGTATTTTACCAGCATAGCCGGTAAAACATCTGCCGGGGCCGGTATTACAAACTTACCGGCAATGTAGCTGCCGGTAAATTTGTAATATCCCTAAAAAAGGCCCTTGGCCCGCCCCCAATCCAATCAAAACTTACCTTTTTCGCTGCCTTCTGCCCATCGCATGCAGTGGCCCATCTCCTTTGATGTCACAACCTGCCCCTTTTGTTCCTGCCCCCACCACTGGCCCATCGCATGCCGTCGCTCCACCCCCTTTGACATCACAGCCCATCCCTTTTGTTCCCGCTCCCACCGCTGGCCGGTGAAAATTTTGTAAAAAAGTGGCAACCCAAACTGGCATCAGTGTACGCCTACGCCCCCAACACTTCTAGAAAAATATTTTTCAGAGGCTTTTTTTGCCAAATTGACAGAACTCATAGTAGGCGGAGATTTCAACACCACCCTAAATAACAACACAGACAGGTCACGAGATGCGCTGGAAACCAGCCCCAATAATACCCAAGACCAAGACTCCAAACACCTAGCTAAATATCTGACCGCTGAGACCCTAGTAGATATATGGAGAGAAAAACATCCTATCAATAGGGACTACTCATACTACCTCTTATTCATGAATTGATTAAATATTCACATTTGTAGACTACATCTTCTTGACTACAAGATATCACATGGTCTGACCATGGAAAGGTAAAAACTTTACTTGCTAAGAGGTCATGGATGCTGGAGACGGAATGAATCTCTACTATCTCTACTACTGAAATCTGCACACAAATCTCCAACACACTCACTGAATTTTTCAAAACAAACACTACAGCTGATACAGATGCAGCCACTTTGGTTTGTCTGTTTTACCCCTGAGTCATGACGCATTTAACTCACAAATCCAAGTGGCTTCATCTGTACATCAACAGCTATCAGATGGGATGCCCACAAAGCTGTAATTTTATTAAACATGCCTCAAGGTGGAAAAAAAAGCAGGGAGGAGAAAACCCAGCAACTATCACAGAAACTACACGATCTGGCTACTTAAAAAAGGTTTTTTTTTTGGATCAGCGCCGCCCTAAAGCAAACAGAGAAAGTAAAAAACAGAAACAGAAAATATGGTGTAGTATTTTTAGTTCATTTTGAAGCACCCTGTGTTAGGAAAAAAAAGGTTCTGATGTGGGTTTCTCTTTAAACAAGACTTTCCTTATTGTTCCGGTTTAAGTGTTTTCAAAAACCGTCACCAATTTTTGCTAAAATGCCTACAAATGCTGGTGCTCATTCGCACTCAATCGCCAGGCGAATTTGCGCTCTGGCGAAGGGGCATAACTACGCAAATTCACTAAGATTTTACTGAACGTTGCACCAGACTTGCCTTCGCCACCTCAGACCAGGTGAAGTGCAATAGAGTAGATAGGACTTCCTCAAACATTAGTTGTAAATTTTTCTAAGTCCCAAAAAAACGCTGGCGTCTTTTCCTTTTTTCAGGGTGATATGCTGCAAAAGAGCATATAAATTTTTTTGGGTAACCGGCTTCCCCCTTACATTTCCTAACATATGGCACATAAACTATACACTGGGCTCATGTGTAGGGCAATATAACAACTCTATTTTCTTTTATTAAGGTTCCCTGGGCTTGTGTAGTATAATGTATTTGCTGCAACAAATACGTCACTAGAGGGGGCGGGGGCGGGCCCGCCCCCGCCCCCTCCGTACGGCCGCATTTGTCAGTGGTGCGTGAGCTGCCGGGAGGCTCTGATGGGGTGCGGGCCCTGGCCCGCTCGCACCCCCTGCTCCCCCAGTAGTTCCGCCACTGGGTGCCCTAGACGCAACTTCGCATGTTAGTGAATAAGCGTTGTCAGAGTGAATTTTCGCCTGGCGAAGTATTGCGCTGCCTGCAAAGCCATCACTGGCGAATTTTTGCAGTTTAGTAAATTTGCCCCTATAGTCGGGTAAAGCACCTGGGCCAGATGGATACACGTCAAAATACTACAAAAAATGTATAAAAAACAAAAGCTATCATGCTCCTATACACTGCTCCATCGACAAAGGTCCGAGTCCCGGGGGCCCTGTCGAACGCCTTTAACATAACCAATGGGACCAGACAGGGGTGCCCACTGTCGCCCCTTATCTTTGCTCTTATGGTTGAACCCCTAGCAGAGAAAATCCGCTCTCACAAAGACATACTGGGCATCCAGATAGCAGATGAACAACATAAAATAGGTCTATTCGCGGATGATATAGTCCTTACCCTAACGAACCCGACCTCATCTCTACTGAACTTAATGAAGGAATTAGTGGAGTTTCAGAACATATCTCATTACAAAATCAAATGCAACAAGACTCAAGCCCTCCCAATTGGTATCCCCCATGATACGGTCGCGAGACTAAAACAGGTATACCAGTTCGAATGGCGAGACACCTACATCTCTTACTTAGGGGTTAAAATTCCCAAAACTCTGCACAATGCTTATCAGTTGAATTTCCCCCCACTTCTAAATACTATTAGAACAGACTGCACCAAATGGCAAAAGTTTGAGCTCTCCTGGTTAGGACACATAGCCACGATCAAGATGACCATTCTCCCCCGCATCCTTTATCTATTTCGCACCTTACAAGTACACCTACCTCCCAAATACATTAAAGATCTACAAAACGCTCTTCAATCTTTCATATGGAGGGGTAAAAAACCCAGATTGGCTTTAAATACATTACACTACCCGACACACTCAGGCGGTTTAGGCCTACCCAATGTCTCCCTATACCACAGGGCGTCCCTTCTCGAAAATGTGGTTAGAATGCATAGTGATCCTGGTTATAAATCTTGGGTAGATATAGAATCCCACTATCTGGATGGCCATTCCCTAGCTGAACTAGTATGGCTTCCCCGTGATTCCAGACCAGCAACTCCCACAGCCTTACCGACAACCAAACTACTTCTTCATATATGGGACACGCACCGTAAGAAATATAGGTTTGGGGCCTTCCCCTCTTTACTCACCCCTATTACAGCTCTTAAACGCTTGATTCCGCATATTCATCTAGGTGACTGGTATGCTACAGGAATTAGAACTTTAGGAGACCTTTATTTAGCAAATTCATGGAGACCCTTTGAGGACTTACAAAGGAAATATGGCTTGCTGGAGCAGTCTAGATACCCATGGCTACAAATATGTCACTTGATGCAGACGCATTTACCAAGTTACAGAACTATCAGACCTTCCACATTAATGGAACACTTATGCAGGACAAGCAGCAGGTATGGCAAAGGAGTGCTATCAGACTTACAAAATGCTTATACAGAAAGACCCTGATCGGAAATTATTGTACCAGCTTCGACGGGAACAGGATCTCAATATAAGTCTTGCACCAAAAGATTGGGACATGATCTTCTCTGCTTCTAAGGGTACAACTCGGTGTACTAACCACATTGAAATCAGCAAGAAAATCCTTTTCAGATGGCACTTGACACCTGCTAAAATTCATTGTATCAACCCTACCTATGACCCAAAATGCTGGAGGGGCTGTGATACCACAGGCACCCTGTTACATATGTGGTGGGAGTGCCCACAAGTGAAAAAGCTTTGGACCTCAACTTTTGAATGGATTAAAATTCACTTAGGGTGGATAATACCCATCAAACCAGAGATAGCACTCCTTAATGCAGCCCCAGTGGATTCTACTCCCACTATGAGGAAGCTGTTGTTCCACATCTTCACGGCGACAGCTACAATCATTGCTAGAAAATGGAAACTTAATACTGATTATGCTCATACGGACTTCATCACCCTGCTTTCTTCCAGTGAACAGATGGAAGAGATGGCAGCTACTCTAGAGGATAAACAGGAACTGTGTGACAAACTTTGGCTGCCGTGGCAGCAATATATTGCTAAATCCCGTCAGGCAGAAGCATCCTAGGCCCTCCCTGCTTCTATTGCCCTTACCTTTTCTTTTTCTACCCCCTCCTTTTTTTTTTCTTCCCTTTTCCCTTTTTTTTTCTTTTTCTTTTAATGCGGCTACCCAGTCAATTTTAGACAACCTATGGAGACATTCATATTGAGGAGACACAGTTATGAGAGACTTACTGTTTTTCTGTTTATTGTCCACAATGCGTAGCAATATTGCAGTGCAGGTCATTGTATGTGCCATTCCACAGTTATCTTGAATATGCTGTATGTGACGCTTTTGTGTATGTGATAATAAAACATTTTTGTTAAAAAAAAAAAAACTGGCCCCACACTTGAAAGATCTCTCTCTTTCAATTGTTTACAGATAGTTCCCTCTCTACGAAACACATGCAAATGGCCTCCATCATGATTCTAAAGCCTGCAAAGATCCTGAAAACTGTGACAGCTACAGACCTATTTCACGAATATTGTTATTAAACGACTGTATTACTGACATTAAAATGTTGACACTAAAATACTGACATTAAAATTTTCGCAAAAATATTAGCTAATAGACTCTCCATGGTGCTCCCGAGCGTTATTCATCATGATCAAGTTGGATTCATGCCAGGATGCCAAGCGACGGATAACATCCGTAAAGCAATAGACTTGATCAGTAGGGCAACTAAAATGACCTTTTCCTCCCTCCAGGTCTGGACTGAGAATACAGAAAATAGGTCCTAGCATTTCAGTTACACAAAGGGCCAATCGGCAAACATAGAGGCCCAAACAGCCCCCACCAGCCCACTAAATAGTGACTTTCTATGGCACCTTATAGCAGCCCCTCTGGCATTTGCCAGAACCCACAGATTGCCAGTCCGGGCCTGCCTCCCTCCTTCTCTCATTAGATGCGCAAAAAGCATTCGACAGAATAGACTGCAACTTTATGTTTGTGGCATTAGATAAATGAAACATACCTAAACCATTTCTCATAGGTATAAAACAACTTTACACAGCACCCTCGGCACAAGTGGCTAGCATGGGACTTCACTCCAACCACATTGAAATAAAAGGAGGGACATGCCAGGGTTGCCCCATGTCCCCCTTACTATTCGTCTTATCTCTAGATCTGTTGGCTCGCGCCATCAGACAAAATCCCAATATCAGGGGTTTTCAAGTGGGAGACAAAGAATAGAAAATCAACCTCTTCGCAGATGACATCCTCCTCACAATTACTTCCCCACAAACCATACTACCAAACTTGTTACAGACCCTAGAACGCTTCCAACTCATCTCAGGATGCAAAATAAATCCCACAAAATCGCATGCACTGCTATTGAATATGTCCAAAACAGAATTAAAACTACTACAACTTAATTTTGATTACAAAAGGGAAAAAGACTCACTAGCACATTTAGGAATACACCTAACCCCCTCTTATGACACTCTATACAAGGCCAACTATCCTAGGTTGCTAAACAAGATGAAAAAAGACCTGGCAAAATGGCATTCCTACAACCTAGTACAACCTCACTTATTTTGGATACCCAAGACAACTAGAAACACCCCACCAGACCTCCTACACCCATCACAACAAGCATCAAAATGAAACGAAGCACCCCCACTACCAGATACAGAACTATCTTGTGCAATAAAGATTTCCCACCAGGATGCTCCCCCATGGAATTCAGTCCATGGATTAACGCAAACTTACTAACCATACTTGACTTTACAACAGACCAAACACTTTACTCATTCCAGCAGTATAGGGAAGAACACAATATCCCCCATAAACAATTCTTCTGGTATTTACAAATAAGACACTATGTGGAAATTTCACTTAAAACATAAACGAATCGGACCCTTTCATACTCTGAAACAATGTGTCACAACCACTCATACCTGTCACACCTGATCTCACTACTATATTTCCATCTCACATCTGACAATACAGACAAACTTCAGCCTTACATGTCAAAATGGGAAGAGGATGTAGATATCACGATCTCTGAGAAAACCTGTTCAGCATTCTAGGAACGCCATCCATATATGCAGTCTCTAATGAAAGAGCATAAAAATTATATTTCGTTGATACTAGACCCCTACACACATCAGTAAACTTAACGGTAACCCAGATCACTGTAGGTGCTTCAGAGGCTGTGGAGAAAAAAGATCCTTCCTGCATACTTGATGGACCTGTACCAGGGCTGGACTCAGAGGAAAAAGCAGCCCTGGCAAAAGTATCAAAGCAGCCCATGTATTTACGCACATGATAAATATTTTTCAACCCCACGGTTAACTGGAGCTACTGTTTATTAATAAATAGTGCTCTATTTCCTGGTCCATTAGCATAGAGTCCCCCTCATTATACCCTATGTGCTGAAACTGGCTCTTGCAACAAGTATCTCACCCCAGTTTCTATCATGGCTATTGTTTTCATTGGATTGGTAGCCCTATCCTTACAGTATATTCCCTCAGTCACTCTTATAAAAAAGGCAGCATTTTTTCAACCACATACACTAGCCTGTCTCCAAAATCTGGCCCCAGTTCCATCCCTGTGTGATCGTGAAGCCAGATCAGCAAAATGCAATTGCAACCCATCACCTAGCAGGAACTCACCCGATACAGCATGGACCCCCAAAATAATGTGTACAGTCTGTTCCTTTCCAATTGAATACTAAGGCTAAATCTGGCCATAGACGCAAAGATCTCATCGTACGATTTTCGGAACATGTGCTGAGAGTCCCGACATTTTTCGTCCAGCGGAGATCGTGATTTGGTCGGCTGCTGATAATATCTCTGCGGGTATTGCGATCGTGCGATTTTCAGTGGGAGACTGTCACTAGCTTTGTCTATCATACGAATGCTGTCAGGGGCAGAACATCGGCTGATCTGTTCTTTAACTACTTTATTTTGTCGGAATGGTAAGACTTTGATCTGAATGGTTAGTGGCAGGTCAGGAGATGGGAGAGTCCAATCGTACATTGATTCGTACGACCAGATTTTTGCATATGTGGCCAGTTTAAAGAGCAGGCAAGGTGCACTGCTTGTTGGATCTCAGATAGGTAAGGGGTGGGATTAGCCCTACTGCGTGGAGATTGGGTAGATAGTAGAGTTCTCATAGCACCTGCATTGTTTTAGCTGTGGGTGTCTTTTAAGGACAGCTCGTTTACATTTCTAACGCTAGTGACTTATTTACATATTAAAGGCTGACCTAATTTGCATTTTTAGGTGAGCAGCCTATTTACATTTTAAAGCAAACGGCCCACCGGACATCTGCCCAAACTCACAGATGGCCAGTTCGGGCCTAATCTGTACTATAGCTCAGGAATTCTGAGGGATGTTAGTGACTCTGAGGTTCTACATTGCACTATACAAGCAGCTCCACACGCATTTCTATTAGGAATGAAAATCAGAGTCATACTTTCCAAACAATTCCGCAAATTAAATACTTATATCCTCACTGCAGCAAGATCTCTATTAGCAGCGAATTGGAAACAACCCAAAATCCCAGGGAGGCAAGCACTGATTTCAAAGATAAACTGGATCAAAGCAATGGAATCCATAAGAGACAAACTTCAAGATAGAAGCTACTAGGGGGAGCTGGAGTGGTATCTGTGGGTTCAGCACCTGGAGAACTTGCAACCTAGAGGTACCATACGTTAAACACAAGATACTCTGACCTTTTACATAGCTTGGACCTGATAAACCTCTCTCTCTCCTCTTTCTCCCCCCTGGCTTCTCTTTATTCATACTACGCCCCCCTTACCTACCCCAATTTAAACCATTATTAAATTTGTATTGATGCAGCGATATCATGACAAGAGGAGACTCACTCCGGCACAGATGCCTACTAAAGAAGGAATAACATGTCATGAGACTAGACTGGTGATGCCATTCAGGCATTTATATGTATATTATTTAGCAAAGCTAATCCTTTGTTACCTTTGTCAACAATAACATTTTCTTTTATTTGAAAATAAATAACTTTAAATGAAAAAAAGTGGATTGGTATCTTTATAGATATCCAGAGATTTCAGTGGATAAATGTAAAGCCCCAGCTACAGAGATGTTAATAATAACAATTAAAATTGTAATTAATGCCTGCATAGTAAGGGAGGTAAAGAGGGGAGGTAAAAGACCTCAAGCCAACCACATTGCTGACACTGACGCTGCATGGGTAAAGCCAAAAAGGAACCCTCCCAAGTCAAAATTACAGCATTTTGCCCTACAACCGATCCACCATTGCACAATAAAGACGGTGCATGAGAACAAAGCAATAGTCTGTGTCAAGCAGTAGATAGGGAAACAGTACCCCAGAGATATGCGACACTGCAGATAAAGGGCCAGTGACACTGACAATGCTTTTTACTCACCTCACTATGGTACGAGATCCAGGATGATCTAAAGGAAGCTATGGCACACATACGATCACATATCCAGCAACTTGGCTTCCATGTGCACCCCCTGAAACAGGTCTCACCAAAAGAGTTGCCAAACTTTCTTGCCAACATCATACAAGAAACTCTCCCTATAACTCAGCCCCACCATGTGCTCACAGGCTTCCTAAGATCAAGGCTCACTGCAGCAACGAGGTGTTATAATGAGATTACACTTCTACTAATGTCAGACTTTCGAGCAAAATCAACTCTCCCGCAGGCATGAAACCAAATGATGTTTGCAGACCTCTCTTTGCGCACCCCACCAAAAAGAAAGGAATTTGCTGTGGTTACAACAGCATTAAGACAGCGCAGTATCCCATACTGATGAACCCACCCAGCAAAACTCAAGCTTCTCAATAATAGAGAACCACTGATTATAGTTAAACTGAAACAAGACAAGCAAATACTCAAACAGTGGAAGCTGGAAGATGACTCTTCTTCACTGAACTGCTGTCTAACATGCCCATAGGCAAGAACTATAACAGAGACACACAAAAGAATCATCGCCATTAAATACCCAAACCAAGGAGCATTGTATACATATGTTTTGTATCTTTATGTTACTGACTATCAATGCCTCCTGTTTCTCTTTACTCTCCCTGCCCCTAGAACCACCCAACAGGAATGAAGCAAGGAACAATACTCTACAGCAGAACAAAAAGAATGTGGAAGAGTTTAAAAATTTAAAACATACTTAAACATCTGACACCTCTCTACACACCAATGTGAATAATAAATGTAAATGGACTGAATAGCCCTTAGAAATGGTCCTAAATGCAGTCACTAGCAATGCAGACTGAAGCACAACTCTTGTTTATACAAGAATCCCACACAATTAAATGAACAAACCCGCTGCAACACACAAAAGCATTAGCCTAACATTTGGCACCCCAAAGTGTACAAAGCCTTTCCTTCTCCTTTAAATCACATAACCTGTACAACATGTGGGGACTTTTACACAACGATGAGAGAGATGTCACTCACTACTCGCACCCTCACCAAAGCTATTCTGTAATTCACTATATTTTTGTGAATAAAGACACCTTGCACATAACAGAATAAAGAGACACTGGAACCATAACTTGGTCTGACCACACACACTTCTAATGGCCCTAATAAACAACTTGACCTGCAAAAAACCTCTGGAGACAAAATGAAAATCTCCTTTACAACTTCTCAAGAGTAACTTTCAATAAAATCAAACACCAGGCACAGCAACCCACACACTATGGAGCACACATTAGGCAGAAATTAGAGGACACTCCATCAAAGAAGCAGCAAGACTAAACAACAGAAGGAAAAAGCACTAACTAATCAAAAATTGACGTCCTTGGGGGGCATGGCCAAATGCCACACTGCTAGCAGGAAAAGCCTTGCTCGTTTATTGCGGATGCAACGTTTCGGGGCTTGACAAAGGGGTTACGCCCCGAAACGTTGAAAGGGAGCACCAAGTTGTTCACCTTTGAGTTAAATTTTAGTATGATGTAGTGAGTAATATTCTGAGACAATTTGCAATTGGTTGTAATTTTTTATCATTTGAGTTATTTAGCTTTTTATTCAGCAGCACTCTTTTTTTCAATTTTGGCAATCTGGTTGCTAGAGTCCAACATCAATTGATTTGAATACGAGACTGGAATATGATGGGTCTGTATAGAAAGATGCGTAATACAAAATATCAATAGGAGAGGAATTTGAAGCCTTACAGAGCATTTGCTTTTTTAATGGGGTCAGCAAAAGTCATTCGAAAGCTGAAAAGAGTCAGAAGAAAAAGGCAAATAATTCTAAAACTATTTAAAAAAAATAATGAATTGGCCATTCTATAACATGCTAAAAGTTAACTTAAAATTGAACCACTCCTTTAATAAGACTCCTCCATTTCCGCAACAGGGACACTGCTCTCTGAGGCAAGGGCAATTGGTCACTTGGAACAGGATGGGGCAACAGTATCACTAAATCCTGACTATTCCACCCACTTGCAGAAACTTTGAGACAGTGGCGTAACTTCGGATGCCAGGGCCCCCCTGCAAAAAAAAATTTCAGGGCCCCCTCTGCACAAAATAGTGGGAGAATTTCATGCATAATATCCCCAGAACTCATAGAAGGATGGCATAATCACAATTTCAGATATGAATAGCCCAGAACTATAGAAGGGTGGCAAAGTGGCAATTACATGTATATATAGCAGATAGCACAATTACAACTTTGCCCATTAAGGCAAGGAAAGAGTTAAACAACCACAAGGCAGTGCAATAAATGTGATTTGTATCCTTACCGGCCGCATTCTTTCTATTCTGATAGTGTTGTAGGGGAGGGAGGAGTGGGGGAATCTGCAGCTTAGAGTAGTGAACCGTCCTGCTTGTCAGCAGAGTCCTGGACTGTTCAACTTTTACAAGCGCTTTTTTCCCTGCTTTCCATTGGAAGTCGGATAGCTGCGTTGAGGTCACGCAGGGCACGCATAAGTGGAGCGCAATAGCTCATACTCCCACCCCCCAGGCAGCAAGGCACTCCAGAAAAAAAGCAGGAGCAGGGCAGAGTTCCGGATTGTCAGCATCATCCCCCCCCCATATGGTCCCTGCCGGTTGCGCACACTAATGAGGAAGCAGGCCCCCTGTACTCCCGGGTGGCGTTTGCTTCCTTGGTAGTTACGCCACTGATCTACTGTGTATCCTGTGCTTGAATGGCTGCCCCCATGGCTACACAGCAGCTTGGTCATATAAACTATAGTAGTCTTTCTGAAGCAAATAGATACGTTTTACCAGTGCAGGACAGCACTGCATTATATTTGTATTACTTTAAAACACGTTTTTGACATTACTGTTCCTTTAATAGGGAACCATTAACCCTATATACTTTATCATTGTTTTAATCCAAAAATCAATTTTCATTTTCAGGGAAACTAACCCTACTCCAAGTTTGGTGCCTGCGAGGTATTTAATGGGATTGTATATAGATAGGTATGCACACTCAAAAGATAAGAGAGTCCCCTTGACAAAGGCTTACGCCGAAACGTTGGGGCCATTCTCATACTGGTGGTAGGTGTATCTGCTCCTTGCTGTATAATTGTAATACTTACTGTTTACTGTTATGTAATTGTGGCTATGTTTAAACGTTAGGTATATACCATGTAAGCTTATGTATTGTATTATACAGGCCTACTATTGTGGCTTTGTGTGTATTATTTGCATAAATAAGTAAAGCTTTATTTTAAATATACCATATTTGCCTTCTTTTATTATCTTTTGAGTGTGCATACCTATCTATATACTGTATTTAATGGGATTCCCAGGAAACAGACACATCCTCAGCTGATGGTATGATTTACCTCACAAGCACCAAACATCTCCCATTCTCCATTTTGACAAGTTAAGCTGAAGCAATGTAAACCATAGATTTTTACCTTATTATCTCCCCAGAAAAGCACACTTGAACGCAAAAGTGTCAGCAGCCCACAGTAGGGAACAATGTGTGAGTCAGGTATGGGCTTGTTTGCTGTACAGTGTGGCCATTGGTGAGGTACGGGCAACAGACAACCCCTCATAACTGAAGCAGTGAGCCATATCCAAAGCTTCAGCAGCAACAGGCGCCAAAAGCTCTCGCAGATCCCCTACAAATAGAAAAATTCCGTATAAATCCCGCCCTATGACTCAGCATTCTGTCAGTGAGCAGCCAATGAGAGAGCGGTTATCTTCCTGTCACACTGTTGGCTTTTAACTAATCTCCGCCCCGCACTGTAACTCAACCGTGAGTGTGTCAATCTCCTCCCACTAAGCCTGACCGTTCGGCGGGTCATCAGAGTGTTCTGCAGGCAAGATTGCGGCATCCTAAGGTTACTAGCATTGTGGGAACCACGTGCGTATGGATATGCAGAAAGTCATTTTCTGTGGAGCCCGGCAGAGTTCCGGATTGTCAGCACTCGGCACCATCCCCCGATATGGTCCCTGCCGGTTTTGCTTACTACTGAGGAAGCAGGCCCCCACCGGGCCCCCTTTACCCCCGGCCCCCACCCCGGTGACTGCTTCCTCGGTAGTTACGCCACTGCTTTGAGACCAATGCCATGATATTCCCCACAAAGCTTAAAACCATTGATGAAACAGGGCTCGCTTCTTTCTCTACACTTCAAGAGGCCCTTGACTTGATTGAAGCTAGACGAAGGAGAAGTCACAGACTATAAGACGTTACTTACAAAGACTCCTTGGATGCAGTGTAAGATCAAATGGATAATCTTTATCCCACAGGTAACACCTTACGCATTTCGTATGTTTCCACATGTAATCATAGGTAACGTGTGGAAACACACGAAACGTGTAAGGTGTTACCTGTGGAATAAAGATTATTCGTTTGATCTTACACTGCGTGCCCAAGGCAGATCTGCAAAGTAACGTGTTCTCCCCAAGCTACTGGTTCGGGGCACAGCACCCTGGCCACCAACGGAGAGCGGTGAGTGCACCTGATTTAAAAGACTGTACTTAAGTTAGCGAAGGGTTTGGGGCATCTATTACTTGGTGAGCACGGTTTTAAAAGTTGAAAATGTATAAGTATAAGCGACCAAGTAGTAAATTGAATAATTAAGTTAGTAGCACCTGTTCTAAATTTGGTAATAGTATTCGCAGACCATAAGCCGGCCTCTGTCATTGTTGGTGCAACACTCCTGGTAGACTGCCCAGTGCAATGGCCTATCCTGCCAGACAGCATCAACTGTCTATTGTGACATGAGGGTGAGATTTACATGACATTTTACTCTGTGCATGGCCACTAACTAAGCTACTACAGCTACCCCAAGCTCTTCTATAGTATACAAACTTCACACCCGAGACCAGGCCCTGGAATATGCCCTCAGTCAGGAAACCCAGACCACTCACAAGGTCCTCACTATTAACTGGTGCTGCAACAGACACATGACATTCTCACATGGGCCCCCCGTACAGCATTGCCAGTGCACTCACCATAATCTACCATCTCAATGCCATCAGCCTTACCACCACTGTACAGACACGACCGTATATGCGACTGGTTGTACTAACTACAACTTCACCAACTACACTTAGAATGTAAGCTCTATGGGGCAGGGACCTCCTCCCCACTGTGTCTCTTACCACATAGCTCTTTGTCCTGATGTAAACTCTGTGTATATTTATTGTGTGATTTGTTTTCCCTTTTATATATGTCTTACTTTTATGCATTGTACAGCGCTGCGGCTCCTTAACAGTGCTTTACAAATAAAGTTATACATACATACATACACCGGCTGTATATGTATGTATGGTGCTGGACATTCCCCACTGCCAAGGAATTTTTCTGCTACTCGTAACACACCATTCTTTATCTAGAATCGACCTAGCTTTGGTCCCTCAGACCTTTTTCCGAGGATCAAGAGATCACATTTCTGCACAAGCAACTTGGACCTTTATTCCAAAAGGGCTTATTTCAGTACAGACAAACAGCAGCGACGTTTCAGGCTCACAATCGCCTTTTTTCAAGCTACTGGATACAAATTACTGAAAGCATTTTATATCTTCTATCACACCGCCATCTAGTGGCTAATCAAAATATCAAAGACACAGCTGCATTCACTTACAATGGTAATAAATATATACGTGGTTGCAACTTAAATTGTGACAAACAAGTCCATCTTGATAAGTTATTGGGACCTGTCCATTGATACATCATTCCAACTGCCTGTAACGAAAAACATGTGACAAAAATTGTTTTTCTTTAAAATTACTATGTACAATAAAATATTTCATCGAAAGATTTTGTACAATTCATACTCTCTATTGAGACCAGAGGGGGTGAGTGTGCCTAATGTACGAATCCACATGGCTTCCCTTTTAAGAAGTTCTTTTTGTCTATCACCCCATCGGTGAAGTCTAGGAACCCCATCTACCACCTGATATTTTAATTGTTGGACCCCATGTCCTTTCTCCACAAAATGACAAGCGACTGCCTGTTCTATCTTTTTGTCTTGATCTCTCAGCAACCCCCAATGTTTCTGCACAATCTTAGTAATGTGTGAGGACAGGGGATTATATTTAGAAACAAATGTCAAGCGATCACCTTCTTTAGGTTTACCTCTGATGTTATGACTCCTATTGGGGGCTTCCACTTGAGCCCGCTGTTCTTTCAATAGGGCTAGTGGATATCCTCTCTCTTGGAATTTAATGGTCATCTCATCCATTCTTTCCTTGAGGGTACTCTGATCAGATACAATGCGCTTTACCCGTGCAAATTGGGATTTAGGTAATGATTTTTTAATATGCGGCGGATGGAATGAATTAAAGAATAGTATTTTTGTCAGTCGGTTTAACGTAGAGATCTGACCAAGGTACACCTTCCCTCAAAATTATCAGAGTATCCAAAAAGGAAATGCAGTCAGTTTTAACATCAAGGGTAAACCCAATATGGGGAATGCACTATTAATCTCATCAAAGAATTTATCCAGAGTCCAACGTGGTCCCGTCCATATTGTGAAAATATCGTCAATGAAGCGAACCCAGTGCCAACAATATTTACCGAAAAATTCATTAGTGTATACATTACATTCTTCAAAGTTGTTCATATAAATGTTGGCGTAGGACAGGGCCACATTGGAACCCATCGCCATTCCCCTTATCTGCAGAAAAAAATCATTTTGAAAAAGGACATAATTATTTTGCAAAACCATACGTAAGCACTGTAATATGAAATTTTTTTGGGCACCATCCATCGATACATCATGCGTCAGCTCGAGGCGGAAAGCCTCCACACCCCCATCATATGGGATGGAGGTGTAGAGACTCTCCACATCAAGTGTGACCTAGAGCGCCCCCTCTCCCCTCTGGAACTGTTCCGATATGTTTTATTTTACTCAAAAAATCACCTGTATCTTTTAGATAAGACCTATGTTGTAAGACATACGGCTTGATCAGGCGGTCCACAAAAATAGATAAGGGTGAGAGCAACGAATCTGTACAGGACACAATTGCTTGACCTGGTGGAGACTCCAGTCTCTTATGTATTTTGGGCAACACATAAAAGACTTGAGTAACCGGATTATCCCTAGTCAAAAATCTGGCCAACTGTGTGTGTCTATGACCTTAAGGTCCAATGCCTCACACACCAAATTATGTACTTTGTTCTGGATATCAAACAGCGGATCATGATTGAGGGGTTTGTAAGTACTAGTATCTGACAACTGTCGTCTGACTTCCTGCATATAAGCCGATTTATCCATTATAACAATTGCTCCCCCTTTATCCGCAGGTTTGATAAACAGCTCCTCATTTTGAGACAATTCCCGTAATGCCCTGTATTCAGTGGAACTCAAATTATACGGACTTAGATGAAAATCACCCTTCCTATATTGACCTTCAAGTGTTGCAACATCCCTTGTGAAGATGTTGCAGAGGGGATGAGTAAACTGACGGACCATCTAGAAAAGTTTTGCAATGAAGTGGAGGCGCGTGAGCGCACAAAGTTCCAGCGCGACGTTGGGTTCGCTTCATTGACTACACATCAGGTAGAGTGTACCGCTGGGCGTTTAGCCCCTACGCCATATTTCCTAACCGGAGACCCTCGAGGATGCCCCATGTGAGAGGAGCGACGCGATCGTCGCGCTCCACATCAGCCTCTACCACCTCTTCTTTTTTAGGTGGGTCACAAGCAACCGGAGGCACATCAGAGGACGACGGCGCGGCGGCAGAAAACATCACAGGAAAAGTGACCCGGCCTTATCGCAATCGACACAGACATTTCAAGCACCAGCTTAACTAGCGATCAAGAGAAGGTACTGTCCAAGGGCCTGTCATTTGGCTTAGCAACTCGTCCAGATTTTTTTGAACTGGACTTAGAACTATATAGATTTTTCAGAAAAATTAAATTAAAGGTCCAGTTCTGTTATGCTGAAGAGATTCAATCATCTGGTTTACCTAACACTTTTTTTGGGGACAATTTAGGATTAAAACCTCTGAGCCAGTATATCCCCACTGTTGACAATGTTTTTATTGATGCTTTTATAACTAATGTTACAAGGGATGTTGCAACACTTGAAGGTCAATATAGGAAGGGTGATTTTCATTTAAGTCTGTATAATTTTAGTTCCACTGAATACAGGGCACTACGGGAATTGTCTCAAAATGAGGAGCTGGTTATCAAACCTGCGGATAAAGGAGGAGCAATTGCTATAATGGATAAATCGGCTTATATGCAGGAAGTCAGACGACAGTTGTCGGATACTAGTACTTACAAACCCCTCAATCATGATCCGCTGTTTGATATCCAGAACAAAGTACATAATTTGGTGTGTGAGGCATTGGACCTTAAGGTCATAGACACACAGTTGGCCAGATTTTTGACAAGGCATAATCCGGTTACTCAAGTCTTTTATGTGTTGCCCAAAATACATAAGAGACTGGAGTCTCCACCAGGTTGACCAATTGTGTCCTGTACAGATTCGGTGCTCTCACCCTTATCTATTTTTGTGACCGCCTGATCAATCCGTATGTCTTACAACATAGGTCTTATCTAAAAGATACAGGTGATTTTTTGAGTAAAATAAAACATATCAGAACAGTTCCAGAGGGGGCGCTCTTGGTCACGCTTGATGTGGAGAGTCTCTACACCTCCATCCCATATGATGGGGTTGTGGAGGCTGTCCGCCTCGAGCTGACGCATGATGTATCGATGGATGGTGCCCAAAAAAATTTCATATTACAGTGCTTACAAAATAATTTTGCAAAATAATGATGTCCTTTTTCAAAATGATTTTTTTCTGAAGATAAGGGGAATGGCGATGGGTTCCAACGTGGCCCCGTCCTACGCCAACATTTATATGAACAACTTTGAAGAATGTAATGTATACACTAATGAATTTTTCGGTAAATATTGTTGGCACTGGGTTCGCTTCATTGACGATATTTTCGCAATATGGACGGGACCACGTTGGACTCTGGATAAATTCTTTGACGAGAGTAATAGTGCATCACCCCATATTGGGTTTACCCTTGATGTTAAAACTGACTGCATTTCCATTTTTGGATACTCTGATAATTTTGAGAGATGGTGTACTTTGGTCAGATTCCTACGCTAAACCGACTGACAAAAATACTATGGTCCACTTTAATTCATTCCATCCACCGCATATTAAAAAATCATTACCTAAATCCCAATTTGCACGGGTAAAGCGCATTGTATCTGACCAGAGTACCCTCAAGGAAAGAATGGATGAGATGACCATTAAATTCCAAGAGAGAGGATATCCACTAGCCCTATTGAAAGAACAGCGGGCTCAAGTGGAAGCCCCCAATAGGAGTCATAACATCAGAGGTAAACCTAAAGAAGGTGATCGCTTGACATTTGTTTCTAAATATAATCCCCTGTCCTCACACATTACTAAGATTGCGCAGAAACATTGGGGGTTGCTGAGAGATGGTATTCCGAATGTGCAGGAATTTAAGTTACCCCCCCCATTATGGCCTTTAAAAAGAGTAAAACAGTGGGGTCGAGTTTAGTTAGATCAGACATTGGGGATATCAAGAAAACACAGCAGGTATTTATATCTATAACAAATGGTACTTTCCCCTGTCTAGCATGTTATTGTTGCTCCAAATGCCAACGTGGTGAAATGATTTATCACTCACGCAAAGGTACCCCGATAAAAATTAAGGGACATTTTACCTGTTCTTCCATATTTGTGATTTATGTGATTAAATGCCCGCGGGGCTTGCAGTATGTGGGGCAAAAGTCTCGCATGGTTAAAGATCGTATACGTGAACACAAGTCCACGATCAAGACCAAAAAGATAGAACAGGCAGTCGCTTGTCATTTTGTGGAGAAAGGACATGGGGTCCAACAATTAAAATATCAGGTGGTAGAGGGGGTTCCTAGACTTCACCGACGGGGTGATAGACAAAAAGAACTTCTTAAAAGGGAAGCCATGTGGATTCGTACATTAGGCACACTCATCCCCTCTGGTCTCAATAGAGAGTATAAATTGCACAAAATTTTTCGATTAAATATTTTATTGTACATAGTAATTTTAAAGAAAAACTATTTTTGTCACATATTTTTCATTACAGGCAGTTGGATTGATGTACAGATGAAGCCAGAGCGGATGGTGTGTCTTGTGCGTTGTAACTAATCTAGTTAAATGCACTGTTCGCGTTAAGCGCAGAAACACGCTGCCCCGACGTTTAGAAAATAAATTAGCTAAAATTCAGATAGGTGCAATTCCAGTACCAAACACCAGGTGGCGCCTGAAGTAGATTCCATTCCTAAGCCATATGACTGCTGCTGAAATCTAGTGTGACAGAAACTGGGTGAACAGTGGGTTGGGTCCTGCTCCTGTACAGATGCTGGCACCAATGTTATTTATTTGGGGGGCAAATGGGCTCACAGTCAAACAGCAAAATCGTTACAGTATCTGCACTATGATGTTGATTCTAGGCTTCAGTAATATGCATTGCATTTCCTTAACAGACTTGGCTGAGTACATTGGGGAAAAACATATGCATTTTATTCATGTTTGAGTCTGTAAAAACCATTGGAATCATTCTACATAAAGCAGTAGAATTATTTTTATTTTTTTTGCTTTTTGATAACTATTTAAATACCTTTTAAGTAAGAATGTTGTGCTACACAGTAGGCATTATAGCATAATGGTTCAGTTACTAGACTATAGAGTGAAAAGTCATGAGTTCAAAACTATCCAACTTGAAATTTTGAACTTTTCCTATAATTCATATTCAATTGATAATTTAATGTAATATGCCATAGAATTTACATACTGGTAAGTGCAATTATTTTACCTTTGATAGCTTGTGAGTAAGATACTAGGCCTTATAATGGAAGGCTTTTGGTTCTTACTGAGAAAAAAATACTTGGTACCATCCTAAATACAGCGGCGGCGTTTTTTTCATTTTTTTTTAACTTTTTGCAAAAATTGGCCTTAACTAAAAGTTTTGGGCAGCATCTTCATTTAATTTTCTACTTTATTCTCCAGAGAGTGATTTTTATTATTTGTGTTTTTTGAGTTATTTAGCTTTTTATTCAGGAGCTCTCCAGTTTGTAATTTCAGCCGTATGGTTGCTATGGTTCAAATTACCCTAGCAACCATGCACTGATTTGAATAAGAGACTCAAATATGAATAGGAGAGGCCTGAATAGAAAGATGAGTAATAAAAAATAACAATAACAATACATTTGTAGCCTCACAAAGCATTTGCTTTTTAGAAAGGGTCAGCGACCCCCATTTGAAAGCAGCAAAGAATCAGAAGGAAAAAGGCAAATCATTATTAAACTATAAAAAAATAATCAAAACCAATTGAAGAGTTGCTTAGAATCGGATATTCTATAACATATTAAAAGTTACCTTAAAGGTGAACCACCCCTTTAACTCAATCATTTGATTTAACTGTGTTTCAATAATACTATTATACAGTAGCCACAGCATTCTACAGTTAACCAGCATATGTGGTGCACTGCCCTTCTGTTCAATAAAAGTCACAGGGAATGTGTTACCAAAAGTCTAAGGGCAGAGACAGATGAGAAGATTCGGGGAGATTAGTCACCCAGCGACTAATCTCCCTTAACAGACTTCCCTGCCGGCTAGAATCTAAATAGCTGGCGGGATGGCACTAGGATCGCTTCGCTTTCTCGTTTCTTGCTTCATTTCCTTGTGTGATCAATCCGGGAAGCCTATCGGAGGGCCCCATACACAGGACATTTGACATTTACCCAGGGGCAGATTTCCCCCGAGGGTGCCCAGAGGCCAAAAATTCGTGAATTTCCTGGGAAATTTGCGAAACGGCAAAAAATTTGTGAAACGCAATGAAGTCAACAGGTGTCAAATTTTTTTTGACGTGCAAGAATTTTCATTTGATGCATCAGATTTTTTTGAATTCTCTCTGCAGTTTCGCAAATTTATTCACTGCTGGCGAAACGCGGAAATTCACCGCAAATTTTCGCCTGCCGAATTTATGCTCCCATCACTAGTACCACCTTTTCTGGAAAAAATACTGACCTTCCTATATTTTTATGGTTTTAACCTATAAATAACATTGGCATCATGCAACAATTTTACCACCCAGGCTGGTAAAATACCAGCCAGGTGGCAACCCTATGCCCCTTAATTTATGCCGCCTAGGCCCGGGTTTTTGTGGCTTTGCCACAAATTGGGGCCGCATTTACCAACAGTAAATAGTAGCAGTTCCTCTTGTTAACAGCTCCAACCCCCTACTAAAGTCCTACATGTGTGAACTCCTCACATTATCAAGCCCATGAGCTTTCAAATGTAAATTAGCTGGAATGCACCTGAACACACATATACAGTGATTAAGGTACAGACAGAAAAAGGAAATGGTGGGGGTTGTGTGCTGTAGTATCCCATGTGCTAAGGCTTTGGACACACAGGTTATTGTCAGCGTCTGTTTTCAGCCTGCTTAATTGGGCTGATCTCAGCCTGTGTGTGACCATACACAGGCTGATCAGATTCAAATCAATGGAGCAGGGGCACTGAGCAGATCTGCTTCTCTCCGCCTGTAAAATGACTCAGGTTGATAACCTGACTGCTCAACAGCCATTGAAAACAGCCTGTATGTCCAAAGCCTAAAGCTGGCCATACACAGGGAGATCTGCTCATTTGGCGATGTTGCCAAACGAGCAGATCTCTCCCCGATATGCCCACATTGAGGTGGGTGATATTGGGCTAATCCGATCGTGGGCCCTAGGGCCAAACGATCGGATCAGAATGGAGTCCAAATTGGCGGTAGGATCACGGGACCGCATCAATGAACTGATTTTTTCACTTGACCGATCGGCGTCATATTGATTGGGGACGCCCATCGGATGGCCTAACACACGGCCGGGCCCAATAAGCTGCTGAGTCAGTCTGTCAGCAGCTTTTATCAGCCCGTGTATGGGGGCCTTAAGAGGTTGTGGGTGGAGATTGTGGTGTAAGCCCTTTCTTGTGCAAAGTCTTGAAGGAATACACTCTGTTATTGTAATAATGATTATGATGCTTTATTGCACAGTTTTGCAAAAGCCCAGTGTATCCACACATGTATTCTCACCAGTGTTGGACTGGGCCCGTGAGACAATGGGCCAGCCCCCCTCCCCGATCTCCGGGCCCCCCAAATAAAACTACCTCCATATAAAACATTGTTTGGGTCAACTGTAAAAGTTCTGGTACATCAGGCAATGAGCTGGCTAGCTTCACTTGCACATGCATTATATCTTGGTCCTGCAAGGTTTGCAAAGATGGCACAGTACACAGGCTCCAGTGTTTTTTTAAAGATGTTTATTTCTGATTTTTAAAACACACAACAAAACAGACACATACAAGGCCGTGCACCGAGACATTATTACACGTACAAGTCAGTATCATAGCATATGTATAGCAGGCAAAGTGAATCTTATCCACTATTGTGGTGAGTCTGGGAGTGAGATTCCGGGATTGGCATCAACCCAGGAAGCCCAAATTTTATCAAACTTTGTGGGTGAACCTCTGGCAATGTAGGTCAATTTAATAAGTGGTAGCGTCTTATTTATTAATTCCCGCCACTGTTTGATATTGGGAGGGTATGGACTCATCCACCTCATCACCACCAGCTTTTTGGCATAAAAGAGTGTAGCCCGTAAAAGATTAGGCTCCAGTGTTTAAAAAAATTATGGGTGCTTGGTGCTGATGCCTTCAGTGGCACCATTTATTTGTTGTTTATTCAGAAATTTTATTATTGAGGCTACATTTCACGAAGTTGCTAGAACTAAGTTGATAAATTGATGATGTCACTGTCTTTTGATTCATTATTTGCTTCAATGCAACATAAATTAAGCTTAATTGAATATAAAATGTAAACTTTACATTTCAGTATTAATTAGAAAAAATCGTAAAAATTTAAGGTATAGAGGGGAATTGAACCTAGCACCTTTACGACCAAAAGCAAACACTTAATCCACTAGGCCACCAACACTCCATCTGAAGTAATGGTTTCAAAACTTCTCTTTATCTGTACTTTACTGAATGTTAAAGTGAAAAAAAAAAGTTTAATACATATTAATTGTGAAACCATCTGTTAATTAATGCAGCTCATAGTCATGCAGCCCAATGATAAAGAGGAAAGTGCATGGATGGCATTAAGAGTTATTTTGATCATGGATTTTTTTTTTCCCCAGAGTTGGGTTACACATTTTTATTAGTACTACCACACTAATGTATCCTAAAGATACCAGGTGGTATTCAGAACTGTCTCTTTAAATGTCTAGGTGCAGATCCCGTTTCTTCAGCATAGAAGGAGATCGTGGAATGGCACTGCTCTCTCTGTAACTCTCTGTAACTCTGTAACTCATGTTAAGCCTACAGCTATAGCAATAACTAGCATGTGGCGACCTCTAGTGGTCAGAGCTGGTAATGCATTTAGATAACTGCGATAAACGCGAAGAGACAACTTTAGATATAGCATTTGCTGCTGATTATCTTGAGTTACAGCGCGTTAAACAGACAAAAACAAGTGGCTGCATCTGTATCAATGGACAGGTCCCAATAACTTATCAAGATGGACTTGTTTGTCACAATGTTTTATATTTAACCCTTTAAGTGCCAGCAGAATTTCACACTTTGGTTACGCGAAATGCCAGCCGTTTTTAAGCATTTTGTGCTCTCTCACTTTAGGGGCATTTTCTGAGGGGAAACCTATAGTTTACCTAGGAAAACTATACATTGTTTTTTTCGGTAGAAACTGAGCTTTCTAAATCTGCATGAGTTTTCATGTATTTCCACCTGTGCAAAAAAATTTATAGTGCTAAATACCAAAAAAAAAAATGAAAAATTACCATTTTTCATCGTATATCAATTTATACCAGAAAAATATTTCATTTTACAGATGAAAATCCAACTGATTTGGAAAGCCTTATGTCTCTCGAACGTGCCAATACCAGATATGTATAGTTTTATGGAGATTTAGGACTTCTGTACAGCAAAAACTCCCGGCAGTATATTACTGAATTTTGAAAGGCAGAAAACGGCATGCTTTAGATTCCAAGGCAAAAAATCCTGAAACCATAGGTTTACCCCAGAAAACCATACATTTTTGAAAAGTACAGATTCTGCCGATTACAAAATGGGTAACTATGTCTCTCTACTCCCAACTACCAAACATAAAAGCTTGTCTGAACATAGCGGTTTTTCAAAATAAAATTCAAAATTCTGAAAAATCATTTCAAAGGTTTTATTTTGCTGCGCCGCATATCCCAAACTATATTAGGTACCAAGAAAAAGCACCTGAAATATGATTGCCAGGGGTCCACTGAACAGTTTGATACCCATTATGGCTAGGTTTACCAAAGTATCTGGCATTTAGAGACACCAATATGAAGTTAGCACATCCAAATTGTTCAGGACTTTACTTCAGCTACTGAGAAATCAACACATTGACTGCATTTTTTGTGGGGTAAAAACACAGAAATATATGTTTCCCCCCAAACCCATATATTTTTAGAAAGTACATATTCTACAGAATCTAAAATGGGTACCCATGCCTTTCTGCTCCAAACTACTGAGTCGCAAGGCTTTCCCACAATTGTCGGTTTTGGTGAAATATCTGAAAATTGCCTCAAACCTTCAACTTCCCAGCACCATATCACCCATGTATCATTACGTACTAAGAAAAAGCACCCTAAATATGATTGCCAGGGTTCCTCTGAACATTTTGGTGGCCATTGTTCATAAGTTTACCAAAGTATCTGGCATTTAGAGGCCCCAAAATGAAGTTAGCGCATACAAACAGTCCCGTGGTTAACTTCAGCTAATGAAAGATCAACACATTGACTGCATTTTTGTGGGGTAAAAACACAGAAATATATGTTTACCCCCAAAACCCATATATTTTTGGAAAGTACACATTCTACAGAATCTAAAATGGGTACCCATGCCTTTCTGCTCCAAACTACTGAGTCGCAAGGCTTTCCCACAATTGTCGGTTTTGGTGAAATATCTGAAAATTGCCTCAAAGCTTCAACTTCTCAGCACCATATCACCCATGTATCATTACGTACTAAGAAAAAGCACCCTAAATATGATTGCCAGGGTTCCTCTGAACATTTTGGTGGCCATTGTTCATAGGTTTACCAAAGTATCTGGCAGTTACAGGCCTCAAAATGAAGTTAGCGCATACAAATAGTCCTGTGGGTAACTTCATCTAATGAGAAATCAACACATTGACTGCATTTTTGTGGGGTAAAAACACAGAAATATATGTTTACCCCCCAAACCCATATATTTTTGGAAAGTACACATTCTACTGAATCTAAAATGGGTACCCATGCCTTTCTGCTCCAAACTACTGAGTCGCAAGGCTTTCCCAAAATTGTTGGTTTTGGTGAAATATCTGAAAATTGCCACAAAGCTTCAACTTCTCAGCACCATATCACCCATGTATCTTTACGCACCAAGAAAAAGCACCCTAAATATGATTGCCAGGGTTCCTCCGAACAGTTTGGTGGCCATTGTTCATAGGTGTACCAAAGTATCTGGCATTTAGAGGCCCCAAAATGAAGTTAGCGCATACAAATAGTCCTGTGGGTAACTTCAGCTAATGAAAAATCAACAGATTGACTGCATTTTTGTGGGGTAAAAACACAGAAATATATGTTTACCCCCCAAGCCCATACATTTTTGGAAAGTACACATTCTACAGAATCTAAAATGGGTACCCATGCCTTATTGCTCCAAACTACTGAGTCGCAAGGCTTTCCCAAAATTGACGGTTTTTGTGAAATATCTGAAAATTGCCTCAATGCTTCAACTTTCCAGCATCATATCGCCCATGTATCGTTACGTATCACAAAAAAGCACCCAAATTGTGATTGCCAGGGGTCCTCCAAACAGTTTGGTGCCCACTGTGCATAGGTTTACCAAAGTATATGGCATTTAGAGGCCCCAAAATGAAGTTAGCACATAAATTGTCCTGTGGGTAACTTCAGCTAATGAAAAATCAACACATTGACTGCATTTTTGTGGGGTAAAAACACAGAAATATATGTTTACCCCCCAAACCCATATATTTTTGGAAAGTACACATTATACAGAATCTAAAATGGGTACCCATGCCTTTCTGCCCCAAACTACTGAGTCGCAATGCTTTGCCAAATTTGGCGGTTTTAGTGAAATATCTGAAAATTGCCTCAAAGCTTCAACTTTCCAGCATCGTATTGTCCATGTATCATTACCAGCATAAAGCATCCTAAATATAAACATAGGGGTCTACTAAACAGTTTGATGCCCAATGTGCATAGATATACCAAACTATGTGGCGCACAGAGACCCCCAAATGACAATATGTATAGACATTTTCACGGCTGACACGCTGGCTGCTGCAATATAACCACCCGGTGTGTATATTATGCGACATTAGACCCCCCTAACAGTACAGAGACCCCAGAAAACTATATATTTTCAGAAAGTTCACATTCTGACGAATCCAATATGGGCAAATATGTGTTTCTACTACAAACTGCCAAACTGCAAAGCAATGCTGAACATAACGGTTTTTATCAAATTTCTGAAAATCGTCACAAAGCTTGAAATTTACCCCATTATATGCCCCACATTTCGTAACTTATCAGCATAAAACATCCTAAATATGAACGCCAGGGGTCTACTGAACACTTTGATGCCCAATATGCATAGATATACCAAACTATGTGGCGCACAGAGACCCCCAAATGACAATAGTGTATATACATTTTCACAGCTGACGCGCTGGCTGCTGCAATATAAGCACCTGGTGTGTGTATTATGCGACATTAGACCCCCCCTAACATTACAGAGACCCCAGAAAACCATATATTTTCAGAAAGTACACATTCTGACGAATCCAATATGGGTAAATATGTGTTCCTACTGCAAACTGCCAAACTGCAAAGCAATGCTGAACGTAACGGTTTTTATCAAATTTCTGAAAATCGTCACAAAGCTTGAAATTTACCCCATTATATGCCCCACATTTCATAACTTATCAGCATAAAACATCCTAAATATGAACGCCAGGGGTCTACTGAACACTTTGATGCCCAATATGTATAGATATACCAAACTATGTGGCGCACAGAGACCCCCAAATGACAATAGTGTATATACATTTTCACAGCTGACGCGCTGGCTGCTGCAATATAAGCACCTGGTGTGTGTATTATGCGACATTAGACCCCCCCTAACAGTACAGAGACCCCAGAAAACCATATATTTTCAGAAAGTACACATTCTGACGAATCCAATATGGGTAAATATGTGTTCCTACTGCAAACTGCCAAACTGCAAAGCAATGCTGAACGTAACGGTTTTTATCAAATTTCTGAAAATCGTCACAAAACTTGAATTTTACCCCATTATATGCCCCACATTTCGTAACTTATCAGCACAAAACATCCTAAATATGAACAACAGGGGTCTACTGAACACTTTGATGCCCAATATGTATATATATACCAAACTATGTGGCGCACAGAGACCCCCAAATGACAATAGTGTATATACATTTTCACAGCTGACGCGCTGGCTGCTGCAATATAAGCACCTGGTGTGTGTATTATGCGACATTAGACTCCCCTAACAGTACAGAGACCCCAGAAAACCATATATTTTCAGAAAGTACACATTCTGACGAATCCAATATGGGTAAATAAGTGTTTCTACTGCAAACTGCCAAACTGCAAAGCAATGCTGAACATAACGGTTTTTATCAAATTTCTGAAAATCGTCACAAAGCTTGAATTTTACCCCATTATATGCCCCACATTTCGTAACTTATCAGCATAAAACATCCTAAATATGAACGACAGGGGTCTACTGAACACTTTGATGCCCAATATACATAGATTTACCAAACTATGTGGTGTACAGAGGCGCCCAAATGACAGTAGTGTATATAAATTTTCATGGCTGATGCAATATAAGCACCCAGTATGTGTATTTGCATCATAAGACCCCCTAACAGTATGGAGACCCTAGAAAACCATATATTTTTTAGAAATTACACATTCTGACGAATCTAAAACAGGTAAGTACATCTTTCTACTCCAAACTACCAAACTGCAAAGCTATGCCGAACGTAGCGGTTTTTATCAAATTTCTGAAA
This sequence comes from Xenopus petersii, assembly GCA_038501925.1. Lineage (NCBI taxonomy): Eukaryota > Metazoa > Chordata > Amphibia > Anura > Pipidae > Xenopus > Xenopus petersii. The sequence goes on from CM076674.1 coordinate 125,461,740, forward strand.
ATCGTCACAAAGCTTTATTTTACCCCATTACCCACATTTCGTAACGTATCAGCATAAAACATCCTAAATATGAACGACAGGCGTCTACTGAACACTTTGATGCCCAATATCCATAGATTAACCAGACTATGTGGCGCACAGAGACCCACAAATGGATATATAGTAGATAAAATTTACATAGGCAAAACAAAATAGCACAGAACAGTGTGAAATGCAAATAAATCACCAAAAACTAATAAAACCACAAAAATCAATGCTTTTTTTTTTTTTACACTAGTGTAATCGGCCACCAGAATTACCGTTTGAATATTTTAGCTGGGCCAAATCGATTATACGACAGAAACAAGTGAACAAAACAAATGCAGAGCTGAAAATGCAATAAAATGGCTAAAAATTCAATAAAATGGCTAAAAATGCACCAAAATACCCAAAATTGCAATATAACCACCAAAATAACATACAAAAGCTATTGCACAGTACGGTTAGTGAATACGCTATTCGGAACGGCAATCAAACATTTTTTTTAGCCAAAAAAGAGACAATGCGATAAGAAAAAAAGAGCCATATATGTACATATGCGTGTGCACAACGGGTAAATTGCATGTTATTTGCGCGTGTGCGCGTGTACAAGTGTACATGGGTGCTGTGAGTGTGTGTGACCCCCCCAATCCCCAAAAATCTATGTGTGAGTGTGTGTAAGTGTGAATGTAAGTGTATATTACTGTAATAAGTGTGTGTTGGTGTGTTTGTGTGTTTTTGTGTGTGTAAATGTTATACTTACCTGGGGTAGATGCATCAGATCCATGAGAAAGGGTCCCACGCAGCAGATCTCCAGCTCCAACGGTCATCAGGCATGGGGGGGCGGAGCTGGGCGGAAGTGACTTCACTTCCGCCCAGCTCCGTTTGATGCCCAATGGGCATGTGTTTTCTATGCGTCCTGCTGCTGCCTACACTTGTAGGCAGCAGCAGGACGCATAGGAAACACGTCCCTGCTGCTGCTTTGGGGCCCCTGGGCGATTGCGCCCCAGGGGCCACTCGATCCCCTGCTCTGCTCGTTGTCTAGGGGCAGGGGATCATGAAGGAACGGAGCGAGCGGCTCTAACAGCCGCTCCTCCGCTCGCAAACCCGGAAGTGCTGCAGAACGTAGAATCTACGATCTGTGGCACTTTGGTCCTTTGATCCACAGAACGTAGATTCTACGATCTGTGGCACTTAAAGGGTTAAGTTGCAACAATGTATATATTTATTACCATTGTAAGTGAATGCAGCTGTGTCGTTGATATTTTGATTAGCCACTAGATGGCGGTGTGATAGAAGATATAAAATGCTTTCACTAATTTGTATCCAGTAGCTTGAAAAAAGGCGATTGTGAGCAGGCCCGGACTGGCAATCTGTGGGTTCTGGCAAATGCCAGAGGGGCTGCTATAAGGTCCCATAGAAAGTCAATATTTAGTGGGCTGGTGGGGACTGTGAGGGCCGCTGTGTACCTGAAATGCCCGGGCCTATTTTAATTCTCAGTCCAGACCTGATTGTGAGCCTGAAACGTCGCTGCTGTTTGTCTGTCCTTAATTAGTCCTTTTGGAATAAAGGCCTTTTAAGAATATATCTCACGTGTGGTGCTGTCTGTTCATCGAATTTGTTTACAGAATGGGTGAAAGTTGCCACCTCAGACCTGCACCTGCATCCAATATACCCTAAGGGTGAGTGCTGACTTCTAATCTCCATTTCAAGCAACCTGGACCACTCGTCCCTGCTCCTCTCATTAGAACTATTACCCAAATCATTCACACAGACAATGGAAACTGAGCCCTTTCTGGCTAAAGATCCCCAATAGTAATGGCAGAGACACATGGAGATTCGGGGAGATTCAGTCGAGCGGCGACAAATGGTCCCTTCTTTCCAGGCGACTATTCTCCCAGAACTGCCTTCCGGCCGGCTAGAATCTAAATCGCAGGCGGGATGGTACTCTGAGCACTTTGGTTTCCAAAGTCGCCCGAAGTTGCCTCGCGTGGAAACTTGGGCAACTTCGGAAAATGAAGCGCTCAGAGTACCATCCTGCCGGCGATTTAGATTCTAGCCGGCTGGAAGATATTGCAGGGCGATTAGTCGCTCGAAGAAGAGGCGATTTGTTGCTGGCCGACTAATCTCCCCAAATCTCCACGTGTCTCTGCCCTAACAGAGTCAGATAAATTCTAATAAACTACACTGGCAAGATAACAAAAACGCAACTTCCCTTCCAGTAATTTGGAATGCCTTCAAAGTTGTAGTTAGGGGAATCCTGAGAGCACTAGAGCATAAGAACTAGAGGCAGCTGTGGGTCACTTTGAATCTCTGTATACCTCTAACCCTACTTCACATAATCATAACGAGTTTGCAGCGGCCCTCAGTCACCTTAAACTGCACAGAATAGACTTGACTAACAAACAACTCCTACACGGCACTAGCAATACCTTTGCTTATGTCCACAAGAACAGCAAACCGCTTCTTTTCTTTCTAGGCCACCTGAGAGCAGCACAGCCATCCCCAAAATGAAATCCTCCACTAGAGTAACACTGACCCTTTCAACTGCTGGAATTGATCAAATTCTATTCTTCACTCCACAAGTTCACTGCCTGTAGTGGTTGTGAAGTTCTGAATTGGTGTAGTACCAATTCAGAACTTCACAACTACCTCGACACAACCCCCTACCAAAACTCTCACAACCACAAACTAAATATATGGATTCCCCTATTACTCAATATAAAATAGCGTTAATTCTATCAAATGGCCATATCTTTGGAAGGTCATTAGTAGAACTGGCTTCAGTCCAACTTTTACAAAGTGGCTCAAACTAATGTTAGGATTAGGGATGTAGCGAACGTCGGAAAAAAAGTTCGCGAACATATTCGCGAACTTGCGCAAAAATGCGAGCGGTTCGCGAACGGTTCGCGAACCCCATAGACTTCAATGGGAAGGCGAACTTTAACATCTAAAAAAGACATTTCTGGCCAGAAAAATGATTTTAAAGTTGTTTAAAGGGTGCAACGACCTGGACAGTGGCATGCCAGAGGGGGATCAAGGGCAAAAATTTATCTGAAAAATCTGCCTGTGTGTGCTTGGAAGAGATAGTGTAGGGGGAGAGCTGTTAGTGATTTCAGGGACAGATGATAGTAAGTTTGCTGGCTAGTAATCTGCTTGATACTGCTCTGTATTGGAGGGACAGAAGTCTGCAGGGATTTGAGGGACATTTTAGCTTAGGTAGCTTTGCTGGCTAGTAATCTACTGTTCTCTTTAAACAACTGCCATACGTTGCCCTTGTAGGCATTGTTTGCCCAGTTTTTTTGGACGCAGCCACTGAAGCACAGTTGCCAGAAAAAATATGCCATATAAATGCTGAAAATAGTCATTTTTCGCCATACGTTGACCTTGTAGACATTGTTTGCCCAGTTTTTTTTGGACGCAGCCACTGAAGCACAGTTGCCAGAAAAAATATGCCATATAAATGCTGAAAATAGTCATTTTTCGCCATACGTTGACCTTGTAGACATTGTTTGCCCAGTTTTTTTGGACGCAGCCACTGAAGCACAGTTGCCAGAAAAAATATGCCATATAAATGCTGAAAATAGTAATTTTTCGCCATACGTTGACCTTGTAGACATTGTTTGCCCAGTTTTTTTGGACGCAGCCACTGAAGCACAGTTGCCAGAAAAAATATGCCATATAAATGCTGAAAATAGTCATTTTTCGCCATACGTTGACCTTGTAGACATTGTTTGCCCAGTTTTTTTGGACGCAGCCACTGAAGCACAGTTGCCAGAAAAAATATGCCATATAAATGCTGAAAATAGTCATTTTTTGCCATATACGTTGAGTCAACGTATGGCAAAAAATGACTATTTTCAGCATTTATGTGGCATATTTTTTCTGGCCTCTGTGCTTCAGTGGCTGCGGCCAAAAAAACTGGGCAAACAATGCCTACAAGGTCAACGTCGTTGACCTTGTAGGCATTGTTTGCCCAGTTTTTTTGGCCGCAGCCACTGAAGCACAGAGGCCAGAAAAAATATGCCATATAAATGCTGAAAATAGTCATTTTTTTGGTCGCAGCCACTGAAGCACAGTTGCCAGAAAAATTATGCCATATAAATGCTGAAAATATAAATTTTTTTGGTTGCAGCCACTGAAGCACAGAGGCCAGAAAAATTATGCCATATAAATGCAGAAAATATGCATTTTTTTGGTTGCAGCCACTGAAGCACAGAGGCCAGAAAAATTATGCCATATAAATGCAGAAAATATGCATTTTTTTGGACGCAGCCACTGAAGCACAGTTGCCAGAAAAATATGCCATTTAAATGCTGAAAATAGTAATTTTTCGCCATACGTTGACCTTGTAGACATTGTTTGCCCCGTTTTTTTGGACGCAGCCACTGAAGCACAGAGGCCAGAAAAAATTAAACCAGTAGGGTTTGCACCCTAGTTTGTAACGGTGGCGGAGGGAGGAGGACGCTAAAGGACAGCTGTGTGTGGAGTCATGAGGCTTGAAGAGAAGGACAGCTGCATAGAAGTCAGAACAAGTCTTCCGGCGTGCAGTAACCCTCCGAGATCCACCCCTCATTCATTTTAATAAAGGTCAGGTAATCGACACTTTTGTGACCTAGGCGAGTTCTCTTCTCAGTTACAATCCCTCCTGCTGCACTGAAGGTCCTTTCTGAGAGCACACTTGAGGCTGGGCAAGACAAGAGGTTCATGGCAAATTGTGACAGCTCTGGCCACAGATCAAGCCTGCGCACCCAGTAGTCCAGGGGTTCATCGCTCCTCAGAGTGTCGATATCTGCAGTTAATGCCAGGTAGTCCGCTACCTGCCGGTCGAGGCGTTCTTTGAGGGTGGATCCAGAAGGGTTGTGGCGCTGCCTTGGACAGAAAAACATTTGCATGTCTGATGTTACAGACCGGCCAAAGGGCTTTGTCCTTGCAGGTGTGCTCGTGGCAGGATTACTGGCACCTCTGCCCCTGGAATGTTGATGAGTTCCTGAAGTGACATCACCCTTAAAAGCATTGTACAACATGTTTTGCAGGCTGGTTTGTAAATGCCGCATCTTTTCGGACTTGTGGTATGTTGGTAACATTTCTGCCACTTTATGCTTGTACCGAGGGTCTAGTAGCGTTGCGACCCAGTACAGGTCCTTCTCCTTAAGCCTCTTGATACGGGGGTCCTTCAACAGGCATGCCAGCATGAAAGACCCCATTCTCACAAGGTTGGATGCAGAGCTATCCATCTCCGCTTCCTCATTATCAAGGACTGCATCATCCACGGTCTCCTCCCCCCAGCCACGTACAAGACCAGGGGTCCCCAAAAGGTCACCACTAGCCCCCTGGGAAGCCTGCTCCTGTTGGTCCTCCTCCTCCTCCTCCACAAAGCCACCTTCCTCCTCTGACTCCACTTCTGGCACCTCTCCCTGCGTTGCAGCAGGTGCCTGGGTTCGTTCTGGTGATTGCGACCATAAATCGTGCGCTTCCAGCTCCTCGTCACGCTGGTCTACAGCCTCATCTGTCACTCGTCGCACGGCACGCTCCAGGAAGAAAGCGAAGGGTATTAGGTCGCTGATGGTGCCTTCGGTGCGACTGACCATATTTGTCACCTCTTCAAAAGGTCGCATGAGCCTGCAGGCATCGCGCATAAGCACCCAGTAACGGGGGAAAAAAATCCCCAGCTCTGCAGATCCAGTCCTACCACCCAGTTCAAAAAGGTACTCGTTGACGGCCCTTTGTTGTTGCAGCAGACGTTCCAACATAAGGAGCGTTGAATTCCAGCGAGTCTGGCTGTCAGAAATCAAACGCCTGACTGGCATGTTGTAGCGCTGCTGAATGTCAGCAAGGCGTGCCATGGCTGTGTAGGAACGTCTGAAATGGGCCGACACCTTTCTGGACTGGGTGAGAACGTCCTGGAATCCTGGGTACTTGGAGACAAAACGTTGGACTATTAAATTTAACACATGTGCCATGCAGGGCACATGTGTTAAATTTCCCAGTCTCAACGCTGCCAACAGATTGCTTCCATTGTCACACACCACTTTTCCGATCTGCAGTTGGTGTGGGGTCAGCCACCGATCGGCCTGTGACTGCAGAGATGACAGGAGTACAGATCCGGTATGGTTTTTGCTTTCCAGGCACGTCATCCCCAAGACAGCGTGACAACGGCGTACCTGGCACGTCGAATAGCCTAGGGGGAGCTGGGGGTGCACAGGTGTGGAGGAGGAGAAGGAGGACCCAGCAGCAGAGTAAGAAGAAGAAGAGGAAGAAGACGAGGTAGAGAGCGATGGAGGAGTAGAGGTGGTGGCAGAACCGCGTGCAATCCGTGGCGGTGACACCAACTCCACTGTTGTTGTTGTTGTTGAGCTACCCATTCCCTGCTTCCCATTCCCAGCCATTACCAAGTTCACCCAGTGGGCAGTGTAGGTGACATACCTGCCCTGACCATGCTTGGAGGACCATGCGTCAGTAGTCATATGGACCTTTGGCCCAACACTAAGTGACAGAGATGCGGTAACTTGGCTCTGCACATGTTGGTACAGGTGTGGTATTCCCTTTTTAGAAAAAAAATTGCGGCTGGGTACCTTCCACTGCGGTGTCCCAATTGCTACAAATTTGCGGAAGGCCTCAGAGTCCACCAGCTGGTATGGTAAAAGCTGGCGGGCTAAGAGTGCAGACAAGCCAGCTGTCAGACGCCGGGCAAGGGGGTGACAGTCAGACATTGGCTTCTTACGCTCAAACATGGCCTTCACAGAAACTTGGCTGGTGGCAGATGACTGGGAATGGGAACAGGTGGTCAAGGTGGAAGGCGGAGTGGAGGGTGGTTCAGATGGGTCAAGGAGAGCAGAGGTAGAGCAGTAAGATGCTGGACCAGAAGGAGTGTGGCTTTTAGTTTGCCTGTTGCCTTTGAGGTGTTGCTCCCAAAGTGCTTTGTGCTTGCCGCTCATGTGCCTTCGCGTAGAAGTTGTACCTATGTGGCTGTTGGGCTTACCAAGGCTCAGTTTCTGACTGCACTCATTGCAAATTACAATGCTTTTGTCAGAGGCACACACATTAAAAAAATCCCACACTGCTGACTTTTTGGAAGTCTGCGATCTGGCGGTAACAGTAGAAGTTGGCGGCATTGGCGGCAATGGCGGGTGCGTTGGCCGGCTGAACACAGGTGCCGATACATGTTGTTGCCCTACTGATCCCTGCGGGCTGGCCTCCCTGCTTCTTCTAAGTCTTATTCTCCTACTGCCTCTCTGACTCTCCGTCTCTCCATCTGAACTACCCTCCTCTTGCTCTCTTCTACTAGGCACCCACAAAACATCAATCTCCTCATCATCATTCTCCTCAGATGCATCAATTTCTTCTGACACATCACAGAAGGAAGCAGCAGCGGGGACCTCCTCCTCCTCCTCATCACTCATCATTATGTCCATCTCTGTCGTGTTCTCTGCCAGAATTAAATCTGGTGTAACGTCCTCATCTCCTTCATCTTCTTCTGCCAATAATGGTTGCGCATTACTCAGTTCAAGAAACTCATGGGAAAATAACTCCTCTGACTCCAGTGAAGAAGGGGCACCGGTGGTGGAGGAAGTGTTACGTGGGGTGGCCATAGCAGTGGAGGATGAGGAGGATGTTGTGGTAAAGTTAGAAACGGTAGAGGATGGGGTGTGCTGTGTAAGCCAGTCAACTACCTCTTCAGCATTTTGGGAGTTCAGGGTCATTGGCTTTTTAAAACTGGGCAATTTGCTAGGGCCACAGGATTGCATAGCAGCACGGCCCCTAGCACGGCCTCTGCGTGGCGGCCTGCCTTTGCCTGGCATTATTTTTAAAAAAACAACAACAACAAAAACTCAGTTGGTTTTTCTGGAAACGATAATACACACAGCTAGATGGCAGTTTGAAGAAAACAGTGTGCAAATAATGCCTACAAGATCAACGTATACACTACTACAGCGGTGGATACGGATTACGTAAAATATATGAATGCTGCTTGAAAAAAAGTAACTCAAGTGGTTTTTCTAGAGACGATAATATTATCAATATTTAGACAAAATGTGAACAAGCTCACACAGCTAGATGGCGGTTTGAAGAAAACACTGTGCAAATAATGCCTACAAGGTCAACGTATACACAGCGGTGGATACGGATTACGTAAAATATAAGAATGCTGCTTGAAAAAAAGTCACTCCGGTGTTTTTTCTGGAGACGGTAATATTATGGATATTTAGACAGAATGAGAACACGGTCACACAGCTAGATAGCAGTTGGTTGAATAACACACTGGGCAAAAAATGCCTACAGGGCAAATAATGCCTACAAGGTCAACGTATACACAGCGGTGGATACGGATTACGTAAAATATAAGAATGCTGCTTGAAAAAAAGTCACTCCGGTGTTTTTTCTGGAGACGGTAATATTATGGATATTTAGACAGAATGTGAACACGGTCACACAGCTAGATAGCAGTTGGTTGAATAACACACTGGGCAAAAAATGCCTACAGGGCAAATAATGCCTAAAAGGTCAACTTATACACTACTACAGCGATGGATACGGATTACGTAAAATTTATTATGGCTGCTTGAAAAAAGTCACTCCGGTGTTTTTTCTGGAGACGGTAATATTATGGATATTTAGACAGAATGTGAACACGGGCACACAGCTAGATAGCAGTTGGTTGAATAACACACTGGGCAAAAAATGCCTACAGGGCAAATAATGCCTAAAAGGTCAACTTATACACTACTACAGCGGTAGTAAAATAAAAAAAAGTTAAATAAAAAAAGAATGAATATTAAAAAAAAAAAAATTAAAGTTGGTGCTGCTGAACTACTAGGAGCAGCAGATTAGCACACCAGTCCCACTCCCCAACACTGCTAGACTAATAGCACTGGGCTCTTATAGTAGTAGTAGTAGTAGTAGTAGTAGTAGTAGTAGTAAAACAACAAAAAAATAAATAAAAGCAGTCCTTACAAGGACTATTGCTATTGCAGCAGTCAGCAGATGAGATCAGAAGCAGGACAGCTGCCCACTGCAGCTACATACAGAGCACTGCAGTAGAAGGTAGATTACTAGCCAGCAAAGCTACCTAAGCTTAAATGTCCCTCAAACCCCTGCAGACTTCTGTCCCTCCAATAACAGAGCAGTATCAAAACGATTACTAGCCAGCAAACTTTCAACTGTCCCTGAAATCACTAACAGGCAGCAGCTCTCTCCCTACACTATCTCTTCAGCACACACAGGCAGAGTGAAAAAAAGCTGCAGGGCTTCGGTTTTTATAGGGAAGGGGAGTGGTCCAGGGGAGAGCTTCCTGATTGGCTGCCATGTACCTGCTGGTCTGGGGTGAGAGGGCAAAAAAAAGCGCCAACAATGGCGAACCCAAAATGGCGAACGTCGCGCGACGTTCGCGAACTTCCGGCGAGCGCGAACACCCGATGTTCGCGCGAACAAGTTCGCCGGCGAACAGTTCGCGACATCTCTAGTTAGGATTAATGGAATCTCGCCCCTCACATTTCACCTCACACTGGCCACCCTTCCTACAACTCTTTCACCGCAGTTCTACATATAGTCCAGCACTTTGGTGCCAAGTGGCCAATACCTTTAAATACCTAGAATGTCTATAACTAAAGATCTGGCACTATTTCATCAACACAACCTATACCAGCTATTTTGCAAATTTAAGGATACTTGGGCGCTGGACAATAATACCAATACCAATAATACTAGTAGGCAGAATAAATATATGTAAAATGATCTTCTTGCCTACATTTCTGTAAACACTGACACACTTCATGCCACATACCTCAATTCTCCTCAAGACCAGTAAGGATTAGCTTTACCCAATTATGAACTATATTACTTGGCCTCCCAAAGCTCCCACGTAACTAACTGGAATGTATTTATCACTGAAAATCCGGCCTCAATTCTTGAAACACTGTACTTCACTTTGGTGGAAAGTTTACACAATACCCTATACAGTAGCCAAAAAGATATTAGCCCAATACTACCTGTTTTGAGGGCTACCAAAATGCTTGGGATGCCACGCAACACCTAACAAATAATACAACAACAGTAATCTTTCACATATTGCAGCATTCCCTGAAGCAGGAACCTGGGCTATGCTGGGTGTGAATTATCTCTATACGAATGGGGTATTACCCCATTGCACACATCCACTACAAACTCAATATACAGACTTAGAGTACCCAATATCCCAACCTGTGAGATCAAAACTCCTCTCAAACACATACAAATACCTAATTTCCAAAAGATACGACCCACGGCATGGGGTCAAATACAAGTTGGAAATGAGAAGGGGTCTGATTAGATCCAGAACCTATACCAAACCTTGGCAAGCAAAAGAGACAAGACCAAGGTGCAAAACCCCCTACTATTACAGTTCTGCACTTACTATGGTATTGTCCTGAAGTACAGAAACTCTGGAGCCAAGTTGTGGAGTTTATGACCATGGACAAGACGCTCCCACAAACACACAACCACGCAACATGTTTATTGGGCTACTTAAGTCCCTGTGCTTAGATTACATACTAGATACCTAATGAGACTACTTCTCTTTTATTGATGGATCAACCTAATCAACTCACAAAAGGAAATATACAAGCTTATCTATTTTTCCAGAGGATGCCCAAATAAATGTGAAAACATCTGGACCCCATGGCTGGAATCAGCAGCTACCTCTACCTGTTGATGGACACAACTTTCAGCCACAGCCTCTCCCCTACCTCCACCTTTCTTCTCTCCATCTCCTTCTTACTTTACTTCCTTTTCACTGTTAAAATTCAATAAGAATCATAAAACAAAAAACTCATAAAACTAGACAACAAATTCCCACAGAAGATGACTTCAACACCCACAGAAGATGACTTCCACATCTTTCTACAAAAGGCCAACCTGCCACACATAAAACCAGTTTTAAATGTAATCCTCAACTAAACACCAGGTCATAAGCCAAAGCCCCTGGATGGACTAAAACACTTAAATAGTACAAAACCTTTCAGTTGATTGTGACACCACATCTCTCCCAGCTATTTAACCAAGTTCTATAAGGCTACCAATTTCTTAAAGAAACACTATCAGCTACCATCATGTCTATACCCAAACCAGGCGAACCACCTACTATGTGTGCCAATTACAGACCAATCTCTATATAAACTATATATAAACTATATGCCAAAATGATAGTTAACCGGCTTGGCAAACTTCCTACCACAAATCATACATCTGCACCAGTCAGGATTCAGCAAAAGAAGACAAGGCCCATAACACACCTGGAGACTTCTATCACTCAGAGATGAAGCATGTAAAACCAAACAACAGACAGCACTATAGACATGGGATCCGTTATCTGGAAACCCATTATCCAGAAAGCTCAGAATTACTGTAAGACTGTCTCCCATAGACTCAAATGCTTTTTTTCCTCTGCAATAGTAAAACAGTACCTTGTACATGATCCAATCTAAGATAAAATGAATCTGTATTGGAAACAAAACCAGCTTATCGGGTCTATTTCATGTTTACATGGTTTTCTAGTAGACTTGAGGCATAATTGAGTAAATTGTGGAAAAATCCAGGTCCTAGCCCAGGTCCCAAGCATTCTGGATAACAAGTCCCATATCTGTACTTGCTTTGGACACTGAGAAGGTGTTTGACAGAGTCTACTGGCCATTCATGTTCAAAACCCTCCAAGCATACCGGATCATGGGCCCAAATGTACAGAGAGATCACAGCTCTATATGCAGCATCTCATGCACAAGTTAACAACATGGGCTTTATTTAGGAAGCATTCCCTATAACAAATTGAACAGGGCAAGGATGTAACAGATGACAACATGAACTCCACCCATGACTCAAGCAGAACTAAATGCACAGAGGATGAAAGACGAGAGATACTAACTCACTTCCCAGAGAGCCACAGTCCTATAGAAGAACTGAAGCATTCCATTCTAGAACTAAATCTAAACAGTTGGAAGGAAAGGAACTCCAACACAAAAGGGCAACTCCACAATAAAGGACAAATGGATACCTACCACACCCTCCAAATGTATGACTTAAAAGAGTCCTCCAAGTACTTACAAATACGGCACCTGCTACAGAAATAGCTTAAAGTTAAGGTGCTCAAGATACACCTTATAAAAGACACAAAAGTGTCACAAAACATTGGACACAAGGTAGGTGCTATGCCATTCTCCTTCTCAAATGCACCAGAAAATCAAAGGAAAATTCTATACTGATGATACAGGACACCCGAGGTGTTACACAAAATAGTCTCCCAACTGCTGGAGAGAGGGTAACACCAAAGGAGACATGAAACATATCAACACAACAAATCATACAATAAGCAACTACGTTACCAATGATACTAACTTTAGAATTTGCAATACTGAATATACCCCTGGACAAAATCCTGAAACCCTACAGACAACTAATACTTTATATTACTACAGCAGCTAAATACTCATAGGGAAACACTGGAAAGTTTTTTTTCCACCCTCGACACATGAACTCGTCAATCTTATAAGTTTCAACCTACAATATGAAAAATGGACCAAGGCCAGTACCTCAACCAAGTTGGGAAACATCAACGATAACTGCTGGGACCAATGGCACCACTGGTAGACAGTCTATCTTGCAAGAACAACCCAGTAACCACACATATCAAAACAGATCAGGAAACATAACCAAACTAATCCCCCCAAAAAGCAATCAGTACAAATTTTTTTTAACTATTTACCTTGCAGGCACCACTATGACAAACCCCCTCACCAACTCTACACCCAAAAGGTGGCCATACACGGGTCGATAAAAGCTGCCGACAGAACGAGTTGGCCCGTGTTTGGGGCCCTCCGACGGGCTTCCACGATCGATATCTGGTATCCGTTGATGTAGTCCTGCGATCTGACCATCCGTTTACCCTTCACTATTATCTGATCATTGGGCCCTGGAGCACACGATCAGATCAGTCCGATATCACCCATATTGGGCAGAGATCCGCTTGTTTGGCGACATCGACAAACAAGCGGATCTCTCAGTGTATGGCCACCTTAATTAACACTATCTCTTCACCCTCTCACTACCATTCTCAACACTCTTCTACACTTCCATCTCTAAACCATTTCATACCTGTTAATGTTTAACTTACATGTAATAACCATGCAATGTGAGACCTCTTCAACTGTTACTTATTAATCTATATGTAAAAAACAAATAAAGAACATGAACCACATATGCAGCCCCCCCTGATGGCGGCCCTGTGCATACTACATACAGCCTCTTCTTGCAGCCAAAACCCTCTGCTGGTCCCACTCGGCTTCCAGTTGCTTCTCCTGATTCAGCTTCTGAAACAAAGACACGATTACAATGAATGAGGGTTGTTCACCTTAAAATCAACTATTAGTATAATATAGAGAATGATAATCTGAAACAACCTGCACTCAGTTTTCATTTTTTTTTTTTTCGTTTGAAATTATCTAACTTTTTATTCAGCAGCAATCAAGTTGGGACATATCTGGTTGCTGGACTAAAATTACCCTAGCAACCAGGCAGGAACTGGAATATGGACCTTAAAAAGTACAATAATAATCACACTGCAGGCTTCATTCTTTTTAACGGTGACCCGGTTTTGAAAGCTGGAAAGGGTCAGAAAAAGAAGGCAATTAAAAAAAACTAAACAAAATAAAAAATGAAGATCAATTGAAAACTTTCTGACATACTTGAAGTTAATTTGTCATATCAAACTTCAATTACAACACATGAGTAACATGTGTCCTTCCATGTTCTGTTGCACTACTGTTCCTAACGTCAGAAGGGTGCTGGGAGTAGGAGCCACAAGCAACCTTTGGTGGCTGCACAGTGAATATCCGGGTGTTGCTGGGGCAGCAACGCTCTGCAGGTCACATGATCAGCTTTAATACTCTGTACATAAGTGTAAGCAGGTCATTAGGAATATTTATTACACTGACAATTCCCACATCCACAGAAAGAAGAACAAATCAAATTGCATTGCCTGCAGCTCAGCTTTACTCACCCAACTACCCAGTACAGGCCCCCAATTAGCATAAATATATATATATATATATATATATATATATATATATATATATATATATATATATATATATATATATATATATATATCTTGTTCAGCTGAACAGAAGGCCCAGTCCAACAGAATGGAAATATAGAAAGTGCTTAAGAATCTGGTGCTGGCACAAACTGATTAGTAGTCTGGTAAAGGGAACAGCAGCTCTGGTTCTGAAGTTCAATAAGGGGCAATAGGGAATAAGTGTAGCTAAGTATTTGGGTGCCCCTGTACAAGTATAATAAGATCACTCACCTCCAATGATTACTGTTTAAAACAAAAACATTATCAGAATATAAAGGCAGAACAAGATCATGTGTAATCAAATGTGCAGGTACAGTGCAGAAATACCTCTATGGTCTCAAATGTCTACGTACGTATTCTTAACCTACGCATTGGTGTTTTAGAAATACTATGTGCATAAACACACAGTAACATAGCAACAAACAAATTAATCTGTATCGCTTCAGCCAAAACAGATCAGGATAATCCCCCACTAGAAGCACAATAACAAGTCATGAACAGTAGATATGAGTAAATGGAAGGAAGGAAATAAATAAATAAGGAATTACAAAGAGCGTTCTCACATTCAGGCAAATTCCTAATAGATACCAGGCTTCAAGTCAAAAGTCCCCACTAAAAAGAGCTCAGGGTGTGTAAAGCATTGTTATACATTGTTCCAACTGGTCTCTTCTCCGTGTACATTATTATTATTAATATGTATTTTAGAGAGCCAACATATTGAGCAGCGCTGATCTTCAATGAACCTCCACAGTCTGTAAATTGTGTTACCCAAAATTGGAGCTGCTGATCGTATGCCGCATAAATAAGTTGGCAAAAGCAGGGGCAACATTAGAAGCCGTACTAGTTCCACTAATCTGTAATTAATAAAACAATCAGAGTTGGAAATAAGAATTCAACAAGATACTCTGTCTGTGATTTAGTCGAGTCAGGAGGAAGCGTCAGAAATATACAGTAATAACTGTATACAAGGAGGTCACATCCTTAGTTGCAAGAAATGTATTAGGCTGTAAAGGAAAACAGTAAAAAGTCCCCAGTGTCCCAAATGTAAGTTGTGTATTTTGTACCAAAGGGCAGGGCTGGACTGGGATTCAAAATAGGCCCTGCCATTCCTAGTACACAGAGGCCCAAATAACCCCCACCAGCCCACTTAATAGTCACTTTCTATGGCATCCTAAAGCAGCCCCTCTGGTATTTGCCAGAACCCACAGATTGCCAATCCAGGCCTGCCAAAGGGTGTAAGTAACAGTCAGTGAAATGCAGAGCAGGAGGGGATTCTCAGCATCCAGAGAAGCTCAGGCCAAGATCTGCAGTCTTTTGTCTCATCCTTAGAGTTTCCTAGGTTAGGAGCCATAGTAGCCTCACAAGATACCTGACATTAACTTATCGTATGCAGAAAAGTGAATGAAGGGCAAGTTTGTATAAGGAAAACTGAATCAAGGGAGTCTGTATAAGAAAGGGGAAAGGAAACACCAGTATAGAGTGAAAAACAAAATGAAAATGAATTAATGGAAGAATGAAGATGAAAGATAAAGGAAAAATGGATAAAAGCAAATACAGATAACCAGTAATAAAGGGAAAGGCAGAGGATTTTAAAAACCAAAGCTTTCAGGTCCTGACTATCATGTAGAGGTTGGAAACCCCAAAGCTTATAGGTAGTGATGATTGTGGGCATTCTATGGGGCAGATTTACTCAAGGGCGAAAATACGGCAGCGTCCGCTTCACACCCATTGCAACACTTTGCCAGGCAAAAATTCACTTAGACAATGCTAATTCACTGGAATGCGGAGTTTCGTTGTGGGCGCTGAATGCTGGCGATGTTTCGCTAGCGTTACTTTGGCAATATATGCAATTGAAAGCGAAGATGCTTTAGCATTCATTTCATGCCTAGGGCAAATTCGCTAAAGGCCTTTTTTGCGTAATTTGCATACAGCGGGAAATTTAAAGTGGCATGGACATATATGTTGCAGCACATACATTACATTACACAAGTCCAGGGAACCTTAATAAAGAAAATAGAGTTGTTATAATGACCTATACATGAGCCCATTGTATAGTTAATGTTCCATATGTATGGGGAACCCGGTTACCCAAAAAGATTTTTAAGGACTTTTGCAGAAAAAGACACCTGTACCCTATGTCTTTATTCTCCCACCTGTGCCTTTATTTTTTCACCTATATGTTATGCCTTAATTTTTGGACACGTACACTATGACTTTAGTCTCCCACCCATACCTGTGTCCTTATTCTTCCTCCCTTACCCTGTACCTTTATTCTCCCAACCGTACCCTGTGTCCTTATTCTTCCACCCATACCCTGTACCTTTAGTCTCCCACCCATACCTGTGTCCTTATTCTTCCACCCGTACCATGTACCTTTATTCTCCCAACCGTACCCTGTGTCCTTATTCTTCCACCCATACCCTGTACCTTTAGTCTGCCACTCGTCCCCTTATTCTTCCACCCATACCCTGTACATTTAGTCGCCCACTCGTACCCTGTGCCCTTATTCTTCCACCTATATGCTATGCCTTTATTCTCCTACCCTTACCCTGTGTACTTATTCTTCTGCCAGTGCCATGGGCTCTTATTCTTTTACCCGTACCCTGTACCCTTGTTCTCCCACCTGAACCTTATTTTTCCACCAGTACGCCTTTATTCTTTGACCTGTAACCTGTGCCCTTATTCTTTGACCTGTACATTTAGCCTTTACTCTCAAACGCGTACCCTGTGCCCTCATTCTTCACCCATACCATGTACCTTATTATCCCACCTGTACCATGTGCCCTTATTCTTCCTCCCTTACGCCATGACTTTATTCTTCCACTTGTAACCTGTGCCCTTTGCCTTTATTCTCCCAACCATACCGTGTCCATATTTTTCCACCTGTATGCTATGAGTTTTCTTTTCCACCTGTACCCTTATTCTTCCAAACGTACCCTGTGCCCTTAATCTTCCACCTGTGTACCGTGTCCTTGTTCTCCCAACCATACCCTATGCCTTTATTCTTCCACCAATATGCTAATACTCTATTCTCACACCCATACCCTTATTCTTCCAACCTTACCCATTGCCCTTATTCTTCCATCAATATGCTAATACTTTATTCTCACACCCATACCTTGATTCTTCCACCAGTACCCTGTGCCCTTATTCTCCCACCTGAACCTTGTGCCCTTATTCTTTCAACCGTACACCTTTATTCTGTCACCTGTAATTTGTGCCCTTATTCTTTCACCTGTACATTTTGCCTTTACTCTCCATACACATACCCTTTGTTCTCCCACCCATACCCTATGCCTTTATTCTCCCACCCATACCCTATGCCTTTATTCTTCCACCAGTCCCTATTGCCCTAATTCTTCCACCAATATGCTAAAACGCTCGTCTGTAAGAGCCCTTACTGTCATGGGAATAAGTGGGAATTAAATGTGGCGTTACATCAGGTATGTTGGGCCTGAATAGGGACATGATCTTACAGCAGATCCACATTCCACTGATGGGTAAGTAGCTCATTACCACTGCCCATTATGGCCCTATCATTAGAAACTTAATAATAGTCCATTCATAGCCCCATTTTATAAACTGAGCTGAAGATTGCATAGCCTGTGAACTGAAAATATCACAGGAGGTACGAATCCTCTGCAGGAAAGTTAAAGGACAAGGGAAGTTAAAATGTACTTTTGGCCTGGCCAGTGTGGCCCTTCCATTTTAAAAACCTCCTTGGGTACTTTGATAGAAATAGAGGAGCTGCCATGTTACCCAGGTGTTCCTTATTCGGGCACCCACCAATGATTTTAAATGTTCAGTTTAAAGGGTTAGTGACTCTGCTCAATGAGTGATGCTTAACTAATTGGTACCCATCAATTATTTTAAATGTACTTGTCCTTTAATATTTCTGCTGCTAATAAAATGAAGCTGGAAATCACAGACTGATAGACTTTACATAATAAAAGCCTGATTGTTTTGCATTGCTCTAGGCAGGATGATCAATGAATGAGCAGTTTGACTTACTGGCTCTGGAAAAAGCTGTGCTGGGTTATCAGGATCATATTCTTTGGACTTTTTCTCCCGTTAGTGCTGGAGTGGTCGCTTTCTGTGGTACTCCTTCATCTGTGGAGAAAATGGGACAGAGTTATACCATGCTTAGCTATGGATAAAGGGGAAGCAAACCAGAGTGTGAGCTCATATGGTTATCTCCCATAATTCTACAGTTTCTAAGAATAATTCTCTGTGCCACTTTGTATGAAAGTCAGTTTGAGGGTAATTGAGGATTTGTTGCTTTTTCCTCCTATTTAAAGGGGTGGGAGAAACGCAAATGTCATTAGGTAAAGACAAGTAAAAAAAATGCATTTTAAGATGTAGCACAATATAAAAAAACATGCTTAAGAAAGTTGTGAGTATGTAATGCTATAGGGCAGGTATTCTACCAAGTTGAATACATAACGGATGCTACATTGTGACTGTGTGTACCTTTGACAAACACTTAGGCTGGAACTACACAATGCGTCTTCTTGAGATCCGACACGCTGAGAGGAAGCGCAAGCAAGGAGACGGATGCGGCAAACATAAGGTAAATAATAGAAATGTCGGACCTTGTTGATGTGTGTGTCCGACGTGACTGTTGGATGCGAATGCTGCATGTTGAGTCTTCATTCGACAGTCGTGTTGTATGCATGCAGTGACAAGGTCCGACATTTCTATTACCTACCTTATATTCAACGCATCCGTCTCCTCGCATACGCTTCCTCTCAGTGCGTCGGATCTCAAGAAGACACATCGTGTAGTTCCAGCCTAAAATTGAGTAATATACACATTCCTGTATATAAAACAGGCACCTGTCTGTATGTGAATTGTAGGAATGGATTATCGCTCTGCGTTTCTCCGCAGGTCAAGATCCACTATGTCTGGCATTAGCCTAATACCTTATCTCATATACTTAAATAATTCTCCAAAGTCATGCTAATAAGTTAAAACATATAGTTTACTACATCAAAGTATTAAAAAAACATTAGAAAATCCCCTTAGAGCGCCTAACGCGTTTCATGCTTACCTAGCACTTAATCATAGGCATAAAAGATTTTGCCTATGACTAAGTGCTATGTAAGCATGAAACGCATTAGGCGCTCTAAGGGGATTTTCTAATGTTTTTTAATACTTCAATGTAATAAACTATATGTTTTAACTTATAAGCATGCCTTTGGAGAATTATTTAAGTATATATGGTTGTACCTCTGTTTGGTCACTAGAGGGCTCCGGCATGCTAAAGATTGATTTTTATTGACCTCTACTTCTAAGTTGATTAAAATAGTTTAATACCTTATCTCAAACAGACTTACTTACTCCCCATCATCTATGTGTTGTGTATAAATGATAAAGAGGTAGTATGATTCATCTTATCATATCCCATAATAATGACCAGCTGTTACTGAGATGCCTGAAACAGCTTTCAGGTTTATCAAATAAACAACATTTCCTATATATGCTAATGGATGTTACTATGTGTTTATAATATACATCTCTCTTCCATCAAGCATTATAAATACGACACGGTTTCAAAATTGAAATGAGAAAACCCAAGAAAGCAGTCTTAACGTAAATTCACATTTAACCACCTAGTTGAACAGAAGAATTGGGCTGCTGCAGGTAAAATGATGATCTGCAATTCAGCAGTCCAACAAGGGCCCCTGCCTGCAGTTAACTTCTGTACCCCCAATGGTGACCCTGCTGCTACACAATACCTCTGTCTGTCTCACTGATCTCTGTATGTCTCTAGCCATTGTTAAACTACTGTCACGGCCAGCACCCGATACCAGAACAAATGCCAAGCACCCTGGTCTCGGCTTGGCTTCACCAGTAGTGTGACCACCGTTGAGCTTCGGGAGGAGCCCTCAGCTTACTTGGGTGCCACCTGGACTTTACGAGGGGTGCAAAGCGAGATGTTCTGGCTGGCGAAGGGGCACGGCTGTTAGCAAAGTCTTTTGGGCCAAAGGTCACGGTAAAAAAGGATTAGGCAGAAAGATGGTCAGACAGGCTGGGTCGAGGCAGGCGGATATCAGAATCGTCAGGCAGGCAAACCGGGTTGTCAATCAAGGGGTTAAGCAGGAGAGTTGTTGTAGGCAGGCTAAGGTCAGGATACAGAGTTCAGAGTAGTCAGGATACAGGCAGGGTCAAACACAGGTTATCAGACAGACAAGATTCAGATCAGATGCACTAGGCTCAGGAAACCACAAGAAACAAGTTCTATCACGGGCAAGGAACAGTACACTGAATGGGCCTTAAATAGTATTCAAAATTCGCGACAAAACGTGCGCAAAAACGCGCTGGCGCAAACACGCCAGCGCCTTTAAGAGGCGCGCAGGCACGCCGCGCGCGCCCTAATAACAAAAATGGCGCCTAGGAGACACGCGGCGGGCGTCCCCGTCGGTGGAGCGGCGGCCGACCCCGCCGTGCAGGTAAACATTACCCCCCTTCCAGGGGGGGCCACCGGACCCCCAGGCTTCCCGGGAAACTTTTGGTGGAATTGCTTCCTGAGTTTGTCAGCCTTTATGTCCTCTACTGAGACCCAAGAGTTCTCCTCAGGGCCATAGCCCTTCCACTTAATAAGGTATTGCAGCTTACCTCATACGAGGCGGGAATCAAGGAACTCTTGGATCTCCTTCAACCAACACTGGGGGAGGAACAGACAAAGAACGAATATCAGAGGCAGGTTTCAGGAGGGATACATGAAATGAATTGGAAATCTTAAAATTAACAGGTAATTGAAGGCGAACTGAAGATGGGTTAATGATTTCGGAAATGGGATATGGACCAATAAACCTGGGTCCTAGTTTGAGAGAGGGCACCTTTAACTTGATATTTTTGGTAGACAACCAGACCTGATCCCCCACTTTATACTGGGGTGCCTCTCTCTAAGTGATCTGTCAGCAGCTTTTTTTTGAGCAGCAGTAGCTGCTGACAGAGATTCATGCACTTGAGACCAAACCTTAGAGAATTGTTCGACAGAAGAATTGGCAGAAGGTACAGGGGAACCAGACCCAGAAAAAGCTTTGGGATGCAACCCATTTACAGTAAAGAAAGGGGACTCCCCAGAGGAAGAATGGGTAGCATTATTGTATGCAAATTCTGCCCAGGGTAACAGTTCCGCCCACGTGGACTGGTTGTCAGACACATAACACCTGAGGTACTGTTCTAGGGACTGGTTTACCCTCTCAGTTTGACCATTTGTTTGGGGGTGATAAGCAGAGGAAAATGATAACTCAATCCCAACCAAAGAACAGAAGGCACGCCAAAACTTTGAAACAAATTGAACCCCCCTGTCAGAAACAATAATTTCAGGAAACCCATGAAACTTAAAAATGTGGGTAACAAATAGGTCAGCCAAAGTCTTAGCAGAAGGGAGGTGTGGAAGGGGAACAAAATGGCTCATCTTGCTAAACCTATCCACCACCACCCAGATCACCGTTTTCCCCTGAGAAGGGGGTAAATCAACAATGAAGTCCATTGACAAATGGGACCAAGGTTTTACTGGAATGGGTAAGGGGATTAACAGACCCTGGGAAGAATTTCGAGAAGACTTTGATCTTTGGCAGACTGGGCAGGAATTAACAAAGGCTTTAGCATCCAGTTTGAATGATGGCCACTAAACATGACGGGATAACAGGGACACCGTCTTAGAAATGCCTGGATGCCCTGCCATTTTAGAATCATGCACCTCCCTCAATACTTGCTCACTTAACTCCTGTGGTACAAACCATCTCCCCGAAGGGGTATCTGCAGGAGCAGATGTCTGAAGAGGGAGCAACAAAGAAGAAAGGTCAGATTCAAGGGTTGCTATGATCATTTCTCTGGGAATAATGGGAGTACACTCACTAGAGTCAGAAGAGATGGATTCAAATCTCCTAGAGAGTGCATCCGCCTTGGTGTTTTTAGTCCCAGGCCTGAAAGTCAAAGAAAAATTAAACCTTGTGAAAAATAGAGCCCACCTACCCTGCCTCGGATTAAGGCGTTTAGCAGACTCTATATATAATAGATTTTTGTGGTCAGTATAGACCGTCACCAGATGTTTTGCACCCTCCAGGAGATGCCGCCATTCCTCAAAGGCCCATTTGACTGCCAACAATTCCCTGTTACCTATATCATAATTCACCTCTACGGGTGAAAACTTCCTGGAGAAGAAAGCACAGGGATGTAACTTGTTGGTAGCCGGGTGCCTTTGAGAAAGGACTGCCCCAGCTCCCACCTCAGAGGCGTCAACCTCCACAATAAAAGGAAGCGTAGTGTCGGGGTGACGAAGGATTGGGGCAGAACTGAATTCCTTTTTGAGGAATTCAAACGCTTGAACAGCCTCAGGGGGCCACATGCTGGGGTCAGCGTCCTTTTTAGTCAGATTAGTGATGGGGGCCACAATGAGAGAAAAAATTTTGATAAATTGACAGTAATAATTAGCAAAACCAAGAAACCTTTGGGTTGCACGTAACGAAAGGGGTTGGGTCCAATCCAGGACTGCTCTCACCTTGCCTGGATCCATTTCTAGACCCTTGCTGGAAATATTAAACCCCAAAAACTGAACAGAAGAAACCCCAAAAGTACATTTTTCTAGTTTCGCATAAAGATTATTTCCCCTTAGCCTTCATAAGACTTCACGAACATGATTTTGATGTTCCTTCATGTTAGAGGAAAAAATCAGAATATCGTCTAGGTAGACCACTACGAAGATCCCCAGCAGGTCCTGGAAGATGTCATTAACAAACTCCTGAAACACTGTGGGGGCATTACAGAGGCCAAAAGGCATAACGAGATACTCGTAGTGGCCATCCCTGGTGTTAAATGCAGTCTTCCACTCATCACCCTCCCTAATACGGATCAGGTTATAAGCCCCCCTAAGATCAAGCTTGGAAAAGATCTTAGCATCTTTGACCTGATCAAAGAGTTCAGAAATTAAAGGGAGAGGGTAGCAGTTTTTTATGGTGATCTTATTGAGACCCCTATAATCAATACAGGGGCGAAGACCACCATCTTTTTTCCCAACAAAAAAGAAGCCCGCGCCCGCAGGGGAACTAGAAGGTCTGATGAAACCCCTTTCTAGATTTTCCTTTATATACTCTTTCATTGCCTGGGCTTCGGGCAATGAAAGCGGATAGGTTCTACCACGAGGAGGAGTTGACCCAGGGACCAGATCTATTGGGCAGTCATACTGCCGGTGTGGGGGTAAGGTTTCTGCTTCCTTTTTAGAAAAGACATCAGTGAATTCTGCATATGCAGCAGGTAACCCTTCAAGCGATGTAGTTGCTACTACAGAGGGAAAACATATTCCACCACACATAGTACCCCATCGAACCACCTCCCTTGAGACCCAGTCAATCAGAGGGTTATGCCTCTGGAGCCACAGTAACCCCAAAATAAGAGGAGAGGAAGCACCCTCTATGAGGTAAAAAGCTATCTCCTCACGATGCAAATTATTAATACACATGGAAAGAGTTAACATCTCCTTAGAAATTACACCTGACCCTAAGGGTCTTCTGTCCACTGCCATTATTCTCATGGGAGCATTTAGAGGAACTACAGGGATACAGAATTTAGCTGCAAAAGCAGTATCCAGAAAATTACCCTCCGCCCCTGAGTCCACAAATGCCGACACCTTGACAGAACCTGTAGGCCAGGTTAGCTTAACCGATAACAAAACCTAAGAGGAAGATTGGGGAGAGGAAACTCCTGCGCCCAAATGGAGCTCCCCTTCTCCATTTAGGTTAGGGAGTCTCCCTTTGCTCCTTGGACATAGGTTCAAGAAATGACCCTTTTCCCCACAATAAATACATAAACCTTGGGAACGCCTGCGTGCCTTTTCCTCTGGAGTTAGATGAAAAATGCTACTGTATAGGTTCCTCCTGAGGCAGAGGCACAGAGGGGTTTGAAAACTTAACATTGGTAACTATATTAGACTTGACATTAGTAACCCCAGAATAAGTAGCAACACCCCTCTCACCCCTTCTCTCCCTTTGTCTCCTATCTACCTGGATGGCGAGAGACATAAGGTCATCCAGGTTGGAAGATAGGGGGTAATTAACAAGACTGTCCTTGACAGGATCAGCTAACCCCAAACGGAACTGACTCCATAGAGCCATATCGTTCCACCCAGTTTCTACTGCCCACCGGCGGAACTCGGTGCAATACACCTCCGCATCCCTTCTCCCCTGGCGCAACTTACAAATCGCGGAAACGGCAGAAGATGCGCGATCCGGGTCATCGTAAAGAATTGCCATGCTGTTAAAAAATGACTCAAGGGAATAGCGTGCAGGGTCAGAAATAGGCAGCCTTAGGGCCCAAATTTGGGGGTCGCCCAAAAGCAGGGTCATAACAAACCTTACTTTCTCCTCACCAGAAGAAAATGAGTGAGGGAAGAAACCAAGATACAGTTTGCATGCCTCCTTAAACACAAAAAAATTGGTGCGATCCCCACTAAACTTTTCGGGGAACACAATTTTGGGTTCATGGGGCCTGATAGTATTACCACATATAGCAGATGAACCCACAGGAGGAACAGGAACAGGCAGCTGCTGCAAAGCTTGCGGATTCTCCAGCTGACGGGTTAGGCTGTGAAAACCCTGTAGGAGATTGTTCTGCCCCTGCTCTTGGTCCTCCAAGCGCTGTAGCAAGGTGGTAAGAAGCGCTTCGGTGGTAATTGGAAGAGCTGAAGAAGGAGGAGCAGCAGCATCGTGACTTTCGTCCTCCATGGCCCGTGATAATGTCACGGCCGGCACCGATACCAGAACAAATGCCAAGCACCCTGGTCTCGGCTCGGCTTCACCAGTAGTGTGACCACCGTTGGGCTTCGGGAGGAGCCCTCAGCTTACTTGGATGCCACCTGGACTTGCACGAGGGGTGCAAGGCGAGATGTTCTGGCTGGCGAAGGGGCACGGCTGTTAGCAAAGTCTTTAGGGCCGAAGGTCACGGTACAAAAGGATTAGGCAGAAGGATGGTCAGACAGGCTGGGTCGAGGCAGGCGGATATCAGAATCGTCAGGCAGGCAAGGGTCAAACCGGGTTGTCAATTAAGGGGTTAAGCAGGAGAGTTGTCATAGACAGGCTAAGGTCAGGATACAGAGTTCAGAGTAGTCAGGATACAGGCAGGGTCAAACACAGGTTATCAGACAAGATTCAGATCAGATGCACTAGGCTCAAGAAACCACAAGAAACAAGTTCTATCACGGGCAAGGAACAATACACTGAATGGGCCTTAAATAGTATTCAAAATTCACGCCAAAACGTGCGCAAAAACGCGCTGGCGCAAACACACCAGCGCCTTTAAGAGGCGCGCCGCGTGCGCCCTAATAACAAAGATGGCGTCTAGGAGACACGCGGCGGGCTTCCTTGTCAGTGGAGCGGCGGCCGACCCCGCCGTGCAGGTAATTTCATTACAACTACCCAGCAGTCCCTATGATAACTAATAGCTGAGCTGTAGTTCAGTTACAGCTGGTCGCCCATCAGACAGAGATCTAAGCAGGGCCATCATTAACGGGGGAAGTCCAGGGGTCCCAGGAGATCTGATGGGGGCCCTGGTTCTAAAGCTGCTTATGTTTGGAGTTTATCTGTGTTGATTTAGAATGTGCAAGTTTGAATGAATGAGGACAAAGGCAACAGTAAATGACAGGCAGAACCCCTGTACCAACTTGTCTTATACAAGAGCGGAATAAAGAGATTCCAGGTATAGGGAGCTCAGTGGCACTGACTGATCAGCTGTATCATAACATCTTTTTTATTCCCTCATTCCCTTAATTTAGGAGATGCTACATGGGGATGTTGCTGTGGAGCCTTGGATGGTCTATTCACCAATTCTAAAATGATCCATCAGTGGGTATGTAAACATAACTTACAATATTCCAAAGAACAAATAGATGGATGCTCGGGTTTTGGTTCAGATGACCAAAGCAGTAAAAAATCCTTATATGCCAAAGAACCCTGAACTGACCAACATGGTGCACTACTTGTCTGATTCTGGAACTGACAAGTAAAATAAACATTGGTGATCAGGGTACCCCACCTTAATAAAGATTAATGATGGTCAGGGCCCCTATTGAAGTGAAGACATTGGTGGCCAGGGCCCCTACCTAAATAAAGATCTTCAGTGAACAGGTCCTCTACTGATTGGTGGCCAGGGGAAAAAAACATTGGTGTTTATTGGACTTACTTCTAAAGTTTGGCGGTTGGTCTTCTTCATCCCCCTCCGGTGGCTTCTTTGTTCTTCTCTTGGGAGCATCTCCCCTATCCCTAAGAAGCCGAAAAATCAATTAAGATGGTGGTTTTATATAAATTAATATATATTTCTGCAAACTCTGAATGTAATCCCCAGATTAATCTTTAGAAAACTCAAAAGTCTTATGTTACGTTTTTATGTAATGGAGACTACTCAAGAATCTCATTACAAACTTTAAAGCTCTGGCGTCCCAAATCCCTTCCTGTATTGCTTAAGGTGGCCATAGACACACAGATCCGATCGTACGAATCGAGGATTCGTACGATTTTCGGATCGTGTGTGGCATGTGCCGACTTCTTTCGTCCGGCGGAGATCGGTCGTTTGGTCGATCGGTCAGGTTTGATTTTGACCCGACCGATCCCGCCGGAGCTCATGGCACATCGTAATCTGATCGTTCGGCCGTACGGCCGAACAATCAGATTACCCCGATATAGCCATGCCTGTTAATGGCATATCGGGGAAAGATCCGCTCGTTTGGCAACATCGCCAAACGAGCGGATCTTTGCATCTATGGCCACCTTTAGCTACACAACTGACAGTAGCCTGGAGGTTGGCAGCTCCATCTTTGACTAATACTGACACATTTTGGGAAGCACAAGTACTGGGGTACCTGGAGGAAATCAGAAACCTATTACTGTATACAGAGGAACAGCTTATATAAAAAACCTACTCTGTTGATGAAGGCAACAGAGTGCAATTGGTTTTTATTTTTTACTATTTGTAGTTTTTGGGCTATTTAGCTTTTTATTCAGCAGCTCTCCAGACTATCAGCTATTTCAGCAATCTGGTTGCTAGGATCCAAATTACCCTAGCAACTATGGATTAATTTGAATAAGGGACAGGAATATGGAAAGGAGAGGATCTGAACATAAAGATGAGTAATAAGTATATATGTAGCAATAATGTGTCTCATACACAGCCTCATGTGAGCAGGGTTAAAGTAAAAAGTATGGGAGGCTAGTGCCTGGCAGAGAAGCTCAATGTTATCAGGAGACACAGACCCAGCACTTGCTGATTTATTAAACACTGTTATTGGGGCCTGGGGCACTTGCTCTCACCCGTTTGAGGGGAAATTCTATGGGGGGGGCAAGTGTTGTTCTTACACAAGTGCCACACGGGGCTGAGGATTATACACAGGCCGAGAATCAGCCGACCCAGGCTCCACTCTCTTGTCTGGGAGCAGATACACAAAATACATAACGGGCTGTAACATAGAATTATATAGGCTCTCACGTGTATATACAGTTCTTTCCCATATTGGCCAGGTTAATGGCTTCCCTTAGACCTGACTGGAGGAGCTACAGTGGCACACAATATGCTCACACTATACACTCACACTATACTCTCACACTATACGCTATACACTCACACACTATACACTCACACACTATACACTCACAGTCTAACACACTATACACACACATTATACACACAGTAGAGGAGAATGAGGGCGGAGCTAGGGAAGTTCATGTCTCTCCTTGTGTATCAGGTGCCATAGACACAGGGGCGCCTCATGTGGGTGGGCCAATAAGTTCCCTCTGTTTCCTTCTATAGACAATGTTATGTGGGAGGTCCCAGAGAAGGGGCGGTGATTCACAGCTATTGGATGAGAGCTAACACAACAATCATTACCCCGCCCCTCTATGGCAATACCATACTGACAGTCCATTGCTGGAACTATGTCATGTGACCCGTCAGCTGACCAGTACCTCTGCCTCCCACAGATCTGCTTTGAAGTGTCTGTAAGTGTAACTAAGAAGATGTCAGAAGCAAATGGAAGCAGTGGAGAACAGTCACCGGGTGCAGGAGGGACCCTGAGGGAGGAGCCGGGTGCATACAGACATATTTCCCCCAAAAATCAGAGCAAGTTGGTATCACTGTGTGTATATATAGATGTATTAAAACCTTTTATTTAACCCAAGCTATAGGTGGGGGTCTGACAAAGTCAGATGAAAAAGTATTAATATAATTATAGAGAAAAAGAAAACCCCACCAAATCGAAGTTTCTATACCTCTACCAAGTCAAATTTGACCATAAATTACGAAATCAAACTGATTGCTGATAATAATAATTCATTAAATAAAGTGCTGGTTAATAAGTTAATTAAAGTGCTAGTGCAAATAAATAAGGTGAAGTTAATCAGTACAGAAGGCTGATAAAATTAATTGTTTCTAAATCCAATGGGTATATTACCCCACCAATAGATTCCGGTAATACCCCTTATTAGATAAATTCATCCATTAATTTATACAAAGTGTAATTAAACCAGATAATTATCATAAAATTAGTGTTGCAATATATGGCACCTATAAAGTGCAGTGCAATAAATAGGTTAAAAAATGAGACTTGGTAATTAATTAAATAGTTAAAAAGGAGTTGGTAAAGAGATGGCCAAAATTCAAAATGGGTTAAAAGGTTATTCGATCATATTTCAGGATTAGAGTTAAGAGAAAATTGGAAATTATAGTAGGTGGAGTTGCCCCGAAAACTAACTACCTATTTTATTTCTAGAGCCTGGGACACCACAAAGTAAAGGCAGGACAGGGTAACCGGAGCTGTGGTCTTGTAATTTAAATTGCCCTAACGATTAAAAGAGGCTAAGTAGCCCTAAAAAACCACAAACTCACGGCCCCTTAGAATGGAAGGAAGATGGAAGAGGTGGTATAGCAAAGTATTTAGATCGAATTTCCTGCCCCCATGAAGATATCCAGTATAGTTCCCCTAATGGAATGTTATTCAGAATCAAATTCGTTATGATACGGAGATAAATTTTCAAGAGAACGCCGACGCGCGTTTCGCTTAGAAGCTTTGTCAAGGCGAAAGTGATTGGGTCCGTGTAGTGTGCGTCTAGAAATAGACTTCCGCATTGGCGTCACTGTGCTCACTTCTCGCGGGATCTTGGCCATAGTATACGCGCCGATCATGAGTTGCGTCTCCGCCTCCCATGAACTGCGTCTCCACCTTCCCACTATCACGTCACTAAGACCTCCCAACAACAATGATGACGTCCACCGGTGCATCTTTATGGGCTTACCCAAACGGACCCATTTTATCCTGTTTTATCCTGAACTTATCTAAATGAATTTTTTTTATATATTATGAATTAACCATTTAATGATTTTTTTATTAATTTATTAAACAAAAATCAGTATAAAAGTTCAGGATAAAACGGGATAAAATGGGTCCGTTTGGGTAAGCCCATAAAGATGCACCGGTGGGCGTCATCATTGTTGTTGGGAGGTCTTAGTGACGTGATAGTGGGAAGGTGGAGACGCAGTTCATGGGAGGCGGAGACGCAACTCATGATCGGCGCGTATACTATGGCCAAGATCCCGCGAGAAGTGAGCACAGTGACGCCAATGCGGAAGTCTATTTCTAGACGCACACTACACGGACCCAATCACTTTCGCCTTGACAAAGCTTCTAAGCGAAACGCGCGTCGGCGTTCTCTTGAAAATTTATCTCCGTATCATAACGAATTTGATTCTGAATAACATTCCATTAGGGGAACTATACTGGATATCTTCATGGGGGCAGGAAATTCGATCTAAATACTTTGCTATACCACCTCTTCCATCTTCCTTCCATTCTAAGGGGCCGTGAGTTTGTGGTTTTTTAGGGCTACTTAGCCTCTTTTAATCGTTAGGGCAATTTAAATTACAAGACCACAGCTCCGGTTACCCTGTCCTGCCTTTACTTTGTGGTGTCCCAGGCTCTAGAAATAAAATAGGTAGTTAGTTTTCGGGACAACTCCACCTACTATAATTTCCAATTTTCTCTTAACTCTAATCCTGAAATATGATCAAATAACCTTTTAACCCATTTTGAATTTTGGCCATCTCTTTACCAACTCCTTTTTAACTATTTAATTAATTACCAAGTCTCATTTTTTTACCTATTTATTGCACTGCACTTTATAGGTGCCATATATTGCAACACTAATTTTATGATAATTATCTGGTTTAATTACACTTTGTATAAATTAATGGATGAATTTATCTAATAAGGGGTATTACCGGAATCTATTGGTGGGGTAATATACCCATTGGATTTAGAAACAATTAATTTTGTTATCAGCCTTCTGTACTGATTAACTTCACCTTATTTATTTGCACTAGCACTTTAATTAACTTATTAACCAGCACTTTATTTAATGAATTATTATTATCAGCAATCAGTTTGATTTCGTAATTTATGGTCAAATTTGACTTGGTAGAGGTATAGAAACTTCTATTTGGTGGGGTTTTCTTTTTCTCTATAATTATATTAAGACATATTTCCCCCTTCATCACTCCTCGACCCAGGAGCAGCCTACGTAGGTGAGACATTGCTTTCCAGTAGCAGCAGCAGCAGCAGGGAGAGTGGCCATGCTTGTTCTTATCTCACATATTGCCAGTAAAGCTGCTCTGTCCAACACTATTGCAGTGTGCAGCATCTCTCTTGTCTTCCCAGCAGCATTAACATTGTCGCTGGAGACTGAACTGCAGCTCTCTGTTGATGGAGACTGAACTGCAGCTCTCTGTTGCTGGAGACTGAACTGCAGCTCTCTGTTGCTGGAGACTGAACTGCAGCTCTGTTGCTGGAGACTGAACTGCAGTATTGGCAAGCTGTTGACTCGTGGCCTTATTAAATCACCTATAATCTATCTATGTCCTTCTTCCAGTTGTACACTATACCCTTATTATAGGGCCGGGCCAACAGATTCTAGCGCCAAAGGCCAGCCCTGTCCCTGCCAACTCCCCCCAACTGCATGTTAGACAACACCCACTGCCAGGCCCAATCTCAATTTCCCCCCAACCAGCCGCCAGACCCAATCCCCCTTTCCCATGCAAACAACTGCTAGACCTGATTCCCCTTTTTACCACAACCAATCACCTCATCCGATCCCCCTTCCCCCGCAACCAGACAGCAGACCCCCAATTCCCCCACAACCAGTCACTAGTCCTGTCATGTTACACATGCATTGTTTGCCTTTTTCTTATGTGTCTCATCTCTCTTCCCTTAGCCTCCTCTCATCTCTTGTCTCCTCCCTACTTCTCACTCTAGCTCATTCCAACTTCAACTTGCATTCAGTTACATGCTCTGTTAGCTGTTCACATTATGATTTTTTGACCTATCCATGTGTTCATCGGTATTTGATCTACACAGTTTTAAATAAACTTCTTCATGATCTTCAAGGTGTCATTGGATCACTGTCCGCCAATCTACCTAAGAGTGCAGTTATAGACATCTCAACACAACCGTGAGTTAAGACGAGATCACATTGTAGTGCTTAGACTGGAGAGGCAGAACAAGTCCCATTCCTCATGTTTGCTGCAGCTGCAGAACCCCTCTGCCAAGTGCTCCACGCAGAGAGGGCACAGTTGTAGGAACTATCATTTTCTGCACCCAAATTGCACCCCCTCCAGATGTGTCCTAGGCACCTGCTCACCCTGCCTACCCCTAGTTCTGGCCCTGTCTTATTCATCCAGTTGTATCCTATGCCCTTCTTCATCCACCTGTAGCCTGTGCCCTTCTTCATCCACCTGTGTCCTGTGCCCTTATTCTTCCACCTGTATCCTGTGCCCTTATTCATCCACCTGTAGCCTATCCCCTTATTCATCCACCTGTGCCCTTATTCATCCAGCTGTATCCTACGCCCTTATTCATCCACCTGTATCCTGTGCCTTCTTTCATCCACCTGTAGCCTATGCCCTTATTCACCCACCCATAGCCTGTGCCCTTATTCACCCACCCGTAGCATGTGCCCTAATTTATCCACCTGTAGCCTATGCCCTTATTCACCCACTCATAGCCTGTGCCCTTATTCATCCACCCGTAGCCTGTGCTCTTTTTCATCCACCCCTAAGCTATGCCCTTATTCATCCACCTGTATCCTGTGCCCTTATTCATCCACTCGTAGCCTGTGCTCTTATTCATCCTCCCGTAGCCTATGCCCTTATTCATCCACCCGTAGACTGTGCCCTTATTCATCCACTCGTAGACTGTGCCCTTATTCATCCACCTGTATCCTGTGCCTTCATTCATCCACCTGTAGCCTACGCCCTTATTTATCCACCTGTAGCCTGTGCCCTTATTCATCCACCTGTATCCTATGCCCTTATTCATCCACCTGTAGCCTGTGCCCTTATTCACCCACCCACCTGTAGCCTATGCCCTTATTTATCCACCAGTACCCTATGCCCTTATTCTTCTACCCGTGTCCTTACTAGGAGCTCCCTCCCAGTGCGGGTGCCATAACTCTCACATTAAATATTTTTTACACAAAATAGTATTGTTTCTCCCAGGTTCTATTAGCCTGCACCTCTGGTGGGGAAACACGTTTCTGCTTTAAGGCTTCCATTCCCAGTATCCATGTAGTTTGTCTACCAGTGTGTATATATATATATATATATATATATATATATATATATATATATTTGTATTTAATGTAAGATACTGCAATAATCAATTTTATATATATATATATATATATATATATATATATATATATATAGAGGTTGGAAGGATCAGCACACTCCATTTTGCGATGAAAAAGTGTTTTTTTATTAAACACACATTATTATTATGTGAGTTATGTGTGTTTAATAAAAAAACACTTTTTCATCGCAAAATGGAGTGTGCTGATCCTTCCAACCTCTATGTATGATTTATTGATCGTGCACCTCGTGTCCATCAGCTAAGGAGTGCGGACACCACAGACAGCTTTATATATATATATATATATATATATATATATATATATATATATAAAAATAACAAGGGAAAGTTGTGCTCACCACTATTTTTTAAAACCATTAGGCGGGGTTGCAGTGAGGGTGTGACCACAAAATACATATAGTCAACTACAAGAGGTCCTCTGCACTCAACCCATTATCAATATATTTAAGACAGAGACATTTTGTGCATACTGCTACTAAAAAATGCCTTACCCTTTAAACAACACAGGGATTGTTTTTCCATATATTGCAATATATTTAAGCTGGCCAACTACGTCAAAGTCATCCCATATCTGGCCAGTCCTACGCTTAATTTTCATCTGATACATTAAGAATTCAATTGCTTAATTATACATTTTACAAAGGGACTAAGTTTTACCTGCAACTTACTAGCTGCTTTCAAAGTAAAACTCCCAAACTTGGCTGCCCTTTTATTAGACACCAGTGGGATCACCTGGCTATAGCTAGGAAGGGTGGGAGCTACAACATGGAGCTGGTCACTGCTCCTGTATAACTATAACAAACAAGGGAAAGTTGTGCTCACCACTATTTTTTAAAACCATTAGGCGGAAGAGCTGAAGGTTTAAATACATCAATATTTTTGTCTCAGTTTGGGGCCTCCTATTGTTTTCTCTGAAACCAGCAGTAGCAAGTGTATTCCCGGACTGTAAGCTGCATATTCACAGAATGGGAAAATCTTGGTCCATGGAGTGTGGGGCGGGGTTGGGCTTGTGGGGAATGAACAGGGTTTTGGCATCGGTCGTATGGAGTGTCAGAAGTGGATCAGGAGTCAGGGGTTACATTGAGGTCCAATTCTACTTGTTATCAGGGCCCACCACCAGGAAACCCAGGTTAACAGTGGCCTAATAATTGGGGACCTGCTAATTTAGCCATATGGGGCAAGTTATTACTGGTGGCAGCTCTGTATGTGTTACCCCAAGACTTGCAATCTGTAACTTCTGCTAAATGCCAGAGGGGCTGGTGTAAGATAACATAGACCTGTGGGAGCCTGTTTGGGATTTGAAGTACTATATTAAATCTCAAGCTGGACCTGAATACTGTTATCATTAGAAATCTATATTAGATTTAGTTACCCTTTGAATTCTATGCTGGAGACAAAATCATGGCACATACAGAACTGCTTAGATACTTCTTTGTTCCAGATTATAAAAGTTCCTTGTTGAGGCAAACTTTCCCTTTAAATAAGTCAGAATACTTTCCAATGGGTAGGAGCGTCTCTTGTTACACATATTCTCCAGTGCAAGTGGGATGACTGTGACACACACACACAACTGGTCAGAGAAATGACCCAGACTCAGCAACTGTTAAACTCATCACAAAACACTCTCTCTAATTTATTGAAGCAACAGGGCTTTCTTTTTTTAGCTTTCAAAACTTGACTCTGGTGGGACTCAAACCCACAACCTTTGAATATCTTCACTCATCTAGTAGTCCAATGCACCACAGAGCCTACTGACTATGTCCACTATATTTACAGCCATTAGACTCTGTTCTGTAGTCGTGTTGTGCACTCTGCTGACTTCTATGTGTTTAAAGATATTCATTTCCCAGTAAAGAAAACTTTTGTTTTAAAAATTTATGGGAGGTTAGGGCAGAGACACACGAGAAGAATCGGGCAGAAATCGCCTCTTGTTCGGGCGACTAATCTCCGTACTCCCTTCCCGCCAGCTAGAATCCAAATCGCCGGTGGGATGGCACCGGTTTCATGGATCATCTCACCCATTTTGGACAAGGCATAGAGAGTTCTCATTTGCACACAATCCTAATTTCAACAGCACTTCCTATGTTAAGGCTTGATAAATGCTGTTACTAGACACAGAACCAGTGGTAAGAATTGGAATAACACAATATCACTTTGGGATTATAGGAACATTGTTGTGGAAATGAAAGGAGTGAATCTGATGTTACAGTTATACTGGTGGGGTTATAGCCTATTGCTTTTGTATAACTTGCTCTATATATTTTGACGTATAACCCAATAACCATTGAGCCTGATATTAAACTATGGCGGTATGACTAGGTAGAGATAGAGTGGTGACTCTAGCAGGATTCAAGTCCACACCTCACACCTGCATAAGCTTGCATATTGGAGTCCAAAGCACTACAGATTAGATCCTGGGGTAGTATGATTAAATGTTAACTAGGGATGCACCAAATCCACTATTTTGGATTCGGCCAAACCCCTGAATCATTTGCAAAAGATTTGAATACTGAACCAAATCCAAATGTGCATATGCAAATTAGGGGAGGGAAGGGGGAAACATTTTTTACTTTTTTTTTCCTCCCACCCCTAATTTTCATTTGCATATGCAAATTCGGATTAATTTCGGCCAGGTAGAAGGATTCGGCCAAATCCTGCTGAAAAAGGCTGGATCCTGGCTGAATCTCGAACACTGAATTCGGTGCATCCCTAATACCAACAATTCAGTATAGTTATTGTTTAACTAAATACAGACTACAAATAATGTATAACACTACAGCTAGATAAAGATAGATTTTAGAATAGTTAGATTTGGGAAACGTATACGGGGGGGAGGGAATTGGTTGGGTTGCCCTTTAGTTTTGCCAATCTGTCTATGCTGCACTCCTGTCCAATGGCTCAGAAATGGGGCTCACATAGGGACCACTGGTTGAGAAGTTGGATTTTCTCTGCAAATGGCATCTAAAAGGTGACTCTGGTGAATAGTTTCGCCTGGTCGTATGGAAAGCCAACACACTCTCCATTGCACTACAGAAGCAGACAACTAACCCTAAACAACAGGGGGTTGTATTTAAATCAGGTGCTGCTCTAGGCACCAAACCTCATTCCACCCTATAATCTTGGCTATCGTTGTATATTCAGGGGGTCCTACCATCTGGCAGATCTACTCCTGCAAATTTCCAGGGGTGGGCAGGGGGATTTTTTTGTGTACCTTTCTTTATTGAATGTATTGTACTGTAGCTTGATCAACTAGAAGTCCAATGCACTATCCATTGTGCCACAGAGCCAGTAGCCAACCACACACCATGAGCCACACACACTGTGAGACCATACAGTACATTTGGTACAGTAGTCACCACTACAACTGCTTCTCTTTTACTTTCCCCTTTCTATCTGCCCTAAGTCTTTGGTGCCCTGAAAGGGGTGGTTCACCTTTAAATTAACTTTTAGTATGTTATAGAATGGCTAATTCTAAGCAACTTTTCATTTGGTCTTTATGATTTATTCTTTATAGTTTCTGAATTATTAGCTTTATATTGCAGCAATATTGTTATTGCTGCTTTGTATTATTCATATTTTTATTCAGGCCTCTTCTGTCCATATTCCAGTCACTTAAATCAATGTATGGTTGCTAGGGTAATTTGGACCCTACCAACCAGATTGCTGAAATTGCAAACTGACGAGCTGCTGAATAAAAAGCTAAATAACTCAATCGAAGACAAAACTGCAGTATAATAATCCAATGTATAGGGCTTGTGCTATTCATACTTTTTGCCTGTTGTTTTTAACAAATAAATATGTATGATTTCTGGATTTTCTTTGCACTAACACACTCTGAAATTGAAAGAAAAGTCTACAACCTGCTACAACCTGTTAGGCTCTCACATAATGAGCAACTAAATTATACAGAGGCTTCCTGGTGACTACTTTCATTCTTACATTTTACCCCATTTACTACAAGAACATGTACATAACAAAAAACATACAAAAGGTCTATTCAGCAGCACAGGCCCTATTTGTTAAAGCAGTGTTGAAAACGGGATTATACTGTCCCTTTAATGGCAACTAACTCCCCCTTGACTACTTCTATAACTATAAAACCAGAGCCCATTTAAATTCTGCCCTACCACAACATTTTCTACTTTTAACTTCCATGAACAGGTTAAAGGAGAACTCAACCCCCCAATTATGAAAAGCCCCTACCTACTCTAGATAGTCTCCCCTCCTTGCTTTCCCCCCAACCCCGCCGGCATACTTCAATAGCCTTAAAAATGACCCTAAAATATTTCTCCCCTAGTAGGCAGGGGCTTTTCTTAATTGGGGTGTTGAGTTCTCCTTTAAAGGGGTTGTTCACCTTCCAAACACTTTTTTTCAGTTCAATTGGTTTCAGATTGTTCACCAGAAATAAATAAATTTTTTTCAATTACTTTCCATTTTTTATTGGTTTTCCAAAAATCTAAGTTTAAAGTTTAGAACAGTTTACATGGTCGGCGACCCCCCCTCCCAGAGCTGCTTTAGAAGGTGAAAGATGCCAGTTTACACTTCATTATTAGAAAAACAACCCATTTAAGTGCAAAGCGGGCATTTCCCCCTGTGCTTTCCATATGAATGGAATCTTAAAGTTCCTTGTTGAGAAAAACTTTCCCTTTAAATAAGTCAGAATACTTTCCAATGGGTAGGAGCGTCTCTTGTTACACATATTCTCCAGTGCAAGTGGGCTGACTGTGACACACACAAAACTGGTCAGGAAAATGACCCAAACTCAGCAACTGTTCAACTCATCACAATACACTTTCTCTGATTTGTTGAAGCGACAGGGCTTTCTTTTTTTTAGCTTTCAAAACACACCTGTGGTGGGGCTTGAACCCACAACCTTTGAACACCTTCACTCATCAAGAAGTCCAATGCCCTATCCATTGCGCCACAGAGCCTCCTGATTTTTATGACCTGTACTTACAGCCATCAGACTCTGTTGTGTAGTCGTGTTGTGACAGTGCACTCTGCTGACTAAGTTTCAGAATATTCATTTCCCAGCAGTACACTTTTGTTTTAAACATAAGTCATATTGTTTATACATGAACCTGCCCCTGTGCCCTCTTGTTATGAGTTCTGGGGGGTGTTGTTTATACAGGAACCTGCCCCTGTGCCCTCTTGTTATGAGTTCTAATGGGTGTTGTTTATACAGGAACCTGCCCCTGTATCCTCTTGTTATGAGTTCTGGGGGTGTTGTTTATACATGAACCTGCCGCCTGTGCCATCTTGTTATGAGTTCTGGGGGTGTTGTTTATACATAAACCTTCCCCTGTGGCACCTTGTTATGAGTTCTGGGGGGTGTTGTTTATACATGAACCTGCCCCTGTGCCCTCTTGTTATGAGTTCTGGGGGGTGTTGTTTATACAGGAACCTGCCCCTGTGCCATCTGGTTATGAGTTCTGAGGGGGGGTGTTGTTTATACAGGAACCTGCCCCTGAGCCATCTGGTTATGAGTTCTGGGGTGTTGTTGTTTATATATGAACCTGACCCTGTGCCATCTCAAATAAAGCAGGCACTCAAATAAAGGCAATCTTACACCAGGTTGTTGAAGCAAAGTAAAAATGATTTTTTGTGTCCACAGCCTTACGTGTTTCATGTTACAAATACTTAGGGTAAGGCCAGACCAGCAGATTCGAGGAGATTTTGTCGCCCGTCGACTTATCGCCACGTCTTTTGTTCTCCCCGAACTGCCTCAGCGTCTTTTCCCCATAGGCTACAGCGCTAATGCACACGCGACGATGCGTTTTCAATAGTCGCCCAAAGTTGCCTCGTGAGGTTGCCTCTGCCATGTGGGTGAGACCTTAATTCGCTTGTTTCTCTGCGCGTCAGAGAGAGAGAGTGTGAGTGATCATTACAGTGCAGTAAGTGTGCCCGTGGCTACCTGTGGCTGCTGCACCGAGTTAACCCACCAGATTGCCACTGTCGGGCTTAATACAGAATTTATTCTGATTTCCCAGTGCCTGCCACCTGTAATTCACTTGTGGGAATTGTAGTTCAGTGGAGTCTCTCTCACTCTTTCTCTCATTCTGCACAGGCCCACCATCATGGGGCATAGTTGTCCCGGGCCTAGAGGATTTCAACTTACAAGGGGGCCCAGGGAAGAAGAATCCGCTGCTGTAGGTGATTCTGTTGCCGCTGGAGAAGGATGAAGGATCCGCCGCATAAGAAGCCACCAAAGGGGTGAAGAAGTATCTGCTGCTGAATTTTAGAGGTAAGTTTCACTGAACCCCAATGTTTCTTTTTCCCGTGGCCACCAATGTCTTCACCTTTCAGTAGGGGTCCTGTTCAGTAATGTATGTATGCAGATGTGGTTATGTCTCTTTCACCTTTTGAGTACATATGGTCTGGCCTACATAGTACATATATGTGTCAGTAAGACCTAGGGTTCATTTATTAAGTGGAAGGCAGTGTGCAAAGTGCAAAGAACAAGTGCAAGCCACCATTATTGCACACTGTTGTCATTATATCACTATTCATTATTTAAATTGGTACAGGTCACCTTTCCACACATGGAGCAGTTGCATCATGAATATAGATCTGCTTGCTTCTCCTTGCACCCCTTATCCATCTCCTACCTTGTACCCCATGGACTTTGGTCAGTTTGGGAATCAGATAGGTGTATAAATATAATCTGCCAGTACATCATGTTGCTCAGTTCAGGGGGTTTTGGCAGATAAGTAAATAGAAAAGCTGCAGCTCTGCATTTTGCATGTGCTGTTTGAACAAAAGATCAGCACAACAGAAAGCCGACACTCATATGTGTTCCTTCTGTTTGACCTGAAAATACACCTGAATGGCTCGTCTATGGCTGACTTTAGTCAAGAGTGGGGTAAAATCCTAACTAGGTCTAATGCATAATATCATATGGAGGAGGGACGGCCGGCAATGGAAGACAAGCGCTGTGGGTAGATCACAGGAATCCGTACAGGAGATATAGTGTTAGGTACAGCAACCTTGTACATTAATACTCATTTTTATTAACATTTATGTATCTGGGGCTTTACATGTATCCACTGAAATCTCTGTATATCCTTAAAGATACCAATCCACTTCTAAGTAGGAAGTAAGGAATAAAATATTTGTTGATACTACTGATCAGTCATTACCCCCCCCCCCAACAGTGACAGGGCCTACTTTCTATATAGTTACACCCCCTCATTCTGCCCAAAAAATTATCTATTTTTAAAATAAAATTCTGGGGGGAGCAAAAGTAACAACAACAGGATACGGGATCCATATAAATGGAAAAGGGAATGGATCTCATAGCAAATAGTTACCTGTGTGTCACAAATCAGAAATAATTTCCCTTAGTATGGGGGTTCTATAACATGGATGGGTTCTGTGCATTATTGTTTTTTTGCTTTGCAATGACAGCACAAGTATCCCTACAGAGACAGGTTTAGGCTTTGTACCCACAGGCAACTTCTTATCTGCCCAATGAATATTGGGTTAAGCACTTTAACCTTCACCCCTATGGCAATAGCACCAGATATGTCTGACTATGAAAGGGAGAATGGGATCCTACCTGCTGAATTGTGCCTTATGGATAATATTCCTGTGCACTGAAATACAGTAAATAAGTGTCATGTGTTTTTACTTCCCTTTTAGAAGGATTTCTTACTGCAATACATTTGCATATATATATATTTATATATATTTTTATCTTTCCCTCCTGCTTTGTTATGTCTGTATATGCCAGTGGGTACATGAGTATACAGACTACATTCAATGATGGGGAATGGAGGGAGATTCCCAGGAATGACCATTAGAAACAGAATCTCCAACCAGTTAATCCAGTGTGAGAATGCTTGGTGGAGCAGCTGTACCCACAGAAGGACTGGCACGTGTCACTCACAGGTACTGAAGTGCTAGGTGGGGTGTAAGGAATCACACTGACATATACCATGGAAAGCAGGGTTTCTTATAAAACAAGAACATGAGTAATTTTCACGTTCATTCTTCTTTAACTTTTCTGTGTTTCTTCTCAGCTTATTCATTCCATTTTCACACACACCCCGCCCCGTCTATATGTTACCCCTCCCAAATGTGACCAGTACCCAGAATAAAGAACACACACAACAGCTTGGTGTTAAATCTGTGTAAGTCACAGTTGTATTGATAATAATAGATAAACTGTGCTATTTGATCCTGAGGAAGGCAAAAAACCTCTTGGCTAGAGGGAAAAATTCCTTCCTGACCCCTTAACGGCGATTGGATTTTCTCCCAGGATCAATGCACCAAATTAAAGCAAGGGAAGCAGGGTGAGGGAAACAAAAGGGAATAGGGCAGCATACGCATTAGCACCATTAAGCTGCTAGGTGAAGACTGCATTCCTTTCATTCCATTGGACCCCAGGTTGACTACAGACCCAGCTTTGCAGA
The DNA here is from genome assembly GCA_038501925.1 of Xenopus petersii. Taxonomy (NCBI): domain Eukaryota; kingdom Metazoa; phylum Chordata; class Amphibia; order Anura; family Pipidae; genus Xenopus; species Xenopus petersii. The sequence continues at coordinate 125,502,967 of CM076674.1, forward strand.
CTGTGGGATGGAGTGAAAAGAAATGCAGGGTCTACCGAGCAGCTTAAGGGTGCTCCTGTCTGTGAAACTATATTACAGGTGTAAGTGGGGGCATCACTGGTGGAATTACAGTGGAGGGAATTGAAACAGAGGGGAATATGGTAGCATACACATGAGCACCATTAAGCTGCCAGGTGAACACTGCATTCCATTCCATTGGACCCCAGGCAGACTGTAGACCCGGCTTCTTAAGTCTGAGGGATGGAGGGGAAAGGAATGCAGGTCTACCAAGTGGCTTAAGGGTGCTCCTGTCTATGGAACCATATTTTAGTTATAAGGAGGGAGCACCATGTGTGGAATTATGGTGGATTAGAGTGGAGGCAGCGCTGGTGGAATTGCGAATGGCTCACTCACCTCTGTGTCATGAAGATGACTTACACAGAGGTGCATCGGCACTTGGTACCGAGGAAACTGCCGGTGGTGTTGGTGGCCGCTTGGTATTTGCGAGGGCTGTCTGCAAAAACAAAAAAAATAAGGTTAAACTCATACCACAGGTTTTTACATTAGCAACTGATATCTCTGTAGAAATTCCATTACATTTTGGGGCATTTTAATAAGAAATATGGCAGGTACGCAAATTAACATTACTAAATGCTTTTCATCATCATCATTTATTTATATAGCGCTGTCAAGATACGCAGTGCTTAAAATGCTTTTCCCTCGACTTTCTGTGTTCATGGGACAAGTTGCAAATCACATGTTTCTCTTTATTTTCAAGCCTTTTGATCAATCCCAATTCCTTGCCAAAATGATGAAGATACACTTCCCATTGGTTTCTATGGCATCTCAATGGGTTTCAGTTGCACAGGTGTTTTATGTTCTTTTTGTGGTTGTTTTTCACAAAATCGCAGCATTGCAATGGATTTCAATACATCAGCCCCTTATACTTTCCATTACAAAATAGTAATATTTTAAGAAATATATTCATTAGATGCGGTACCTGGATATCTCTCCATGTTCTTCGGAGAATTGCCTTGTTTATTGCCTCTAGTATTTTGTAGCGGTATCTCAGTTGGGCTTTGGCCTTCCTCTTGTCCTGCTGCAGTTCGGACATCAATCTGATCTTCCACCACCAGTATAGAGTGCCCATTTCATTTTTATCATATGATGTCCTGCTTCATGCACTTCAAATAAAGGGCCGCCAGTGGACCCTCAAACTCCATGATCTCACAGATCCCCTCCTTCTCCATGTAGATCCACTCTAAGCCCTAGAGAAATGTTAGAAACAAGAAGACATTAAGGTTTCCAGCAGTTTGTGTTTAATCCCCAGTAATAATGAGAGTAACAATTTCTTCCCATAGGCACAATAAGCAAACCAATATGTATTTATTACCACTAGGGGAGCTGTTACATTGATCTCTATAGACAGAGCAAATAACATCTCACTAGTAAGTTCTAACACTAAATATTGGAATTGTAACAGTCGGGGCAAACACTAAGCTTAACCCTGTTATATTTCTATTTAATCACATTTACATGGAAGATACACAATGTTTATCATTGGGTTAGTATCCCCTTTAGCCCCTTGGGTACCTTTATCAGCAGCCACTTTAGAGAGCAGCCTTACCTTCTGATAGCCTTTTATTTAAAGGCAGTCCATGATTGCACGCAATCCCATCTCCGACGCCCCTGTTATATAAAATAGAGATTTGGGAAGGTAAGAGTTAATGTGGAGATGTGCCATATGTATAGGGACAGCACATAGGAACAAGCATATTTACTAATAGGATTTATTTGCCATGATATTATGCCCAGCGCATTAGTAAATGAGCTATATTTTATCGTGCTTTTAATGAACCTGTTGAACTGGAACTCTTCTAATGCTCTGATTGGCTCCCCATCTGCTCTAAATTGGATAATACATCATTTGCCCTACCCTGGAAATTTTCCAGCGAAGCCCCATGTTAGGGGTGCCCTGGAATTGGAAAACATACAGTCCAGTTTTTACTTGTGGGATAAAGTGCATTGCTGGGGTGGGGCTGTACAGTCAATTTCAGGGACAATAGTGGGTTGGGACCAACCGGGGGGGGGGGACGACTGCCATGTACAGGGACAGATAAAAGATGAATCCCCCGACTCCCAAAACTACAGGTGAGAATAAAGAAGAACAGTTATAGCTACAGCAATAATGAGCAGCATGGCAGCTCCTACACCGAAGGGATAAGCTAATCTTACTGTTTGAAGCACATGTTATAGTGGGGGAAAAACAGGAGCAGTACCTGTCCAGAGGATCCAAATGTGAAGATGTTATCTCTGGCAGGGGGTCACTGAAGTCTTCTTTCTTCTTCTCCTTGCTTCTCTCTTTCTTCTTCTTTCGATGTCTCTCGCTCACAATAACTATCTCTCAAATCACTCTCAAATCGATGTCTCTCACAGTATCTATCTCTCTCAAATCGCACAGGATATTTCACTTTTTGGCGAGAAATAAGAGACTGTTAGAAGGAGCAAATAAATGGCAATGCATAAACTACAGATCCCATAATGCACTGTGAGGTCTTTACCCACTATAAGGCTATTACTGGAAGTGAGGGAGCCTGACTGCTGTTGCTTGTGCTATTTAGCTGACAAAAATGTTGGGCAACTAAGCTGTAGACTTTTATCACTGGCATGTGGAAAGGGCCTTCATCTCCCATGATGCACTATAAGGGTTGACCATTGCTTATAATGTCATGATGGCTGGCTTGTAACAGGATTTGTGCTACTTGTCTACTTTCTACTTAAGCCTCTCTAAACTGTCCCCCACTAGTGCTGAGGCCAATGACTGTTGCTAGGATGAGTTGGCAAATGACTGTTGGCAAATGACAGTTGAAAAATGACCGTTGGCATTTACAGCAAAGGCAGAGAAAATTGTCTAATGGTTCAAATACAACAACAAGTAAACCAAACACAAAACACCCATTGCCTTAGAACTATAAGTTTTTATGCTCTCACTCCCATTAGAGAGGCAGATGGGGAGATTTTAGGCACTTTGACACCCATATGTGTTAGTAGATTGGGGGCAGGGCTGCCATCAGAACCCCATTTTCAGGTGATTCCCTGTATAAGTGTAATATCTAGGTGTCTGTATCCAAATAAAAAGACAAGTCAGTATTCATTGAATATATGTTCAGTGCCTCTCAACAGGCTGCAGTCCCCGTGTACAATTACAGACATGTCACATGTAAATAAAGTAATAGCCAGAGAGCACAATGGATCTTATACCATCATAGTGTATTTATTGCAGGAAAGTCATGCCAAGTTGCCTTAAATGACTCCCCCCTTTCCTGCTTGTCACACATGTCATTTGGAACAGTTTCATGACAAGCAGCCCCCCAAGCAATTAGAGTGGTAGGTAATGGGACAATTTTGGCAGCGATGGCCCCACTACCCAAGCTACTATAAATGATGGGTGACAAAACACCCGAAATTGCCCTTTGTATCATCTAAATATGCCCCACCCCCTGCTCCCCGTAAATGGATCTGGCGCACTTACCTCTGAATCCAGAAATGAAATAACTGTCATCTGTACCTGAGCCGTTACATCACCTACCTTGCAGCTTTCAGCCAATCAGAGCTGAGCTGGGAGTGATGTCACGGAGATAAGGCATGATATCCCAGTAACTGACAGCCAATGACATGCTGAGGTACAGATCAAACTTGCACAGTCTAAAACAACACTTATAAACTCCAAACATAAGCAGCTTTAGAACCAGCGCCCCCATCAGATCTCCTGGGACCCCTGACTGGACTCCCCCTGTCCCCATTTAGATCTCTGTCTGTCACTGAACTACAGCTCAGCTACTAATTATCACAGGGACTGCTGGGTAGTTTAGCAATGGCTAGAGACATACACGGATCAGTGAGACAGTGATGGGGGCAACCACTGAGGGGGTACAGGGGGTTCTGCATTCAGTGTAGGAAGTGTAATTTAGTACCAAATGTCACATATAGAACAAAAAGTTTGATCCTGTTGTACCACATATTCCTGTATCTTGCACTAGCAGGGAGGATGCTGGGAGTTGTATGCCCTACTATCTAAAATGATATATTTTCTATCGCTGCCGGCCCAGTCCGACCCTGTTTGTTGTTGATCCACATCTTGGCTTTTGGGCTGGAAGCTGTAGCCCTGATCCAATGGACTGTTAATTGCCTATGACAAACCTGTAGCTACAATGGTGCATTATAATTGTATAATTATATTATGTTTTATATTCAGGAATGTTCATTTGTCTCTGTTGCAGTATTAGCAGCTGTCAGTGAGCTTTTGAGAGACACATAGATACAGAGGTTTTTCTGCTCACAGTGAAAGCTGCATGGTCTGTTGTGAAGCACTCACTGAAGCACTTAGTTACTCATGTAACCCAGCACCTAATCATTTGCAACTTCTACAACATGTTTCCAACATGTGATGACAGATTCTCTTTAAGTAGAAAGAGATACAAAAGCAATAAAACTTCAATAACCCTCAAACTGACTTTTATACAAAGGGAAGTATTCTTAGAAACTGTGGAATTATGGGAGATAACCATATGAGCTCACACTCTGGTTTGCTTCCCCTTTATCCATAGCTAAGCATGGTGTAACTCTGTCCCTTTTTCTCCACAGATGAAGGAGTATCACAGAAGGCGACCACTCCAGCACCAACGGGAGGAAAGAAAAATTCCAAAGAAGGAGATCCCGATAACCCGGCACAGCTCTCTCCAGAGCCAGTGAGTCAAACGATCCTGCTCATTCATTGATCATCCTGCCCAGTGTATTTATAACTATCTCTCCTATTCCTATTCCAGTCTCTTATTCAAATCAGTGCATGGTTGCTAGGGTAATTTGGATCCTAGCAACCAGATTGCTGAAATCGCAAACTAGAGAGCTGCTGTATAAAAAACTAAATAACTCAAAAACCGCAAATAATAAAAACCAATTGCAAATTGAATATCACTCTCTACATCATGCAAAAAAATTAAAGGAGAACTAAACTCCCTTTAGTCAAAAGTCCCCACTGGCCCCCTCCACTGCCCCCCCCTGTACAGTGTTACCCCTGAATTGTGTCCCCTCTAGAAATAGTGACGCACATGTAGAGTCAGTGCAGCAGAGCTCACAGGCGCCATCTTCCAGTGCTTCGGTAATAATCTGGTCCCTTCTGCAATTTTTTACTTTTGCCGCATGCGCAGTTGTCTCGAACCGGAAGATTTCTCCAACTATGCATGCGCCAATACAGTGCTCACATTACTGAGAATACCGTAGATGTCGCCCGTGAGCTCCGCTGTGCTGACAGGGCTAACACTGCAGAGGGAGGCAGGGTGGGGCAGCAGATCGGGGCCATTGGGGACTTTTGACTAAAGGGGGGTTTAGTTCTCCTTTAAGATCAGTGATGGGTGCCTGTATAAGGAACACCTGGGAGTAGAATAAACATGGTGACTCCTCTATTATATCCACAATGAGGTTGTTAAATGAAAAAGGAGCACTGGGCAGGCAGAAAGGTTAAGTATCATCTCCACAGTGATAGGGCCATAATGGGGGACTGTTCCTGCTGAATTGTGCTTAGTACAGGGAATACCTATGCTGCCATAGGTTTATGGTATATCTCTGTACAGACTATGAGCAAATTTAGGGGACTGTTCCTGCTGAATTGTGCTTAGTACAGGGGAATACCTATGCAGCCATAGTTTTATGGGATCTCTCTGTACAGACTATGAGCAAACTTAGGGGACTGTTCCTGCTGAATTGTGCTTAGTACAGGGGATACCTATGTTGCCATGGTTTTATGGGATCTCTTGGTGCTGGTTTCTTTATGATATTTAGGCTAGAGAGGGCTAGTACGCTAGCACAAAGAGCCTAACTGCGATCTCTGTGGTAGAAGAGCCGGAAATTTGGCTCTTAAAGTACCAGGAGCGGCATTGCTGCCCCTGGTACCTAGTTGGGCACTGCTGCCTGAGGCGACAGCCTTAACTCACCTCATTGGCGAAGTGCCCCTGGGTTCAATTGGAGTTCTGCAGAAGTTCATTTCAGTCCATTTAGCAGATTTGCTGCTTTGTAACAACTCTCTCCTGTTTTGCCATATTCTAGAATGAAAGGGATCTAGGCCTTAACCTGATCTCGGTTACTTTCTTTTTAGTGAGAATCACTGCAGACAGATTTCCAGCAAGAGATGCTCCAGCTACTGTTGAACTACAAATCCCACAATCCCTGGATGATGTTGGCAGATAAGAATCCCAGGCAAGCATAAAAGAAGAAGATGATTGGTTGAAGAATGGGATGGTATATTCCACTGTGTCTCACAGCAGGGGGGTCATTGATGGTAATGTTCAGCCATGAGACGTCTATTCCATTTATGAAACAGAAAGGTAAAATTAAATCATTATTCATTATATTCTCCTAAAATCCCAGCTTGAAGGTCAGTTAAAGTGAGATTTGGGTAAAAGCTAATAGTTACAAAACTCCAGGTATGGATGGACTCCCACCCAACTGGTATAAAGCTCTAGCAGAACAACTAGCCCCCAACCTTTTAAACACGCTGCAAAAATTCTTTGAAACTGGAGCCCTCCCCCTCTAATTTTCCCCAACCCCCCTTAGGCTCACAGTGTCATGCAACCCCCTCCCTCACTTTGTTCCATTGTGAAGGGGTGGTTCACCTTTAAGTAAACTTTTAGTATGTTAAAGAATATCTAATTCTAAGCAACTTTTCAATTGGTCTGTATTATTTATATTTTATCGTTTTTGAATTATTTGCTTTCTTCTTCTTCGGACGCTTTCCAACTTTCAAATGGGGGTGGCTGACGCCATCAAAAAAACAAATACTCTGTTGGGCTACATATTCATTATTATTGCTACATTTTATTGCTCATATATCTATTCAGACCCTCTCCTAATTATATTTGAGTCTCTTTGTCAAATCAAAGAATGGTTGCTAGGGTTATTTGGACCCTAGCAACCGGATTGCTGAAATTGCAAACTGGAGAGCTGCTGAATAAAAAGCTAAATAAGTCAAAAACCACAAATAATAAAAAATGAAAACCAATTACAAATTGTCTCACAATATCCCTCTCTACATCATACTAAAAGTTGATTTAAAGGTGAACAACCCCTTTAACCAGACCTCCCAGATGATGGACTCACAGCTCACACAGGTAAGATCATCATTCTGCCTTGAGCTGTGTAAGGCCGGAAATGTGCCTTTGAATTGCCTCACCTATTGTTTATCACCTTGTGCAGTTAACCATGCCAATGCCAGGCTCCCAACTTCAGATGCCTCCATACAGTTCAGCAAACCATGATTTTGCCACCGTCCATTCAGCTTCCTCAAGCACAAAACCTGCCCATAGGGGCTCCTCGGAGAATGCAGCCTTCCATGCTGACCAGCACAGAGGTAACTTTGTCATTGGAATTTGGCACAAAGGGAGAACATCCTGGAAGCCCAGTGACTCCTAGGGAATAAACATGGATTTCACATTATACAGTATTATATAGCAGACAGTTGTATAAACTTTTTCCCTCCAGTCCTCCCAGATGGAGATGAAAAGTTTCCATTTTACAGATGGAAAGCAAAATATGCAGATGGCCATGCAAGTACAGTACTCCTGTCAGTAAGAATGCGCTGAATGTGGCCTTGGGCAAGTTAGAGCGTGAATTTATGTACTTCTGTCACCTCCTTCCATACTGTACCCCCTTCCTTCCATACTGTGCCCCCTTCCTTCCATACTGTGCCCCCTTCCTTCCATACTGTACCCCCTTCCATCCATACTGTACCCCCATCCTTCCTTACTATACCCCCTTCCTTCCATACTGTACCCGCTTCCTTCCATACTGTGCCCCCTTCCTTCCATACTGTGCCCCCTTCCTTCCATACTGTACCCCCTTCCTTCCATGCTGTGCCCCCTTCCTTCCATACTGTACCACATTCCTTCCATACTGTGCCCCCTTCCTTCCATACTGTACCCCCTTCCTTCCATACTGTACCCCCTTGCTTCCATACTGTGCCCCCTTCCTTCCATACTGTACCCCCTTGCTTCCATACTGTGCCCCCTTCCTTCCAGACTGTACCCCCTTCCTTCCATACTGTACCCCCATCCTAACATACTGTGCCCCCTTCCTTCCATACTGTGCCCCCTTCCTTCCATACTGTGCCCCCTTCCTTCCAGACTGTACCCCCTTCCTTCCATACTGTACCCCCATCCTAACATACTGTGCCCCCTTCCTTCCATACTGTGCCCCCTTCCTTCCATGCTGTGCCCCCTTCCTTCCATACTGTACCCCCTTCCTTCCATACTGTACCCCCTTCCTTCCATACTGTACCCCCTTCCTTGCCTCTCCCCTCCTGTTTCCAGCAACACACAAGAGAGTCTGTCCCAAGCGTCTGTGTCCGATGGTCAAGTAAGGTTTATGCAGAACATAAAGGCAAAGTTGACCAGTGTTTACTAGTCTGCTGCCATTTGAATATATAAAGCTGGCAGTTTATTGGTTGCTGTGTGTAAGGGCAAACCTTGTCAATGTTTATGCATAACCCTGTGTATGCAAGTTTCAGCTCTATGACATGGAACCTAATTAGCAGCCAACCAAGAGGAAACATGCTGTGTAGATAAGGATAAATAATGCTTCCTTTCCCCGTCCTTCCCTATAATAATCAAGTTCTGCCTCTCTCATTACAAGCAGTGACTTATCCATTTCATTGGCTGCTGCCTGAGTGCCGCCTTTTAGCATATGCCTGGCTATGATGGCCGCCTACTTGTTTGTGTGCTTTATGTTATTGCAGGTAACTAGACTGGCAGGCCAAGAGTTACTTCTTATATTTTCTTCTATTCACTATATACTTGTCTCCCAGGACAAGGCAGTGATACTTATCCTTTAACGGCTGCAGAAAGCAATGAGATAAGGATCAGTACGTGGCAAGTGCCTGGTGGTACCATCCCGATTTCTTTATCTTTAGAAGCAGAACGAGGGGGCAGATGCTGTCGTAACATTTGGAAGTCATACGGGCAGAATTGAGGTGTTGATTGATGGCTCACACTGTTAATAATAGAGCCATGTGTCTGTGGTTTGTCCAGTGGCAAAGCAAGTGGTCTCCGTTTATTCCATTGCTCTCTCATCGCCTGGGCCACTTGGTTAAGGTTTTCATTTGAAGGCCGAGCTCTTCTAGCCCAGTGGAAAGTCACCCGGACTGGGGCCATCAGCCAAATTGGGCTCTGTGCGGGGACACGACTCTCAACAGGTAAAGACCGATCATGTGACAAGGAATGATCTCATGTGAAACATCTTGTTCATGGCCTGTAGACAATACTCATTTAGTCCTGTGCTATAACTGAATCAGTGAAGGCAATAACTGTAATTGCAACACCTCCCAAAATAAAGGCATGGCTTGAAAGACTGAATTTGGGATCAGCCATCCCTAATGTCATTACACTGTGGCTCCTAGATGGCAAGGTGATCTCTTCCAGATAAAGGAGACTCCTCTCAACTGTTGGACGCTCCATCTGTTGTTGGAAGGATTTCATGCTCAGCCTGGTCTCACTACAGTTGTGAGTGTTGTATTTTCATTCTCTGTTTCCATCTTAACAGGTAAAACACACACCTGATGGCAACAAAGTCGGCCTGAGATCTCCCAAACTTTCCGAGCAGACCCTCAGCGAGTGCAATGAAGCCGGCGAGGACTGGGGCCATCAAGCCTAGAGTGGTGAGAGTGGAAGAGAGCGAGACTTGAGAGGAGCTCCATTGTGTATATAGATAAGCTCTTCCCATCACATTTCTTCTCATCTTGCTGTGCGCTTAGGAATCTTTCTCCGCTGCCCCTGGAGTCACACGGATAAACCAGACTTTAGCCCAAAGACTACCTGTTGTCATGACTTCTGTGTATCACCGGAAGCAGCATATTTTTCCCTTTATTGCCCCTTCTACCCCCCCTTATACTCTGTGGCCATGAACTGTCTCTTGTGCCCCATGATTCTCTCTCTTTAAATTCACAAAAAGCCACAAGGAATCTTGGTCACGTTTTCTCATTGGTGATTCTCTCTCGCTGCCCTTATGAGACTGGGCGCATCCTGTTTTTCTATTGATCTGCCCCATTTCAAAGACTTCATGAACTCCTCTGTAGTCTATAATATCTCTTCCTCTTCTGGATTGTTGGGTTACTTTTCTATGATGAGACCCAATCACCCCCACACCATTGCCCCTCAACAGCAGTTGTGCATAAGTCAGACTGGAGTGAAGCCACAGTAGCCAAAAAATTAACTTGCAATAATCTTTTTAGTGACCCGCATGAGCACGGCCTATTCTGTAAGGCACATTGACATCTGTAGACAACACTGCTTCATAGACCGGTCCAATTGTGTCTCTTTATGGGACAGACAATCCAGTGTGACTAGTGCCAGCGCTCTCCATTAAGATCACTTACTGTATGATTGTGACCTGTACACAAGCTCACTGTCCCGGCTGTTCACTAACCAATCAAAATTGTCAATATAGGCAGTAGCAGTCACATTAACCTTAGAATATGTACCTGACTGTGACTTGGGGCTTCTGATCAGTGACAATCTAAAGGTGGTATGGGGGGGTTGTACCATAAGATAGGTCACAAGCTCACACTGTTGCTGTATAGAGAGACCATAATAAATATATTGGAGCTCCCCGCATTTATTTCTTAACTGAAATGCTAAGATTCCACTTTATTACTTATCATATCAGTAGTCACAGGCAGATGGACAAACTGCTGTCCCCTTCAAACCCGGACTGATGGGAGTCGTAGCTCAATCACAGCATTAGGGACACACTTTACCTTTGTTATCACCTTCCTCGGTTGTCACCATCAGTGCGACATCATTTTTACCAGCTGTGACATCATTTCAACCAGAGTTATCTTTGCATTTAGGATAAATTGCCACAGTCCAACTGTATCTCAGACTCACGTCGCCCAAACTGCGGTAACGTTTACTACTCCCCCCCCCCAGAACACTAGAACTTATGTATATGTATGTGATGTTTGTAGATCTAGGTATAACACAAGGGCAAAATAATAAAGTGGAGGTTTAATATCTTTTCTTTCTTTTCTATACATGGAATATATTCTGCAAGCGAGGAACACCACCCACAATGCTTTGCTTTTTGCCCTGAACAGAAGACCCTGCAAGGTGCAATATCATTTTGTACCCCACCCGTCCCCAAGATCAGGTGCCTGTAAGATCCTTTAGTTTATTCTGTTAATATTTATATTACTGTCATGCGATTGTGTACGGATGAAGCCGTATTTATGTGAGTATCATCTCTAGAATGGGGATTTATTACCCAATGAGATTCTGTCTGAACCTCCATCCCTTACATTTACCCCCTGCACCTGTCGAAGAGGAGAGCTCTGTGTAATACTGGCATCTGATTGGCCATCTCTCTTCTCAAGGTAACAATGTTAGTCTGGCTGTGTATAAATGCAATGTACAAGTGTGTATGTGTTACACTTAATCACCAGAGCTATTACTTGCTTGGTGCTGCTAGTTATGTATTTGTATATATTTTTATCTTCTTAAAGCGACATTGCCCTGCACCTGATTGGACCTTATGACTTTCTAGACATTAACTGGGAACATTGTCAGACCTAATTCATTTAATTGCTGCCCAGTACCACCAGCCAGGGGGCTTTATAAATCATTAAGTTTCAGCAGTCATCCCTAGTGGCAGAGGCTGCACATTACAAGAGACTGGGCACAAACTGATATCGTACCCCCTCACCAGTGGCCTGTGCTTCATTTCCTATCTCAATTGTGTAAACAAGATTTTTTTTTTTTTTTGTGGTGGAGGAGGAGATAAATATCAAGCCTTTTATATTTTTTTAAAGAATAAATCTTTGTAAGTGACCGGCCAACTCCTTCCCAGCTTTGGGGTGTCGGTGGGGGACAGCACTTTCCCAGACCTAAGCCAATAGCTGGGTTCCACACCTTACACCTACACTATTTTATTCCCCCCACACGTTTAGCTGTGTGATTGGAATAGCTCTTATAATCCGGAAGATTATAAAAGCTAAGAGATTATTTAAATATATGAAAATTAAAAAAAATAAAATAAAGCAAACTATGCTTTTCTAAAAATGCGTGTGTCTTTAATTGGGGGAGGGGGTTCTGTCTTCTCTGTCCTTACCCAGCATGCACCTGCATGGATCCATGTGTGTGTGCTGAACCTGTAACCTGGGTGAGTGACAGTGACTCCAGGGGCAACAAGGCAAATTGGGCAGTGCAGTGTCTCTGGCTAATGTTTTTGACTTTTCCTCTGCTTGTTCTCTGCTGTGTGAATGGTTTTGGCCTCTGTTGGACCCCACTTACCTATGAGATCCAAACTGTCTCATTTGTAGGGAGCATAAAACCCAAATGTAGCTTCACCCTCGGGCAGTGACAGATGAATCAGGGTTTGGGCAATGCAAAGTTTGAATGTGTAACACAGGTGGAGGGGGAAGAGTTATGATTTTGGTTGGGACCTCTTGTTCCAGTGAGAGCAAACCCTAAAGCTACAGGGGACAATGACATTTCTGGGCTTCATACTTTATGGCAACAGTTGAGGGGGAGGCTCTTTCCTGGTTCAGCACTGTTATGGTTGCTGAGATGGGAGTGGAAAACCTCAACCCAACTGGCAGCTGTAGGGGATGGATTGAAACCCTGCCTGGTGCCCAACCTCTTCTGTAAGAATCAGAGAAAATCCCAAATGTTCTAATGTTTAATGGGCACCTTTCCAGAAGATCAGGGGCTGATATAGGTGCAAGTAGCATTCCTATTAATCCCCTACATACCAGTCTACCTGTGAGTGAGCTTTCTTCTCCAGCCCTTATACTTTGCTGCACTCACAAACCACCTTGACCAGGTGAGAAGAATGAGTTGTAATGGGAAGCTGGAGCACTGATGATGGCCAGTCCATTTCAGCTCCTCCCATCTGATCATGGAAAAGAACAATCCATCCTGGATAAAGCTGCACCTGAGCAAAACTTCTTGCTGTGACTCATGGGTAAGAAAATTGGCAGAATCAGACTACATCATAGATGATCACTGGATTAAGTAGAACATTGACTTCATGTTGCCCATGTTCTACAGGATTAGGCAAAGTGTCCAAAGCTTAGAGCTTGTAGGGAGAACTGCAGTTGGACAAGATCACGTTACACTATTGTAGCTTTTGGTATCATGGATGGGGAAATGAAAACTGTATTATTCTAGGCTCTATCAGCTCTTGTGCATTATTATAGTCTGGGTGCCATACAAAGAGGTTGGGGTGATGTTGGGACAGTCCAAGTCTGAGTCTCTCATAGTCCCACATTTGAAGCCTGAGAAATGGTATGTACAACTTGGCTGCTTCACCTTTAACTTCACTTTTCATATGTTATGGAATGGATAATTCTAAGCAACTTTTCAATTGGTCTTCATTGTTTATTTTACATAGTTTTTTTGTTTTTTTTAATTACTTGCCTCCATCTTTATTCCAGCTTACAAATTGGGGTCACTGACCTGAACTAAAAAAAACAAAACAAATGCTCTGTAAGGCTACACATTTATTATTAGTGCTGCTGTATAGATATAGGCAGATAAATAAGGACAATGCAAAGGTCACCTCCAGCCAGCAGATGGCAGTGTTAGCCAATGAGGCTACAGCAAGGCTGATGCCATGTGACTGTGTGAGGGATGCTGGGAAATAGAAAGTGAAGGCAACAAGGCCAGGATAGAGTAACAGCAAGATTTTCTGTGATGTAAAGTTGGGAAAGTACAGGAGAGGCTGCATCAACTGCCAGTTCCACTTAGTGTGTCAGTCAGGGATAGGGTTGCCACCTTTTATGGAAAAAAATACCGGCCTTCTTATACTCTTGCTTTTTTCCCCTATTAACATTGGCATAATTTATACCGGCCAGGCCTAGTTGCCACTAGGGTTGCCACGTGGCCGGTATTTTACCGGCCTGGCCAGTAAAAATGATGGTTGATCCCAATGATCAATGATGATGGTGGCCATGCATCTTCAGGGTTGCCACCTGGCCAGTATTTTACTGGTCTGGCCGGTAAAAATGATGGTTGATCCCAATGGTATTAATAGGGAAAAAATATAAATATACAGGAAGGCCAGTATTTTTGTTCCAGAAAAGGTGGCAACCCTATGTATCATATATGTAAATGAATTGCTAATTAGCCATACAGGCTGTGGATTCATTATGTGTTCAGTTGTAAAGGGGTGAGGTACAACCCTAGTCAGGGAAGGATTTCACTCTCACTGCAATTGAGGCTCCTCAGGTCCTTTGTCCAATAGGCCTCACTGTAGCTGGTGCAGATCTAGGGCTCAGTTAGGGACTCAGGGAATTGTTTGATAAGAAGCAGAGGGTTCATTAGTCAGGCCCCTTCTCTGGGGCTAGAACTGAAGGTTCCAGTGCCCGTTAGGGTCAGCGACCCCAGCTTAGCTAGTGGGCCAGTTCTACACAACAGGAGAGGCAGGACGACAGAGCAGATACTGCACTCCCTGGGAACATGGATATCCACTAAGTGATTACACATTGTGTGTCGTGGAATTCATGGAGACAACAGCAGGGATTACAGATAAGTGGCACCAACACAAAGTCTACACAACAATCACAACTGTCACTTATATGTGCTGCACCACAGGCTTAAGGACTGTCCTTCTTTACTGACATTCTTTCTATTTGCTCTTTATTATTCTCATTACACCTTTTAGTAAAATAGACAGTTCTGCATTCAGTCTCATTATAAATACGGCATCTTTATTTGGTACCAGGCTGTTAAATGAACCCACAACTTGCTTTTTATTATTCCTCTTTCTATTCACACTCTCTCCTATTCATATTCCAAGCTCTTATTCAAATCAATGCATGGTTGCTAGGGGAATTTGGACCATAGCAACCAGCTTAAAGACGTTGCAAACTGGGGAGCTGCCAAATAACTCAAAAACTATAAATAATAAATTAAAAACCAGTTGCAAATTGTCTCAGAATATCACTCTCTATATCATACGAAAAGTTTCTTAAGGCTTGTGAAGAAAGTCGCAATAGACGAAACGCGTCGGCTGAGCAGTGACGTCATCAGAGGGGGACCAAGAACGCGTGTCTTACCAACAAACGCCAGGCAAAGTACAACATCTTAAAATGGACCGCAGGACTTGAGAACCCCAATGCGAACTGCTTTTCATGCTTAATTTAAGCACACACATGTGAGTGCAATCTGTAATTTTATCTTTTTAATCTATTAAAGAAGTTTTTACACTATTTTAGCATATGTTTCTAGAAACCTGGAGCTTATCAAGAGTGGGACAAAGGATTTTTATTATATGCTGGTGACAATTATAAACGTCTGTAAGTACCCATTACCCCACACAGGAGGTGGCTATATTATTTATAAAAGGCACGGAAGAATGGCTTTTTAACCCCTTGGTGGAAGACCCTAAACCACACCGTATAGCAACTACACAAAGGGTCACATATTTCATCTAATTTGAAACTACTACACTATTTTGTGTTTGTATCTCTCTTTTATTTGTGTCTACCCCTGAGCTTTTAGCGCTGGTATATCTTCGTTTGAAGAAAAGGTTGTTTACATTGTGGTCGATCTGAGGGAGAACAGGTCTTATACCGGCAAAGGGAGTGAACTGCAGAACCTTGGGATCTTGCTTTTTACCTACAGTTGTGCCTTTATATGTCAGAGAACCCCCTCAGTGACTTTTAATATCCTTATCATTTACAGTAGGGGGTACATTATCCCTTATAATACATGAGTGATACTCAGAGTTCCCTGTATAGCTCAGCCTGCAGCCTTGTGCCTTCATGTGGTCATAGAACCCCCCATTGACTTTTAATATCCTTATCATTTACAGTAGGGGGTATATTATCCCTTATAAAACATGAGTGATACTCAAGAGTTCCCTGGATATCTCAGCCTGCAGCCTTGTTGCCTTTATGGTCACAGAACCCCTCAGTGACTTTTAATATCCTTATCATTTACAATGGGGGTACATTACAATACATGAGTGGTAGTCTGAGTTCCCTGTATAACTCATCCTGCAGCCTTGTGTCTTCATATGGCATTACAACCCCTCAATGACTTCTAATATGCTTATCATTTACAGTAGGGGGTGCATTATCCCTTATAATACATGAGTGATACTTAGAGTTCCCTGTATAACTCAGCCTGCAGCCTTGTGCCTTTATATGGTCAAATAACCCCCCTCAGAGACTTCTTATATTCTTATCATTCACAGTATTGGGTACATTATCCCTTATAATACATAACCCCCTCAATGACTTCTAATATTCTCATCATTTCAGTCAGAGGAGGTGAAATCTCATGTAAAGCAATTGGCTTTCCAGGAAAAGGTATCCCAGATTCACCCAGCTTTTTGTTTTTCATTGTCCATGGAAAATGCTAGAAAATAATTTAGAAGAAAATATTTTTCTTCTACGTCCCTCCATGTCAGTACACATGGGCATTGCCCCTCCCTAGGTAGGACCTATAACATAGCCAATCAAAATGAATCATAACCTATAAGACCACATGACTTCCTCCTCACCACAGTTATTTTTTTTCCTCTGTGTAGACACAGAGGGATGATTCCCAGGTAATGGAGAAGATTTTACCTGATGCCTCAAGACGCATAATCTGTAAATTATCGCTTATTGGGAAGAAATGCAGGTGTGGGCATACCAATGTCCTAGCCCTGTGCTAAAATAGCCCCCCTGCCACATGACCAGCTCAATCTACTGCCTTTTGGGAACAGATACAGATGTGGGCTTCCCACATTGTTACCTCTGAGCTTTTTGGACTCCCCTTTTCTTTTGAGTTATGTGAGGCTGTACAGAACTCTACAGAACTTCTGCAAAAGGGCCATGTGTATGCATATGGGCTAGTTATAACAGCCTGAAGCTGGTGAGTATGATTCTTCATTATGTGTTTTTAAAAATGCTCAGTGCACTGGGAAGTATGCATGCTAATTAGCTAATTATGTTCCTCAGCTGAGAGCTATTGGGGCTTTGGCTGGAGTTTCCGTCAAGCTAATTAGTCACTAATATTTTAAGCCTTGTATGGGTGAACCTGCATCCTCTGTGCAGACACAGAACTTATATTGGCTCATGTTACTGAGGCACCTCCAGGAAGGGCTAGAGGTTGCACTGCTCAAGCAGTATGACACCTCCTTCCTTCTTATGAGTCTGCTCTTAACAAGCAGTGTTCCACCTGTCTGGATATTCCTGCTGACAAGCCTGAGCTATCTGGTAAGGTGCCTGTGTTCCTCTGGCTTCTTATATTATCTGAAGTCTTATGTTGTGATCTGGCGTCCTCTGTGTAAAATGCAGTATTGGCTACAGTATTGGCTCTTGTTACACAAGTTACTTTAAGTACTGGTTGGTGAATCGCTCTGCCTAAGCAGTGTGGTACCTGAACCCGGTGAGTTTGATTTCTCAGTATCCACTGTGTGTTTGAAACATTAATTTCACTGGGAAGTCTGCACGTTAATAAGCTTAATATGTCCCTCAGCTGAAAGCTATCAGGGCTTTGGCTGGAGTTCCATCCAGCTAACTAGTCACTATCTGGTAAGTTGCAGGTGTTCCTTTTGCCCCTTTGCTATTGCTGTTTAACATTTTAAGTTTTGTATGGGTGAACCTGCATTCTCTTGTCTGACACAGCGGTTATATTGGCGCATGTGCCTAAGGCACTTCCAGGAGTACCATACTGCTCAAGCAGTATGGCACCTCCTTCCTTTCTTATGAGTCTGCTCTTAACAAGCAGTGTTCCACTGGACTGGATATTCCTGCTGACAAGTCTGAGCTATCTGGTTAGCTGCCTGTGTTCCTTCTTATATTATATGATGTCGTATGTTGTGAGCTGGAGTCCTCTGTGCAAAATGTAGTTACACAAGGTACTTTCAATACTAGCTGGGGAATCTCTCTGTTGACGCAGGGTGGTACCTGAATCCGGTAAGTATCAGTATCCATGGTGTGTTTCCCATTCATTAGACTGGGAAGTCTGCATGTTAATAAGCTAATTGTGTCCCTCAGCTGAAAGCTATCTGGGTTCTAGCTGAAGTTTCCATCCTGCGGACTTTTCATTGCTATCAGGTAAGGCGCAGATACTCCTCAGTTTGCTACTGTTGTTTCTATTGTCCTCTGTGCAGACACAGAGGTTATATTTGCCTTTTATTACACTGGGTGCTTGCAGGGTTGGCTGGAGGCTTGCACTGCTGAAGCAGTATGGTAGCTCCTTCCTTCCTTACATTGAGTCTGCTCAGTGCTGTAACCTGAGTCATTGGGCCCCACAGCAAATTCATTTTAGGGCCCCTAACATATCCAGAGGTTTTGCTTTTTTACCAATACATATTGAAATTGCTCTTTATTTGGGCCTCATGGGTCCCTATACCTTTTGGGCCAACCTGCAGCCGCAGGGTCTGCTTCCTCTGTAGTTACGCCCCTGAGTCTGCTCCTAAGAAGCAGTCTGCCACCAAGGATCTGACTGGATTATTCCTACTGTCTAGCGCATATTATCTGGTTAGGTGCCTGTGTTCCTCTGAATTCTTGTATTGATGTCATCTGAGGTCTTAGGTTTGTGAGCCTGAGTTCTCTGTACAGACACAGTAGGAAAGTGTGCTCTTATTACACCTGGTATTTCCAGGATCGGCTAGGGGTTTGTTCTGCTGTAGCAGCATTGTGCCCCATTTTTTCCTATGATGTTTCCATACTTAACAGGCAGTGTTCCGATATATATGCTGTCTTTTTGTGTGATGTAGGCCTTCTCTTAGACATTCTATTCCCATCTGGTGGTATTTGTTGGGAGCTAAGTTGTAGTTATACTACATCTACTAAGTTTTTGTGACTGTAGGTTTCCCTTCTTTAATTGTTGGTAGATTGAAGGGCAGTTACTGTTATTAGCACCTTAACATGCTTGTAGTCTATGGCCCTTTGTGTGGCCTCAGGCATCTCGCCAGGGAGCTGGGTTTGTGTGGCCTCTAGCTTTCATTATGGCCCTTGGCTTGGGTTAGAGCCCTTGTTTTGGTCCATGGCTTTTTACCATGGCCCTCGGCTCCTGGGCCTGCTGGCCTTTTACAAGGGCCCTTGTTCTGCTGGCCTGTTGCATGAGCCTTTGGCTCATGTGGTCTTTTACCCTTAGGCACATTGTTTGGTTGTCCTTTTACCAGGGTTATTATGGCTGCGGGCCTGTTTTCATGGCCCTTAACTTAGGTGCTTGCTTGCCTTTTACCAGGGTTCTTGGGCTGTTGGCCTTTTCTGTGGCCCTTGGCTAAGGTGGTCCTTGGGGGCTTGTGGCAGCCAGTCTTTGCTGTGACCTATAGTGCATAGGCCACCAGCCAGGCTGTGGCCTCTGATAGGCATGGTTACTATTCTTGCTGTGGCCCTTGGTGGGCATTTGTTTATCTTGTGGCAATCCTTGGCCACAATGGCTGACAACAGCCATTGGTTTTGTCTTGTCTACAACCCTTGCAGGCATGATTCTGGTTACACCAGCAGTAGGCATGATTGACTATTTGGTTGGATCTAACATGGGTTGTACCGTCAGCTGGTGTTTGCTCTGAGTTTCACAGCCCATAGCTAGTTTTGTTGCTGATTGGTGTTCAGCAGCTGAGGTTGATCATATGTTGTCGGCTCACAGCTAACCTTTGCTTCTGCCTTACATGCATTGTTTTTGGTCTTGTATGCCACTGCAT
Source organism: Xenopus petersii (assembly GCA_038501925.1). Taxonomy (NCBI): domain Eukaryota; kingdom Metazoa; phylum Chordata; class Amphibia; order Anura; family Pipidae; genus Xenopus; species Xenopus petersii. The sequence goes on from CM076674.1 coordinate 125,522,638, forward strand.
ATTATCAATAAGGCTGGCTTGTGGGCCAGGGGTTTGCAAGTTCAACAACTGGCTTGTGCTCCATTGTTGCATGTATGGAAATTGACTTTTGTGTCAGGTGCCAATGCAGTTGGTGACCTTGTCCCCAAGGGTGGCTTTCACAATAGCTGGCTTATGTACTATTGCTTGTGTATTAGAATTCCACTCTGGTGTTGTGTATACACTTCAGCTGACTGGCATCTTGGCCTGCTAGTGTGACAATGGTCTTGCACATCTATGTTGGAATACATAATAGCTGGCTGGTCCACTACTGGTTTGCATGTATGGTGGCTGGCTCTCTGCCAGTGGATTGTGCATCATTGCTGGTTGGTACCAGTGTTTGTAGGCTATAACCTTCTGGCATGCCTGATTTTGGATTGTGACCCCAGCTGTTGGCTGGTTCAGTAGCTTCTATGTTTGGTCACAGGTTTGGTTCAGTTTTTGCATAAACTGTAGCATTGTGAAGCTTGAGATGTAGTGGCCTTGGTTTTTGTGGGTGTTTTCTAGAACTGTAACTGGCTTGGGTCCCATTGCATGCTTGTGTAGCAGTTGGCTGGGGCAACAGCATATCTTACTGGTAGATGGCCTTAAGTCACATTGGTTGGTTCAGCAGCTTATCCTTGTGCTGTTGTATGCCCAGTTTAGATTTGGTGGTTGGTGGAGCTACTGGGCTGTACCAGCATGGCTCTACAATGGTTACAATGAAATGCTGATTTAGGATAACCCAGAGTTGTTCATTTAGTTAAGTCATTTAGTTAAGTCTTCATTAGGTATTATTAGCATGGAGTTGGTGGATCTTGGGCTGATCTCTGGTGTGGAGTTGACTCCGGTCAGCACTGGTTTGAGCTGCTTCCATTAAGCTGCAGGACTAGGCTAATGTGGGCCAAGTCTTTTTAGGGCCACTTGCTATTGCTGAGGATCGTGTATTTCTCCAGCACTGGTGATAGATGCATCCAAGTTGTGTTTAGTTACTGATCTGATTGATTTCCTGGTGGTTTCTAGGGTGTTTTAGTTCTGAGATGGCTATTGTCATCATTATGGTTGTGTCCTACGGCACCTTTTGTTTTAACAGTTGCAGGATTTTTGTTCTTCCCCAGGTTGGGTTTTGTCAGATAACCATATTGCAGGTATCCCTCTAGTCACTGAGGGAACCTTTTTCAGCAGAATATGGTTATTCTTAATCTGCAATGCTTGATCCTCAAGTGCCAGTCTCTGTAATTTAGTGGTTGGTTTTGTAGCTCTTGTTGTCAATCGTTTACCATGTCCTAGGACATGTTCATGTTCTTGTGCCTTTTATCTAGCTTTTTCAGGAGATATACATTTTATCAGCTCCCCTGTTGGATGGATGTGATGCTGGCCTTTTCTCAGGGCATCCTTAGCATCAGTTTGGTTTTTGCTTTATGTTGGTTATTCCCACCCCTTGTTTTCGGGGCATGGCTTGGTAAATCCCATGTGTACTGACATGGAGGGACGTAGAAGAAATAGAGAATTTTACTTACCTACTTGACGTAAATTCCTTTTCTTCTAGTCCCGACATGTCAGTACAGGGTTTCCCATCCCAATTATTTATTTTGGTTACTGTACTGCTATGGCAAAAGTATAACTGTGGTGAGGAGGAAGTCATGTGGTCTTATAGGTTATGATTCATTTTGATTGGCTATGTTATAGGTCCTACCTCCAGGTCTGGGAGGGGCAATGCCCATGTGTACTGACATGTCAGGACTAGAAGAAAAGGAATTTACGTCAAGTAGGTAAGTAAAATTCTCTAATTTATTTTTATTAAAAAAAATGAGAAATGTGCTTTTTTTTTGTGTTCTCAAGTTGTGTTCTAGGTGTGCCTACTCTTCCATCTGCTGGCACGGTGTATAGCCTTGCATTGATGCTGCCACTGTTGTACCTCCACCTGTCAGTACTAACACATTCCAGGTCCCACAACCACATCATAAGTAGTGTCATTCTAGCCAGCCTGGAGCTAAATAGGAACACAAATGCACTCACTTGCTGCACTTGAGTTGTGTTTTCATGGAAATCATAGCAGTTTCTTTTGTACAAACCAGGGAGGCCTTTCCCAGATCACCCATTGGAAGTGGTGTTGGGCTCTCAGATCACTTTCAGAAACACTCGTGGCAAACCTGTCCCCTTTTGGCTTCACTCACACACGTACCCTGTGAGGTGACTATTTACCCAGCAACCTCATTTGAGAGCACATTGAAAATCTATTCTGCCATCAGTTTGAAACTAAACTCAGAGAATCCTCTGTCTCCTCCTGTTGTTGCTTGCAGGGCATTATAAATGACCCAGATTTGCTAAACCACTGTAATGTTGGTAATACTTTGCCTTTAAATGTGACTGGAGTGCAGGCTTACATAGATCTTCTCTTTGTGCAGACATGAAGGGGGCGTGGGAGCTCCCACCAGCAACAGGTCACCTGCTACCCATACAAAGATGTCAATAACTGGAGGATTGAGAAGGACCTTGCACAGTAAAGTAAGAGTGGGGATGTATTTCATTCAGAGTTTAACTCAAGAAGGAGAATCTGATTAAATTTCCTCAAGCTGGAAGTAGTTGGAGAGAGAGTTTTGAAAGTTACCACCAAAGCCTGGTGTGGAATATGGAGGAGCACAGAGAGGAGTCATTTCCACTATCTTTTCTCACCTCTCCAGCAGGCTCAGATTCAGCTCTTGGACAACCCAGTGATACAGTATTCTGCCAACCTCAGTGCCCTGACTTACTCTGCTTTACTGATTTTCTACCTACTGGGCCAGTAGAGAAGGATCTACAACATCCCACAAGGTCTGATCAGCGCCGATCCGCGCCTTTATGCCGCCTGAGGTGGCCTTCCGTTGCCGCCCCGACCCCTCCTCACGGCGCTCACATTTTCTGCGCAGGAGGGGGTCGGGGCGCTGCACGACGCTAGTGCAGAGAGCGCAATGGCGCTCTCTGCACTAGAAGAGCCGAATTTCCGGGTTGAAAACCGGAAATTCGGCTCTTAGTTACCAGGAGCGGCATTTTTGCCGCCCCTGGTAACCAGGGGGGCGCTGCCGCCTGAGGCGAGTGTCTCAACTCGCCTCATTGGTGGAGCGCCCCTGGGTCTGATCAGAGTAGGGGGGTTATGGGAGATTATACCCAAGTACAAGGCATGAAGACCCAAATTACAGAAAGATCCATTATCCGGAAAACCCCAGGTCCCGAGCATTCTGGATAACAGGTCCCATACCTGTAATATGTTGGCATGTATGTATGGAAACAATCATCCACCCACCAAAATGGTGCTGCTGCTGCCATGTGGGTGAGACCTTAATTCTGCTTGTTTGTCTGCATGTCAGAGAGAACGTGTGAGTGAGCATTACAGTGCAGTAAGTGTGCCTGTGGCTGCTGCACGAGTTAACCCACCAGATTGCCACTGTCGGCCTGAATGCAGAATTTATTCTGATTTCCTGGTGCCTCCCACCTCTCTCATTCTGCACAGGGCCATAAACCGTTCCTGCTACTGTCACTAACTCTGCTGCCGCTGGAGAAGGATGAAGGAGCTGCCGGATATGAAGCCACTGGAGGGGGGTGAAAAAGTATCTGCTGCTGAATTTTAGAGGTAAGTTTCACTGAACCCCAATGTTTCTGTTTCCCTTAGCCACCAATGTCTTCACCTTTCAGTAGGGGTCTGATGGTATTTTTAGTAGTACCATTTTGACCTCGTGTAAGCACAAACAAACAAAACTCAGTAAAGGAAAACCTTTAGTAATAGTCAGGCAATTTATTCATACATAATACAACATAACAGTTTTGTCTGGGTAAGCTGTTGGGAGTAACACACAGAATGTCAGCCAAGGACTTACCAAAGACCCACCTCTTGGTCCAGGGGCCCAGGCATTATATAGCTTTCAGAGGTCTTTTACAGTAATTGTGACAAGGGGTTCACGGAAATACCATACATAGTCTGACTCCTCCTTGTACAATTAATGTCTAAATTATTTACTTAGTCTTACATGTTATCAAAGGAATGTTGTAACATACTGTGCCTAGCTCCAACGGTCCACAGCCTCGCAATCAGCTATCGGCTAACCAAGGCCATTGTGGTATTTCCAGTAATTTGAGCAACACTTCTGTAAAAAGGGGCCCCACCAGACAGGCTGGCATTATGCTGACACTCTGGAATTTAAGTAACAGAGTGGTGATCTTTTGTTTGTATGGCCTAGTATAAGCTATATGAGTGACCATTGTCCACAGTAGACCATTAGCCCTTATAGTCCATCCTGCCTTGGGCCCTATAGCGTTATGGCGTCATAGAGGGCGGGGGTGACAAATATCAACCCTCTGACACTAGCCATTCGTCCGTCTTAGGAATTAGACCGTTCCAGATATTTTTATAATTACAGGTCCTGTTCACTCATGTATGTATGCAGATGTGGTTGTGTCTTTCACCTTTTCAGTACATATGGTCTGGCCTACATAGTACATACATGTGTCAGTAAGACCTAGGGTTCATTTATTAAGCGGAAGGCAGTGTGCAAAGAACAAGTGCAAGCCACCATTATTGGACACTGCCGTCATTATATCACTATTCATTATTTAAATTGGTACAGGTCTCTGCCCCACACAGAGCAGTTGCTTCATGAATTCAGATCTGCTCGCTTCTCCTTGCACCCCCATCTGTCTCCTAACTTGTACCCCATGGACTTTGGTCAGTTTGGGAATCAGGTGTATAAATATAATCTGCCAGTACATCATGTTGCTCAGTTCAGGGGATTTTGGCAGATAAGTAAATAGAGAAGCTGCAGCTCCGAATTTTGCATGTGCTGTTTGAACAAAAGATCAGCACAACAGAAAGCTGACCCTCATATGTGTTCCTTCTGTTTGACCTGAAAATACACCTGAATGGCTTGTCTATGGCTGACTTTAGTCAAGAGGGGGGTAAAATCCCAACTAAGGCCTAATGCATAACATCATATGGAGGTGGGACGGCCGGCAATGGAAGACAAGCGCTGTGGGTAGATCACAGGACTCAGTACAGGAGATATAATGTTAAGTGCAGCAACCTTGTACATTAATACTCATTTTTATTAACATCTGTGTATCTGGGGCTTTACATGTATCCACTGAAATCTCTGTATATCCATAAAGATACTGTACTCAGACCTGTTCCCAGATTTTAGGATAACCTACAATCTAATAGACCCAATTTTCTTCAGATACCAATCCACTTCTAAGTAGGGTTCTACATTCATTATTGTATGGACAGTGCCACCATTCTAATAAATCTTTCAGTTGGCAGATCTTGCAGTGCACCCCCAATGCCACACTGTACCCTGCCCATTATATGTTAATAGAGGGGGAGATCATTGAATCACTTTCCCCTTGTGTTTCCCCTGTTTCTATTGTAGACAGGCAGTCAGCACAACGATTTTCACTTTTTCTTTGTGGGTTGGTGCACGTCCTCCAGTGGCCACTTTCCACTGGCACCCCATGCAAAAACAACTTCAGGGCAGCACCATCAATATTTTATGTATAATAAAACGCCTTTATTTTGCTTCACAGGGGCATCACGGCAACGTTTCAGGCCACATGGCCTTTTCTCAAGCTTGAGAAAAGGCCATGTGGCCTGAAACGTTGCCGTGATGCCCCTGTGAAGCAAAATAAAGGCGTTTTATTATACATAAAATATTGATGGTGCTGCCCTGAAGTTGTTTTTCCCCTGTTTCTAGCCTGGAATATCTGGAAAAAGGTATTTACTAACAACCTTACCACCCACTGCCCAGTTCAACACTACTAGCCACTGACTGATTGGACCTCACCACGGTGCTACCTCCCGTCTCCATTCAGACCTCGGTGATGCACAGACCTGGGACATGTCTATACTTTTCTGGGTTTGTGCCTTTAACAGACCAATTAAAGGGCGGTTCACCTTTAAGTTAACTTTAAGCATGTTCTAGAATGTCTAATTCTAAGTAACTTTTTAACTCATTTATTCTTTTTTTTTTTTTTATAGTTTTTGAATCATTTGTCTTCTTCTTCTGACCCTTTTCAGCTTTCCAATGGGGGGTCACTGACCCCCATCTCAAAACAAATGCTCTGTAAGGCTACACATTTACTGTTATTGCTACTTTGTATTACTCCTCTTTCTATTCAGTCCTCTCCTATTCATATTCCTTTCTTTTATTCAAATCAAAGCATGGTTGCTAGTGTAATTTGGACCCTAGTAACCAGATTTATGAAATTCTAAACCGGAGAGCTGCTGAATAAAAAGCCAAATAGTTAAAAAAACACAAATAATAAAAACCAATTGCAAATTATCTCAAAATATCACTCTCTATATCATACTAAATGTTAACTCAAAGGTGAACAAACCTTTTATAGATTGGCATTTGGGAAAATTTCACTTTCTTTGCAAAATTTGGGATGTTTCACTGCCTCGATCATCTGAGCCATAACACATCATCCATCTACTTGTTCTCTTTAGAATATTGCAGTGAGACATGTTAAAATACCAATCGTAACATAAGATTTGTAATTCTGCTTTCTATCAATTGTAAACTAGACCATACGAGGCCCCACAGCAACATCATTTTAGCGCCCACTGACTTTTTTTTTTTTTTTAAGTATTTATTTTTCAATTTTCAAAAAAAGGGGGGGTACAGAAGAAAAGAGGGGGGGGGGTTCAGGTACAATGAGATCACAGTAAATATCACATCATACAACTTTTCCTTCAGTCAAATTGCAGTTCACATCAGTACATTAGAGATGGGGTTGGATATATCTAGTGATGCCCTAGGAAACCTTGATGTTTGCTATGAGTTGGCCTCCATCCACTCATACCAGATCTCCCCATATTTGTTCGGGCACCCTCTAGCTAGGTACGTCAACTGTATGAGTGGGAGATTTTTGTTTATTAAGTCTAGCCTAAACCGAAGGGAAGGTGGCTTCCATTTCATAAGTAATGCTTTTCTTGCGTAAAACAGCAGGGATTGCCATAGGTCTCTTTTTGCATTTAGCAGGACAATCTCCTCTATCACCCGCCGTACACAGACTTGTGGAGACATTATCTTGGGGAAGGTAGTTTTATCCTGGATGTGGGACATAACTCTATCCCAATATTTATTGATTTGAGGGCAGTTCCATATCATATGAATATAACCAGCCTCATGCTGTCGACACTTTAGGCAATATGCTTTATTTATCTCTCCCATTTGGCTTAGGCGTAATGGTGTGATATGAATCTGATGTAATATCTTAAATTGGATAAGTCTGTCTCTAGTGGCAATAAGATACTGGTACGCTTTGTCTTTACACTCCTCCCATTATTCTGCTGTTAAAGTGGGGATATCTACATGCCAAGCCTCCTATGGTTTGACGAATGGTGAGGGAATTGTAGAGAGTAATTTTCCATATAGATTAGTAGGGATGCACCGAATCCAGGATTCGGTTCGGGTTTCGGCCAGGATTCGGCCTTTTTCAGCAGGATTCGGATTCGGCCGAATCCTTCTGTCCGGCCAATCCGAATCCTGATTTGCATATGCAAATTAGGGGCGGGGAGGGAAATTGCGTGACTTTGTCAGAAAACAAGGAAGTAAAAAATGTTTTCCCTTTCCCACCCCTAATTGCATATGCAAATTAGGGTTCGGATTCGGTTCGGTATTCGGCCGAATCCTTCGTGAAGGATTCGGGGGTTCGGCCGAATCCAAAAAAGTGGATTCGGTGCATCCCTATAGATTAGCAACCATTTTCTTTTGGTTTGGCGATTTAAGGGCCTCTAAGAAGGGGGGTGTAACCAGAACCACTCAGGGTGATGCAAATTGTGCGATAAAGGCATGCCTAAATTGCTGGTACACTAGTTGGTGAATTTGGACTCCAGGGTGAGCCTGTAATTGTTCTCTGGTGAGCAGCCGCCCTTCTGGTGCTGCGTCACCCAAAGTCTTGACCCTGGCTCTTGGCAAACTCGTATATGGTAGAAGTTGTTGGAAGTGGGGGGGAGGTATGAGTTGCCCCAAATAGGTAGATCAAGTGTGAGTAACGTGTTTTGCAGGCGAGTGATCCGCAGAACCACCGTCCAAACCTTGTGTGGGGTGGTGAGAATGGGGTGTCTCACTTTCAGGTCTGCTATTTTCCTATAGGGTATATATTTTAGGGTTTCTGCTGAGCCTGCCAAAGTAGCTTGTAATTGGAAGTTAGGGTTATTGGGGTCTGGCATTAACCACCAATACAGTTTTTAGGATGTACAAAATTTGTGGCAGATAATTTTTATCAAGTTGATCCTACCCCATGTAGTTAGGGGTAAGTTCCCCCATTGCTTGAGTTTGATTACCATATTTTCTGTGACCGGGGTAAGGTTTAACTCTGTGTGTTTAGTGCTATCTCTCGTAATCGTAACGCCAAGATACTTGAAGGAGCTTACCCAACTTAGGGGGTAGGTGGGGTAGCTATTGGGGTCTATGCCTTCATCTACTGGAAAGATACTGGATTTCTCCCAGTTTATGCGTAGACCCGAGTATCCTCCGAATTCATCTATAATTGCTAACGTTGACTGTAGCGAAGGTCCAGGGTCACTTAAGTACAATAACACATCATCAGCATATAGGGAGATACCACCCTACCCTGATGTAGACCTTCTATATTGTGAGCAGTGTGTATTAGAATAGCCATTGGTTCTATTGCCAAGGCGAACAATAATGGCGAGAGGGGGCATCCCTGGCGAGTGCCACGGCTTAACTGAAAAGTGTTTGACAGTACATTATTGACACTTATTTGGGCTTGGGGGTTTTGATACAGGAGTCGCACCCATTTGATAAACTGGTCACCCAGGCCAAACCTTTTCATTACCTCCCACAGATACAACCATTCGACCGAGTCTAAGGCCTTGGCCGCATCCAAAGAGACTACCACTCTAGAGCCTACCTCCCTATGTGTTGCTAGTATATTAGTGTAAAGTCTCCTTATATTTATATCTGTCGATTTCTCTGGCATAAATCCAGATTGGTCCGGTTGTATTATTTCAGTTATAACATGTCTATTAGCCAGTATTTTGGCCATGATTTTAGTGTCTATGTTCAGTAGGGAAATCGGCCTTTATGATCCGGGCAGCAGTGGGTCTTTATCTTCTTTGTGTATGACTACTATTGTGGCTTCACGGTAGGTGTGTGGGAGGGAACCCTGGTCCATCGCATTGCTGATGGTCCTGTGCATGTGTGGAATTAGTACATCTGCATTGAGTTTGTACAACTCGGCCGGGTAGCCATCAGATCCCGGGGCCTTGTTTGCTGGCATAGATCTGATGGCCAGTGAGACCTCACTCACTGTTATTGGGGCATTCATTACCTCTCTCAGATCATTTGAGAGTCTAGGAATGGGTATATTGTCTAGGTACCTACTTAGTTGGGAATAGTCGTTATTGGTCTGGTATATATGTTCTGATAGTAAGTGGAGAACACTTCAGCAATGCTATTGGGATCTGTGACAATGTTCCCTGTATCCATCCGGATCCTGGGTACTGCATTAGATATAGAGTGTGCGCTTGCCAGATAGGTCAGTAATTTCCCTTTTTTTTCCCCTTTGTCAAAGGGTGACGTACTGTATAATAGTTTCCTCCTAGTCGCTTTAATTCTAGCCCTTTTGAGTTCAGCCTGTGCTGCTTTATATGCCTGCAGGTTGGGGGCCGAGGGGTCAGCTATATACTGGGTCTCTGCCGGGGAGGAGTTATTTTGTGTTTCCTGAATTTCTCCAGCAGCTTTGGCTCTAGCTCCCGCTATAGCACTGATAAGGGTACCTCTCATTGTGGCCTTAAAAGCATCCCACACCACGGGAGGGGCTGCAGTTGCAGTGTTTAGGGCCCAGTATTCTGTTACAGCCTTAGCTGATACCTCTGCTACTGTGTCATTAGCTAGCCATAGTGGACTTAATCTCCAAGGTTTGGCTTCCCTGGGTGAGAGTAGCCCCAAGGTGATGAGTAAGGGTGCGTGGTCAGAGACACCACGGGGTAAATATTGCACTGTTCCTACATATTGTAATAAGTCACTTGTGGCTAGGGCCAGGTCTATTCTGGACATAGTGTTGTGTGTAGCATGAGAACACTCTTTCGTCTGGGTTTTTCCAACGTCAGATGTCAGTAAGTTGCATGGCCTCTGCCCATTGTGACAGTTTGCTATTATGTGGTGAGGTGATGTTGAGGCTGTCCTTATCCGCATCCATTGTTGCATTAAAATCCCCCATTATGCATGTGGGCGCTATTGGGTGTCTGGCCAGGGTATTAATCAATAGGTCTAGCAGTGATGGTGTCAATGGTGGGGGAGCATATAAGCTAATTAGGTTAATAGGCTTGTTTGCTATAAGTAGGGACAATACAATAAATCTACCATACTGGTCCGTTGTTAGAGTAATCAGCTCAGCTGGCAGATTCTTTTTGATTAGAATTGATGTGCCCCTAGCATGTGTCGAGAAGGTGGAGTTATACATGTGCGCTACCCAGGGCCTTTTTAGGGCCATCAGCCTCTGTCCTACCAAGTGCGTCTCTTGCATCATTAAAATATGGGGTGAGTGTTTCCTTACGTAATCAAATACCAGGGCTCGCTTAAACCCCTAACATTCCAAGTCATAATACTAAGTGACTCCATTGTGTACTTTAGTGGAGTCAGTTACGCTCAATAAGAGTATCCAAAGGAGTCAGTGTACCTGCAAGTGGGGTTGGGGGGTAACTTGAGTGAAAACTACTTACATTCCCGTTTAAGTTCCCTATCTGCCGGAAAACTTGGCAGGTCTCTGATCCTAACTTGTACACCTAACTTGGTTACAGGGAGTGGTCAGTTGGCTCTAGCCAGCTTCCGCTATATTGATTGGTCATCTTTGGGTTAGCAGGTCAGCCCTTGTGGCACTATACTCGTGGGGTGCCTGTCTTAGCGGAGGTAAAAACCTGTATGCAGGGGTCTTAATGGTACATCCAACCCACTTGGGAGTTGAAAGTTCCTCTTGTTTTACCTTTACAGTATTAAGCAGGTCAGCCTACGCATCATCCCAAACAGCAATACAAACAAACATTAGCATATAAACATTGTTAACAACATCACAAACTTTTGCACAAGCTTTTGGAGACCCTCTGCTTGGGTTACTGGGGTCATTAATAGTCTTAAAGCAATTGCGGGTCCTGGGGCACCGGATGACTATGTACTTGGCCATTTCCCTCAGAGGCTATTGCATCACGAGGAGGGGTGGCGCCGCCATCTTGAGGAGCATTTCTTGCATATTGCTCCAGCCTTGCAGCTGCCTCAGAACGTGCTTTCTGGGTTCTGTTGCCTCCCATCATGTGTGTTGTATGTGGGGCTAACCCTGGTAGGTGTTATAGGGTCTTTCCAAAGATGTCCCTAGGGTCTTTCAGGATAAATGGCACGGAGCTCTGGATCACACGTCTGTTCAGCTAGCAGACCACGCCCCCAAGATCTATTTTTAAAATAAAATTCTGGGGGGGAGCAAACGTAACCACAGGACACGGGGTCCATATAATTGGAAAAGGGAATGAATCTCATAGAAAATAGTTACCTGTGTGTCACAAATCAGAAATAATTTCCCTTAGTATGGGGGTTCTATAACATGGATGGATTCTGTACATCATTGTTCTTTTGCTTTGCTTTTCGGAGTACACGGGGGCAATGACTGCACAAGTATCCCTACAGAGACAGGTCTAGGCTTTGTACCCACAGGCAACTTCGTATCTGCCCAATGAATATCGTGTTGTGCACTTTAACCTTCACCCCTATGGCGATAGTCAGACATATCTGGTGCTATGAAAGGGAGAATGGGATCCTACCTACTGAATTGTGCCTTATGGATAACATCCCTGTGCAATGAAATTTTACAGTAAATATGTGTCTTGTGTTTTCACTTCCCTTTTAGAAGGATTTGTTCTTACTGCAATACATTTGAGAGTCTGTATCGCGATGTAGTTGCTACTAGGGATGCACCTAATCCACTTTTTTGGATTCGGCCGAACCCTCGAATCCTTCACGAAGGATTCGGCCGAACCGAATCTGAACCCTAATTTGCATATGCAATTAGGGGTGGGAAGGGGAAAACATTTTTTACTTCCTTGTTTTCTGACAAAAAGTCACACAATTTCCCTCCCCGCCCCTAATTTGCATATGCAAATTAGGATTCGGTTCGGCCGGACAGAAGGATTCGGCCAAATCCGAATCCTGCTGAAAAAGGCCGAATCCTGAACCGAATCCTGGATTCGGTGCATCCCTAGTTGCTACTACAGAGGGAAAGCATACCCCACCACACGTAGTACCCCATTGAACCACCTCCCTTGAGACCCAGTCAATCCGAGGGTTATGCCTCTGGAGCCACGGTAACCCCAAAATAAGAGGAGAGGAAGCACCCTCTATGAGGTAAAAAGCTATCTCCTCACGATGCAAATTATTAATACACATGGAAAGAGTTACCGTCTCCTTAGAAATTACACCTGACCCTAAGGGTCTTCTGTCCACTGCCATTATTCTCATGGGGGCACTTAGAGGAACTACAGGGATACAGAATTTAGCTGCGAAAGCAGTATCCAGAAAATTACCCTCCGCCCCTGAGTCCACAAATGCGGACACCTTGACAGAGCCTGAAGGCCAGGTTAATTTAACCAGTAACAAAACCTTAGAGGAAGATTGGGGAGAGGAAATTCCTTCACCCAAATGGAGCTCCCCTTCTCCATTTAGGCTTCGGAGTTTCCCAGCCTCTTAGAACATTGGTTTAGAAAATGTCTCTTTTCACCACAGTATATGCAAAGACCCCTTTGCCTTCTAGCTACCTGGATGTCGAGGGACATGAGATCATCCAGGTTAGAAGATAAGGGGTAGTTAACCAGACTATCTTTTACTGAATCAGATAACCCCAAACGGAATTGACTCCATAGAGCCAAATCATTCCACCCAGTCTCCACTGCCCACCTGCGGAATTCGGTGCAGTACACCTCCGCATCCCTTTTCCCTTGGCGCAACTTACGAATCGCGGTATCGGCAGAAGATGCACGATCCGGGTCATCGTAAAGAATTGCCATGCTGTTAAAGAAGGTGTCTAGGGAATAACGAGCAGGGTCAGAGGAAGGCAGCCTGAGGGCCCAAATTTGGGGGTCACCCAAAAGCAGGGTCATGACGAACCTTACTTTCTCCTCACCAGTTTGGAAAGAATGAGGAATGAGGAAAGAAACTAAGGTATAACTTGAATGCCTCTTTAAAGACAAAAAATTTAGTGCGATCCCCGCTGAATCTCTCAGGGAACACAATTTTTGGTTCATGGGGTTTAGATGAGTTACCCCAATTTGCAGAAGCGTGACTTTCGTCCTCCATGGCCTGTGATAATGTCACGGCCGGCACCCGATACCAGAACAAATGCCAAGCACCCTGGTCTCGGCTCGGCTTCACCAGTAGTGTGACCACCGTTGGGCTTCGGGAGGAGCCCTCAGCTTACTTGGGTGCCACCTGGACTTAACGAGGGGTGCAAGGGGAGATGTTCTGGCTGGTGAAGGGGCACGGCTGTTAGCAAAGTCTTTTTGGGCCGAAGGTCACAGTACAAAAGGATTAGGCAGAAGGATGGTCAAATAGGCTGGGTCGAGGCAGGCAGACCCCTACCCCTCACATTAACCCTCCCTATACTTCCCTCTATTGCTCCATATAACCCCCCCCCATACCTCCCCTTATTGCTCCTTATAATCTTCCCTATACCTCCCCTTATTGCTCCATATAACCCTCCCTATACTTCCCTTATTGCTCCATATAACCCTCCATATACCTCACCTTATTGCTCCGTATAACCCTCCCTATAACTCCCCTTATTGCTCCGTATAACTCCCCCTATTGCTCCTTATAACCCTCCCCATAACTCCCCATATTGCTCCATATAATCCTAGCTATACCTCCCCCTATTGCTCCATATAATCCTCCCTATACCTCCCTTATTGCTCCATATAACCCTCCTTATACCTCCCCCTATTGCTCCTTATAACCCTCCCTATAACTCCCCTTATTGCTTCATATAACCCTCCCTATAACTCCCTTATTGCTCCATATAACCTTCCCTATACCTCCCCTTATTGCTCCGTATAACCCTCCGTAAAACTCCCCCTATTGCTCCTTATAACCCTCCCCATATTGCTCCATATAATCCTAGCTATACCTCCCCCTATTGCTCCATATAATCCTCCCTATACCTCCCTTATTGCTCCATGTAACCCTATACCTCCCCTTATTGCTCTTTATAACCCTCCCTATAACTCCCCTTATCGCTCCATATAACCCTCCCTATAACTCCCCCTATTGCTCCTTATAACCCTCCCTATAACTCCCCTTATTGCTCCGTATAACCCTCCCTAAAACTCCCCCTATTGTTCAATTTAATCCTCCCTATACCTCCCCTTATTGCTCCATATAACCCTCCCTATACCTCTCCTTATTGCTCCATATAACCCTCCCTATAACTCCCCTTATTGCTCCGTATAACCCTCCCTATAACTCCCCCTATTGCTCCATATAACCCTCCCTATACCTCTCTTTATTGCTCCATATAACCCTCCCTATACCTCCCCTGATTGCTCCATATAACCCTCCCTATAACTCCAACTATTGCTCAATATAACCCTCCCTATAACTCCTCCCTTGCTCCCTATATTTCCTCCTTCCTCCTCCATAGAAGTCTTCATTTGTGGTATCAGGGCAAGGTAATAAAATGGGCAGAATTTGTCCAGATTTAGTAACCTATAGACGCCTATGGACAGACATCTGACCAGTAACTGCCTTCTGATGGGGCTGCTACAAGACACTTTGCTTTTATTTAAAGGGATACTGTCGTGGGAAAACTTGTTTTTTTCAAAACACATCAGTTAATAGTGTTACTCCAGCAGACTTCTGCACTGAAATCCAATTCTCAAAAGAGCAAACAGGTTTTTTTTTATATTCAATTTTGAAATCTGACATGGGGCTACACATATTGTCAGTTTCCCAGCTGCCCCCAGTCATGTGACTTGTGCCTGCACTTTAGGATGGAACTACTTTCTGGCAGCTGATCTCTGCTACTTAATGTAACTGAATCAGTCTCAGTGGGACTTGGTTTACTATTGAGTTCTGTTCTTAGATCTACCAGGCAGCTGTTTATCTGGTTACCTTCCCATTGTTCTGTTGTTAGGCTGCTGGGGGTGGGGAAAGGGAGGGGGTGATATCATTGCAGTACAGCAATAAAGAGTGTCTGACGTTTATCAGAGCACAAGTCACATGACTGGGGCAGCTGGGAAACCCATGTAAGCCCCATGTAAGATTTCAAAATTGAATAAAATGGATTTCAGTGCAGAATTCTGCTGGAGCAGCACTATTAACTGACGCGTTTTGAAAAAAACATGTTTTCCCATGACAGTATCCCTTTAACTATAAACAAGTATCTATTAATAAGGGGGGATTGTAACTTACTAAATGCTCTTATTTTGTCTCTTCTCTCCATAGAATATTCTGCTAGAAGAACTTGGGCATGTTATGTGTTTAGCGTGATCCAATTGGGATTTCTTTTGTTTCTCTAAGAGATGAGTCTCCTACAACGGAACCATTGAGTTGGCAGTGGATGGATCATGTGTCTAACTGCCAGCTTGACTTTGTGTGCCAGTTGAATAAGATTCTTCCATCCAAAATGGGACCATCCTTTTCTGCAATCACTGATCAATATTTGTTTCATGTTCACATCCTGGGAGAAGGGTCTCTCACACAGCAACGTTCAGGTCTCTGCAAGGACTTTGAGATGCTCCGTGTTTCTTTGCAAACAGTTTCTCCAACACAAAGCTACAGGGATAACAGGTCATTAATGGTGCACAATGTTCAGATATTAATCTAGAAAGTTCATTAGTTCCATGAGGTGAAGCTGATGTTACATTTTCATTTTCACACTGGTTCCCGTTATGACAAATCCAGGGCCGAGCCTTTTTTACCCTCTCCACAATCACTGGACACCAGGCAGTGGCTAGAGAAGGACAACGTTATTTATTAACCATAAAACTTAACACAAATGAACATATTAAACAACCACAAGTTTTATTGTATCAGTTTGTATTACAAACAGTAAAAGAAGATAAAAGAATGACACATATCCTCCAGGAAGGAGCACCATAACCCCTGCCTCCTATACAAGTCCCCATCAAAGTCTGTTTAACTCCCCCAGGAGTCCAGGCCAAATGAATGAGGTGCAAGTGAGGGGAAGCTGATACACTGCCCAGCTCCTGTTTATGCCGAATAAAGGCATTTTTGTGGGACTTATTGCACAGTTCAGTTCAGTTCAGGCCTACTAGAAAAGAAAACATAAGACTGATTAAAGTGTTGGGTGAAGCCCATGTGACTGCTCTGTAGATCTGCTCCAGTGTAGCCAAGTTCTGAAGGGCCCAGGAAGTACCCTTGTAGAGTGACTGAAACCTGGAACAGTTGCTGTTGTGGTTGAGAGTGTAGGCCTGATTAATTGTCTCTATAAGCCATCTTAAAGTAGTCTGTTTGGATATGGCTAAGCCTTTGTGTGCTGGAGAGTAGGAGACCAGAAGTGAGTCTGAGCATCTGAAGGTAGCTGTCCACTCTTTGTAAGTCTTGATTGCCCACACCACATCAAGCTTATGTAGCTGACAGGAGAACAATTTCCTGGTTGATATGGAATCCAGATACTTGCCCATAGCAGGATGTCTATCATTGGTGGTGAAAATCCTCTCTTGGCCCATAAGTTGGTCTCAAATGCCAGGCCGTTAAACGAAGCATGGTCAAATTGGGGTGCCGAGCTGGGCCCTGGAGAAGAAGTTTTCCGGTTGTAATGGTAGCATCCATGGTCTGAATATGGGCATATTTACCAGGTCTGTTACCCTTTCCTGTTTGATCTTGATGATGACTCCGGGTAATATCGCCAATGGGGGAAAGGCATAAACCTGTTGAAAGTTCCGGGGAATCACTAAGACCTTTATGGATGCCACTCCGGGATCTCTGGTCCTGGAGCAATAGCATGGCACTTAGACATCTTAACATCCAGACATAATTTCAATGTCCAGCATCCCCCATTTGACGACTATTTGTGGGAATAAATTGTGGTGAAGACGTCAATTTTCCTTGGTCGAGCGTTTGTCTGCTGAAAAAGTCGGTCTCCCAGTTGAGGACTCTCAAGGTAAGCACTGCTGATACTGATGGTACGTTTCATTCGGCCCACGTCAAGATTTTTGACATTTCCAGCATGGCCATCATGCTGCGGGTCCCCTCCTGCTTGTTCAGGCAACCACCAAGGTGTTGTCTGATTGAATTCTGACTGACTTGGTCTGAAGGAGATTGGACCACTGTAGGAAATTCTGTTGTAGGTGAAACCTGGCATATTCAATTACCTCTAGTGCCCCTACCATGAATCCGAGCAGTTGGAGGCAGTCCCCTGCTGACCCTTTGTGCTGAGGATTATGGTCTTGACCTTGTCCTCTGTGAGATGAACTCTGTTATCTGGAGTCGAACATTAGACACAAAAAATGTATCCACTGGGATGGGAGTAGAGAATTCTTGTGATGATTTATTAACCACCCGTGTTGTTATAAGACTTGTAGCGTTAATTTTGAGTCCTTGGATGCTTGATTTTGGGATGTTGCTTTGAGCAGGAGGTTGTCTAGATACAGTAGGACATGGATACCTATTGTCATCAAGTGAGCCTCAATTGGTGCTAAGATTTTCATGAACTGAGCCATGAATTGGCACATGCCTGTGAGCTTGGATGTATTGGAACATTCAGGTATGCCTCTTGGAGATCGATTGATGTCATGAAGCATCTGGGTTCCATGAAGGCTATCAATGACCCCTAAACTATTCCATTTGAACTCGTGGTTGTGGATAAGCACGTTTAGCTGAAGAAAGTACTTTGCGGCTTTTTTCCACCAGGAACAGGTTTGAGCAGAACCCTTTGTACTGTTTTGGAACACTTTTGATGACTCCCAACTTCCATAGAGATCGACTGGTGTAGGACACGTTCCTTGTGTTGGGGGTACCACCGATGGAACAAATCTTTTTGGTGGAATTGTGGTGAAATATATTTGTAGCTGTGTAGAATAATTTGAAGAACCCAATTGTCCATAATGTGTGCTCCCCAGCAGGAGAGGAATTTGGTGAGGCCACCCCCTACCTTGGAAGCTGGACTGGGCTGATGGCAGTCACGTTGATTTAGATTTTGTAGTGGCAGGTAGGGTTGCCATCTGGCCAGTATTTTACCGGCCTGGCCATTAAAAATTATGGTTGATTGCAATGTTATTAATAGTGAAAAAATAAAAATATATAGGAAGGCCGGTATTACTTTCCAGAAAAGGTGGCAACTCTAGTGGCAGGCTTTCTCTGTCTGCTTTACTGTTGCGTCTTGTATTGTGCTCTGTACTGGTGTTACGATATTTGGATGGGCGAAAGGAGTAAAAATTTCGGCTAGGTGAGGACCATGTTTGGCCTGGTGGTAAATTTGCTTGATTGATCAGTACGTAATTTTTTTCCTAGTGGAAGGAAGGTGCTCTTCCCTCCTGTAATGATTAGTTTGTGATCTGGTCCAAATAAGGATTCTCCTGTATCCCATGACCAGTTGTGTAGCCATGGTGCTCGGCTGGCTACCACTGAATTGGCTACCAACTATGTGGCTAAGCGGTCAATTTCCAAGGCCGAGTCTGTCAGGAAGGAGAGAGCAGTGTTTAATCTGTTGATGTCTCCAGCTAGTTCTTGCACCAAAGTGGGTGGGTGGAACATGGGCCATTTCTTGTGCCCAGTATCTTGCTGTGCAAGCTAATCCTGCTGCTGTTTGTGTATATGCTTTTTTTTTAGCAAGGACTTTTTTATCAATGGGGTCCCTGAAGTCTGCTTCTTCAGTAGGGAGTGTAGTTTGTTTGGAAAGTCTAGCAAAGTTGGAGTCTGTTAGGGGCTTTTCCCATACTTTCCCCTGTTCCTCAGGACCTGGATGAGTATCATAAAATCTGGCAATCCCTTAGGACAGAGAACCCCTTTTTTTTTTTTTTTTTTTTTTTTTTTTTGTAATTGTTTGTATATTCTTTGAAAATGTATAATAAAAAATATTTTGATTTAAAAAAAAATCTGGCAATCCGATTTTAGCCATTCTGTGTCAATAGTCTTAGTGATTGAGCCAAACAAAGGAAATGAGCATGCTTTTCTTTGATGGCCATCTAAAGGTGGCCATCGACTCAAAGATCCGCTCGTTTGGCGACATCGCCAAATGAGCGGATCCTTCACCGATATGCCACTAACGTCATGGCTATATCGAATTACGATGCGCCAAGGGGCTCCGACGGGTCGGTCGGTTAAAAATCCAACCTTCCCGATCGATATCGTCGCCAGATATCGATCGGGAAGACCTGTCAGAAGCCCCCATACACGGGCAGATAAGCTGTCAAATCGGTCCAAACGACAGATATCGGCAGCTTTATCTGCCCATGTATGGCCACCTTAACACTTAATCTGCTTTAGAGACCACAATGGTCTCATCTTTTAGTTCCAACGTCTCTATCATGTCTTTGAGGAGTTTTTTTGATATGTCTGGTTTTGAAAATTGTGGCTTGTTCAAATCTACAATCTCAATATACACCTATTATCTGAGAGCCTCAGCTGTGAGTCACGAAATGAGTTTACCTCATTACTTAATAATGGACCTTCCTCATCATCATATAAGTCAGGCGGGACTGCTGTGCTTTGCAAATGGTAGCTTCTGTGAGGGATGGGATATTGGAAGGTAGTTTTTATCCATTCTAAGAAATCACTTAGCTGAGGGAGTAGTTGTGGCATGGCAACATTAGCCTAGGAGTATTATTGACTCCTTGGAGCTGGGGCTCCTCATTGCCTTGTGATTCTTGTACTGAATTGATCTCAGTTGTGGCAATAAATTTGGTGGTTCAAGGTCGGCACAGTATATGGTCTCTGACTGTCTTCGAGTATGTTTGCATTTTCTACATTTTTGTCCTTTTTTGTTGGACTCTTTACTGATTTGGCTGCTTGAATGTCCTCTTATTCCCATATAAGACATAGCTCCATTCAGGTAAATTTCTTTCAAAAGCCTTTATTTGAACATGGCTTTTAGATCTGCAACAAACATGACGTTTCGGGCTCACCTGTAGCCCTTTTTCAAAGGTGAGCCCAAAAAGTCATGTTTGTTGCAGATCTAAAAGCCATATGCAAATAAAGGCTTTTTAAAGTTATTTACCTGAATGGAGCTGTGTCGTATATGGGAATATTTGTGAAACCGGTTGGACAGTGGGCCACTGGACACGTGCACCGTCTGAATTACTAAGAGGTGGATAAGTGGGTGAGTGCTGACTACAAAAAGTTGCTTGAATGTCCTCTTAAAGGGATACTGTCATGGGAAAAAAACATTTTTTCAAAATGAATCAGTTAATAGTGCTGCTCCAGCAGAATTCTGCAATGAAATCCATTTCTCAAAAGAGCAAACAGATTTTTTTTATATTCAATCTTGAAATCTGACATGGGGCTAGACATATTTCCCAGCTGCCCCAAGTCATGTGACTTGTGCTCTGTTAAACTTCAATCACTCTTTACTGCTGTACTGCAAGTTGGAGTGATATCACCCCCTCCCTTTTCTCCCCCCCCCCAGCAGCCTAACAAAAGAACAATGGGGAAGGTAACCAGATAACAGCTCCCTAACACAAGATAACAGCTGCCTGGTAGATCTAAGAACGACACTCAATAGTAAAAACCCATGTCTCACTGAGACACATTCAGGTACATTGAGAAGGAAAAACAGCAGCCTGCCAGAAAGCATTTCTGTCAGGGCAGGCACAAGTCACATGACCAGGGGAAGCTGGGAAATTGACAAAATGTCTAGCCCCATGTCAGATTTCAAAATTGAATATAAAAAAAACTGTTTGCTCTTTTGAGAAATGAATTTCAGTGCAGAATTCTGCTGGAGTAGCGCTATTAACTGATGCGTTTTGAAAAAAAACGTGTTTTCCTATGACAGGATCCCTTTAAGGAACCAGATCTCTCCATGACAAAACAAGTGGTAATGTTTTATAATTACTGTGCCAAAATGTATCACATGTACTGCTGCCATGGGGTTAATGCTGCTCCCTCAGTATATCTGGAGGAGTTGATCGCTGAAGCTGCACTGTTTTTATCTGCTCAGTTGGTCCGCTGCCTACAGGAATAGCCCCTGTGTAGCCGCGATGCGGAACCAGCGAAGGAATTGCTATGCACGCCTATTTGTTCGCCCCAAAATGTGAATGGTGGCCATGTTGAACTGTGCCCTTTACCAAATGACACGCAATCTATCTAACCAACCTGTTAAACAATTGCCTCCGGGTTGACTGTTCCCAGGCAGGTTATAAATGCAGGTTAATGTGTAGGCAGCCACGGTTTGTAGCTCAGGTTACCCGGTCTTATGGCAGCTCAGCATGCCAACCTGTGGCACTGGAAGTTTTGGGAGTGTTGGTAGCTCAGCATACCTGACCCGTTCTAGTCAATACTGTCTGTCAGATAAATGCCACTCAACTTACTGCGATATGCCAGCAAGGAGGGAGTAGCCGGTAGCATTGGGAGACAGCTCTGTATGCCTTTCTGTTTCATCCAAGAGTTGGTGGAACACTAGAAGGAATAAAATAATGAAACAGAAGAGAGAGGTTTCTGTCCTTCACAAAAGAACTGAGCAACAGAGGTGGAGCTAGACTCAATTACTAAATTGACTTTATTTCTCTATAAATGAGCAAATCACAGGGTGATGTTTCTTTAATGAAATTCACTTTGGAATTAGAAAAAAAAGATGGTGCTGCCCTTATGGTAGGTGTAGGTGAGATGCACAAAAACCACTTGAAACTGCCACATTCTTTGCACTTTACCCCAGTTCTTGCGACTCTTTGAGATTATAAACGGCAATAAGGGTGTATTTGGCATAAGTGCGACACGGGAGCGGGTTTCATCCTGCTTTTTGCTTCTCCGGAAAATAGAATGGAATCTTTGTGGCAGAAAAAAAATCAGTGACAAATGCCAATGGCAATATTTGAATTTCTCCTTAGGTTTGGTTTTGCGTTGAAATAAAAGAATTTTTTCACTAAGGAAAAAAAACACCCATTGACTCCAAGGCATTTTTGGTCAAGTGACACTGTACCTGTCACATGGGATACAGCCACATATTGAACTGAAGCTGATGTCAAACTAGGAAAATCCCAGCAAAATAAATCACTTTTTTTTTAAAGGTTTGATTTTATTTTATTGCATTTAAAACAATAACAAGAAGAAGGAGAGAGGTGTACACTATACCTTCTTGTCATATAGCATGGGAAGCACAAGCATGTATTTTGGTATGAAAAGACCATTTTAACATCAGGATACTCTTAATTTGCAGATGTTAGGAGCTGACATCACATTACTGATACTTAACTGATTAATTAGTTGGTTGATTAGAGGCCTCCATTGCATACTTTTGAATTTCGATGGGCAACCCCTACCTTCGTAAGTTAGTCTGATCGCAGGTAGAAGTTTATTGATCAAATTGACCCATTGAGCAGTTGCAGGTGCCGTGCCTCCCATCCAGTGCATGACTGTCGGCTTTTTGGCATAGAATAGCAGGACCCTGGCTAGAGATCTAGTTTTATTTATTGGGAATCAGCCCCAAAAGGCACATTTCTGGAGTGCGTAAATTATGTCCAGATTATTTTCAACGTATTGTTATATTTCTCCAGTAGCATTGTATAGGAGGACATTACCAAGCCAGGTGGAGAAATTAAGCATTTGGCATTTGACATCTGGGGCAGTTGGCCACTTTCTACCTTCCATCTTTTGAAGTATCAATGGATACATTTAAATTGGACCATTTTGTCCTTAATAGAGATTGTCACTATATAGTGTATCTGTGATCTCCTCCCAGCTCTCATCTGCAAGTGTTGGAAGTGTTTGCTGCCATTTGGACTTTGCTCTTGCAAAAGGTGGGGGGGTAGTCAAGGAGGGCTTGATAAAGGCAAGATGTTAACTTTTTGGCTTGGGGATCTAGCAGAATAAATTCTACTGAGGTGGTTTTATAATCCACTTCAGAGAGCAGAATTGAGCCTGAAAGGAGTGCCACAGTTGTAAATAATGAAACAATTTTAAGGTCTCCAACTTTAGCTCATAATTGTGTATAAGAGGGGAAGATGTTGTTTACCAGGAGGTCACCCAATAGCTTAATTCCCATTAACTGCCAGTAGTGGAAGTCTTGAAGTCCCTTAAGGTGTTGTAGGCTGGAGTTTTTCCATAGAGGCAGAAAGGGAGATAGTATAGACTGGGGGTGTCCCAGAGCTTTGCAGGCGGCCGTCCAAGCTCTAGAGGGGGGTTGTGATTATTGCAGGACATGAGTTATAGTCTGTTAATCTCCTATATGTGGTAAGAGCTTCTCGAGATTCCAGTCTAAGGGCTAGGAGGGTTAGGCCGGCGTCAGCCTCGTCCACGTGGAACCAGAATACCAGGTGTATTTGGCTGGCCAAAAAGTAGTGGTAGAGGTGTGGGAGTGCAAGACCTACATCTGCTATAGGAGCTGTAAGCAGATTCCACGATAGACAGGGCACCTTGTTGGCCCACAGGAAGGGGATAAGGATTGAGTTTACACTACGAAATTCTGCCCTAGGAACCCACACTGGAGAGTTATGAAGTTTATATAAACATTTTGGCAAATAGATAATTTTAAACATGTTTACTCTCTCCCAGTAAAGCGGTAGGACAAAATTGCTGTTCTGGAGCGAAGTTAGCCTATAGTGGGTTCGATGTTATCTTCAATATGTTAGGGAAACTCAGAGATATTTGAATTTGGTGACCCATTTTAGTCCTTCTGTAGTTGTTGGTTGGTTGATTAGGAACTGGGTCTAGCGGCATTATGACTGATTTCCCCTTGTTTATAGAAGATCGGAGTAAGTACCAAATCGTTGGAGTGCTTCAAGGGCTGCCGGCAAGGAGTCCTGATAGTCGCCAAAAATAATAGAAGATCGTCGGCGTATAGTGCAAATTTGTCCTCCAAACTTGAGAGAGACCCATTAATCTTAATCTGTGCTGTGGGGTTTTGGTATAGTAGTTGGACTCAGTAGGTGAATTGGGGACCAAAGCCAAAGTGTCTCAAAGTCGCCCAAAGGTTCGGCCATTCCACTGAATTGAATGCTTTAGTATCGTCCAAGGAGACCATTATCCTGGAGCCAACATTTTCATGCCGAGTTTGTAGGTGCGTGTACACCCCCCGTCTGAGGTTGGTTGAGGTGGATTTCGCCGGCATGAATCCTGATTGATTAGGATGGATGTTGGAGGAGATCACTTTAGCCAGCCTTGTCACTAAGATCTTGGCATCTGTGTTGATCAGGGATATTGGCCTGTATGAGTTGCAGTATTCTGGATCTTTTCCATCTTTGTGTATCAGGACTATTACTGCTGCTTGGAATGAGGAGGGGAGGGAGCCTGTTTCAATTGAGTCGAGATATGTTTCATGCAGGTGATGAATGAGAGGATTTCCCTGCAAATTATACCAGGCCATTGGAACCCGTCCGTCCCAGAGGTTTTGCCTGTTGGTAGTGAGGCTATTGCTTCCGCTACTTCAATCTTAGTGATTAGACTCATCAGGTGTCAATTTGGGAACTGCGAGGGAGTTCAAAAATTCCGCCAATTGCGCCTCTGTGTAAGTGGCCTTTGAACAATAGAGGTTTTCATAAAAATTAGTGGAGCTGTTTAAAATATCTTGGGGGGGCTGTTTACAAGGTCATCTCTTACATCTCTGATTCTTGGTATTAAGGTTTGAGTGTCTCTGGTGGTGGCTAAGCGGGCTAACCATTTCCCTGCCTTATAGCCCTGGTCAAATGCCCTCTGGTTAGAGTACAGAAGTCTTTTCTTGGTCAGTTTAGTTTGGGCTATTTCAATGTTCCTTTGGGCCTGCGTTAGGAGCACATGATTACTCTCTGTCTGGTCCATCTTGTATCTGCTCTTGGCCATTACAAGGACCTGCTCGGCCTCCTCTATCTCCTCCTTAAGGAAAGGTCTCTGACTTTGGGATGACAGAGTCATAGTGGGTTCAATCTCCAGGAGTCCCGCTTGCTTCTGGAGCTAGGCAGGAGTTTCACTGATAGCGGGGAGTGATCAGAGAAGGCCCTCAGTAGATAATTTGCAGAATCAACTAGTTGTGCAAAGTCCACTGAGGCCAGGGCCATATCTATGCGTGACAGGGAGCCGTGACTGGTAGAGTGACAGGTATATTGTTGTTCGTCTGGATGTTTCCATCGCCACAGCTCATGTAACCCTAAGGATTCCATCTATCTATTTAACCTTGAGTTGTGGCCCCAGGTATGGCCTGGCCTGTTCAAATGGGGGT
Source organism: Xenopus petersii (assembly GCA_038501925.1). Lineage (NCBI taxonomy): Eukaryota > Metazoa > Chordata > Amphibia > Anura > Pipidae > Xenopus > Xenopus petersii. The sequence goes on from CM076674.1 coordinate 125,547,973, forward strand.
CTAATGTAGCATTAAAATCCCCCATAATACATAAGCTGGTAGGGAAGCCAGGATTTTGTATATGTGTTCCAGTACTGCTAGTGAAAAGGGTGTTGGACAATATATATTGGTTAGCATAGTTGATTGTTGCTTTTGCAGTGCAAAATTATGTAACAGCCATAGAAGTCGGTACGAACTTCAAGAAGATCAAACAGTATCCCCTTCTGAACCAGAAGGGAGACTCCCCTGGCATGTGTTGAGAAAGGTGCATGCACCACCCAATATCGTTTGAGAGAGAACTTTTGGCCAGTGAAGTTCGTCTCCTGCAGCATTAGTATAGAGGGATGTTATTTCTTAAAACGAGGGCCCTTTTGAGCAATTGAGCAATTGAGGCCCCTAATGTTCCAAGAAACAATTGTTATACTTTGCATATTGTATTATCATGTAGATTAAAATCAACATATCAACTCTCCTTATTATACATAACATATAGGTTGGGATCTGTGTACACCTTGACAGTATAGAGTAGAAAGGAAAAGCATATAGAAAGAAAAATCAAAACAACAGTAGTCCCCAACAAACCCTCTGTCCACCCTGCCCACCCCCCAAGCATGGATTTGCCTGTACCCTGAACTAAGGTGACTTCTTCTGGAGGGAGATGTCATCCTGTCAAGCTAAAATGTAGTATACGGACTGATATTCAAGCGCCAGTTCTACCTTGAGTCCTGTCCATTAGAGAGTTGTGCTACGTGGACGTGCTCTTCAGGGCTACTGTGGGGAGGGTCTCTGCGGTGGCGACTATCCAGCCATCAGACTCCTCCAATTTCGTAAAGAAGTGTGCTCTGTGTCCGTCCACTACTATGAGCTTCGCTGGTAATAGGACCGAATAGTTTAGGCCTAGTGTGCGTAGTCGCTTTTTAAACCCCCTGAAGGAGGCGCGCTGCTTCTGAATAATCATGGAGTAGTCGCGGGAATGGTGACACAGGCGCTCAGTTGTAGGCGAGTGGACCCTTATTTCTTGCAGAAGCCATAGCTGAGTCTCGATCTTGATAATTTAGGAACCTCATTATTAATCGCCTGGGCTATGCGCCAGGGGAATAATGCCTGGTGGGGATGCGGTGGGCACTCTCAATGACCAGCATAGGAGAGAACGCCTCCAGGCCTAGTGTTTGTTTCAGCCACTCTTCTAAGAAGCGATTGGGATTCTGCCCTTCAGTGTTTTCCGGCAGACCGACTAACCCGAGGTTGTTCCGACTGAGCCAGTTCTTAGCATTCACCTCCGCTAGTTGTTTGGCCAGGCGGGAAAGTTCAGCGGGGAGGGGTCACACGGTATCCTCCATTGAGACCCACTGGTCAACCTCCGTCGTTCTTTCCTTTAGATTTTGCATATCCTGGCGCAGATGTGAGATGTCGATCTTGATTGTGTCCAATAGGTTAGACATACTGGCATGTGAGGTAGTAATTGCCTGGAGGATTTCGGCATTAGAAGGTTCAGGCGGTTGGGCTGATGCTCCGTCAGGGTCTGAGGATTTAGAAGTAGCGCTTGCTTGGCCTACCTCAGGATTGGGTGCCGGCTGCGATGAGCTTAGATATTTGTCCATACGGGAAGCATTTATTTTTGCTGCGTATTTGCCCATGATGTTCACTGGTGTATAGACAGCTTGGGTGAGAAAAAATGGCGTTAATTGCTAGTCAGTATCTTGACAGCGCTATATAAATAAATGATGATGAAAATAAATGATGATGATAGCAGGTGAGGTACTGTACGGAGCTGCTAATAAAAGCGTCTTCTCAAGTCCCCAACTTGGACCCTACCCCCAAAATAAATCACTTTTTTGGAAGTGCAGGAACATCATGATGCAATTAGCATGTTATAGAATGGCTAATAATTCTTCTTAGCAACATTTATAAGCCACTATGCCATGGGTCGTTGGCGATCAGCAATGTCTGCAAATTGTCTGAACTTGTATGCGCTATATATTTATTTTATATTTAAAAAACACAGATTTGTATCAAGGGATCCAATAGCTCAGAGGTTGTTGATTTCCCTTGTGCGTGAGAGTTCTGAGTTTGATTGCTCTTGTAGCACTTGGGTAAACAATCCCTTTAAAGTGTTGTCTAAACTTGTATACGCTATGTATTTACGAAAAAACATTGGTTTGTATCAAGGGAAGCAATAGCTTAGAGGTTGTTAGTTTCCCTTGTGCATGAGAGTTCTGAGTTTGATTCCTCCCTTTAAAGTATTGTCTAAACTTGTATACGCTATGTATTTATGAAAATCAATGGTTTGTATCAAGGGATGCAATAGCTTGGTGGTTGTTGGTTACCCTTGTAATGCAAAGGTTCTGAGTTTGATTCCTCATGATAGCAGGGTTTCAACTTGGAAGGGTGACTCCTCCTGAAGGCTGGGTCCTGAGTTTGATTCCCCATGATAGCTGGGTTTCAACTCAAAAGGATGACTTCTCCTGAAGGCTGGGTCCTGAGTCAGATTCCCCATGATAGCTGGGTGTCAACTCAAAAGGATGACTCCTCCTGAAAGTGGAGTTCAAGTTCCATGTGTGAAAAAGAGTGGGTTATGCATCTTGCTGGTGGCAGCTCTATACCTGTATAGGATGAGTAGTCTAAAGCCCACTTTTTTCACCCATTCCTTCTTGATAACCCCCTGAGTCAACTCCCCCTTTGGCCTGGCTCTCTCACCTTGGCCTGGTACTCTCCCTCCTTGGCCTTAACCAGGTGAGGGAGAGCACCACTGGGGCGGGGGTTGCCCCAGTGGGGCTTGGTCTGAAGTGGTTAATTACATAGAGAGGAACACACAAACGCCTTGCAGATGGGCCCCAGTCAGAGCTCAGCCTCCGACCTTCGTTACGAATTGCCCTTGGGTCTTGGAACCCAACCATCATTAGGAGACACCCTTAGACCAGCCAGAGCTGGGGCCCCAGAGCTGCAAGGCAGTGGCGTAACTAGTGTTTAGGAGTTTACTTTTAGTATGATACTGTATAAAGTGATATTCTGACACTATTTGCAATTGATTTTCATTTTATTTTATTTGTGGTTTTTAAGTTATTTAGCTTTTTATTCAACAACTTTCCAGTTTGCAATTTCAGCAGTCTGGTTGCTAGGGTCCAAATTCCCCTAGCAACCATGTACTGATTTGAATAAGAGGCTGAAATATGAAAAGGAAAGGGCCTAAATACACATGAGTCATTAAAAATTAGCAACTACAGTTAATGTAAAAGTCACACGTAAAAAGGACATGTAAAATTGAGGTTTTGCTGTATTATAATGATATACGGGATAATGTACCCCCTACTAGAATCTCTCTGTACAGACTATGAGCAAACTTAGGGGGCTATTCCTGCTGAATTGTGCTTAGTACAGGGAATACCTATGCTGCCATAGTTTTATGGGATCTCTTCTGTACAGACTATGAGCAAACTTAGGGGCTGTTCCTGCTGAATTTAGACCATGCCCCACTATGGTAGAAATATTAAGTATATTGATAGCTAAACATTTCCTTTAGCTGTACCTAAAGCACAAATCTCATCATTCTGAGATAAGACACTGATGCAATTTAATTAATTTTTAAAACATTTAGCAGAATAAACACAGTTGCAGTTCCAAGTATAATACCCCATAACTCATAGTAGGATTATACAGTGTCAATTCCAAGAGCACCAGAAATCACATCAGGTTGGCACAGTCAATTCCATGTACACATACCCCAAATGTCATAATAGGAGGGCACAACTGCAATTTTTGCTATTGAAAGCAAGGAAAGGGTTAAAACCCACAAGGCAGTGTAATAAATGTGATTTGTATTCTTATCAGCCCACCTTCTTTCTTTCTTCTGGGGGGTGTGTGGAGAGAGAGAATCTGCAGCAGCACCACTGTCTGCCATCCAGCCTGCCTGTTAGAGTCCTGGACAATATGAAATATTACTAGGCCCGGGCCTATGTGGCCTCGACACAAATCCGGGCCTGCATGCATCTATATGAATTGCTAATTAGCCATGCCAGCTGAGGATTCATTAAGTGTTCAGTTTTAGGCTGGTGGCAGAAAGCGACAAATCTTTACTACTTGGGTCAACTAATCTGCCCTAAATGACAAATATTCACTACTTGAGGCGACTAATCGCCTTAATGTCTTCCCACCGGCAAGAATACGAGTTACAGACGGGATGGCAAGTGAATCGCTTCAGTTGCCTCACGAGGAAACTTCGGGCGACTTTGGAAACCTGAAACGATTCACATGCCGCCCCGTCTGTGATTCGTATTCTTGCCGGTGGGAAGACATTAAGGGCAGATTAGTCGTCTCAAGTAGTGAATATTTGTCACGGGGCAACTAATCTCCCTACTGTCGTAGCCACACTCACCAGCTCCAACAAGTCACAGCTCCGCTTACCTTCTGCAGCTGCAGCCCCCCAGCTCCTCTGTTCCTCACATTCTCTCCCATTGCCGACACTCCAATTCGCTTTCCTTTTCCACCTGTGAGCTCCAATCTCTGGCCTGGAGCTGGGAATGGAGTGTGTGGCTACCAATAGAGAAGGGATTAACAACTCCTGTAGCCAATCTCAGTCCTAGGGACAAACTAAAGGCTAAACTGGCCTTCTGCAGCTTTTCTTGGTCACAAACACAATTCACACAGCACAACAAGCACAGGAGACATTCCTTTATTCTATTCATTCTTCACATAGAATTGAAGCAGCACCATATTAGCAACACATTTTACTGGTACTTTTTATTAAAGCTGGGAAATTGACAAAATGTCTAGCCCCACGTCAGATTTCAAAATTGAATATAAAAAAATCTGTTTGCTCTTTTGAGAAATGGATTCCAGTGCAGAATTCTGGAGTAGCGCTATTAACTGATGTGTTTTGAAAAAAACATGTTTTCCGATGACAGGATCCCTTTAAACACCCGAAACCTCTCAGTCCCCTCATTTCTCTTGCTTCCTCCAACTTCTCTGCAGATATTCTTCCACTGAGGAATATACCAACCCATTCTTCAACCAATCATCTTCTTCTTTTATGCTGCCTGGGATTCTTATCTCCCAACAACATCCAGGGATTGTGGGGTTTGTAGTTCAACAGTAGCTGGAGCATCTCATGCTGGAAATCTGTCTGCAGTGATTCTCAGTCTAAAAAGAAAGTAACAGAGATCAGGTGGGAGTTAAGGCCTAGAAGATCCCTTTCATTCTCCAATATGGCAGAACAGGAGAGAGTTGTTACAAAGCAGCAAATCTGCTAAATGGACTGAAATGAACTTCTGCAGAACTCCAGTTGCACTTAATAACATCTGATTTTCACATTCACATTTTATTGTCAGTTTGTCTAATGAAAATAGTAATTCTGATTTCTCCCCTTGTCTTATGTGTTACGTATCTTACCTGCAGGGAAAAGGGGGAATGGCCTGACATTATATGGGACATAGTCAGTGAATGTAAAGCAGATATTCCATTTGCACTTTTGTCAAGGCAACAATTACACCCCTGATATCACTGGCATCTCCCTGTTCTCTCATAGTCTGTAATACTCGTCTGTACTAAGCACAATGTAACCGCACCAAGAGATCCCATAAAACTATGGCAGCATAGGTATCCCCTGTAACTTTAAGCACAATTCAGCAGGAACAGCCCCTAAGTTTGCTCATAGTCGGTACAGAGAGATCCCATAAAACTAATACAGCATAAGGATTCCCCTGTACTGGCCACACTGCTGCAAATCACAGCGCAGAGAAACAAGATGTCCCAAATGTTGCTAGGGAACTCTCACAGCAACCAGATGCTTCAGCCTTTCTTACTACATCACATGTGGAGCAGGACAGAGCTGGCAGTGATAATCACGTTAAAGAAAACTCACAGCGCAAAGGTGCAGTTGGCAACAGGAGGATCAGACCGATCGGAAAAGAAAGTGGCTGACCAAGAAGAAGACCACTAAAGCAGCGGTCCAGAAGAAAAAAGACTCTAAAGTGGACTCTTGTAGTTCAGCAATTCTGGATGTTGCTGTTTCTGGAGGTGTGAGTGCAGTGAGGAGATCAGTGAGAGGATGCCTGAGGTTTCGGCTGGTGAGTGCACTGAGAAAACAAAATCTGTTGGTGCATCTGTGAATGTGAGTGGGGGTAAAGTGTCGCATGTGCAAGAGGTGGGTGTCAGTACAAGTGCTTTGGGTGCAGGTGAAGCAAATGTTGCAGTGGTGGGTGTAAGTACAGTGAATGAAGGGGCGAGTGGGAGTGGCCAAAGTTTTGCAAATGTTGTGCGTGGCAGGGAGTCTGGGGGAATGAATGGGGTGAGACAAAGAAATGTGCCTATGACTGGGGGGGCGTGGGGATCAACCCGCAGTGGCACAATGTCCCCGGCGTGGGAGGGTGTATCCCTCAGATTCTGGGCGCCGTAAGAATGTGGTGCGATTGCAGTGGGAGGGGGAGGGACCCTTGCCTGATGGAAACAGCATAATTGACAAGATTTGTGATATGGGCTTCTCTGCTAATGACCTTTATTGTTTTGTACATAATAAGGTTTTCAAAGGCTATTCCACCAGCTTTATGAGAGTCCAGGAGTTTTGGAGCAAATTCAGGGAGTTTTCTGACTCGGGCATGTGGGAGGGTTTTAGAGCTGTTCCTGTATCTAGACCTGGGGTCTGTAAGGTCACCATCCTTCTAGAGCAGGGGTGTCCAAACTGCGGCCCAAGGGCCACATGCGGCCCAGGATGCGTATGAATGCGGCCCAGCTTGGTTCCCGAGGAAACGTCATGTTGCAAAGGATTTAGGAGATGGGGGGGACTCCATTGCCCAGTTAGTAATAATAATATAATAAGTCTTATTTAATATCCAGGTGTCCCATATTCCAGTGTATAGCTCCATCTGGTTATCCAACTGGCATTGTAGTTCTTTTCTGTGAATTTCCTTTACTTTTACAAATCAAATGTGTTTGTTGCGTGGCCCCAGACAAATTTTTATTTTTCCAATGTGGCCCTGCGAGCCAAAAGTTTGGACACCTCTGTTCTAGAGAATGAGTCCATTCCCCCTGCAGATCTCAAGGTTTGCCTCAAACGATATGGGGATGTGATAGGAGAGTTGGAGAAGGTTTTTGGGTACAGGGGGATATGGACGGGGATATGGATGGGAAGCTGGCAGGCTAAAGTCCACCTGCGCACTGTAGGCAATGTCCCCCAGCACATCCCCAGCTCCGCATACATTGGCCGGGATTTAGTCTGTTGCTTTTATCCCGGCCAACCCAAGGAATGTTGGAAGTGTGGCTCCACCAGGCATTTCAGTATCAGTTGCGATGTACTGAAATGCGCCATGTGCCTTGGAGTAGGTCATGTTGCCAAACACTGTCCTAAAAGTATACGGTGCAACTTGTGCGGAGTGCTTGGCCATGCATACGGTTCCTGTCCTATGTCGTGGCAAAGCATAGATGAGGAGTTCAGGATGGAAGTGGTGGAGCCTGAGACCGAGTAGGGAGCTTGCAAGTTCTGACTCTTCTCTTATTTTTAAAAAACTGATCCTGCTGAAGCAGAGAAACTCCCATTTGGTATCTCTGCAAAGAGGGAATGTTCTGATGATGATAGAAAGGCAAAAAGGAGGGCAGAAACCTCATCATCTTAATCACCCTGTAAATGGCTGTACCCCCTCCAATACGTGTAGTGACCATTAATGTCTTGAGCGTTAAGTCTGTAGGCGCAAGGGAGGCGGCCTTCTTTTTGCTCTCCCAAGTTGAGGCCGAGATTTTATTTTTGCAAAAGACCAGATTATGTAATCTACAGGTGCTCCATAGAGCCAAAAAAGAATGGACACACGGTCTCTCCTACTGGTCTCTTGCGGCCGAGACCTACAGTGGAGTGGCGGTCCTTTTTAAGACCAATAAGGTAACAGTAAACGGGTGATTGAGGTAGAGATGGGCAGATGTATGGTCTTGGACGTCCTGCTGAACGGGCAGAATCTTCGCCTTATTAATGTGTATGGCCCTCAGACACTGAAGACGAGGAGGGAGCTGTTTAGCAGGATCAAGCCCTTTCTTTTTACAGCCCAGCCGATAGTGTTAGGCGGTGACTTTAACACCGTGACTAGGCCTATGGATAGGGGAGGTGCCGCAGGTCGGCTGGGCTACGATAGCATCTTCCTTAATAACATGGTTAGTCAGGCCGGTCTAGAGGATGTGCACATTCGCCACTTCCCTAACCGCACGGGTTTCACCTTTTTTAAAGGAACATGTAGGAGTAGGATAGACAGATTTTTTGTTAAGCAGGACTTCATAGTGTCTCCTCCTGAGGTGACAGCTGTGGAGTTCTCTGATCACTGTATGGTGGGTGTGTCCTTGAATGTCTCAGAGTCCCCTCCGAGGGGAAGGGGTCTTTGGCGCCTGAATTCGGCCCTCCTGGGGGAGGAGTGTGTAAATCAGTTCTTCAGGGATTTTTTTCAGGCTCAAGAATCCTTGTTAGATTTCTGCAACACTAAGGCAAAGTGGTGGGAGATGGTCAAAAAGAGGGCAGCAGGAGTCTTTCGAGGCCTAGCTAATGAAATACAAATTGATAAAGAACGTGCCTACCAAGCTCTCAGGAGAAAGTTAGACAGATTGGTGTCTGATGGTGGCCAAGGTGGGGAAGTTGCCAGGGCCCGTGCCCTCATGAAGGAGTATCAGTATGACAGGTACTCTTCCCTGGTCTTTAAGAGGGACTACAGGAAGCACCACTCACCTGACCCTTTCCAAAACTGTAGGGAAGTGTTTTCCCGCAAGTCCATACATGGCTTGCAAAATGAGGCTGGGGTGCTAGAGACTTCGGCCCCTGGTATTCTCAGAGTTGTTAAGAACTACTATGCTGAACTTCTGAAGAGGCAGGGGTTCTCCCAGGCCAGTATGTCTTCCTTTCTGGAAGAGATCCCTTTTCTGCAGAATGAGAACATTCCTTTTGATGAATTGGAAAATGAGATTGGAGTTGAGGAGGTCAGGACAGCGATTGAAGGCCTTGGCCTCAAAAAATCTCCAGGGCCTGAACAGTTTGTTCCTGGCCCCTCGTCTCACAGAGGTATTCAATAGCACCCTGGAAGAGGGCCTACTCCCTCTCTCCATGAGACACTTGGCTCTTATTCTCCTGTCCAAGGGTTTGGACCAGTCTAAGGTTGAGAACTGGCGCCCCATTGCTCTTCTTAATACAGACAGGAAAATTTTGGCAAAAGTCATGTTTAACCGCCTTTTACCTTTTGCAGAAAGGCTTCTTTCCCCCTCTCAGCACTGCACTGTGAAAGGCCGCAGCACCTTTTCCGCTGTCCTTGACATCCGGGAGGTCATAGAGCGGTGTTTGGATCAGTCAAAGGCTTTTGATAGGGTAAACCATGAGTATCTCTGGTTACTCCTTGACCGGTACGGTCTTCCGGGCAAATTTATAAATTGGCTAAAAGTTTTGTACAAAGGGGCCGAGAGTTTCCTGCTTGTGAATGGCTGGTCCGGTGAGAGCTTTGGGGTGTCTTCTGTGGTCAGACAGGGCTGTCCTTTGAGCCCTCTGCTTTATGTATTTGCCATTGATCCCCTCATTAGGTGGATAGAGGGCGATGCATAAGTGGGGGTTCCTCTGTCTCCTGGGAGGGCCCTGAAGGTCTCCGCTTATGCAGATGATGTCACAGTAGTCGTGTCTAGTGGGGAGGAGGCAGAGACTGTGGCAAGTATTCTAAGGGACTGCGAAAGGGCCTCCGGGTCCTTGATTAACCAGAATAAGTGTGAAACTTTCTGGATGGGGAAGGGAGATCCTGCCTTCAGTCTCCCGGGTGTCTTCCCAGTGGCCCAGCCCAAAATTAAAATTCTTGGCATTGAATTTGATCATGGTGATTACGCCAGACAAAACTGGGAGGGCAAATTAGAAATCGCAACTGTTCTGGTGAACCGGTGGAAAGGGTTGAAATATACCCTCAGAGAAAGGGTGGATCTCATCAAAACCTACCTGATTCCAATCTTTCTCTATCTCAGCCACGTGTGCCTTTTGCCAGAGGCTTTCTATGTTAAGATCAAAGGTCTCTTCTTCCAACTGTTATGGGGGAATAAGACAAACCTCATCAAAAGGAATGTTACCTACCTACAAAGGAAGGAGGGGGGTCTCGGTATGGTGAACCCCGTTGTGTTCTTTGTGAACACCTTTATTAAATACAACTATAACAACCTCCTTTTGGAGAAGCCTCCTTTGTGGGTGGAGATCTTCAGAGTTTGGGTTCTTCCTTATCTTGAGTGCTGGCAGAGAGGCGGCTTGGTAAAAAGCATGCGTGCTCCTCGTGACGCTCTTCCGCCTTATGTTGTAGTGAGTCTAAAAGTGATGAGGCGGTGGTGTGTGTCTGTTGGGGAGATCAGGGCTTCTCCCAGAAGGGAGATTGACGGGAGAGTCTTGGGTTCCTACTTGCATGCATCACTGGCCCTGTAGGACTGTCCAGATGGAAGTGTTGAGATCAGGGCTCTCTTTAATCAACTCCCCAAGGGTCCCCCCAAAGTTTAGGGACGTCGTCTGGCGCTCCTCTATGTTAATGACAATCTGAAGTACAGACGCACCGATGACCAAGATGACCCACGGGAGTAATGTTCTGAGGAAGTGGAGACAATGGACCACTTTTTACTTCAATGCCCCTTTAACATAGATGTCTACAAACAAGTCTCTGTTGCCTTGGCCATTCCTTGCATCTCTGGTTGTAGTTACCAGGAGTGGGTCTATGGGACATTCAAGCGACACAGGGGTTATGATTTGGGCACTCTTTTTTTTTAGTCAGCTCTGTTGTCCGCTTTTACACCTGGAGTGCACGGTGCAAGGTTTCTCTGAGGCGTGAAATCCTCCCCTGTCCAGTGGTGGTGGAAATGATACTGGGGGAGCTTGGGAAGATACGTTCTTTGGAGAGACAAAGGATGGATGAAGCAAGGTGGAAAGGCCTATGGAGGGGCATTCAGTTTGACCCACCGTGAGTCTTTTGCTAATCCTGATGTCTTTTTGGTGTTGGGCTAATTCTTTTCACCCCTATAGATTTTGCCATTTTCTATTTTTCTGAAAGGGCTCATACAGTTTTAGGTGAGTAGCCCAATCTTTTGCCTTCCTGGAGTCAGTGTGTTTGTTTATGATAAGAGTGGCAGTCAGACTGTGCCACTTGTTTTGCTTTGAAGTTGAACTTGCAATGTGACCATTTATATACAGAATACAACTGTATAATGTAAATAGCTTTATTCTGTAAATATGTTTTTATTTAAAATGTATATATGACATTTATTTGGAATACTATTTTATTAGTTTTTTTGTATCAGGATGCAAGACTTTAATAAAGAAAAATTTCCCCTGTACTAAGCACAATTTAGCAGGAACAGCCCCCTAAGCATACTTCTCAAAATTTTGGAAGTAAAAAGAGGGACAAAATTTTTTTTCCGCACGTAGCACAGCAATTTTTTGACCACACCCCTTTCTGTGGCCACACCCCCTAATTACCATGTTTGTTTTACAAAATTTGGCAGGTTATGAAAGTTTGAAAATATTTCTCCTTATCTAAACTGTGTTTTTGTGTCTCAAAATTGTTACAAAGTATCTTATTTGCACCTGTTAGCTGTTCTGGGCTCTCTGCTAAAAGTCAATTAAGTGAGAAACTTTGTTTCTTTTTCTGGCTGTTCAGTGCAGAGAAAAGAGGGACTTTTCAGTACAAATGAGGGACTGCGGGTTGAGCTGTCAAAAGAGGGACTGTCCCTCCGAAAAAGGGACAGTTGGGAGGTATGCCCTAAGTTTGCTCATAGTCTGTACAGAGAGATCCCATAAAACTAATACAGCATAAGGGTTCCCCTGTACTAAGCACAATTCAGCAGGACCGCCCACTGGTGATCACCTGATCGTTTTTGCAGCTGGGTGGAGAGAGCAGTTTGTGCTCGTTAACTCAATCATGAGCAATTGCAGCCCTGGAGGGAGTGGTTCTTCCAAGGAAGCTGATCCAGGAAAGTCCCAGGCTTCACCACCATCTAGGCTTCGGGGTGCTTCTGCAAAACAAGGGGTTTCTGATGGGCCCCAACGGAGTCTTCTGACCATGTTGCTGGATTCAACCCCAACATGCAGCCAACTGGCCCTGGATTCCATGAGAACATGGCAAAAGGAATGCAGAGGAACAAGGAGAAAAAGGCAGAGATTGCTGCTTTAAAGACTCTGATAAAGAACAAGAGACATGCGTGTGCAAATGCATACAGTCTGGCCCGGCCTAAAAAGCAGGTGGAAATTGCAGCCCTGTGTGACAAACTGCACAGTCTGGAGCAGGAGGTGAAAACTCTTGGTAATGGAATTGGTCCTGTAAACGAGTCGTTTGATAATGCCGAGAGGTTCCGGCAGATGGAGAAAAGGCGCCAGGAGGAGAAATACAAAGCGACACTTAAAAGCAGAGCGATCAAGGAGGTACCCAGTGATGAGGAGCCTGACAGCTCTGGGACCCTCCAGCCATACCAGCCAGCCCCAAGGAGCCCTGGCTCCCCCTCTGCTACACCCACTGGTACCCCAACTGTTTCACCTACAGGTACCCCCACTGGTACCCCCTCTGGAACACCGGGTCTTCTCAGAGAGATCAGAGCGGCAGAATTTCCTTGCACTCTGAGACCACAAAAAATGGTCTTTTCCTCTGAGGAAATAGACGACATTGACCCAAGAGATAAGGTGAAGCAAAGAAGGCAGAAACAGCAGCCTTAAGTAAGTGACTTTATGTGGCAAGTGATTTCCCTGCTCTGCCCCCGGCCCAGAATCAGCCGGTGTCTCTGGGAGTCTCCCAGGCAGCCCCACAATCTGGGGGTACAGCAGCAGTAGCTGAGAATGTCGGGGTGCAGTCGGCACCTGCTGTGTTGGCCGCATGGGCACAGAAACCTAATGCTAATGTGGCTGGGAATGGGAATGTGCCATCTGTAAGGAACGCAGAGCAGTCAGTTGAGAAAAATCCTGAAACTGAGGCACTTTGCCACACTGCTGCAGAGAAACAAGATGTCCCAAATGTTGCTAGAGAACTCTCACAGAAACCAGATGCTTCAGCCATTCTTACTACATCACATCTGGAGCAGGACAGAGCTGGCAGTGATAATCACGTTAAAGAGAACTCACAGCGCAAAGGTGCAGTTGCTGGGCAACAGGAGGATCAGACCGATCGGAAAAGAAAGTGGATGACCAAGAAGAAGACCACTAAAGCAGCCATCCAGAAGAAAAAAAAGACTCTAAAGTGGACTCTTGTACTTCAGCAATTTTGGATGTTGCTGTTTCTGGAGGTGCGAGTGTGCGTGGGAGTGACTGCAGTGAGGAGATCAGTGAGCGGATGCCAGAGGTTTCGGCTGGTGAGTGCACTGAGAGAACAAAATTTGTTGGTGCAGCTGTGAATGTGAGTGGGGCTAAAGTGTCAGGGGGTCAGGCTGTGCAAGTGTCACATGTGCAAGAGGTGGGTGTCGGTACAAGTGCTTTGGGTGAAAGTGAAGCAAATGTTGCAATGGTGGGTGTGAGTACATTGAATGAAGGGGTGAGTGGGCGTGGCCAAAGTTTTGCAAATGTTGTGCGTGGCAGGGAGTCTGGGGGAGTGAATGGGGCGAGACAAAGAAATGTGCCTATGACTGGGGTGCGTGTGGGGCGTGGGGATCAACCCGCAGTGGCACAATGTCCCCGGCGTGGGAGGGTGTATCCCTCAGATTCTGGGCGCCGTAAGAAAGATTTGTCATATGGGCTTCTCTGCTAATGACCTTTATTGTTTTGTACATAAGAAGGTTTTCAAGGACTATTCCATCAGCTTCATGAGAGTCCAGAAGTTAGACGAGTTGTGGAGCAAATTCAGGGAGTTTTCTGACTCAGGCATGTGGGAGGGTTTTAGAGCTGTTCCTGTATCTAGACCTGGGGTCTGTAAGGTCACCATCCTTCTAGAGAATGAGTCCATCCCCCCTGCAGATCTCAAGGTTTGGCTCAAAAGATACGGGGATGTGATAGGAGAGTTGGAGAATGTTTTTGGGTCCAGTAGGATATGGACGGGGAGCTGGCAAGCTAAAGTCCGCCTGCGCACTGTAGGCAATGTCCCCCAGCACATCCCCAGCTCCGCATACATTTAGTCTGTTGCTTTTATCCCGGGGAATGTTGGAAGTGTGGCATTTCAGTTTCAGTTGCTATGTACTGAAATGCGCCATGTGCCTTGGAGTAGGTCATGTTGCCAAACACTGTCCTAAAAGTATAAGGTGCAACTTGTGCGGAGTGCTTGGCCATGCATACCAGGCTGATCTATACAGGGAACTCTGAGTATCAATTGTGTATTATAAGGGATAATGTACCCACTACTGTAAGGATATTAGAAGAAACTGTGGGGTTCTGTGACCATATACAGGCACAAGGCTGCAGGCTGTATCAATCATGTATTTTAATGGATCATATACCCCCTACTGTAAATGATAAGGATATTAGAAGTCATTGAAGGGTTCTGTAACCATATAAAGGCACATGGCTGAGTTATACAGGGAACTCTGAGTATCACTCATGTATTATAAGGGATAATGTACCCCCCCTACTGTGAATGATAAAGATATTAGAAGGGTTATGTGACCGTACAAAGGCACAAGGCTGAGTTATACAGGGAATTTTGAGTATCGCTCGTGTATTATAAGGATTAATGTAACCCCTACTGTAAATTATAAGGATATTCGAAGAAACTGAGGGGTTATGTGACCATATAAAGGCACAAGTCTACAGGCTGAGTTATACAGGGAAATCTGAGTATCACTCATGTTTTATAAGGGTTAATCTACACCCTACTGCAAATGATAAGGATATTAGAAGAAAATAAGGGTTTATGTGGTTCTCTCTACCCTACATGCTACATTTAAGCTATAAGGTTTTCTTTCCTGATATACTATCTTTCAGTTCTAGCTCTCTTAAAGGGGTGGTTCATCTTTAACTTTTAGTATGTTATAGAATGGCCAATTGTAAGCAACTTTTCAACTGGCCGTCATGTCTTCTGACTCTTTCCAAAATAGGGGTCACTGACCCCATCTAAAAAAAGAAATGCTTTATGGAGGCTACATAGTTAAATCGGGTTGAAAAAAAGACAAAGTCCATCAAGTTCAACCCCATCAAAAGAAACCCAGCATCCATACACATACCCCTCCATACCTTCACATAAATTATAAATACCCATATCTATACTAACTATTACCAATTTGTTATTCCTGCTTTTTATTGCTCATCTTTCTATTCAGGTCTCTCCTATTCATATTTTAGTCCCTAATTCCAATCAGCGCGTGGTTGCTAGGGTAATTTAGACCCTAGCAACCAGATTCCTGAAATTGCAAACTGGGGAGCTGCTGAATAATACGTCATATTAAAACTTAATGCAAAGGTGAATAACCCTTTTAATGGGCAAACTGGCCTTTGGACTAAAACACATATCCAGTCCCAGACGAACAGTGTAAATTATGGGACAAACCGCCTAAAGTGGACTCTGTTGTTACTAGACTGTACAGACATACCACATTACCAACCGAAGAGGCGTCTTTTAAAGACCCTATGGACAATAAGTTAGAGTCTGCACTTAAAAAAGCTTGCAATCATTCTACGGCAATCTTACGACCAGCAGCAGCAATGGCAGAATTAACTAGAACTGCTAAACAATGGGCACAGGATATGGCTCACCAACCACCTGAGTCAGCTCAAGACCTGGCGGCAGATTCTGCCTTGGAAATTAATCGCCTTACAGCTAAGTTGACAGCCAATTTAGTAGTAGCTAGATCTGGCTACGCCAATGGTCAGGGGATACTGCTTCCAAAAACAAACTGTTAGGACTACGATATACTGGAGAATCTCTATTTGGACCCTATCTCAAGCAAATTATCTCAGAAGTCACAGGTGGGAAGAGCACATTCCTCCCTCCTGGTAAGAGAGCACGCACGGAACAACCAAGCAGATTTAACTCTAAACGGCCATGGTCTACAACTCACCGTAACAACCGTTCCTTTCGTACTCCAAACTTTCAGAATACAGGTACCGACCAAAGTACCAGACGCAATGGACAACCATGACAGCAGTCAAATAAAAACAGAAAACCGGCTGCTACTAAACCCAATTTTGCATGACTACCCTCACCACCAGTCCATTCCCAAAGTAGGGGGTCATCTCTCCCACTTCCTCTCCTCTTGGGAAATCACTGTAACAGACAATTGGGTATTACAAATCATTCAACAGGGATACAGGATCAATTTCACAACACAACGATTTGTACCATAGATCGTCCCACCACACAAACAACATGCTCTATGGCAAGCTGTAACGTCCCTGTGGCAATCAGGGGTCATTATTCCAGTGCCAGAACAACACAAGTTCAAAGGCTTTTACTCCAACCTTTTTTTGGTCACAAAAAAGGAGGGCACATTCCGACCTGTACTCAACTCAAAACAACTAAATTTGTTCATTCGCAACCAAAAGTTCAAAATGGAATCAATCAGGTCAGCAATAGCCTTTATGGAACCATATTGTTTTATGACATCAATCGACTTACAAGATGCTTATCTCCATGTTCCAGTACATTCAAGCTCACAAGCCTTCCTCTGATTTGCAGTAAGAGACCAACATTTTCAATTTGTAGTGCTCCCATTCGGACTCTGCACTGCACCAAGAGTGTTTAGAAAGATCCTAGCACCCATAGCAGCCCACTTAAGAACTATGGGAATTCACGTACTGCCATACCTCGACTTCTCCTTCTCAAGGCAACGTCACAAGTTCAAGCAAATGCGAATACGGCGATAGCCTTACAGGTACTAACACAACACAGGTGGTTAATAAACCACCGCAAAAGCTCTCTACTTTCTGCTCAACAGATCCGTTTTCTGGGACTCCTCTTCGACTCCAGACGACAGGTAGTAAAACTGACAGGAGACAAGGTCGAAAACCATTATCTCCAATACAGAACACTTCCTGAGCAAGACCACAGTAACAGCAGGAGAATGTCTTCAGCTTCTGGGATTCATGGTGGCAGAAATAGAGGCAAATCCCTATGCCAGATTCCATCTACGACCACTACAACAAGCTTTCCTACACACTTGGAACAAAGATCATCAGGATCTTCAACAGAACATCTCAAATACTACAGACCAGAGCCAGTCTCTCATGGTGGACTGTACGAGCACATCTAACCTTGTGCAGAAGCTGGGCACCAAAGAAGTGGGAGATTGTGACAACCGATGCAAGCGCATTCGGTAGGGGAGCAGTGTAGAACACACACATCTTACAAGGACAGTGGTCTCGTCAGGAAGCTCGTCTACCAATCAATGTGCTAGAACTTCGAGCTATAGTGCTAGCGCTTCAAGGCTGGTCCAACATACTTCAGACCAGTCAGAATTCAATCGGACAACGCCACAGTGGTGGCTTACGTAAACAAACAAGGCGGTATCCGCAGCATGCTGGCAATGCAGGAAGCAACAAAGATCCTAACATGGGCAGAACACCATGTACCATCAATCTCAGCAGTTTACATCCCAGGGGTCCTGAGTTGGGAGGCAGACTTCCTCAGTCGCCACACAATCGACCAAGGTGAATGGAATCTACACCCCAAGATCTTTGCCAAGATCACAGCCAAATGGGGGACACCAGATATAGACATGTTGGCATCCAGACACAACTTCAAAGTTCCTCACTATTGCTCAAGAACCAGAGACCCCAGAGCGACATGTGTAGATGCTCTGGTAATCTCCTGGAACTTCAAGAGTCTATGCGTTCCCACCACTACCAATACTTCCCAGGATTCTTGCCAAAATCAAACAGGAAGGTGTAACAACAATACTCATTGCACCTGATTGGCATAACAGACTTTGGTACACAGATCTTGTGAGCATGTCCATATCAAAAACGTGGAGACTTCAACTGCTCCAGGGACCAGTTCGACATCCCAATTTGCCCATGCTCTGTTTAACGGCCTGGCTCTTGAGACCCAGTTATGGGCACAAAGAGGGTTTTCAGCAATGGTGATGGACTTCTACTACAGGCTAGGAAACTTTCCACATCCAAAGTCTACCATAAAGTGTGGCGAACATTCATTCAATGGTGTTCCACTCGTCAGGAGCACAGTACTACACAAGTGGTGATGGAATTCTTCTCCACTGGGTTCAAAAAAGGGCTAGCACCCAACACTCTAAAATCTCAAATTTCTGCCTTATCAGTGTTATTCCATTGCAAATGGGCAGAACATCCCCATATTCAACAGTTCCTACAAGGTGCTATACGGCTCAGACCACCCTTCCGAAATCCAACACCTAACGCTAGTGCTATCGGTAATCCAAAAGGCACCATTTGAACCTCTTCGTTCATGTGACCTAAAATGGCTAACTCTCAAAGTCACCTTCCTTATTGCTACTACTTCAGCAAAAAGAGTTTCGGAAATTGCAGCACTGTCTCATAAAGAACCATGGCTTATTCTTCACAAAGATAAAGTAGTTTTACGCACAGTGCCGGGATTCCTACCAAATTTCATATCAATCAGGAGATCATTCTTCCTTCCTTTTGCCCTAACCCTACAAATGACAAAGAAAGACAATTACATACACTTGATGTGGTTATGGCAATCAGAATTTCAAAAAGAGGACAACACCCTTCAGGCGTGCAGACGGACTACTAGTTTCCTATGCTCCAGCACACAGAGGATTAGCGATATCCAAAAGGACTATCGCAAGGTGGCTTGTAGAAACTGTAAATCAAGCTTACACTCTAAGCAACAGACATCCTTTTCAAGTCACAGCTTATTCTACACGAGCACAGAGTGCGTCTTGGGCTCTTCAGAATCTTCCTACACCAGAACAAATCTGTGCGGCAGCCACATGCTCCTCACCAAATACTTTTATCAAGTTCTATCAGTTACATGTTTTTGCTTCAACATCGGCTGTGTTCGGCCGCAAAGTTCTACAAGCTGCAGTTGCATAACTAGCCAAGATTATACATAATCAGCAGCATACCCACCCTGTTTTGTTTTTAAGTAGGGATACACCGAATCCAGGATTTGGTTTGGGATTCGGCTAGGATTCGGATTCGGCCGATTCCTTCTGCCTGGCCGAACCGAATCCAACTCCTAATTTGCATATGCAAATTAGGGGTGGGGAGGGAAATTGCTTGACTTTTTGTCACAAAACAAAGAAGTAAAAAATGTTTTCCCCTTCACACCCCTAATTTGCATATGCAATTTCGGATTTGGTTCGATATTCGGCCGAATCTTTCATGAAGGAGTCGGGGTTCGGCCGAATCCAAAATAGTGAATTCAATGCATCCCTATTTTTAAGGGACAGCTTTTGGACATCCCCACACGTTTGCACTGACAGGAGGGGTGACTAGAGAGAGGATGATTTTGTACTTACCGTAAAATCCTTTTCTAGTAGGCCTGAACTGTCAGTGCAATAAGTCCCACCCAGGCTGATTTTAGTATGGGTGAAAGGACTTATCTTTCTTCTCTATACTATACTCTAAACTGTTGTCTCTTGAACTTCCTTCCTACTTGCTGTCTCCTAATCACCTCAAGAAAGCTTTATAACAGACCTGGAGAACAGAGGTGGAGCCAGCCTATATATCCTGAAGGAGGGGCCAAGAGACCAATTCTTCTGTCCTGCCTCCAGAGGTGAACCTGGACATAACCCACACATTTGCACTGACAGTTTGGGCCTACTATAATAGGATTTTATGGTAAGCACAAAATCATCCTTTTGGCTTCACTCGCACAAACACACGTACCCTGTGAGGTGAGTATTTACCCAGGCAGCCTCATTTAAGAGCACACTGAAAATCTATTCTGCCATCAGTTTGAAACTAAACTCAATGAGAATCCTCATTGTTTCCTCCTGTTCTCACTTGCAGGGCATTATAAATGACCCAGATTTGCTAAACCACTGTAATGTTGGTAATACTTTCCCTTTAAATGTTACTGGAGTGCAGGCTTACATAGATCTTCTCTTTGTGCAGATATGAAGGGGGCGTGGGAGCTCCCACCAGCAACAGGTCACCCGCTACCCATACAAAGATGTCAATAACTGGAGGATTGAGAAGGACCTTGCACAGTTAAGTGAAAGTGGGGATGTATTTCATTCAGAGTTTAACTCAAAAGGAGAATCTGATTAAATTTCCACAAGCTGGAAGTGGTTGGAGTGAAAGCTTTGAAAGTTACCACCAAAGCCTGATGTGGAACATGGAGGAGCACAGAGGGGAGTCAGTACCAATTATGTTTTCCCACCTCTCCACCAGGCTCAGATTCAGCTTTTGGACAACCCAGTGATACAGTATTCTGCCAACCTCAGTGCCCTGACTTACTCTGCTTTACTTATTTTCTACCTACTGCACCAGCGGAGAAGGATCTACTACATTCCACAAGGTCTGATCAGAGCAGGGGGGTTATGGAAGATTATACCCAAGTAATATGTTGGTATGTATGTATGGAAGCAATCATCCACCTACCAATATGGTGGTGCTGCTGCCATATGGGTGAGACCTTAATTCTGCTTGTTTGTCTGCGCATGTGAGAGAGAGTGAGAGAGTGAGTGAGCATTACAGTGCAGTAAGTGTGCACATGGCTACCTGTGGTTGCTACACCAAGTTAACCAACCAGATTGCCACTGTTGGCCTGAATGCAGAATTTATTCTGATTTCCCGGTGCCTCCCACCTCTCTCATTCAGCACAGGGCCATCAGCATGTGGGCACGGTTCCTGCTGCTGTCGCTGACTCTGCTGCCGCTGGAGAAGGATGAAGGAGCCGCCGGATAAGAAGCCACCGGAGGGGGGTGAAAAAGTATCTGCTGCTGAATTTTAGAGGTAAGTTTCACTGAACCCCAATAGTAACATAGTAACATAGTAAGTAAGGTTGAAAAAAGACACATGTCCATCGAGTTCAACTTTTTTTTTTTTTTTATTAACTACCTATCTGCCAGTTGATCCAGAGGAAGGCAAATATAACCCATCTGAAGCCTCTACAATTTGCCTTAGAGGGGGAAAAATTACTTTCTGGCTCCAAAATGGCACTCGGACTAGTCCCTGGATCAACTTGGACTATGAGCTATTTCCCATAACCCTGTTTTCCCTTACTTGCTAAAAAGCTATCCAACCCCTTCTTAAAGCTATCTAATGTATCAGCCTGTACAACTGATTTAGGGAGAGAATTCCACATCTTCACAGCTCTCACTGTAAAAAAACCCTTCCGAATATTTAGGCGGAACCTCTTTTCTTCTAATCGGAATGGGTGACCTCGTGTCAGCTGGAAAGACCTACTGGTAAATAAAGCATTAGAGAGATTATTACATGACCCCCTTATATATTTATACATAGTCATCATATCACCTCTTAAGCAGCTCTTCTCCAGCGTGAACATCCCCAATTTGGCCAGTCTTTCATAGCTAGGATTTTCAATACCTTTTACCAGCTTAGTTTCCCTTCTCTGTACCCTCTCTAATACAATAATGTCCTGTTTGAGTGATGGAGACCAAAACTGTACGGCATATTCTAGATGGGGCCTTACAAGTGCTCTATACAGTGGAAGAATGACCCCCTCCTCCCTTGACTCTATGCTCCTTTTAATACAGCTCAAGACCTTATTTGCCCTTGATGCTGCTGACTGGCATTGCTTGCTACAGTCAAGTTTATCATCTACAAGGACTCCAAGGTCCTTTTCCATAATGGATTTGCCTAGTGCAGTCCCATTAAGGGTATAAGTGGCTTGGATATTTTTACATCCCAGGTGCATGACTTTACATTTATCAACATTGAATCTCATTTGCCACTTAGCTGCCCAGATTGCCAGTTTGTCAAGATCATGTTGCAAGGATGCCACATCCTGGATGGAATTAATTGGGCTGGATAATTTTGTGTCATCTGCAAACACTGATACATTACTTACAACACCCTCCCCTAAGTCATTAATGAACAAGTTAAATAAAAGTAGACCCAATACTGAGCCCTGGGGGACCCCACTAAGAACCTTACTCCAAGTAGAGAATGTCCCATTAACAACTACCCTCTGTACCCGATCCTGTAGCCAGTTTCCTATCCATGTGCAAATTACTTCATTAAGCCCAACAGACCTTAGTTTAGAAAGCAGTCGTTTGTGGGGCACAGTATCAAACGCTTTGTCGAAATCCAAATAGATCACATCTACTGCCCCCCCACTATCCAGAATCTTACTTACCACATCATAAAATGCAATCAAATTCGTCTGACATGACCTATCCTTCATAAAGCCATGCTGATTGTTGCTCATAATGCCATTCATTAGGACAAAATTTTGAATGTGATCCCTTAACAAGCCTTCAAATAATTTGCCCACCACAGATGTCAAGATTACTGGCCTATAATTGCCAGGCTGAGATTGTAATCCCTTTTTAAATATTGGAATAACATCAGCTTTTCTCCAATCCATAGGCACCATACCAGATGACAGTGAATCTGAGAAAATCAGAAATAAGGGCTGGTCTAAAACTGAACTAAGCTTTAGTTTTCACCTCCACCGCAATTAATTCTTCATTTCTTTTCTTAGCCTTCCAGATTTACAACATTTATTACAGTGTTTATATTCATTAAATGCAGCTTCTGTCCCTACAGATTTGTAGTTTTTTTTTTTTTTTTTTAATTTGTTTTTATTAATTGTCAAACATGTACATCAATGAAACACATTTGGACCTTCCAGAAGCCCGCAGTCGCAAGTAAAATGGCATAAAGTAATGTATACATGCATTATAAGATTGAAGATCAAGTAAATAAGAAAATTTTTTAAAGACAAACATAACATAAACAGAATTGTCGTGCTCTAATATAATAAGGTTACAGAAATAATTAAATGTTTCCATAGGTCAAGATCAATTACCGTAAATATGAAGCCAAAAGCCTGTTGGTTCGATGAGTCCTGGGGGGTGATCCTTGAGCCGTTGCACTCCCAGAAAATGTATTGTGAACATATCGAAAAGTTTCCTGTAGTAGTGGATTATCTTTGAGAATTTCCAAGTCATACCATGTTGTATTTTGAAAGGTATAGGTAGTTAGGTATTTAAGTGGATGTGGGAGGCTATTGATATATGTATATAAAAATGGAGAAGAATTTGTCTACCTGCTGTTCCTTTTTGACCGTAGCCTCCAGCCAGTCCATATGGAATATGTAGTGCAGTTTTTGTTTGGCGAGTAAGAGGGATGGGCTGTCTTTAGAAAGCCATTGATGTAGTATTGCCTTTCTGGACGCTGCTGCCAACCGTTTCGCTAGATGTTTCTCCTCTTTACTGAAATTTGCATATTGAGTAATCGAACTAAACAGTGCCCATTCCATATTTGGTTGGATCGGTTTATTAGTCATCTGCGTCCAGTAAGAAGATACCTCCAGCCAGAAGTCAGTTATTTTAGGACAAAACCAGAACATATGTAAGAGGTCTGCTTTGGGGGCATGACATCGAGTACAACCATCTGAGGGGAGACTACCCATTTTATAGCGCCTTTCGGGGGTTAAATATGAGTTATGGAGAATCTGTAAGGTCATTTCCTGATATCGACTGGTCGGGAGGAGTGTCATCATTTGGACATGAGATGTTAAGATCTCAGTGAAGTGCATTTGTGGCATGGATAGTGTCCATTTAAACAGGGAGTCTCTCACTGTGTCTGTGTCAATGCTCGTACGTGTAACACAATAGATTTGTGAGGTAGAACGATATGTATGCTGGTCCTTCCAGAGAGAGTCCATCACGTTACCAATTCCTTTGTCTCTCATATCTAGATTTGTAGTTTTTAAATGCCTTTCTCTTCTTTCCCATTAACTTCTTTACTTCTGTATTAAGCCATACAGGATTATTCTTAGAGCTTCTAAGTTTAGTCCTTAAGGGAATAAATTGAGAACAGTAATGATTTAATATCATTTTAAAGGACAACCATTTCTGTTCTGTGTTTTTAGCTGAAAACTTAATGCCCCAATCAATGCTCTGTAGGGCAGCCCTCAAGGCACTAAAATTAGCTTTTGCAAAATTCATGGTTTTTGTTGCCCCAGTATATTTTAGTTTTTTTGCACCAGACATTAAAATATATAACCTTATGGTCACTATTACCCAGGGGTTCAATGACTTGCACATTTGCTATAAGTTCTGGGTCATTTGAGATCACTAAATCAAGAATAGCATTTTTTCTGGTAGGCTCCTCAACAACCTGTGCTAAAAAATTGTCGTGCAATAAGTTTATAAACTTGTTCCCATTAACTGATCTAGCAGTACCATTGCTCCAGTCAATATCTGGGTAATTAAAATCCCCCATTATCATTACTTTACCTAAATTAGTAGCCTTTTCTATTTGCATTAGGAACTTTGTCTCTTCCTCCTCACTTACATTAGGGGGTCTATAGCATACGCCTACAATTAATTTGCTGGATTCTTTACAATTGGTGAAGAACTCCACCCATACGACTTCTGCGCCCTCATTTTCTAACATAACCTCCTCCTTTATATGAGCTTTTAAATCCTGCCTAACATACAGACATACCCCTCCTCCTTTTCTATTGCCTCTGTCCCTCCGAAACAAAGTATAGCCACTGATATTTACTGCCCAGTCATGAGACTCATTCAGCCATGTTACAGTTCCCTGTATAACTCTGCCTGCAGCCTTGTGCCTTTTTATTGTCACAGAACCCCTCAGCGACTTCTAATATCCTTATCAGTTACAGTAGGGGTACATTATCCCTTATAATACACAAGTTATACTCGGAGTTCCCTGTATAACTCAGCCTGCAGCTTTGTGACTTTATATGGTCACATAACGCCCCTTAGTGACTTTTAATATCCTTATCATTTACAGTAGGGGGTACATTGAAAGGGGGGAACTGAAAGGGTTAACTTCTATCCTTGAAACTTCTGTCCTTGCTCAAACTTCTTTGTGCAAAACATGCTTATATGGCACGTACTCCCCAGCTGGCCTGAGCAGCCCCCAATGCCCTTGGGCGAATATGTTTCTTATCTCTTCTTATCACGCATACCAGCACACCCCACTCTTACAACTTCTACAATGTTACTTTCTGCAGACACACAAAATAATACTTTTCATTTTCCTTTAGGCTAAGGCATACCTTTGTAACACGTCATATTGGCTATATAAGCAACTGCTGTAACCCTAATAAATCGGAACTTGCTTTGCAACACACGTGCCTACTGTGTCGTTCTTTGTAAGACCCCTGCGCAGTGTATCTGGAGGATGTAATCAGATGGTTTCTGCCGTGCCAAGACGAACCGGTTCGCACAGGGATAGCACAAGAATAGCACAGTGAAAGCCCGGGATTTCTCTTGTTCCTTTCAGCTGGTGTCAGAAGCGGGATCGGTAGGATATCCGGAGGTAAGTAGAATTGTTGTCTGAACTGACGGTTTTTTCTCTTACCTTTGGCTCTTTCCAATAACCGATTTCTTGATATAAAAAAAAGAATAAAAATAGGTTTTGCCTCTTGTATGGCGGTTTGAGACTGGTTGTTATATATATAAAAAAGAAAAAATATAACAACGAAAAAGAATAAAAATAGGTTTTGCCTCTTGTATGGCAGTTTGAGGCTGGTTGTTATATATATAAAAAATAAAAAAAATAAAAAAAAAAACATAAAAACGAAAAGAATAAAAATAGGTTTTGCCTCGTATATGGCGGTTAATTGTCTCGTGAGACTGTTTTGCAAAGGTTCGCCTCCTGTAATGGTCGAGACTGAGGCTGTTTTGCAAAGGTTCGCCTCCTGTAATGGTCGAAGATAGGGATATTTAGGTTGCACGCAGAAACCTTTTCTTACTGACTGATTCACCTCTCCATATACAATATTGTCTCGTTTTGTCTTTGTACGTGTATGTATCCCCCATGTCTGTATAGAGATTAAGGTATATACGTCACATTGTATTCAATTTTCTTGACGTGTAACTTCTTACTTAAAAAATCTATCATTCTTTCGCCGTGCGTGTGTGATATGCCATACAGGGACACATAATTGTTTGTTTGTATATTGATAACTGTTACTAATACATCCTGTTGGTGTTGCTGCTATTTGTAAGTTGTACTAATCATATATATATATGGTGATGGAAATTGCTACGTGAGGGCAGTGATTCTGTCATCAGAATTTCCCAAAGCCAGCAGGTAAGCCACTTGTTGCTTACCAACAGGGAACTTCTTTTTATTTATATATATATATATTATATATATATATATATATATATATATATATATATATATATATATATATATATATATATATATATATATATATATATATATATATATATATATATATATATATATATATATATATATATATATTATATAATATATATATATATATATAATATATATATATATTATATAATATATATTATATATATATATATATATATATATAATATATATATTGTACCCCACCTGTACAATACAAAGTAGAGAAATAGGGGGGGGGACGCTGCAGAAGCTAAAAACACACAGATCTTAGCAGGATTTTTCAAGATGTTCCACAGCCCCACACTAATCCACACAAATTTGCACAGGAACTCTTGTTTGTCCATGGTGCTCATAAGCCTAATTAGAACAATATATTATTTGTACTCAAACGTGTGTGGTCCAGGGGATTACCAATGTCTGTTAGCCAAAATGAATTGAGATACTAACCCTGTTGACCACCATTTTTTTCTTTCAGAAGCTTCTTGGGAAATAGTTTTCAAATTTAACCAAGATGCCCAAGAGTCTGCTGTCCAGTATGCTATTACCTTTGTGTCAGGATTACTAAATGATCCTCAAAGTAACCTCAGCATACATAGTCTTGCCTGGAAGCATAAAAAGTAAGAAAAGATAGTCATTGCCACAAGTGGAGAACTCCTGTCTTAAGCCCCAGCAGGTGTTACTAGGTCAGCAACAGTCTAACAACTTCCAGGATAATTCCCAAAACTCCAGAAACAATAACTAACAGACAGCAGTACAGGTCAGATAACCGTAACAAAAAGACAGTCGTTTGCGTTAATTGTAATAATCAAGGGCATTATGCATATAAGTGCATGTCCCCAAAGACAGCCCTTTCCCCTGCAGGAGATGCAGCCCCTTCACATCCCAATGCATCCCTCATAAATCCTGATTGAAGGTGCGAGGCAGCACCGGTACCAGTATTTCCAAACACTTCTAATCACCATCCAGACCTCCTAATTGAAGTGTTTATTAATTAAAATACCCTCCCTTGTTCAGTGAATACTGGTGCTGCCCGCTCAGTTTTAAAGACTCACTCCAAGTGATTTGTGGGCTTTCTCACCAAAAGATGTTGGGTTAATGTCATTCATCCATCCCACCTGTGTCCATACGAGTAGACCTAAGGGCCCCCAGCCCAAAATCTCACAGTACTCACTGTCCAGTGAAAAAGTATAGGGGATTTGCCCAGTCATTCAAGGGTTACTTGATAAGGGAGTGTTAATTCATAGGATTAGCCCTGTAAATATGCTCATCTTGCCAATTAAAAAGCCCTGCAAGAATGAGTGGCGTTTTGTTCAGGATCTCAGAGCAGTTAACAAAGTTGTTATTGCAGCCCATCCGGTAGTGCCAAAACCGACTACCAAAGCAGGTTGCAGTCATTAAGTACTAAGCCCACACTGGGTCCTCTGACTATGTAGCACAAGATAATGCCTATGCTGATGTAGCTGCAAAGCAGGCAGCATTGTATTATAAAATGTTTAAAGCATGTGTTGTAAAAGAACCAACTCTACCTGTTCCCTCTAGTGCTGTTTTTATCAGCCCTTCAGGACCAAATGGAACCTGAGGAGAAGGAACATTGGCTTAAAGCCGGATGTTTTTGTTTGGCATCTAGGTGATTGCCCTGTTGCACCCCATGCTCTGTTACCATATTTGGTTGCTGCCTCACATGGTCTCACCCACACTTTTTAAGGGGGGATTTGTGATGTAGTGTCAGGAATGTGTTTTGCCCCCGGGTTCTCATCTATTGCAGCCAAATATGTTTAATTATGTTTTATTTGTGTGCAATATAATCTAGGTAAGACTATTCCAACGCCTATTACACACCGACCTAAAGCAATGTATCCATTTCAGATATTGCAGATAGATTCCATACAGTTACCTAAATGTTGTACCTATGAATATGTATTTGTTTGTGTTGACTAATTCTCTGGTTGGCCAGAAGCCATTGTAAAAGCTTCAGATGAAGCTATAGCTAAAGAGCTAATTGCAGAGATTGTCTGCAGTTATACACTGCCTGAGGTATTATCCTCTGATCAAAGTACACATTTCACTGGACAAGTAATGTAATTAATCTGCAAAGACATTGGGATTCATCAAATGTTACACACCATATCATCCCCAAGCTAGTGGGGAAGTGGAAAGTCAGCAGGCTAATTAAAGTATGTGCAGAGACTAAACTTGCGTGGCCAGAGGCCCTTGATATAGTGCTTATGTCTGTCACACACACTCCCCAAAGGCTAACTAAACTCTCCCCATATGAAATATTGTTTGGGAGACAAGCATGCATGGCTCAGTACTTTCCTTCTACTTATCTTCTTTGCATGAACTATGGAAGAATGAACTAAGGAACTGACCAAATTGTGTTCTCGAGTTTATTCTTCATTACCAGATCCAGCAGATGTTCTGGAATCACATGCTCTCATTCCAGGAGATTGGGTCCTCATAAAGTGCCGCAGTGCCACAGATCTTCAACCTCGCTGAAAAAGACCATTCCAGGTACTCCTCGCCACAGAAACAGCTGTAAAGGTTGAAGGGAAACCGAATCGGATCCACGCGTCTCACAGTAAGAATGCTTAAACTTCCACCTGTTGTGTAAGAGGGGGGAATTGTAGGACATAATAACGCCTCTTTCCTTCCACCACCTAAGTCCCAGGGACCATAACATCCAACGCTAAAGATGTAGGTCCCCATCGGGTGAAGATCTCCAGCAGAATCATGTCTTTGTGGGCCAGATGTTTGGTCCGAATCTGTGTCTTCCTGCTGCACATCCGTATCTTCATTGCCGTGCTTATTATAGCACTTATAAAGCCTGCTGTTAATGACAGGTCCCAAGTCAACACAACAACAGCCTCACCAGCATCTGAGGTTAATGTTTCATCACCAGATCAGGTTAAAGTTGTCCAAAGAGACTTATATGCATAACTGTTTGAGCCTAATGATAATGCTCTTGTTAAAATGCATGTTATAGCAGCATCAACACTATTACTGATTGTTGGATATGTACACATTCTCCTTTGTCAGCTCACAGTATGACATACATAGTAGAATCTCTATCCTGTCAGGACATAGTTAACAGTCCTTGAGGTAATTTGACACTTCTCCAGTATAACACTACACTTATTCCAATGGCCATCTCAGGATTCTGTACAGCACCAGTAGTGTATTTTCATAAAACGGTGTCGCCCAAGGATATTGGTAAGTTGGTACACTTATGTTCCGATTGCCTTTGTATCAACAGTTCAGCTAATCATCATTTGTTGCTGTACCTCCTTATTTTCTCACTCTTTTCTAAAGGCAAATTCTTCTAGGCCTGTTCTGTTCTATCCTAAGAACGCTAAAAGTCTGAAATGACTTCAATGAACCACCACAGTGTATGAACATTATATCCCAGATATATTCTCATATAGGTTGTATGCATAGCATTTATAAGGTATGCTATATTGAATTGTTTGTTTTGTATTATTGTTGCCAGACATACTGACGAAAAGGAGGAGTTGTAGTGGAAAAGTCTTGCAAGCCCTGCTTGGCCCCCTTAATGGAGTGAACAGTTTCTAAGTGCCCATGAGGCCCTTCTAGAAACTGTTCAAGGTTATGTGTAACATCTGTCGAGAAGGTTCTTATCACTATTCTGTTATATTTTGTATTCCTGTAACAATGTGTTCTGACCTTGAAGCACACACACACAATGGTACTCCCTATTTCCTGGTGATTGGGTGTTCCTAATAAAACACTCCCTGGAACCAACTTTTAAAATAGAGTAGCACTTGGCATGATACTGGCTGAAAAGGGGGTGTCTGTAAAATGCTTGCCAACACAAGCACCTGTTGCACATATATCCCCGATAATGCTGGTCCAAACAGCAAAGTAATTGATCTGTTCATTAAGTTAAAGAAAAATTCTGGAATCACACATCCTTGGGATGAATATTTTGGATGGATGACAGGTTGGCTAAAGGTCTTAGCCCAGATCAGTGTTACCTTATTGATTGTTTTGATTTTTATTAAATTTATTTTCTGCTGTGTAATCCCTTACATTAGGAAGTTGATTTATTCACTTATTGCTTCTTCAGACGGTTCACAACTCAAACTTATTCATGCTGCTCGTGTGTAGTCACTTGCGTAAATAAAGGGGGGAACTGAAAGGGTTAACTTCTATCCTTGAAACTTCTGTCCTTGCTCAAACTTCTTTGTGCAAAACATGCTTATATTGCATGTACTCCCCAGCTGGCCTGAGCAGCCCCCAATGCCCTTGGGCGAATATGTTTCTTATCTCTTCTTATCACGCATACCAGCACACCCCACTCTTACAACTTCTACAATGTTTCTTTCTGCAGACA
This sequence comes from Xenopus petersii, assembly GCA_038501925.1. Lineage (NCBI taxonomy): Eukaryota > Metazoa > Chordata > Amphibia > Anura > Pipidae > Xenopus > Xenopus petersii. Next base: position 125,578,458 of record CM076674.1, read on the forward strand.
CACAGAATAATACTTTTCATTTTCCCTTAGGCTAAGGCATACCTTTGTGACACGTCATATTGGCTATATAAGCAACTGCTGTAACCCTAATAAATCGGAACTTGCTTTGCAACACACGTGCCTACTGTGTCATTCTTTGTAAGACCCCTGCGCAGTGTATCTGGAGGATGTAATCCGATGGTTTCTGCCGTGCCAAGACGAACCGGTTCGCACAGGGATAGCACAAGGATAGCACAGTGAAAGCCCGGGATTTCTCCTGTTCCTTTCATACATTATCCCTTATTATACACAAGTGATACTAAGAGTTCCCTGTATAACTCATCCTGCAGCCTTGCGTCTTTATATGGTCACAGAACAATCCCTCAGTGACTTCTAATATCCTTATAATTTACAGTAGGGGTACATTATCCCTTAGGGCTAGTCCACACGGGGAGATAGCGACGCGTTTGCGGTCGCGGCGACAAAGTGCCGCGACAGTCACCGCGACCGGCGCAGGCGACAGTTTTGTATGGGCGCCTATGTAAAAACGCCTGTGCTAACCACACGAGGCGATGTGCTTTACAACAGTCGCCTGAAAATGCCTCGCCAGGCTTTTTCAGGCGACTGTTGAAAAGCGCATCGCCTCGTGTGGTTAGCACAGGCGTTTTTACATAGGCGCCCATACAAAACTGTCGCCTGCGCCGGTCGCGGCGCTTTGTCGCCACGACTGCAAACGCGTCGCTATCTCCCCGTGTGGAATAGCCCTTATAATACACAAGTGATACTCAGAGTTCCCTGTATAACTCAGCCTGCAGCCTTGTGCCTTTATATTGTCACAGAACCCCTCAGCGACTTCTAATATCCTTATCAGTTACAGTAGGGGGTACATTATCCCTTATTATACACAAGTGATACTCGGAGTTCCCTGTATAACTCAGCCTGCAGCCTTGTGCCTTTATATGGTCACAGAACAACCCCTCAGTGACTTCTAATATCCTTCTCATTTACAGTAGGGGGTACATTATCCCTTATAATACACAAGTGATACCCAGAGTTCCCTATATAACTCAGCCTGCAGCTTTGTGACTTTATATGGTCACATAATGCCCCTTAGTGACTTTTAATATCCTTATCATTTACAGTAGGGGGTACATTATCCCTTATAATACATGAGTGATCCTCAGAGTTTCCTGTATAACTCAGCCTGCAGCCTTGTGCCTTTATATGGTCACTGAAACCCCTCAGTGACTTCTAATATCCTTATCATTTACAGTAGGGGGTACATTATCAATATAATCTATACAGTATCAGCTCAGTAGTTATATACAGAGAATATTGGAATATTTTCCATTGTTTCTTGCAGGACGTTGCTTTTCTATATTCCTTACACTTTCCTTGTTTCTTCCTGTTTTCCCCCTGGTCTCTCTCTACTTATTTCCCCCACCGCTGCCCCTCCATTCTTATAGTCAGTGAGTTGTGGTGTGACCATATTGTGTGCTGTCTATTTCTTACTGACAGTTGCTATGGACGTGACTGAGGGAAGCTTTTCCCTGCCCAATACAGGAAGAAATTGTATGACCATGTGGGGCCAATAGAATTCTGTTCTACAGCTTCAGTGCTGCCCATTGTTCTCCAGTGTGTGTGTCTGTGCCCTATGTATAACCATCAGCCTGTGTGACTCTAGTCTGAGATGTCTCTTGTACCCCCTGCAGTTTAACTTCAAACAGGGCTGAGAGCAAGTGCCCCAATAACAGTGTTTAATAAATCAGCAAGTGCTGGTTCTGTGTCTCCTGATAACATTGAGCTTCTCTGCCAGGCACCAGCCCCCCATACTTTTTACACAATGTGCGTGTGTGAGAGACAGAGTGTGTGTGAGAGACAGAGTGTGTGTGAAAGAGACAGAGTGTGTGAGAGAAAGACAGAGTGTGTGAGAGAGAGACAGAGTGTGTGACCTACACCTTCAACAAGTTTTTCATCAAGGACAAGCAACAGGAACAGTTGCGAAATCACTGTCAAAATGCCATGTAAGTCTAAGGGAGTGCATTTAGGTTAACAATAGCTGTAACTTTTGAGAAAGTTGGCAAAGTTGTAAATTCTATATGGCATTAGAATTAGCTTCCAACACTACACATTCAACAAGTTTTTCATCAAGGAGAAGCAACAGGAACACTTGCAAAAATCACTGTGCCATAATGCAATGTAAGTCTACGGGAGTGCTATTAGGATAACATTAGCTGTAGCTTTTGAGAATGTTGGCAAAGTTGTTTATTCTATATGGCATTATAAATAGCTTCCAACACTACACCTTCAACAAGTTTTTCATCAAGGACAAGCAACAGGAACACTTGCAAAACCACTGTACCATAATGCAATGTTAGTCTATGGGAGTGCTATTAGGTTAACATTAGCTGTAACTTTTGAGAATGTTGTCAAAGTTGTTAATTCTATATGGCATTATAAATAGCTTCCAACACTACACCTTCAACAAGTTTTTCATCAAGGACAAGCAACAGGAACACTTGCAAAATCACTCTGTCAAAATGCCATGTACAGATGAAGCCACTTGGATTTGTGAGTTAAATGCGTCATGACTCGGGGGTAATTGAAGAAACTGTGTTATCTTAAGTCATCTTAACTCATTTAATGCATTTAACCTTTTCATTAGCATACCAAAGCACCATTGTTCACAATGGTGAATGCTTTAATTAGATGGGATGTGACGCAGTTTTCTGTGTTAAATGAGATAAATGGGATATCTGTGTTTAGTTATTCTGTGTCAAACAGACAAACCAAAGTGGCTGCATCTGTAAGTCTAAGGGAGTGGTATTAGGATAACATTAGCTGCAACTTTTGAGAATGTTGGCAAAGTTGTTAATTCTATATGGCATAAATAGCTTCCAAACTACACCTTCAACAAGTTTTTCATCAAGGACAAGCAACAGGAACAGTTGCAAAATCACTGTGCCATAATGCAATGCAAGTCTATAGGAGTGCTAATAGGTTAACATTAGCTGTAACTTTTGAGAATGTTGGCAAAGTTGTTTATTCTACAGATGCAGCCACTTTTTTTGGTAGCTTTAACGCGCTGTAACGCTAGCAAATTAGCAGCAATCAAGTTATCTAGAGTTGCCTTGGCGCATTTATCACATTTTCCTTTATTTAAATATGTGCAGTGGACAAGCGACATCTCTTTCTATAAAAAGAGATGGCGCTTGGCCACTGCTGGTATTGCAGGTTACTCCGTGACTTGAAGACAGAAGAGAGCCAATAACTGCCGATCATATTCTAAATGGGCAAAGAAATGGGCAATCGTTGTGGTTATTGTGGTGGACAGCATGCAAAATTATTATTTTTTTTTTTTCAAATTGTTTTTATTGAAAGTCAGACATGCACAATCATGAAAACATTTGGGCCTACCAGAGGTCCACGTTAATAAGTGGAATAACATATAGATACATGTTCATGTGTCATAAAGTCAATAATGAAATAGAATGACAAACCAAAAAACAAACAAATAAACAGGAAGTATATGCTCTGATATAGAAAGGTAAATAAGAAGAGAAAAAAAAATCAAAGTATTTCCTTAGGTCAAGGTCGGCTACCGTAAATATGAGGCCTGTTAGTTCGCTGAGTCCTGGGGGGCGAGGTTGGAACTGTTGCGTTTCCACAGAGAATAGTTTGAACATATTGAGAAGTTTCCCGTAATAGTGGATTATCCCTAAGAGTTTCTAAGTCATACCAAGTAGTGTTTTGAAAAGTATATGTGGTCAGATATTTAAGTGGATATGGGAGCCTATTGATGTAAGTGCCCCAAACAGAAAATAATTTGTCTACCTGTTGTTCTTTCTTGGCCTTGGCCTCCAGCCAGTCCATATGGAAGATGTAATGTAGCTTTTTGTTTGGTAAGTAGAAGGGATGGGCTGTCTGTAGAGAGCCATTGATGTAAGATTGCCTTTCTAGACACTGCTGCCAATCGGGTCGCCAGGTGTTAGGTTAGGTTGAATCAATTTGTTAGTCATCTGCATCCAGTAGGAGGAGACATCCAGCCAAAAGTCTGAAATTTTACGGCAAAACCAGAACATATGCAAGAGATCTGCTTTGGGGGCTTGACATCGAGTACAACCATCCGAGGGGAGATTACCCATTTTATAACGTCTTTCAGGGGTTAAGTATGAATTGTGGAGAATCTGTATGGTCATTTCGACTGGCTGGGAGCAACTGCATTATTTGGACATGGAGTTTTAAAATGTCCCGAGGGCTTCATTTGCGGTATGGATAGCGTCCATTTAAACAAAGAGTCCCCTACTGTGTCTACATCTATGTTAGTGCGTATTACGTTATAGAATGATAGGTTCGTTGGTCTTTCCAAAGAGTGTCTATCGCAAAACTAAAGCCTCTATTTCTTATATCGTGAGTAACAGTTCTAGCGAAATGTAATAATTGCATACTGAGGAAAAGATAGGGTTTGGTAAACAGATAACAAGTCTAAGTTGTTTTTTAATTGATCATGTACATTATATAAACCTTCTCCTTTCCAGGCCTGTAAGATTGGGTTCGACATGCCTATAGGAAATTTTGTATTGCCCAGCCAGGTAAGATATGGTGAATGTTGTTGAGAAAGTTGGGACTTAAGTCTTAGGGAACACCAAGTCTTATAGGTGTCTGCGAAAAGCGGATTATCTTTTAAAGGTTGCGGAATGGCCGAAGGCGGGGAATGTAGGAGATAGTTTAGAGTCAGTCCGCAAGAATGGGATCTATCTAGATCTATTGTAAACCAGTTTCGATCTGCCAGCCAGTCCCCGGCATATCGTAATAATGCAGCGTCATTATAGTGTATAATATTTGGTAGATTGACCCCCCCCAAGTTTTTGGGTAGATGTAACTTATAAAGACTAATCCGGGAATTTTTGTTCTGCCAAATAAATGTACAAAGTATTTTCTGTAAGCGCATCAGGTCGGATTTCTTTACACAATATGGCAATATTTGAATGGGATATAAAAGTTTTGGAAATAGAATTATTTTAATAAAGCGTATTCTACCTAGAAAAGTTAGATTTACCGTATATACTCGAGTATAAGCCGATCCGAGTATAAGCCGAGGTACCTAATTTTACCTACGAAAACTGGGAAACCTTATTGACTCAAGTATAAGCCTATACTTGCTATATACGTAAAACAGAAAGTTATCAAGATCGGTGCGCTCACGTTTGAAAAAGTTAATTGCTGGTACCTAAATAAAAGATAACAAAATATAGGGGTACAGGGGTAAATGAAACATCGGATCTTATTGTAATCATAAGGTTAGTGTTAGGGTAAGCTATAGGGTTACTTAGAGTGGAGGATGAAGGCAGGGTGACAGAGAATGGCAATGTGTGGCTACAGTTCAGGTACACCTGTTCTGATAACTGACACAGTAAGAGTCGCATAAAGGAAAAGCTAATTGCCAAAGGATGTCTTACAGGCTGAGGGCTTCCCTGCATATAGAAATATTATTTTTGGAACCCTCTATGATACGTGCATGCACTTACAGCAATGTGCAACACAGGAGAAAGCAGAAGATGAGATGGATACAAACACGTTTTTATTTTTCTCTAGTACGGTAATAGATAAATTAAAGTAATCATACACCTCCACATCACAAGTTACACAGCAACTTACATGTTGTAAGTCCTTTTCACTGGGGGAAGGGACAGAGAAACCCAGACTGACCAGCAGGAAGTTCCATGTGACGTACAATGTGCCAAGGAAGCAGCTCCTTCCCCAGGGGTGGCTGCGTCTGACAAGAATAGAGTGCAAAGTGCAGAGCATCGTGTTTTCCTGTGCCCTATGATGTTTAGAGGAAAGAGGAGTGAAACGATCCTTCTCGAGTCTGCTGTTTCGGCGGATCCTGTTTGTTGGTGCACAAGGCCTGCCGAGGAAGCAGCTCCTTCCCCAGGGGACTGTAGAGGCGGGGTGGCTGCATGTTTTGCTACATGTTCCGCTTTCCTTTTCACTGGGGGAAGGACAGAGAAACCCGGACGGACCAGCAGGAAGTTCCATGTGACGTACAATGTGCCAAGGAAGCAGCTCCTTCCCCAGGGGTGGCTGCGTCTGACAAGAATAGAGTGCAAAGTGCAGAGCATCGTGTTTTCCTGTGCCCTATGATGTTTAGAGGAAAGAGAAGTGAAACGATCCTTCTTGAGTCTGCTGTTTCGGCGGATCCTGTTTGTTGGTGCACAAGGTCTGTCGTGGCCGAGGAGGAGCAGAGATGAGTCAGTCTAAGTACCGTAATCCTGTGCGAACTACTTCACGTGATTATGTATTTTTTGATATGTGAGATTGCAGTTTTGTGGCAATAGCCTTTCCAATTCTGAGCGCACCGGTGCACCAATCCCCATTTGACTTGAGTATAAGCCGAGGTAGATTTTTTCAGCACATTTTGGGTGCTGAAAAACTCGGCTTATACTCGAGTATATACAGTATATGTTTTCATTGAACAGTTTCTTGGTGAATTTGAATTATTAACCGTAACAAAGGTACGGGGGTCCGAGTACAGATTATTGAATAGGTTAAGCATGTGTATGCCGAAGTGTTGGAATTTTAATAACCTTTTAATATGGGCATGTGAGATCCTATCAAAGGCTTTGTCTGCATCTAAATTTAACAGCATGCCTTGTTTCCTTTTATCTAGGTTACAATGATAGAAGACCGTCAGTAGTTGTCGGATGGATTTCACAGGTTGTCTACATTTGAGGAAGCCTACTTGGTGTTTGGTAAGTATGGTGGGTAGGATCTTAACCAAGATCAATTTTGTAATCTGTCAGCCATAATTTTAGTTAATATTTTAAGATCTTGGTTAAGCAGGGAAATCGGCCTATACGATGTTCGGTTGGGTCCTTCCCTTCTTTTGGGATTAGAATTATTTGCGCAATATTTTCTTCACTCCACAGCGGAGAGCCTTGTAGAGTAGCGTTATACAGTTTTGTCAAATTAGGGGAAACTTCATTCACTAATAATTTGTAATATTCCGCTGAGAGGCCATCAGAGCCCGGTGTTTTATTAGTTTTCAATTGTTTGATTGCCTTTGTAATTTCCTCCTTCGTTAGGGGCATCAAGGATTTCCCTGACTGACAATATCTGCAGGCCAGCTTCCTGTATAAACTTGAGACCATCAGTGGGGTCATTTGAGGGAGCTTTATAGAAATCTATAAAATGAGATGTCATAATGTCTTTTATTTGGGTGGGGTTTTTAGTCCAGCCTTGAGGGGATTTCAGTTTTTGAATAAAGTAATTTGCCGTTTGTTTTTTCGCTATTTTCGCTAAAAGACTCCCAGATTTGTTGCCCCATCTATAAAAGAGATTTGCATTGTGAGTCAATGAGCTATGTACTTTTTCTGTCAATAAAGTATCAAACAGTTGTTTGGTCTCTTTGTATTTATTTTTGTCCTCGGGGAGATTAGACAACTTGAAAGCAGTATAATGTTGGGTTAATTGCAAAAGAGCGTATTTGTCAGAATAAAGTTTTCTCTTCCAAAATCAGGTAAGCTATAATATGCCCCCTCAAGACAGGTTTCGATGCAGCCCAAAGCAGATGTGAGTCGTCCCAATGTTCGATATTAACGTCAATGTAGTTAGCCCTACAAGATTTCAGAAAAAGAGCAAAGTTGTCATTAGACAGTAAATATGCCGGAAATCTCCAATTAGAGGAGTGCAGTAGCGGTTGTCACAATTTGAGTTGCATTGAAATCAGAGCATGGTCAGATATATCTATGGGGGATATTGTAGTTGCAGTTAGGAGAGGCAGCAGCGTCTGTGAGACAAAGATGTAATCTATCCTAGAATGAGTTCCATGAACTCCTGAATAAAAGGTATAATCTTTGGTAGTTGGGTGCAGATGTCGATAGGAATCATCAGGGCCAGGCCAAGGTAGTTTGGCACCCTAGGCAAGTGCTTCAATCAGTGCCCCCCCCCCCCGGATTACCTTTTCCCACCTTACAATTATGTTCTTTTTAATAAAGAAGGCGTACAACACATTCATGAATGAAACTTGCCCTTTATATAAATATTTAATGTTAACAAACAAAAATAAGGTACACTAAACAAGGGAATATAGGTCCCAAATTTGTACCTGTGCCCCGCAGCCAAAATATTGCCCCCAAATCTGTACTTGTGCCAGCCAGCAGCCAAAATATTGGCCCACAAATGAGTCTCTGTGCCAGCCAACAGCCAAAATATTGCCCCTAAATCTGTGCCAACAGCAGCCAAAATATTGCCCCCAAATCTGTATCTGTGCCAACTAGCAGTCAAAATATTGCCCCCAAATCTATGTGCCAGTGCAGCAGCCACAACATTGCCCCAATCTGTACCTGTGCCAGCAGCAGTCATAATATTGCCCCCCAAATCTGTACCTGTGCCAACAGCAGCCAAAATATTGCCCCCCATCTGTACCTGTGCCAGCCAGTAACCAAAATATTGCCCCCAATCTGTACCTGTGCCAGCCAGAAGCAAAATATTGCCCCCCAGTCTGTACCTGTGCCAACAGCAGCAGCCAAAATATTGCCATCCAAGTCTGTACCTGTGCCAGCCAACAGCCAAAATATTTCCCCTAAATCTGTGCCTACAGCAGCCAAAATATTGCCCCCAAATCTGTATCTGTGCCAACTAGCAGTCAAAATATTGCCCCCAAATCTATGTGCCAGTGCAGCAGCCAAAACATTGCCCCCAATCTGTACCTGTGCCAGCAGCAGTCATAATATTGCCCCCCAAATCTGTACCTGTGCCAACAGCAGCCAAAATATTGCCCCCCCAATCTGTACCTGTGCCAGCCAGTAACCAAAATATTGCCCCCAATCTGTACCTGTGCCAGCCAGAAGCAAAATATTGCCCCCCCCAGTCTGTACCTGTGCCAACAGCAGCAGCCAAAATATTGCCATCCAAGTCTGTACCTGTGCCAGCCAACAGCTAAATATTGACCCAAATTAGTATCTGTGCCAGCCAGCCAGCAAAAAATGTGTCCCTCAAATATGTGCCAGGACAGAAGCCAGCAGCAGATTATTGCCCCAGACGATCTGTACCTGAGCCAGGAGTCAGCAGAAAACAAGCCCCGCAGTCATCTAGACTGTTTTTCAGTCAGTGTGCATAAAGTCACCACCAGGGCCAGCTCTATTTAATCCGGGCCAGGCGACACACCGCATCAGCCCAGCTTTCTGCCTATTTCTGGGGCCCAATGTGGTGTGACATGGATGTCTGCGCGTCGCTTCCTACAGCGTTGGCGACACAGCGCATTAGGAAGAAGAAGAGCTGCAGCCAGCAGGCGATGCCGTTGCCAGGAAGTAAGAGGGAGGTGGGGACTGGGGAGCGCTGCCACTATCGCTTTAAGGGATCGCATACCGCCAGGGAGTGTAATAAATACTAACAATTAAATAAAAAATAAAGTTGTATTAAAAAAAATGTTCCCTTTAAAAGTGCGCCCCCCTATGATTGCGCCCTAGGCAGGCGCCTACTCTGCCTACCCCTAGTTCCGGCCCTGGGAATCATAGAGGTGTAAGAGCTCACAGAGGGTATGTAAAGGTTTGGCCTTCGTGTTAGTGCGTGAGGTAGATTTACCGGATTTGTCCATGTAGGAGTCCCAAAGTATGTTGGCATCGCCGCCTAGGATAAGGTTAGTCGCCCCCCAGGAGTCAAGCTTCTGTAAAACATCTGTAAAAAAAAATGTGTTGTCAGTGTTAGGAGCATAAATGTTAACAATAATATACAATACATTTTGAATCTCTATATCAGCTATCAGATACCGACCCCTTTATAGGTTCTCAAAACCCCGAGATTTGGTTCTATAGGACGCTGTTAAAACTGTTTGGAGCCAGTGTGCCTTAAGAGGTAATCTATCTTGAGACTTCCAATGGGTCTCCTGTAGTAACATAATATCAGCTTTTTCTTTGTGTAGCTGGTCTAGTATCTTTAGTCTTTTCATTGGGGTATTAAGCCCGCCCACATTCCAGGAAATTGTTTTTAAATGTGAAATCGCATGTATAGAGTTTTGTGTGGTCACGTGTTTCTTGCCATAATAATTTACCCCATACCTGTCTTGTGGTAGGGCATCAAAATATGGCAGTTGTGAGTGCGGGAGAGTCTGTCCCAGCGAGCAGACCTCACCCCGAATTTACGTGGCCCAAGGAAAAATGGATCCCAAAAATTGTGGGATCTAATATCAGAAGTCAGAGCATAAAGTGAGATAAGCAAGCAAAACCAAAATAACAAGATACAAGTGAAATTTAAATTATGTGTCAATCGTAAAATTTGTTCAACATATCTAATACCCATTGAAAAATCCGAGAAAAGCAACAAAATAATGTCTTCCCAAATTAAAAGTAGTAAGGAAGTAAAAATATGACCAATCAAAAACCTAGAGGTGGTGATACCACAAGTTCCAGAATGGATCTAGGCCCAACAGTTCCAGTAGGTCTGAAGTGTCCGTTGACGAGGCAGTCAGGTGTCTTGATCTTGCACTCCAGCTGCGTGGGGAAGCTTTTTGTAGTAGGACATGGCTTGAATAGGGTCCTCAAAAAATGTTGGTCGACCATCATCTTTATTATTTTGAGTTTGGCCGGGAACAACAAGGCAAATTTGTGTCCTGATGAGAAAAGCATTCTGCAGAGAGGGCTAAATTCTTTTCATTTTGCTGCCACTGAGGCGGAAAAATCTTGAAACAGAAGCAATTTGTGGTCATCATAGTAAAGATTCTTAGGCTGCAAGAATGTTCATTTTGTCTACAAAGTTTAGGAGCTTGAATATGACCTTTCTAGGTCTAGTAACATCTTTCGTAGGGGGAGGTCCGATCCGGTGAAAACGTTCAATTTGGTATGGTAGAAGTGACTGTTCCATATGTAGTAACTTAACAGTCAGTAGAAGTTCCAGGTCGGACACTTTTATAGTTTCCGGGATTCCTACTAAACGTAAATTGTTCCTCCTGCTCCTGTTCTATAAATCGTCAACTTTCTCCGCTAGTATCGCAATTTCGCGTTGTTATGTGTCCAGAGTTGTTTGAGCTTTTTCAAGGCTGTCCTCCAGGTCAGAAATTCGCTGCTCAGCTTCCGTTATGGTGTAGGACCTCCTTTACTGACTCTTTAAGTCCTTCCAATTTTTGATCTAGTAAGGGTTCCAGAGCTGAGAGAAGTTCTTGAGTTTGGATTTGTAAGGTGGAGGGAGGAGTGGAGGGTTCCATATCAAGAGAGGTGGAAGAAGTATCTTTCTTGTTCTCTTTGGGTTTGGCTTTAGCAGCTTTCGGTGGCATGGTAGGATTTGGACCCAAGTACTTTTCCATAGTATTGTAAACAGAATTTGGAAGCCTTGGCGTGATACAGGAAAGTCCAATAATAGGAGTTAGATTGGCATCCCCCACAGAACAGATGCATATAACTATCACATCATGGTGACATGGTTGTTAGGCGATGGGTAAGATAGTGTTCATCGAGCCCGTCACATAGTATAGAGAGAGAGTAAGGCGGAGTGGTCGTTCACCTTTTTATAGTTTTCATACAATTTGCAGTCAAAAAGCACACAAAGTAGAAGTCCACAGAAATAAAAGCAGAGGTCGAGGCCTGTGCAGCAGTAGCAGTATGTGCTATACAAAGCAGAGTGATGTAATCAGCAGCAGGTAGAATATGGCCAGTTGTTGTAGCCACTATGGTGTTCCCCTAGTAGTTATATCAGCTTAGAGTGGCATAATACAGCTCCCAGAAATAGCAGGAAACGTGGTGGCCAAAATGGGAGGTTAGGCTTGCAAAATGAGTAGAGGGGTGATATTTTTCCACAGATAAAATATTATTGAGGACTTCTTAAGGTACTATTAAATTGGAAAGCATATTTAAACAGACTTATCTTGCAGCCAAGTGGTTAGAGTAAGGGGTTTTGATACGCATGGTGGTAGTTTCAAGTCCTGGTGTTAATCAATTTTTTTTTATATACATACTTAACTCTACATCATTAAAAAAATCAAATTTTACATTATTTTTCTCAGTTTTATTTTATTTGTAACAGTTTACGCAAAAAGTGTGCTATGAAGAATATGCATTCATAAAATTACAGTGCTTTTTTGAATACCACTGCGATTGCAAAATAAAAAATTGAGTGCACAAGCCTGTGTTCACTTTTGCTTACCATAATGTCAGTGACAGAACTACCGAGGGAGCAGGGGTGCAATTGTACCAGGGCCCGCACCCCCTGCAAGTCCACTGGTAGTTTGGGTAAGATAAAAAACGTGGACAGGGTGATTTTTTTTTTTGGAGGGGGGGTGATTTTGGAGGGGGCTGGGCACAGCCTGCACCCCGGGCCCACCTCCCCATATTTTATTACTGCATAACATATTTATTAATGACTTGCGGGCATGCTAAGTAATGTATATGTTGTCAGTGACACAAAATTAATTAGGCAATTAATTAGATCTTTTACAGTTGGAGGGGTAGCTGTCTAGCAATATGTTTTAACACCCTTCTAAAAAAATGCAAATTATATTATAAAGGCTCTGCTTCTCTTTTTGGCTATGCCCCTTTCCCAGAACTTTATTTCAGTACAGGCCTGGCCTCAGGCCCGGATTTGTGGCGAGGCCACAAAGGCCCAGGCCTAGGGTGGCAAGTTGTTAGGGGCCACATGACGCCCAGCCACTTGCTGAAGAGCACTGGGGACCCAAAGCTCCCCAGTGCTCCGGTGCACCTGTGATCCATAGAGCGGTGCAGGAAGAGGGCGCTAGGACTGCGCAGCCTAGGGGCGCCCACCGGTGAAATCCGGTGCTGCCTGGCCTAGGCACAGGCCATCTGGCAGCCCCCTTTACCACCAAGACTGGAGTATGCACAGTACAATCATGCAGATCGTGATCAAATTCACCAATTATGATTTTTTTAAAGAGGTTAATGTTTTTTTTAATACTGGTATAGGATCTGTTATATGGAAACCTTTTATCCAGAAAGCTCTGAATTACATGAATACCACCTCCCATAGACTCCATTTTCAGCAAATAATTTAGGTTTGAAAAAACGATTTCCTTTTTCTCTGTAATAATAAAACAGTAGCTTGTACTTGATCCCAACTAAGATATAATTAATCCTTATTAGAAGCAAAACAATCCTATTTGGTTTAATTAATTATTTTTTAGTAGACTTAAAGTATGGAGATTTAAATTACGGAAAGATTCATTATTCAGAAAACTCCAGGTCCCAAGAATTCTGCATAATACAGGGGCGATCCGCGGGCTGCTGCTGCCTAAGGCAGCAACCCTGATGCCGCCCTCTCTCCTGCTCCATGCTTAAAAGTTTAGCTTCTGAGCGGGTCAAGAGGGCCTGCATCGCTAGCGCAATGAGCGCTACAGCACTTTTTGCACTAGCAGAGCCGAATTTGGCTCTTAAAGTTACAGGAGATGCTTTTTTGCTGCCCCTTGTAACTGGCTGCTCATGGCAGGAACAGCCCTGCCTGTATATAGAGTTGCCCTGTGGTTGTCCTCCTAATGCTGCCACCCTAGACCCTCAATCCTGCCTTGTCACATAACATAAGACTATTGGAGAGATCCCCAGATGTAGAATTTGGAATGTAGAATGCTTTGGCCTTGTATCTGGCAGGGTTTCTAAGACCTTGGGCATAAAGCAATGGCCTTACTTGCCTTCAGACCTGGATTTGTGGTGCGGCCACAAAGACATGGGCCTAAGGCAGCAAGAGTTAAGGGGCATCATGCAGCCCAGTTGGAATCTAAGAAGCACTAGGAATGCACAGGGTCGGACTGGGGGACCCGGGGCCCACTGGGACTGCTGTCCAGGGCCCCCCCTCTGGCCCCCCTAGTGTGACGCTCTGGCTCACTCAAATCTTATTATCTAGAGAGGGGTTCTGGCCCGACAGGGGCCCATGAGAGTCTGGGCACCCCCATGTTCCAACACTGGGGATGCATATTCCTGTAAACATAATCCCCAGTACTCTGGCGCATGTGCACAGTCACATGCAAATTATTGAAAAATATTTTGAAGGTGCATCAATTTTGACGTGCATCAAATTTTTTTTGTCGCAGCAGATTTTTCACTGGCAAAATTTTGCCGCAATATCACAAATTTGTTTGCGGGTGGTGAAACTTGGAAATTTGCCATGAATCCATGCCTGACATATTTATTCACCCATCACTAGGCAGCAGTAGTCAGTACCTTAATCACCTTAAATGTGTATTCCTGGGATGGGTTAATAGGGCAAAGTAAAAAATAGTTGCACCACTGGCATTTAAACAACTAAGCAATGCTCATTGTTACTGCTTAAATATAAAATATACAGATGTCCTAAACTCAAATCCCAGTAATGACTTCATTTTGCCCCAGTAGTTCATCCCAGGAATAACACAATTCTACTGCTCCAGCAGAATTCTGCACTGAAATCCCTTTTTCAAAAGAGCAAATGGATTTTTTTATATTTTATTTTGAAATCTCACATAGGGCCAGACATGTCTTCCAGGTGTCCCCAGTCATGTGACTTGTGCTCTGATAAACTTTAGTCACTCTTTACTGCTGTACTGGAAGTTGGAGTGATATCACCCTCTCCCTCCCCCCCTAGCAGCCTAACAACAGAACAATGGGAAGGTAACGAGATAGCAGCTCCCTAACAGCTGCCTGGTACATATAAGAACAGCAGTGGGGGTTGTGTGCTGTAGTTTACCATGTGGTAATTGGGAAAGTGCCTCACAAGGAAACTTTGGGCGACTTCAGAAAATTAAGCAATCTGAGTGCCTTCCCCCAGGCGTTTTTCATTCTAGCAGGTGGAAGGCAGCAAAAGGCAGTTCAGGGAGATTAGTCACCACCGAAGAAGAGGAGATTTGTCGCTAACCCCCCCCCCCCCGAATGTGCCTGTGTGTCCTGACCCTAAATCCATTTGCCTCCTCTTTGTGGTACTGTGGTATGAAGAGGTGAACAATGTAGAGTCTGAGTCTCAGTGTGAACAAAGCTGTGATTTACAGGTGTGAACAAAACAGGGATTTACAGACTGAATCTGAGGTGGAACAATTCAGGGGCCAGTTAATCTCAGCACCAGCACAATGTAAATTCTACACAAGGTACAGACACAGCAGCCAGATTTTAATGGGAGCCATACAAGGGGTCAGTAGGATAACATTGTTCTAAGTGCATCTGACCTTGGTTGCCAAAGACAGCTCATTTGCATTTGAAAGAACAAGGGTTTAATGGCAGAGACACGCTCTCAGAATCGGGGGGGGGGGGGAATTTAGTCGAACGGCACTTGGATCCCTTCGTTTTTCGAAGTCGCCCAAAGTTTCCACGGAAAACAAAGCGCTCCGAGTGCCATTCCACTGGCAATTTACATAGCCGGTGGGAAGGAAGGGGACAGCAATTCAGGAAGATTAGTTGACCAAAGAAGAGGAGATTTGACGCTGGGCGATTAATCTTCCCGAATCTGAGCGTCTGTCTCTGCCCTAATAATGTAAAAAGGTTCACACCTAGGACATTTGTTGTAGGACAGGGTAGAGAATAGTGATGGGCGAATCTGTCTCAATTCGGTTTGCTGCAAAATTCACAAAACGGCGTAAAAAATGCAAAAGAGTGAAAAATTCTCGAAAAGCATTTGATGTAAATGGGCGTCAAAATAATTTTGATGCAGAACAATTTTGACCCGAGCTACAATTTTTATACGCATGACTATTTTGTCCAAATGCATTAAAGGGGTTGTTCACCTTTGAGATAAATGTTAGTATGATGTAGAAAGTGATATTCTGAGACAATTTGCATTCGGTTTTCATTTTTTATTATTTGCAGTTTTAGAGTTATTTAGCTTTTTATTCAGAAGCTCTCCAGTTTGCAGTTTCAGCAATCTGGTTGCCAGGGAGGGTTCTTATTTCCCTAGCAACCATGCATTGATTTGAATATGAGACTGTTGTATGAATTAGAGAGACCTGAATAGAAAGACAAGTAATAAAAAGTAGCAATAACAATACATATGTAGCCTTACAGAGCATTTGTTTTTACATGGGGTCAGTGATCCCCATTTGAAAGCTGGAAAGAGTCAGACGAAGAAAGCAAACAATTAAAAAACATATAAACAAAATAATGAAGACCAATTGAAAAGTTGCTTAGAATTGGCCATTCTATAACATTCTTATGGTTATGGAGAGCTAATTCATGGTTTCCTTGCCATTGGCCTCTGTAGCCTAATGGTTTAGGTATTCTTTTTTGAAACAGAGGGTCATGAGTTCAAGACCTATAGCTGATTTTATGCAAAATTATTTACATGCCCTAAAATTTCAAATTCAATATTATATGCCATTAAACATAAATATTAAACACTAAAGACTATTTTATAGCATATCATACTGAATTTGAAATTTTAGGGAATGTAAATCATTTTGCGTAAAGTCAGCTAATGTTGGCAAAGTTGTTAATTCTATATGGCATTATAAAATGCTTCCAACACTACACCTTAAACAAGTTTTTCATCAAGGAAAAGCAACAGGAACACTTGCAAAAGCACTGTGCCATAATGCAATGTAAGTCTATGGGAGTGCTATTATGTTAACAATAGCTGTAACTTTTGAGAATGTTGGCTCTATATGGCATTAGAATTAGCTTCCAACACTACACCTTCAACCAGTTTTTCATCAAGGAGAAGCAACAGGAACACTTGCAAAATCACTGTGCCATAATGCAATGTAAGTCTATGGGAGTGCTATTAGGATAACATTGGCTGTAACTTTTGAGAATGTTGGCAAAGTTGTTAATTCTATATGGCATTAAAAATAGCTTCAAACACTACACCTTCAACAAGTTTTTCATCAAGGACAAGCAACAGGAACAGTTGCAAAATCACTCTGTCAAAATGCCATGTAAGTCTAAGGGAGTGCATGTAGGATAACAATGGCTGTAACTTTTGAGAATGTTGGCAAAGTTGTTTATTCTATATGACATTATAAATAGCTTCCAACACTACACCTTCAACAAGTTTTTCATCAAGTTCAAGCAACAGGAACAGTTGCAAAATCATTGTGCCATAATGCAATGTAAGTCTATGGGAGTGCTAATAGGTTAGCATTAGCTGTAAATTTTGAGAATGTTGGCAAAGTTGTTAATTCTATATGGCATTAGAAATAGCTTCCAACACTACACCTTCAACAAGTTTTTCATCAAGGACAAGCAACAGGAACAGTTCCAAAATCACTCTGTCAAAATACCATGTAAGTCTAAGGGAGTGCATTAAGGTTCACAATAGCTGTAACTTTTGAGAAAGTTGGCAAAGTTGTAAATTATATATGGCATTACAATTAGCTTCCAACATTACATCTTCAACAAGTTTTTCATCAAGGAGAAGCAACAGGTACACTTGCAAAATCACTGTGCCAAAATGCCATGTAAGTTTATGGGAGTGCAGCTCCTTCAGCTTGACATTGATCAGGAAGAATGGGAAATAGCCTATAAATCCTTAAGAAAGACATCACACTGTGTCACCCATCAGGAAAATTTTATTAAATGTGTTTGGCAGTGGTATATGACTCCAGAAAAAATCACTAAATTTGATCCTAAAGCATCTCCCCTTTGTTGGAGAAATTGCAACCAAACGGGATCCCTTTAACACATGTTCTAGAGTTGTCCTAAACTCCAGAATATGTGGATAGACATCAATAACTTTCTTAAAAAACTACCAGTCTCATTGGATACAATCCCCCCTGGTATGGTACTATTTCACCTAGGAACAATGAATTTACCCCCTCAGGAGAGGCTAATAATGAACCACATCTTTATCACTACCAGAAACCTGATAGCAAGTAATTGGAAATCTCTGATTATACCCAAAATTGATGAGATACTCAAAAGAGTAGAATCAAACTTATTAGCAGAAAAATCATGGGCTATCAGATGTGGCACTTTACAATTATTCCTGAGAAGGGCGAGCCTATGGCCTACTATCTATACTGAATCCACGCTTTTGGAGTTCTAGAGCCCTTGAGATGTATATATATATATATATATATATATATATATATATATATATATATATCTTTATATAAATGTTAAGAAATTTAAGCCTCCTCACTTTAGGGTAAAAGATGATCTATGGCCTTGTTAGATATTATTCCTGATCAGCCTATAAAGAACAACTTACTCTAATAGACACCTTGGGACCTAACAAAGCAACTTAGTTTAGAATGTTAGTTTAGTATAGTTTAGTTTAGTTTAGATACTAATAGATAAGATAGGCTTAATTGCAACACCCTGATAGTACTTCTATAAATAGGGTTTAAAGCTATAGAATAATATATACCTCAGTACCCAACACTTACTTGAACATGTATCATGGTACAAAACCGAGTTATAAAGATCCATTCCCTGGAATCTATGTAGGGTGGTTTAATCCCCCATTTCCCAGGTTAAGTGGAACCTCCCAGCAACACCTACAATAATGATGCAACAAGGTAACAACTTAAATAAAATAAAGAGTGGTTGAGGTATGAGTTATTTATATTAATGACTTTATTGAATGTACAATTTCAACATATTCTATCAAATGGTTCATGAGCAATTGTTTCTAGTAAACATGTGTACTGTATCCTTCTGCACTTGATCAAAGATCCGAAGTCTCTGGGATCTATGTGAGGTGATATCATTCCTCCATTTTCCAGGTAACTAGGTTCAACTTGTTTATAGCATTTGACAGCTGGTGCATTAGATATTGATATTTGAATAATCAATTAGCTTGAAGAAACATTATACCTGGAAACTACTACACAATATTCTGAATCAGTCTTCAACAAACCTAGATAGATATAACAACTTTGTATCTACCAATATCTTAAAAACATGTAATGGAGAAATTCGTATTTTTTTCATCAACCTTGTGTTATTACATGAGTTGAGGGAAATACACAAATAAATCCGCTTGAATTGCCTTACTGACCACCAGATAAAGGAAATAAACATTTAAAGACAACTGAAATATACTTGAATATTGGCTTTAGATATGAATATAATGCAACATAACACATCTATTTGTTAAGATAGGCTGTTTAATATATGTTATGTAAATATTAACATTGTTAACATTAACATTAACATTGTTGTTATAGATCATATGACTCATGTTTATTATTTATGTTTTATGTAAAAAGAGAACATTACTGTATAATGTCATTAATATGACTATGTATACTTGAAAATACTTAATAAAAAATTATTGAAACCGTAAGTTTATGGGAGTGCTATTAGGATAACATTAGCTGTAACTTTTGAGAATGTTGGCAAAGTTGTAAATTCTATATGGCATTAGAATTATCTTCCAACACTACACCTTCAACAAGTTTTTCATCAGGGAGAAGAAACAGGAACACTTGCAAAATCACTGCACCATATTGCAATGTAAATCTATGTGAGTGCTTGTAGGATAACATTAGCTGTAACTTTTGAGAATGTTGGCAAAGTTGCTCATTCTATATGTCATTAGAAAAAAGCTTCCAACACTACACCTTCAACAAGTTTTTCATCAGGGAGAAGAAACAGGAACACTTGCAAAATCACTAAGGGAGTCTAAGGGAGTGCATTAAGGTTAACAATAGCTGTAACTTTTGAGAAAGTTGGCAAAGTTGTAAAATTGCATTAGAATTAGCTTCCAACACTACAACCTTCAACACGTTTTTCATCACGGAGAAGAAAAAGGAACACTTGCAAAATCATAGTGCCACTGTACTGTTTCCACACTATACTGTGCCTTTGCGTAATATAGGTTAACCAGCCAGCTTAACACACTCCACATAAGACTCAGCAAAGAATACGCAGAATGCTCTGTGAGTTGAATAAACTTGAATGCTTTATCCTTATATGGGTTCTTATTTTATTATTTTGTAAAACTGTAAAACATAACATTGCATTACAACCTGTACAGCATATACACACATGTAAACACATACAGGAAACATATCATCTTACTTACAGACGGTTATGTAACCAGGGGCCTGTGTAAAAGTGAAAGATCCTAAGGAGGTCTGTCCCTCTGCTTGTGGGCAGTCTGTGTGAGCTCAAAATGGATTGTCCTCTACTTCCTGTGAACTTAACCTTGAATGACAAGTCTAATTAACATGTGGGCAGCTATCATAAAATGGTCCACTAGGTGGCAGCACATAACAGCTAAACTAATACTAATGCATACAACCTAACATTACAATGCCATCAGATAAGGTATAAACAGCACACCCCCTGTCTGGCATATTTCAATATGTCACTATATAACTTACTGCTATGCAGAATTCAATTCAAGTATTATCAGAAACAAGAACAGCAATGTCTGAAACTGGCCTCATATATGTTTTGGCAGTCCCTTGTTTGACAATCTTTACTTCTACTTTCCTTACTATTCCATCTCTACTTGGCAGAGTGTTGATGATGAGTCCCACAGGCCATTCATTCCTGCTTTCTTGACTGTCTTTCACTAACACACCATCACCCACTTGAATGTTTGGGCGATTTTGGGTCCATTTTCTGCGACTTTGTAAGTTAGACAAGTACTCTCTTTTCCAGAAAGTGTCAGCCAGATTTTGAACTTGCTTCCATTGTTTTACATGAAGTCCTGCGGTTTCAAAATTACCAGACAAAGAGTTCACTTTCTGAGTAAGGAGCATTGCTGGAGTAAGAACCATAGGGTTATCGGGGTCAGAAGAGACTGATACCAGAGGTCTAGCATTCATAATGGCCATAACTTCTGCCATAAAGGTACTCAAAGTCTCATGGGTCAGACGCGTACAATTATCTTGGAGTAACATCGCATCCAAAATACGCCTGGCTACACCTATCAGTCTTTCCCAGGCACCTCCCATGTGAGAGGAATGTGGGGGGTTGAAAACCCATGTGCATCCTCTGTTTTGGAGATAGTCTTGGACTCCTGAATCAGCTATGCAAATGTCTAATTCTTTACAAGCTCCTACAAAGTTTGTTCCCCTGTCAGAGCGGAGCAACTTTGCTGGGCCACGAATTGAGAAGAATCTTCTTAAGGAATTGATGAAGCTGGAAGCTGACATAGTTTCGATCAGTTCAATGTGTACAGCTCTTGTTGACAGACATGTAAAGAGAACCGCCCAGCGTTTGTTGTCAGCACTACCTCCTCTTGTGCGGCGGGTCACCACTGACCATGGACCAAAAACATCAATGCCTACACTAGTAAATGGTGGTTCAGGAGTCACTCTGTCTTCAGGAAAGTCTGCCATCTTTTGACTTTCTAATCTCCCTCTCAATTTGCGGCAGATGACACACTTGTAAATCACTGCAGATATCAGGCGCTTGCCGCCAAGGATCCAGAAACCTTCAGCTCTGATTGCGCCTTCTGTTGGTGTGCCACTTTATTGTTATAATGTTTCACAATCAATTTGGCAATGAGATGATCATGAGGTATAATGACAGGCTGCTTTTCCTGCTCAGTCAGTGCAGCAAAGGACAATCCTCTACATTGTACTTTGCTTGGCTCTTTCTGGAAACTCTTAGATACATGGATAAGTCTGGCAATAATCTTGCAGTGACACCCAGTTAGAAAATCTCTTAAAGACATATGAATGGAGGAAGGTGTCAGAAGCTTTGGTGTTGAAGCTTGCAACTGTAGGTTTAATTTCAGGATCAGCTTCAGGCTCTATAAGTGGGTGTTTTTGTGCTGAATTGCCTAACTCCTCTCTGTTTGTGTGGTAGAGGAAGGAAGGGCCTGAGAACCATATAGAATTCTGCAGATGAACAGTTTGTGTGGGCCTTGAGGCATAGTCTGCAGGATTTTGTTCTGTGGGCACATAAATCCACTGATCAGGGTGGGTTACTTGCCTAATTCTATTCACTCGGTTGGCAACATACAGGAAAAACCTTCTGGAGGTGTTGCAGATATATCCTAATACAGTTTTGCTATCTGTAAAGAATTGCACATCATCTAAATCTATATCTATTTCATCTCTGATGAGCTCATACAACTCTACTGCTAGAACAGCAGCACATAGTTCTAGACGTGGAATTGTGTGGGCTGGTTTTGGGCTTAACTTAGACTTCCCCATAACAAATCCAACCGAACACTCATTGCAAACATCAATTGTTTTCAAGTAGGCTACAGCACTTATCGCTGTGTTGGATGCATCTGAAAATACAATACAGTTCTTTTCTACTTGCTGCTGACAAGGGAATAGACACATAACACCTGGGTATCTCTAAGTGTTCCAAAGCTTGCAAGGATTCCTTCCATTGAAGCCACTCATGTAGTTTTTCTTGTGGGAGTAATGCGTCCCAATCGCATTTCTTAGATGACAGTTCACGTACTAAGGCCTTACCTTTTATAGTTAAAGGTGCTACAAACCCAAGAGGATCGTAAAGGCTGTTCACTGTAGACAGGATTCCTCTTCTAGTGAAAGGTTTTTCTTCTGAAGATATCTGAAAAACAAAAGAGTCTCTTTCTAGGTCCCAGCTCAGTCCCAAACTTTTCTGAAGGGGCAGGGTGTCTGTACCCATGCAAAGGTCCTTGAGGTCTTTAGCTCTGTCATCAGCAGGAAAGGCGTTGATGACCTAAGTTCTATTTGATGCAATTTTATGAAGTCTCAGATTAGACTCTGCCAGCATCTGTTTTGTCTTGTTTAGAATGTCAATCGCTATCTCAGGGGTGCTAGCAGATGCAAGTCCATCGTCTACATAGAAGTGTCTCAACACAAAGTGTTTGGCATCTTGTCCAAATTGTTCTGCACTTGTCAGAGCTGCTTTACGCATGCAGTATATAGCAACAGCAGGAGAGGGACTGTTTCCAAAGACATGGACCCTCATTCTGTATTCAACTACTTCTTTGTCTATGTCATGGTCCTTGTACCACAGAAAACGTAAATAATCTCGGCGGTCTTCTCTCAACAAGAAACAGTAAAACATCTGTTGCACATCTGCTGTAAAGGCAATAGGTTCTTTCCTAAAGCATATGAGAACACCTAACAATGTGTTGTTTAGGTCAGGGCCACTTAATAGTACATTATTTAAAGAGACACCTTCACACTCTGCACTGGAGTCAAATACAACTCTTATTTGATCAGGTTTGTGTGGATGGTAAACGCCAAACATCGGCAGATACCAGTGTTCTTTACCTTGTTCCAGTGGTCTTGCAATGAATTCTGTGAAGTCTCTTTTCATTCCTGGCTTACCATGCAGAGTTCTGTGAAGAGAGGTGAGACGTATCATGGCTTGCTCTCTGTTGGAAGGCAATTTACATCTGGGTGTATGAAAAGGCAATGGAGCGACCCAGCTGTGGTTGTCATCTTGATGGGTGTCTTTGTCCATGATCTGAAGAAACGCTTGATCCTCTATGGATAGAGCTTGCTTTTCATCATCCTTCGATTTTTGAGCTTATCAGTCTCTGGATTGAAGCTGTTGTCTGCACAAGGAAGAGTCACTGAAATGTGTTAGGTTATCAAAACTTTCTTTGACTATGAGCCGGTTTGGACATGGGTTCAATGAGGTGGTACGCCCATTTGGTAACACAGACATTCTTAAAGTACTGACGCTATTAGTCTGGTGTGTAGATCCCAGGCAAACTTCTCCTACTATTACCCATCCTAATTCAAGTCTCTGTGCATAAGGGGCATTAAAGGGACCATTGATTTTCTCATATACCTTGTGTGCTTGTAAAATGTCTCTTCCTAAGAGTAAAAGTATGGAGGCCTCAGGATCAATAGCTGGTATGAGGTTAGCAGTTGAACGGAGATGGAGATGGTAATAAGCTACTTCTGGAGAAGGGATTTCTTCCTTGTCATCTGGTAACATGTCACATTCTATTAATGCAGGTAAAGGGAGTTGTGTTTTTCTGTCAAACGATTCAACAATAAAGTTTGTGGCTCTTCTGCCTGCAGTTTCTGTAACGCCTGCACAAGTCTTTAAAGTGTATGGAACTACAGTAGTTTTAATGTTGAAGATGTTGAAAAAGTCTGACTATGCCAGAGATCGGTTTCTTTGCTCATCGAGAACTGCGTGCATTTTCAGTGCTCGCTCTCTTTGTCCAGAGGGGAACACAGTCACTAAACATATTTTAGAGCATGATCGAAAGCTCTTACCTGTGCCACAGATTTCAGTGCACTTAGACATTACTGGAGGAGATGAGCTGTCACTAGGCTGCGTGCCGTGATCTGTCTCTGCTTGTACAGTCTCTGCTGGTGGCGCAGGTGAGTCAGGGTGAAAGGCTGCAATGTGTTTCTCACTGCCACATTCTGAGCACTTCACTGATATTTTACAGTCTCTGGCTATGTGTTTGGTGGATTCACAGCACTTGAAGCAGATGCCGTTCTGTCTGAGAAAATACATTCTTTCACCAACAGGTTTGCCTCTGAATCCTTTGCACTATTTTAAAGGATGGGGCTTTCGGTGAATTGGACATTGTCAATCAGGGCTCTCTATTCTGCCCTCCTTGCTGCAGGTTTGAGAGTGTGAGGTTCTCGTAGGGATGAATGTATTGTGTGTGGACACAGAGGTCTTACCATGGTATCTGGAAGGCCTTTCAGGTTTAGGCGGTTGATCGCTGTTGCTGTAAAAGGCAAAGCTGGGGTCATTCTTCATCTGTGCTTGCTGCTGCACAAACCTGGAAAACACAAAGAAAGGGGGAAAATCTTCTTCTGTTTCTGTTTTATACTTAGTTCCAACAGATGCCCACTTTAATTGCATGTGGTATGGTAGTTTCTCCACTATGGGATTAAGACCAATAGCATTGTCCAAGTATGTTACACCTCTCAGATATCCTTCTTCTTTAGCACACTCTATCTCCAGAAGAAGATCTCCCAATTGTTCACGTTTTTTGGTATCTTTGTTGGTCAGCTTGAGGAAGGCCTCTAACCTTTTTTGTAATGTTCGCTGAATTACTTCAGGTGAGCCATATTTTTTCTCTAGTCTCTGCCAAGCCATATCAAGTCCTGTTAAAGGGTTAAACAAATGCACCCTACGCATACTTTTTGCATGTTCGGCCGACTCACTACCTAGCCATTTTATCATCAGGTCAAGCATCTCTGAGGCTGAAAGGTTCAAATCTCTGGTTGCATTCAGGAAGGAGGACTTCCAAGCCCAGTAATTTTCAAGGGAGTCATCAAACTTGATGAAGCTTGAGTTAACTGCTTCTTTGCGTAGCAGATATTTAGTGATATCTTGTATGCATTGTTGCTCAGGAGCACAATCTTTAGACTGAGGCAATGGGAAACTCTGAATTCTGTCTCTAGAGTATTCTGCTGGATATTCTCTAGCTGGTTTGATGTCACTGGCACTGTAGCGCTGCTTTGGTGTACTTGTAACTGCTGCCGGCTTAGGTACGTAATGCTTCTGCTGGCTTAGACCTGTATACTTCCGCTGGCTCAGTTTTAATCGATTGTTCAGTAGTTGGCATACCAGTAACCCACTGAACATACTCGCTTGCACGTTCTGCAGAGGAAAGAGGTTTTTCTGGCACTTCTGGACCTTCATGGTTACCCTCACTCTCTGATGAATATGTTTCTAGGTAGGCCGCGGCTTCAGCTGCTGCTGCGGCAGCTTCTCTCTGACACTGCAGAATTTGCAGCTCTGCTTCTGCTTCTGCGATTTCTCGTTCTCTTTCTGCTTTTTCTCGTTTCATGCTAGCCTGCTTTTCTGCGATTGTTCTTTTCACGCTAGCTTCTTTTTCTGCAAAGGCTAGCTGTACACGTGCGGCCTCTGCCTTTGCTCGTGCTTTGAGTGCTAGGGAACTTGCTGAAGACATTTTGCTAGACCTAGATGATTTTGACGCATGTGACGATAACTCATCTTGCTGGGCGCTAGCTTTCTCCCTGCCATGCTGTCTCATGGGGGGCCCATCCTCAGGCATATACTTCTTCCCTGGTCTCAGACTCATGTTTAGAACGCAGTCACTTCTATATGCAGGTCTGCTGCAACCGTCTTTTTACTGTACTGTTTCCACACTATACTGTGCCTTTGCGTACTATAGATTAACCAGCCAGCTTAACACACTCCACATAAGACTCAGCAAAGAATACTCAGAATGCTCTGTGCTTTATCCTTAAATGGGTTCTTATTTTATTATTTTGTAAAACTGTAAAACATAATAACATTGCATCACAACCTGTACCGCCTATACACACATGTAAACACATACAGGAAACATATCATCTTACTTACAGATGGTTATATAACCAGGGGCCTGTGTAAAAGTGAAAGATCCTAAGGAGGTCTGTCCCTCTGCTTGTGAGCAGTCTGTGCGAGCTCAAAATGGATTCTCCTCTACTTCCTGTGAACTTTAGTGGGAAGGCTTAACCTTGAATGACAAGTCTAATTAACATCTGGGCAGCTATCATAAAATTGTCCACTAGGTGGCAGCACATAACAGCTAAACTAATACTAATGCATACAACCTAACATTACAATGCCATCAGATAAGGTATAAACAGCACAGCCACAATGCAATGTAAGTCTATTGGAGTGCTAGTAGGAGAACATTAGCTTTCAAAATCACTGTGTCAAAATACCATGTAAGTCTAAGGGAGTGCATTTAGGGTAACAATGGCTGTAGCTTTTGAGAATGTTGGCAAAGTTGTTTATTCTATATGGCATTATAAATAGCTTCCAACACTACACCTTCAACAGGTTTTTCATCAAGGACAAGCAATAGGAACAGTTGCAAAATCACTGTGTCAAAATGCCATGAAAGTCAAAGGGAGTGCATTAAGTTTAACAGTAGCTGTAACTTTTGAGAAAGTTGGCAAAGTTGTAAATTCTATATGGCATTAGAATAAGCTTCCAACACTACACCTTCAAAACGTTTTTCATCAAGGAGAAGCAACAGGAACACTTGCAAAATCATTGTACCATAATGCAATGTAAGTCTATGGGAGTGTTATTAGATTAACATTAGCTGTAACTTTTAAGAATGTGAGCAAAGTTGGTAATTCTATATGGCATTATAAATAGCTTCCAACACTGCACCTTCAACAAGTTTTTCATCACGGACAAGCAACAGGAACACTTGCAAAATCACTGTGCCATAATGCAGTGTAAGTCTATGGGAGTGCTATTAGGATAACATTAGCTGTAACTTTTGAGAATGTTGGCAAAGTTGTTAACTCTATATGGCATTAGAAATAGCTTCCAGCACTGCACCTTCAACAAGTTTTTCATCAAGGACAAGCAAAAGGAAAATTTGCAAAATCACCGTGCCATAGTGCAATGTAAGTCTAAGGGAGTGCTATTAGGTTAACATTAGCTGCAACTTTTGAGAATGTTGTCAAAGTTGGTAATTCTATATGGCATTATAAATAGCTTCCAACACTGCACCTTCAACAAGTTTTTCATCAAGGACAAGCAATAGGAACAGTTGCAAAATCACTGTGTCAAAATGCCATGTAAGTCTAAGGGAGTATATTTAGGTTAACAATAGCAGTAACTTTTGAGAAAGTTGGAAAAGTTGTAAATTCTATCTGGCATTAGCATTAACTTCCAACACTACACCTTCAACAACTTTTTAATCAGGGAAAAGCAACAGGAACACTTGCAAAATCAATGTGCCATAATGCAATGTAAGTCTGTAGGAATGCTTGTAAGATAACATTAGCTGTAACTTTTGAGAATGTTGGCAAAGCTTTTTATTCTATATCACATTATAAATAGCATCCAACACTACACCTTCAACAAGTTTTTCATCAAGGACAAGCAACAGAAACACTTGCAAAATCACTGTCGCCATAATGCAATGTACGTTTATGGGAGTGCTATTTTGATAACATTAGCTGTAACTTTTGAGAATGTTGACAAAGATGTTTATTCTATATGGCATTATAAATAGCTTCCAACACTACACCTTCAAGAAGTTTTTCATCAAGGACAAGCAACAGGAACAGTTGCAAAATCACTGTGTCAAAATGCCATGTAAGTCTTAAGAAAGTTGTAAATTCTATATGGCATTAGAGTTAGCTTCCCTTAGACTTACGTGGTATTTTGACACAATGATTTTGCAACTTTTCCTGATGAAAAACTTCTTGAAGGTGTAGTGTTGGGAGCTATATTAAAATGCCATATACAGGGGCGCTCCGCCAATGAGGCGAGCTGAGCCGCTCGCCTCAGGCGGCAGCGCCAGACAGGATTCCACGGGCGGCAAAAAGCCGCTCCTGCACCTTTAAGAGCCGAATTTCCGGTTTTTAAACCTGAAATTCGGCTGCGCTATTGCGAGAGAGCGCAATTGCGCTCTCCGCAATCATGTTCCTGCCTCCCCTCGCTGACAGGTAAGTCGGTGCGGGGGGCGGCATTGCAGGAGCCGCCTCAGGCGGCTCCTACCCCAGAAACGGTGCTGGCCATATAGAATAAACATTTTTCTCATCATTCTCAAAAGTTACAGCTATTGTTAACCTATACGCACTCCCATAGACTTACATGGCATTTTGACACAGTTATTTTGCAACTTTTCCTGTTGCTTGTCCTTGATGAAAAACTTGTTGAAGGTGTAGTGTTGGAAGCAATTTATAATGCCATGTAGAATTAACAACTTTGCCAACATTCTCAAAAGTTACAGCTAATGTTAATCTTATTAGAAAGACTTACATTGCATTATGGCACAATGATTTTGCAAGTGTTCCTGTTGCTTGTCCTTGATGAAAAACTTGTTGAAGGTATAGTGTTGGAAGCTTTTTCAAATGCCATATAGAATAAACAACTTTGTCAGTATTCTCAAAAGTTACAGGTGTTGTTAACCAATATGCACTCCCATGGACTTACATGGCATTATGTCACAATGATTTTGAAGTGTTCCTGTTGCTTGTTCTTGATGAAAAACTAGTTGAAGGTGTAGTATTGGGAGCTATTTATAATGCCATATAGAATTAACAACTTTGCCAAGTTACAGCTAATGTTAATCTAATAGCACTCCCATAGACTTACATGGCATTATGTCACAAAGATTTTGCAAGTGTTCATGTTGCTTGTCCTTGATAAAAAACTTGTTGAAGTTGAAGTGTAGGGAGTTATTTCTAATGCCATATAGAATAAACAACTTTGTCAACATTCTCAAAAGTTACAGCGTTTGTTAACCTATACGCACTCCCATAGACTTACATGGCATTTTGACACAGTGATTTTGCAACTTTTCCTGTTGCTTGTGCTTGTCCTTGATGAAAAACTTGTTGAATGTGAAGTGTTGGAAGCAATTTATAATGCCATATAGAAAAACAAATTTGTCAATATTCTCAAAAGTTACAGCTATTGTTAACCTATACGCACTCCCATAGACTTACATGGCATTTTGACACAGTGATTTTGCAACTTTTCCTGTTGCTTGTCCTTGATGAAAAACTTGTTGAATGTGCAGTGGTGGAAGCTATTTATAATGTCATATAGAATAAACAACTTTGTCAACATTCTCAAAAGTTACAGCTATTGTTAACCTATGCGCACTCCCTTAGACTTACATGGCATTTTGACACCGTGATTTTGCAACTTTTCCTGTTGCTTGTCCTTGATGAAAAACTTGTTGAAGGTGTAGTGTTGGAAGCTATTTATAATGCCATATAGAATTAACAACTTTGCCAAAATTCTCAAAAGTTACAGCTAATGTTTATCTAATAGCGCTCCCATAGACTTACATGGCATTATGTCACAATGATTTTGCAATTGTTCCTGTTGCTTGTCCTTGATGAAAAACTTGTTGAAGGTGTAGTGTTGGGAGCTATTTATAATGCCATATAGAATAAATAACTTTGTCAGTATTCTCAAAAGTTACAGATGTTGTTAACTAATACGCACTCCCATAGACTTACATGGCATTATTTCACAATGATTTTGAAGTGTTCCTGTTGCTTGTTTTTGATGAAAAACTAGTTGAAGGTGTAGTATTGGGAGCTATTTATAATGCCATATAGAATTAACAACTTTGCCAAAATTCTCAAAAGTTACAGCTAATGTTAATCTAATAGCACTCCCATAGACTTACATGGCATTATGTCAAAAAGATTTTGCAAGTGTTCCTGTTGCTTGTCCTTGATGAAAAACTTGTTGAAGGTGTAGTGTTGAGAGCTATGTATAATGCCATATAGAATAAACAACTGTGTCAGCATTCTCAAAAGTTACAGGTATTGTTAACCTATATGCACTCCCATAGACTTACATGGCATTTTGACACAGTGATTTTGCAACTTTTCCTGTTGCTTGTCCTTGATGAAAAACTTGTTGAAGGTTTAGTGTTGGAAGCTATTTATAATGCCATATAGAATTAACAACTTTGCCAACATTCTCAAATGTTACAGCTAATGTTAATCTAATAGCACTCCCATAGACTTACATTGCATAATGTCACAATGATTTTGCAAGTGTTCCTGTTGCTTGTCCTTGATGAAAAACTTGTTAAATGTGAAGTGTTGGGAGTTATTTATAATGCCATATAGAATAAACAACTTTGTCAACATTCTCAAAAGTTACAGCGTTTGTTAACCTATACTCCCATAGACTTACATGGCATTTTGACACAGTGATTTTGCAACTTTTCCTGTTGCTTATCCTTGATGAAAAACTTGTTGAATGTGAAGTGTTGGAAGCAATTTATAATGCCATATAGAAAAACAAATATATGTGCATCATAGCACAGTGATTGTGCAAGTTTTCCTGTTTCTTCTCCCTGATGAAAAACTTGTTGAAGGTGTAGTGTTGGGAACTATTTATAAGGCCATATAGAATAAACAACTTTGTCAACATTCTCAAAAGTTACAGGTATTGTTAATCTATACACACTCCCATAGACTTACATGGCATTTTGTCACAGTGATTTTGCAACTTTTCCTGTTGCTTGTCCTTGATGAAAAACTTGTTGAATGTGCAGTTTTGGAAGCTATTTATAATGCCATATAAAATGAACATCTTTGCCAACATTATCAAGAGTTACAACTAATGTTTATCTAATAGCACTCCCATAGACTTACATGGCATTATGTCACAATGATTTTGCAAGTGTTCCTGTTGCTTGTCCTTGATTAAAATCTTGTTGAATGTGTAGTGTTGGAAGCTAATTATAATGCCATATAGAACTAGAGGGTGTCGTTTCTGAAGAAACCACGGGATGTTGGCTATGAAACGCTATAGGTGTCTTGCCCAGTCGCCCCCGGTGCCTAGAGAGTACACAAAGTCGGTAGAATCCGGATTAAAACGGTGAAATTTAAAGCCAATCCAATTTTACCATTGAAATCCATTCAAACAAACTGGCTATTTTTGGCTCCGCCCACTTTTAAAAATTTGCATCCCAGTCACCCCTTCACCAAATGGACCAAGTTTGAGCACTCTTACATTAACAGTGTAAGATTGACAGGAATTTAAATATTCCCATTGAATAGCGTTTGGTAAAATGTGATTGGCTGTCTTAAGCTCCGCCCAGTTTTCTGAATTTTCACCCCAGTTACCTAGTCATGGTCAGTGCCAAGTTTGGGGCCTCCGGTTTTAAAACTGTGAGAACGGCGGTAATACAAAATTTTACATTAAAGTCAAGAGGTGAAAACTGATTGGCTGTTTTTGGCTCCACCCACTTTTCCT
Source organism: Xenopus petersii (assembly GCA_038501925.1). Classification (NCBI taxonomy): domain Eukaryota; kingdom Metazoa; phylum Chordata; class Amphibia; order Anura; family Pipidae; genus Xenopus; species Xenopus petersii. The sequence continues at coordinate 125,609,936 of CM076674.1, forward strand.
AAATTTTGACCGCAGTCACCCAGTGAGTAATTGAGTCAAGTTTGGTACACCTAGCATTTAAACCGTGATAATAGCAGCAGTTTATCATTTTTCTTTAAGGTCAATGGCTGAAATCTGATTGGTTGTTGTTGCCCCGCCCCTTTTTTTCCTAATTATGAACCACAGTCACTCAGTGACTAACATTTCAAAGTTTGTGAATGCTGTCATTGAATGTGTAAAAATGGCAGCATTTTTATTTTTTTCTAGTGAAAATCAATGAATGAAATTCGATTGGTTGTTGGTGGCTCCGCCCACTTTTTCTAAACTTGAAGTGGAAACCCCCAGCGGCCACATTTGTGATATTCAAGGTCCCTGACATCAATACTGTGAGAATGGCAGCCTTCTTAATTGTTCCCATTAAAATCAATCAAAGAAATCTGATTGGCCGTCTTAAGCTCCGCCCAGTTTTCTGAATTTTAACCCCAGTTACCTAGTCATGGTCAGTGCCAAGTTTGGGACCTCTGGTTTTAAAACTGTGAGAACGGCAGTAATCAAAAATTTTACATTGAAGTCAATAGGTGAAAACTGATTGGCCGTTTTTGGCTCCACCCACTTTTCCTAAATTTTGACCGCAGTCACCCAGTGAGTAATTGAGCCAAGTTTGGTACACCTAGCATTTAAACCGTGATAATAGCAGCAGTTTATCATTTTTAAATAAGGTCAATGGCTGAAATCTGATTGGCTGTTGTTGCCCCGCCCCTTTTTTTTCCTAATTGTGAACCACAGTCACTCAGTGACTACCATTCCAAAGTTTGGGAATGCTGTCATTTATTGTGTAAAAATGGCAGCATTTTTATTTTTTTCTATTGAAAATCAATGAATGAAATTCGATTGGTTGTTGGTGGCTCCGCCCACTTTTTCTAAACTTGAAGTGGAAACCCCCAGCGACCACATTTGTGATATTCAAGGTCCCTGACATCAATACTGAGAGAATGGCAGCCTTCTTAATTGTTCTCATTAAAATCAATCAAAGAAATCTGATTGGTTGGTTTTGGCTCCACCCACTTTTCTTAATTTTAATCCCAGTCCCCCAGTGACCAACTGTGCCAAGTTTGAGGACCCTGTCATTAACCGTCTAAGAGCGGCAGCAGTTTAACATTTTCCTATTTATTTGAATGGCTGAAATTTGATTGGCTGTTGTAGACTCCGCCCACTTTAGGTAAATTTTAGCCGAGTCACCCAGTGACCCACGGTGCCAAGTTTGGAGAGCTCTAGCTTTAATACTGTGAGAATTACAGCTGTTTACATTTTCTCATTGAAGTCAATAGGGAAAATCTGATTGGTTGTTTGCGGCTCCGCCCACTTTTTTGGGTCCCCAAAATAGGACAGAATTTTTCAGTTTCACCCCATGACTAAATGAGCCAAGTTTGGTGAGTGTAACTTCAAAGCTGTACAAGTGGCAAAAGTTTCAAGTTTTCCAATGAAAGTCTATGGGGAAAAAAGGCAGCGATTTGAAATTTTTCCCTGTCAATCTCAATGGGAAAAAAGGGGTCGTCGGGGGGTCGCCACAGGGGTGGGGTGGGTCCCCAAAATAGGACAGAATTTTTCAGCTTCACCCCATGACTAAATGACCCAAGTTTGGTGAGTGTAACTTCAAAGCTGTACAAGTGGCAAAAGTTTCAAGTTTTCCAATGAAAGTCTATGGGGAAAAAATGGGGTCGTCGGGGGGTCGCCACAGGGGCACGGAGGGTGGGATCGCTTAACAAAGCACAAGCAACCTATTCGGGTATGAGCCGAACAAGTGTGCAAAGTATCATAATTGTACTCCTAAACCTCTGGGAGGAGTAGCGTATAGAAAATTGCTAAATTTTCATTGGGCGTTGGTAGCTCCGCCCACTTTGGGGTGCCCCCCCAAAATACTTATTTTTATTCGGGGTGACATCAACAATATGTGGTCCGAGTTTGGGGACTGTATCTTCAAAACTGTACGAGTGGCGGCGATTTGAAATTTTTCCCTGTCAAAGTCAATGGGAAAAAAGGGGTCGTCGGGGGGTCGCCACAGGGGCGGGGTGGGTGGGATCGCTTATTAAAGCACAAGCAACGTACTTTGCTATAAGAGGAATAAGTGTGGAAAGTTTGGCGCTTGCACCCCTAAAACTGTAGGAGGAGTAGCGTTTAGAAAATGGGGTTCGCCAATAATAAGAATAATTTTAATAATAAGAAGAAGAACGAGCTGAACTCGAAGAACAGTATGTTGGCTATTTCATAGCCAACATAATAATAACTAGAGGGTGTCGTTTCTGAAGAAACCACGGGATGTTGGCTATGAAACGCTATAGGTGTCTTGCCCAGTCGCCCCCGGTGTCTAGAGAGTACACAAAGTCGGTAGAATCCGGATTAAAACGGTGAAATTTAAAGCCAATCCAATTTTACCATTGATATCCATTCAAACAAACTGGCTATTTTTGGCTCCGCCCACTTTTAAAAATTTGCATCCCAGTCACCCCTTCACCAAATGGACCAAGTTTGAGCACTCTTACATTAACAGTGTAAGATTGACAGGAATTTAAATATTCCCATTGAATAGCGTTTGGTAAAATGTGATTGGCTTAAGCTCCGCCCAGTTTTCTGAATTTTAACCCCAGTTACCTAGTCATGGTCAGTGCCAAGTTTGGGGCCTCCGGTTTTAAAACTGTGAGAACGGCGGTAATACAAAATTTTACATTAAAGTCAAGAGGTGAAAACTGATTGGCTGTTTTTGGCTCCACCCACTTTTCCTAAATTTTGACCGCAGTCACCCAGTGAGTAATTGAGTCAAGTTTGGTACACCTAGCATTTAAACTGTGATAATAGCAGCAGTTTATCATTTTTCTTTAAGGTCAATGGCTGAAATCTGATTGGTTGTTGTTGCCCCGCCCCTTTTTTTCCTAATTATGAACCACAGTCACTCAGTGACTTAACATTTCAAAGTTTGTGAATGCTGTCATTGAATGGGTAAAAATGGCAGCATTTTTATTTTTTTCTAGTGAAAATCAATGAATGAAATTTGATTGGTTGTTGGTGGCTCCGCCCACTTTTTCTAAACTTGAAGTGGAAACCCCCAGCGGCCACATTTGTGATATTCAAGGTCCCTGACATCAATACTGTGAGAATGGCAGCCTTCTTAATTGTTCCCATTAAAATCAATCAAAGAAATCTGATTGGCTGTCTTAAGCTCCGCCCAGTCTTCTGAATTTTAACCCCAGTTACCTAGTCATGGTCAGTGCCAAGTTTGGGACCTCTGGTTTTAAAACTGTGAGAACGGCAGTAATCAAAAATTTTACATTGAAGTCAATAGGTGAAAACTGATTGGCCGTTTTTGGCTCCACCCACTTTTCCTAAATTTTGACCGCAGTCACCCAGTGAGTAATTGAGCCAAGTTTGGTACACCTAGCATTTAAACCGTGATAATAGCAGCAGTTTATCATTTTTAATTAAGGTCAATGGCTGAAATCTGATTGGCTGTTGTTGCCCCGCCCCTTTTTTTCCTAATTGTGAACCACAGTCACTCAGTGACTAACATTCCAAAGTTTGGGAATGCTGTCATTTATTGTGTAAAAATGGCAGCATTTTTATTTTTTTCTATTGAAAATCAATGAATGAAATTCGATTGGTTGTTGGTGGCTCCGCCCACTTTTTCTAAACTTGAAGTGGAAACCCCCAGCGACCACATTTGTGATATTCAAGGTCCCTGACATCAATACTGAGAGAATGGCAGCCTTCTTAATTGTTCTCATTAAAATCAATCAAAGAAATCTGATTGGTTGGTTTTGGCTCCACCCACTTTTCTTAATTTTAATCCCAGTCCCCCAGTGACCAACTGTGCCAAATTTGAGGACCCTGCCATTAACCGTCTAAGAGCGGCAGCAGTTTAACATTTTCCTATTTATTTGAATGGTTGAAATTTGATTGGCTGTTGTAGACTCCGCCCACTTTAGGTAAATTTTAGCCGAGTCACCCAGTGACCCACGGTGCCAAGTTTGGGAGAGCTCTAGCTTTAATACTGTGAGAATTACAGCTGTTTACATTTTCTCATTGAAGTCAATAGGGAAAATCTGATTGGTTGTTTGCGGCTCCGCCCACTTTTTTGGGTCCCCAAAATAGGACAGAATTTTTCAGTTTCACCCCATGACTAAATGAGCCAAGTTTGGTGAGTGTAACTTCAAAGCTGTACAAGTGGCAAAAGTTTCAAGTTTTCCAATGAAAGTCTATGGGGAAAAAAGGGGTCGTCGGGGGGTCGCCACAGGGGCACGGAGGTTGGGATCGCTTAACAAAGCACAAGCAACCTATTCGAGTATGAGTCGAACAAGTGTGCAAAGTTTCATAATTGTACTCCTAAAACTCTGGGAGGAGTAGCGTTTAGAAAATTGCTCAATTTTCATTGGGCGTTGGTAGCTCCGCCCACTTTGGGGTGCCCCCCCTAAATACTTATTTATATTCGGGGTGACATCAACTATATGTGGTCCGAGTTTGGGGACTGTATCTTCAAAACTGTACGAGTGGCGGCGATTTGAAATTTTTCCCTGTCAAAGTCAATGGGAAAAAAGGGGTCGTCGGGGGGTCGCCTCAGGGGCGGGGTGGGTGGGATCGCTTATTAAAGCACAAGCAACGTACTTTGCTATAAGAGGAATAAGTGTGGAAAGTTTGGCGCTTGCACCCCTAAAACTGTAGGAGGAGTAGCGTTTAGAAAATGGGGTTCGCCAATAATAATAATAAGAAGAAGAAGAACGAGCTGAACTCGAAGAACAGTATGTTGGCTATTTCATAGCCAACATAATAAGAAGAAGAACGAGCTGAACTCGAAGAACAGTATGTTGGCTATTTCATAGCCAACATAATAACTAGAGGGTGTCGTTTCTGAAGAAACCACGGGATGTTGGCTATGAAACGCTATAGGTGTCTTGCCCAGTCGCCCCCGGTGCCTAGAGAGTACACAAAGTCGGTAGAATCCGGATTAAAACGGTGAAATTTAAAGCCAATCCAATTTTACCATTGAAATCCATTCAAACAAACTGGCTATTTTTGGCTCCGCCCACTTTTAAAAATTTGCATCCCAGTCACCCCTTCACCAAATGGACCAAGTTTGAGCACTCTTACATTAACAGTGTAAGATTGACAGGAATTTAAATATTCCCATTGAATAGCGTTTGGTAAAATGTGATTGGCTGTCTTAAGCTCCGCCCAGTTTTCTGAATTTTAACCCCAGTTACCTAGTCATGGTCAGTGCCAAGTTTGGGGCCTCCGGTTTTAAAACTGTGAGAACGGCGGTAATACAAAATTTTACATTAAAGTCAAGAGGTGAAAACTGATTGGCTGTTTTTGGCTCCACCCACTTTTCCTAAATTTTGACCGCAGTCACCCAGTGAGTAATTGAGTCAAGTTTGGTACACCTAGCATTTAAACCGTGATAATAGCAGCAGTTTATCATTTTTCTTTAAGGTCAATGGCTGAAATCTGATTGGTTGTTGTTGCCCCGCCCCTTTTTTTCCTAATTATGAACCACAGTCACTCAGTGACTAACATTTCAAAGTTTGTGAATGCTGTCATTGAATGTGTAAAAATGGCAGCATTTTTATTTTTTTCTAGTGAAAATCAATGAATGAAATTCGATTGGTTGTTGGTGGCTCCGCCCACTTTTTCGCAACTTGAAGTGGAAACCCCCAGCGGCCACATTTGTGATATTCAAGGTCCCTGACATCAATACTGTGAGAATGGCAGCCTTCTTAATTGTTCCCATTAAAATCAATCAAAGAAATCTGATTGGCTGTCTTAAGCTCTGCCCAGTTTTCTGAATTTTAACCTCAGTTACCTAGTCATGGTCAGTGCCAAGTTTGGGACCTCTGGTTTTAAAACTGTGAGAACGGCAGTAATCAAAAATTTTACATTGAAGTCAATAGGTGAAAACTGATTGGCCGTTTTTGGCTCCACCCACTTTTCCTAAATTTTGATCGCAGTCACCCAGTGAGTAACTGAGCCAAGTTTGGTACATCTAGCATTTAAACCGTTATAATAGCAGCAGTTTATCATTTTTAATTAAGGTCAATGGCTGAAATCTGATTGGCTGTTGTTGCCCCGCCCCTTTTTTTCCTAATTGTGAACCACAGTCACTCAGTGACTAACATTCCAAAGTTTGGGAATGCTGTCATTTATTGTGTAAAAATGGCAGCATTTTTATTTTTTTCTATTGAAAATCAATGAATGAAATTTGATTGGTTGTTGGTGGCTCCGCCCACTTTTTCTAAACTTGAAGTGGAAACCCCCAGCGACCACATTTGTGATATTCAAGGTCCCTGACATCAATACTGTGAGAATGGCAGCCTTCTTAATTGTTCTCATTAAAATCAATCAAAGAAATCTGATTGATTGGTTTTGGCTCCACCCACTTTTCTTAATTTTGTAGTGTTGGAAGCTAATTCTAACGACATATTGGATTTGCAGCCCTGACAACTTTTCAAAAAGTTACAGCTAATGTTAAGCCCAATGCACTCCCATAGACTTACAATGCATTTTTGCACAGTGCTTTTGCAAGTGTTTCTGTTGCTTTTCCTTGATGCAAAACTTGTTGAAGGTGTAGTGTTGGAAGCTAATTCTAACGACATATTGGATTTGCAGCCCTGACAACTTTTCAAAAAGTTACAGCTAATGTTAAGCCCAATGCACTCCCATAGACTTACAATGCATTTTTGCACAGTGCTTTTGCAAGTGTTTCTGTTGCTTTTCCTTGATGCAAAACTTGTTGAAGGTGTAGTGTTGGAAGCTAATTCTAATGACATATTGGATTTGCAGCCCTGACAACTTTTCAAAAAGTTACAGCTAATGTTAAGCCCAATGCACTCCCATAGACTTACAATGCATTTTTGCACAGTGCTTTTGCAAGTGTTTCTGTTGCTTTTCCTTGATGCAAAACTTGTTGAAGGTGTAGTGTTGGAAGCTAATTCTAACGACATATTGGATTTGCAGCCCTGACAACTTTTCAAAAAGTTACAGCTAATGTTAAGCCCAATGCACTCCCATAGACTTACAATGCATTTTTGCACAGTGCTTTTGCAAGTGTTTCTGTTGCTTTTCCTTGATGCAAAACTTGTTGAAGGTGTAGTGTTGGAAGCTAATTCTAATGACATATTGGATTTGCAGCCCTGACAACTTTTCAAAATGTTACAGCTAATGTTAAGCCCAATGCACTCCCATAGACTTACAATGCATTTTTGCACAGTGCTTTTGCAAGTGTTTCTGTTGCTTTTCCTTGATGCAAAACTTGTTGAAGTTGTAGTGTTGGAAGCTAATTCTAATGACATATTGGATTTGCAGCCCTGACAACTTTTCAAAAAGTTACAGCTAATGTTAAGCCCAATGCACTCCCATAGACTTACAATGCATTTTTGCACAGTGCTTTTGCAAGTGTTTCTGTTGCTTTTCCTTGATGCAAAACTTGTTGAAGGTGTAGTGTTGGAAGCTAATTCTAATGACATATTGGATTTGCAGCCCTGACAACTTTTCAAAAAGTTACAGCTAATGTTAAGCCCAATGCAGTCCCATAGACTTACAATGCATTTTTGCACAGTGCTTTTGCAAGTGTTTCTGTTGCTTTTCCTTTTTGCAAAACTTGTTGAAGGTGTAGTGTTGGAAGCTAATTCTAACGACATATTGGATTTGCAGCCCTGACAACTTTTCAAAAAGTTACAGCTAATGTTAAGCCCAATGCACTCCCATAGACTTACAATGCATTTTTGCACAGTGCTTTTGCAAGTGTTTCTGTTGCTTTTCCTTGATGCAAAACTTGTTGAAGGTGTAGTGTTGGAAGCTAATTCTAATGACATATTGGATTTGCAGCCCTGACAACTTTTCAAAAAGTTACAGCTAATGTTAAGCCCAATGCACTCCCATAGACTTACAATGCATTTTTGCACAGAGCTTTTGCAAGTGTTTCTGTTGCTTTTCCTTGATGCAAAACTTGTTGAAGGTGTAGTGTTGGAAGCTAATTCTAACGACATATTGGATTTACAGCCCTGACAACTTTTCAAAAAGTTACAGCTAATGTTAAGCCCAATGCACTCCCATAGACTTACAATGCATTTTTGCACAGTGCTTTTGCAAGTGTTTCTGTTGCTTTTCCTTGATGCAAAACTTGTTGAATGTGTAGTGTTGGAAGCTAATTCTAATGACATATTGGATTTGCAGCCCTGACAACTTTTCAAAAAGTTACAGCTAATGTTAAGCCCAATGCACTCCCATAGACTTACAATGCATTTTTGCACAGTGCTTTTGCAAGTGTTTCTGTTGCTTTTGCTTGATGTAAAACTTGTTGAAGGTGTAGTGTTGGAAGCTAACTCTAATGACATATTGGATTTGCAGCCCTGACAACTTTTCAAAAAGTTACAGCTAATGTTAAGCCCAATGCACTCCCATAGACTTACAATGCATTTTTGCACAGTCCTTTTGCAAGTGTTTCTGTTGCTTTTCCTTTTTGCAAAACTTGTTGAAGGTGTAGTGTTGGAAGCTAATTCTAATGACATATTGGATTTGCAGCCCTGACAACTTTTCAAAAAGTTACAGCTAATGTTAAGCCCAATGCACTCCCATAGACTTACAATGCATTTTTGCACAGTGCTTTTGCAAGTGTTTCTGTTGCTTTTCCTTTTTGCAAAACTTGTTGAAGGTGTAGTGTTGGAAGCTAATTCTAACGACATATTGGATTTGCAGCCCTGACAACTTTTCAAAAAGTTACAGCTAATGTTAAGCCCAATGCACTCCCATAGACTTACAATGCATTTTTGCACAGTGCTTTTGCAAGTGTTTCTGTTGCTTTTCCTTGATGCAAAACTTGTTGAAGGTGTAGTGTTGGAAGCTAATTCTAATGACATATTGGATTTGCAGCCCTGACAACTTTTCAAAAAGTTACAGCTAATGTTAAGCCCAATGCACTCCCATAGACTTACAATGCATTTTTGCACAGTGCATTTGCAAGTGTTTCTGTTGCTTTTCCTTGATGCAAAACTTGTTGAAGGTGTAGTGTTGGAAGCTAATTCTAATGACATATTGGATTTGCAGCCCTGACAACTTTTCAAAAAGTTACAGCTAATGTTAAGCCCAATGCGCTCCCATAGACTTACAATGCATTTTTGCACAGTGCTTTTGCAAGTGTTTCTGTTGCTTTTCCTTGATGCAAAACTTGTTGAAGGTGTAGTGTTGGAAGCTAATTCTAATGACATATTGGATTTGCAGCCCTGACAACTTTTCAAAAAGTTACAGCTAATGTTAAGCCCAATGCACTCCCATAGACTTACAATGCATTTTTGCACAGTGCTTTTGCAAGTGTTTCTGTTGCTTTTCCTTGATGCAAAACTTGTTGAAGGTGTAGTGTTGGAAGCTAATTCTAATGACATATTGGATTTGCAGCCCTGACAACTTTTCAAAAAGTTACAGCTAATGTTAAGCCCAATGCACTCCCATAGACTTACAATGCATTTTTGCACAGTGCTTTTGCAAGTGTTTCTGTTGCTTTTCCTTGATGCAAAACTTGTTGAAGGTGTAGTGTTGGAAGCTAATTCTAATGACATATTGGATTTGCAGCCCTGACAACTTTTCAAAAAGTTACAGCTAATGTTAAGCCCAATGCACTCCCATAGACTTACAATGCATTTTTGCACAGTGCTTTTGCAAGTGTTTCTGTTGCTTTTCCTTGATGCAAAACTTGTTGAAGGTGTAGTGTTGGAAGCTAATTCTAACGACATATTGGATTTGCAGCCCTGACAACTTTTCAAAAAGTTACAGCTAATGTTAAGCCCAATGCACTCCCATAGACTTACAATGCATTTTTGCACAGTGCTTTTGCAAGTGTTTCTGTTGCTTTTCCTCGATGCAAAACTTGTTGAAGGTGTAGTGTTGGAAGCTAATTCTAACGACATATTGGATTTGCAGCCCTGACAACTTTTCAAAAAGTTACAGCTAATGTTAAGCCCAATGCACTCCCATAGACTTACAATGCATTTTTGCACAGTGCTTTTGCAAGTGTTTCTGTTGCTTTTCCTTGATGCAAAACTTGTTGAAGGTGTAGTGTTGGAAGCTAATTCTAACGACATATTGGATTTGCAGCCCTGACAACTTTTCAAAAAGTTACAGCTAATGTTAAGCCCAATGCACTCCCATAGACTTACAATGCATTTTTGCACAGTGCTTTTGCAAGTGTTTCTGTTGCTTTTCCTTGATGCAAAACTTGTTGAAGGTGTAGTGTTGGAAGCTAATTCTAACGACATATTGGATTTGCAGCCCTGACAACTTTTCAAAAAGTTACAGCTAATGTTAAGCCCAATGCACTCCCATAGACTTACAATGCATTTTTGCACAGTGCTTTTGCACGTGTTTCTGTTGCTTTTCCTTGATGCAAAACTTGTTGAGGGTGTAGTGTTGGAAGCTAATTCTAATGACATATTGGATTTGCAGCCCTGACAACTTTTCAAAAAGTTACAGCTAATGTTAAGCCCAATGCACTCCCATAGACTTACAATGCATTTTTGCACAGTGCTTTTGCAAGTGTTTCTGTTGCTTTTCCTTGATGCAAAACTTGTTGAAGGTGTAGTGTTGGAAGCTAATTCTAGATCTATGACACCTCAAAATTCCAAAACTGTAGATTTATCATAGATAATAGGCCAGAGACCAACCTTTCACAGGAAAGACTGTAAAGTACCACAACGTATTGCCCAAGCTTTTTCTGCTAATAAATTAGATTCTACTTTTCTAATAATCTCTTTAATTGTAGGAGTAAATTTAGTTTTCCAGTTAGAAGCAATTAAGTTTCTGGTCACCATGAAAATGTGGTTTACGATTAGTCTCTCCTGAGGTGGCAGATCTCCTGAACCCAGGTGAAGTAATGCCATGCCAGGTGGTATAGGCTGTATCGACATTGGTAATTTATTAAGCAAGTGTCCAATATCTTCCCTCAACTTCTGAAGTTTGGGGCAATCCCAAAAAATATGTTCTATGGTACCCGTCAGGTTGCAACCCCTCCAACATAGTGAGGATGAATTAACATCAAATCTGGAAATTTTTTCTGGGGTCATGTACCACTGCCAAATGCTCTTAAGAAGACCTTCATGATATGCAACACAATGAGATGACTTTCTTAAAGATCTAATAGTCATCTCCCACTCTTCTGTGTCTATTTCATAATTTAAATACTTCTGCCAACTAGTCATCTGCCATTTAGGAAATGTTTCTTTCATTTGAAGGAATGAACTATAAAGTTCCTTTTAATTTAGTTCCTTCTGGTTGTATGATTTTACTAATTTTGGGTGATATTGTAAGTGGACTGTAGGGATATTTGGTTAGAAATTTATGTATTTTGTCATAAATTGGTTTATCTGATGATGGAATATTATATTTCATGTTAAGATATTCAAGGGTTCTAATCTCGGAATCCTCCAGCAAATCCTCTACTGATGTTAATCCACATTCAATCCATTTATCTACTGCAATATTTTTAATAACAATATGTAATAAGTTCAGGGGAGGTTTAAATGATAAGGCTAATACATCTTTTTTATATAGATTTGACAGTTCTCTCCAAATCTTTATGGTATTGATTGTTACTGGGTTAATTGCATTCATCTTGACCCCCCAGGTTAATCTGGATTCTAAATACCTTTTATATGATCTGTATGGAAATTGTTCTTCTTCGATTTGTAACCACTGCTTATCATAATGTTCCGTCCAGATCGACCTGGATTGATCTAAAACCGTCGATTTATAATATAGTTCTAGATTAGGTGCACCCAATCCTAGGTTAGATACATGAGCTGTCAATATTTTATTAGAGAATCTTGCTTTCCTATTCATCAAAATATATTTGTTTAATAGTTTTTGAATAGTATTAAAAAAAATTTGAGGTACTTTTACTGGAAGATTCCGAAACAAGTATAGTAACTGAGGCAGAACCATCATTTTGAATGCGGCTATCCTTCCAAGCCAAGAATATTCCAGTTTTTCTAAAGCCTCTAATTTATTCTTAATTTTGGATAACCAGGGACTATAATTTTCCTTATAAATTTGTGCAAGATTGGGGGTTAGTTGAATACCTAAATATTTTATTGATTTTTCATTCCATGAATAGTGGCATAAATTTTTAAGAGTTTCTTTCATTTTTTTAGACACATAACATGGGAGAATAACCGTTTTCTTCTCATTTAGTTTGTAAAATGATACACGAGAAAAGTTTTCCAATTCCTCAGTAACATTTGGCAGTGATACAAGCGGTTTTTGAAGGTATAAAATAATATCATCCGCATACAAACCCAGTTTAATATGTAATTTTTCTAATTTTATACCATGGATTTGGGGATTGTTCCTTATTTGTTGGGCTAAGGGCTCTAATGTTAAATTAAAGATCAGTGGAGATAGTGGGCAACCCTGACGGGTACCATTTTTAATATTAAAGGGATCAGACACAGAACCAGATGACAATACTTTAGCAGAAGGTTGAGTGTATAAAGCAAGAATTGCTTTATGAAGGAAACCAGGGATTCCAAATTTCGTTAGAACTCTAGACAAGTACAGCCAGTTAACTCTGTCGAACGCTTTTTCCGCATCTAAAGAGACTAGGAGGGTAGGCGTTCGACAGAGCTGAAGTTCATACAATAGAGCAAGGGCTTTCCTTGTTCCATCACATGTAGATCTTCCTTTTATAAATCCTACTTGATCTGTGTGTATAAGTTGGGGCATTAAGGGAATTAATCTATTAGCTAGGACTCTAGCATAAATTTTTATATCTGTATTTAAAAGGGAGATTGGCCTATAGTTACCAGGGTCTGTTGGATCTTTATCATCTTTAGGAATGGTCGAAATTAAAGCTGTCAATGATTCTTTGGGAAATGTACCTAAAGTAGCTGCTTCATTGAATAGGGCCGTGAGAGGTTTAACCAGAATACTTACAAATTTTTTATAATAGTCATTAGTGAAACCATCAGGGCCAGGAGTTTTGTCTTTTTTTAGGATATTAATAGCATTTTCTACTTCCTGTTGAGAGAAAGGGACCGAAAGAGATTCTTGTTCAAATTCTGACAGTGAGGGAAGAGTTATTTTATCTAAATAATTATCTATTTCCTGCCTATCTGGATTATGAGTGTTTGGGTCATTCTCTAAATTATAAAGGTCTTCATAATAAGTGGCTAGGGCATTTACTATATCTCTAGGGTGATGAACTTCAGTTTTTGTATGGGGATGTTTAATTTTAATTATTCTTTGATAAATTCTTTTTCCTTTAATTTTCCTCGCCATAACTTTCCCTGCTCTGTTTCCTTCATAATACCAATTCTGCTTGAGCATAGTTTGCCATTTATCATATTGATAATACATCATATCGGCCAGCTCTTGTCTAGTTCCCTCTAAAATCTGAATCAAATCTGTTTTATTATTACTAAATATCTCTTTTTCTAAGTCTTTAATTTTATTCAACAATAAATCAGTTTTCTCTCTAATTTTCCTTTTCTGTATGGCACTTTGCTTCATCAAGACACCTCGCATATATGCTTTATGTGCATTCCAGAGTGACGTTCTTGAAATGTCTTCAGTGTCATTGAATTTGAAGTACTCAAGTAAATCTTTCTTGATAATAGGGAATGTATGTTCTGAATTTAAAATAAATTTGTTTAATCTCCAATTAATTGATTGTAAAGCGGAATTTTGTAAATGAAATTTTACAATTAAGGGGGAGTGGTCGGACCAGACTCTGGGACCTATTTCCACGTCTGAGACTAGTGGTAAAGAGAACCTATCCGTAAAACAATGATCTATTCTTGTGAAGGATTTGTAGATTGGTGAGTAATAGGTATACTGTTTTTCATTAGGGTGAGCACACCTCCAAGTGTCAAATAGCTCAAATTTAATTAATGAAGGTTGTAGTATGGAAAAAGTCTTTCTGGTCTTAGATGTACAATCTAGTTTTGGGTCAATTACAGAATTAAGATCTCCAAGAATAAATAGTTTACCTTTAGTGAAATTTTCAAGTTTCTTAAGCTGTTTATTGATATAATTAATTTGACGAGTATTTGGGGCATATATATTAGCAAAAGTGTATTCTTGGGAATTAATAGATCCAGAAATCATCACCAATCTACCATCCTCACTGCAGAAAGTCTCCTTAACCACCAGTCCCAGAGTGTCTCTAATAGCGATACAAGCCCCAGCTTTTTTCTTTTTTGTATATGTTGAGTGATACATTTTGGAGAATTGATCTATTTTAAGTTTACTTGCGGAAATCTTATTTAAATGTGTCTCTTGAAGACAAACTATATCAGTTTTTTGTTCTTTGACCAATTTATGCAGTAAATACCTTTTTCTGAATGAGTTCAGCCCTCTCACATTCAAGGACAATATTTTACATTCCTGTGTCATTTTGCCATCCATCTGCTGTACCTAAAGAAAAAAGATTAATCAAAGATATCTCCGTTAAAGCTTTCAGTAGGTCACAGGATAACTGACCATGTACTTTTATCTCAGATCTGTGTGTAAAAAAATTAGTTAGTAGGGACATTAATATGCACAAACCATTACAAATAAAACTAAAACCAAAAAAGAAGAAATATAACCAAATTATTGGTAAAAGAAGCAGAGGCATCCGGTTCTACCTCCACAAATATCACCAAGTAACACCAAAAAAGGGAAAAAAGGAAATCAGTTCTCAGCTCCAAGTCTTATGAAAAACAGAAGAGAAAAAAAAAAAAAAAAAAAGAAAAAAGGAAAATAAAAAGAGTTCAGCAGAGAAGAAAAACTTCAAGAAACAAAAAAGAGTTTAATTGACCTATCAGGCCAATTTCTCCAGTGAAACTTTCTCCTACAGGGAAAAACAAAAAGTTCCCAAAAGGAGAAGTTTAAGTGTGGGGATTAAGTTTGTGATTGAACATCAGGCGTTTCAGGTGCCGGCTATGGCCTCTTTGTTTCTGTCTGTGTCAGGTAGAGGCTGGGTAGTGTCCATTGGGGATGGTTTGATTGATGTTGGTTTAGTAGAAGTCGGTAGGTGAGAGGGTTTGTCTCTCCTTGAATCTTTTGGCACAAAGATAGGGATATTCCATTTGCTGAGAAGTTCGTGGCCTTCTTTTGGACTTCTGATCACATATTGGGTGTTGTTATCATGTATAATTAGCTTAGGGGGGAATCCCCATGCGTATGGAATTTTCTTATATCTCAGTGTGGTAGTAATCTCAGAGAAACTCCGTCTTGTCTGTAGTGTGGCCTGGGACAAATCTTGATATATCGAGAGATCTTTGTATTCTTCTGGTAATTTTCTCCCTTCTCTAGTAGCATCCAGCAACATTTCCTTGACATGAAAAAAGTGTATCCGTGTAATAACGTCTCTAGGAAGATGTTTAGGTATGTGTCCAGGTTTGGGTAGCCTGTGAGCTCTGTCTATTGTCAGCTCACTTTCTGGCAAAGTAGGAAAAGCAGTGTGCAGAAGATTCTTAACATAGTCTCTCAGCTCAGTAGTACTCACATTTTCA
The DNA here is from genome assembly GCA_038501925.1 of Xenopus petersii. Taxonomy (NCBI): domain Eukaryota; kingdom Metazoa; phylum Chordata; class Amphibia; order Anura; family Pipidae; genus Xenopus; species Xenopus petersii. The sequence goes on from CM076674.1 coordinate 125,625,442, forward strand.
GACACCCCTCTAATTTTCACATTATTCCTCCGGTTTCTATCCTCCCCATCTGCCAGTTTTTCCTTTATCCACTTATTTTCTTTCATTAAATCTTTATGTGCATCCACAAGTACATTGTGAGCTGCAGTCATTTCAACAATCCTATTCTCCAGCCTAGTAATTTTTTGATCAGTCTCCTTCATATGATTAGACATATAGCCTGCCAGTGCTTGCAAGTCCCCTCTGACATCCGACATATTATTTTTCATTTCACAAGCAAAGGACATCATAAAGCTTTTAAAAAGGGCTTGGGTCATGGGCTGTTCCGATTCTGGGAAGGATGACATGAAATCCGAAGCGCTGCTTGCTGGAGCTGGATGTGCGGGCAGGGGGGGTGGGTGGTATGGATAGATAGATGACCGGAGTGTGGGCTGAGGATCTTGGCCTGCTTGAGGGCCTGAGTCATCCGGATTAGTTACCGCAGACTGAGTTGCAGGCTGGGCTAATGTGTGCTGGGGTGATGTCTGTAGGGGCTTATATGGTTTCATGGGGCTACGATCTCTGCCATCCACAAAGCTCACCTTAGATCCACCAGCGCTATCTTCTTCCTCATCACTGACTTCTTCCAGGCAAGTTTGAGTTCTCTTCCGATAGGGAGTGTATAGAGGGGTAAAACGATTCCTTTGGTCTAACGGTGGTGTAGTGCAATAGTCTGCCTCATGGCTGGGCCTAGGCATGTAGTCACGGTCGCCATCTTTGTTTACATCCTGGAAGAACTCTGACAGTCTCCGAGGTGTGGGAGAGCTGTATTTCTTCCTGGAACTTACTTTGGTCCACTGCTGTGACATCTCTGGACCTTCACACAGCTTATTAGTGAAAAGGGGCTCACTTAAGCTGCTAAAATATAGCTAAGAACGATGTTCTGCACGGAGAACTGTGGAGTCAAAAAGCCATCAGTTCCACGCGCTAGCCACGCCCCTCCCATAGACTTACAATGCATTTTTGCACAGTGCTTTTGCAAGTGTTTCTGTTGCTTTTCCTTGATGCAAAACTTGTTGAAGGTGTAGTGTTGGAAGCTAATTCTAATGACATATTGGATTTGCAGCCCTGACAACTTTTCAAAAAGTTACAGCTAATGTTAAGCCCAATGAACTTACAATGCATTTTTGCACAGTGCTTTTGCAAGTGTTTCTGTTGCTTTTCCTTGATGCAAAACTTGTTGAAGGTGTAGTGTTGGAAGCTAATTCTAATGACATATTGGATTTGCAGCCCTGACAACTTTTCAAAAAGTTACAGCTTAATGTTAAGCCCAATGCACTCCCATAGAATTACAATGCATTTTTGCACAGTGCTTTTGCAAGTGTTTCTGTTGCTTTTCCTTGATGCAAAACTTGTTGAAGGTGTAGTGTTGGAAGCTAATTCTAATGACATATTGGATTTGCAGCCCTGACAACTTTTCAAAAAGTTACAGCTAATGTTAAGCCCAATGCACTCCCATAGACTTACAATGCATTTTTGCACAGTGCTTTTGCAAGTGTTTCTGTTGCTTTTCCTTGATGCAAAACTTGTTGAAGGTGTAGTGTTGGAAGCTAATTCTAATGACATATTGGATTTGCAGCCCTGACAACTTTTCAAAAAGTTACAGCTAACGTTAAGCCCAATGCACTCCCATAGACTTACAATGCATTTTTGCACAGTGCTTTTGCAAGTGTTTCTGTTGCTTTTCCTTGATGCAAAACCTGTTGAAGGTGTAGTGTTGGAAGCTAATTCTAATGACATATTGGATTTGCAGCCCTGACAACTTTTCAAAAAGTTACAGCTAATGTTAAGCCCAATGCACTCCCATAGACTTACAATGCATTTTTGCACAGTGCTTTTGCAAGTGTTTCTGTTGCTTTTCCTTGATGCAAAACTTGTTGAAGGTGTAGTGTTGGAAGCTAATTCTAATGACATATTGGATTTGCAGCTCTGACAACTTTTCAAAAAGTTACAGCTAATGTTAAGCCCAATGCACTCCCATAGACTTACAATGCATTTTTGCACAGTGCTTTTGCAAGTGTTTCTGTTGCTTTTCCTTGATGCAAAACTTGTTGAAGGTGTAGTGTTGGAAGCTAATTCTAATGACATATTGGATTTGCAGCCCTGACAACTTTTCAAAAAGTTACAGCTAATGTTAAGCCCAATGCACTCCCATAGACTTACAATGCATTTTTGCACAGTGCTTTTGCAAGTGTTTCTGGTGCTTTTCCTTGATGCAAAACTTGTTGAAGGTGTAGTGTTGGAAGCTAATTCTAACGACATATTGGATTTGCAGCCCTGACAACTTTTCAAAAAGTTACAGCTAATGTTAAGCCCAATGCACTCCCATAGACTTACAATGCATTTTTGCACAGTGCTTTTGCAAGTGTTTCTGTTGCTTTTCCTTGATGCAAAACTTGTTGAAGGTGTAGAGTTGGAAACTAATTCTAATGACATATTGGATTTGCAGCCCTGACAACTTTTCAAAAAGTTACAGCTAATGTTAAGCCCAATGCACTCCCATAGACTTACAATGCATTTTTGCACAGTGCTTTTGCAAGTGTTTCTGTTGCTTTTCCTTGATGCAAAACTTGTTGAAGGTGTAGTGTTGGAAGCTAATTCTAATGACATATTGGATTTGCAGCCCTGACAACTTTTCAAAAAGTTACAGCTAATGTTAAGCCAAATGCACTTACAATGCATTTTTGCACAGTGCTTTTGCAAGTGTTTCTGTTGCTTTTCCTTGATGCAAAACTTGTTGAAGGTGTAGTGTTGGAAGCTAATTCTAATGACATATTGGATTTGCAGCCCTGACAACTTTTCAAAAAGTTACAGCTAATGTTAAGCCCAATGCACTCCCATAGACTTACAATACATTTTTGCACAGTGCTTTTGCAAGTGTTTCTGTTGCTTTTCCTTGATGCAAAACTTGTTGAAGGTGTAGTGTTGGAAGCTAATTCTAATGACATATTGGATTTGCAGCCCTGACAACTTTTCAAAAAGTTACAGCTAATGTTAAGCACAATGCACTCCCATAGACTTACAATGCATTTTTGCACAGTGCTTTTGCAAGTGTTTCTGTTGCTTTTCCTTGATGCAAAACTTGTTGAAGGTGTAGTGTTGGAAGCTAATTCTAATGACATATTGGATTTGCAGCCCTGACAACTTTTCAAAAAGTTACAGCTAATGTTAAGCCCAATGCACTTACAATGCATTTTTGCACAGTGCTTTTGCAAGTGTTTCTGTTGCTTTTCCTTGATGCAAAACTTGTTGAAGGTGTAGTGTTGGAAGCTAATTCTAATGACATATTGGATTTGCAGCCCTGACAACTTTTCAAAAAGTTACAGCTAATGTTAAGCCCAAAGCACTCCCATAGACTTACAATGCATTTTTGCACAGTGCTTTTACAAGTGTTTCTGTTGCTTTTCCTTGATGCAAAACTTGTTGAAGGTGTAGTGTTGGAAGCTAATTCTAACGACATATTGGATTTGCAGCCCTGACAACTTTTCAAAAAGTTACAGCTAATGTTAAGCCCAATGCACTCCCATAGACTTACAATGCATTTTTGCACAGTGCTTTTGCAAGGGTTTCTGTTGCTTTTCCTTGATGCAAAACTTGTTGAAGGTGTAGTGTTGGAAGCTAATTCTAATGACATATTGGATTTGCAGCCCTGACAACTTTTCAAAAAGTTACAGCTAATGTTAAGCCCAATGCACTCCCATAGACTTACAATGCATTTTTGCACAGTGCTTTTGCAAGTGTTTCTGTTGCTTTTCCTTGATGCAAAACTTGTTGAAGGTGTAGTGTTGGAAGCTAATTCTAATGACATATTGGATTTGCAGCCCTGACAACTTTTCAAAAAGTTACAGCTAATGTTAAGCCCAATGCACTCCCATAGACTTACAATGCATTTTTGCACAGTGCTTTTGCAAGTGTTTCTGTTGCTTTTTCCTTGATGCAAAACTTGTTGCAGGTGTAGTGTTGGAAGCTAATTCTAATGACATATTGGATTTGCAGCCCTGACAACTTTTCAAAAAGTTACAGCTAATGTTAAGCCCAATGCACTCCCATAGATTTACAATGCATTTTTGCACAGTGCTTTTGCAAGTGTTTCTGTTGCTTTTCCTTGATGCAAAACTTGTTGAAGGTGTAGTGTTGGAAGCTAATTCTAATGACATATTGGATTTGCATCCCTGACAACTTTTCAAAAAGTTACAGCTAATGTTAAGCCCAATGCACTCCCATAGACTTACAATGCATTTTTGCACAGTGCTTTTGCAAGTGTTTCTGTTGCTTTTCCTTGATGCAAAACTTGTTGAAGGTGTAGTGTTGGAAGCTAATTCTAACGACATATTGGATTTGCAGCCCTGACAACTTTTCAAAAAGTTACAGCTAATGTTAAGCCCAATGCACTCCCATAGACTTACAATGCATTTTTGCACAGTGCTTTTGCAAGGGTTTCTGTTGCTTTTCCTTGATGCAAAACTTGTTGAAGGTGTAGTGTTGGAAGCTAATTCTAATGACATATTGGATTTGCAGCCCTGACAACTTTTCAAAAAGTTACAGCTAATGTTAAGCCCAATGCACTCCCATAGACTTAGAATGCATTTTTGCACAGTGCTTTTGCAAGTGTTTCTGTTGCTTTTCCTTGATGCAAAACTTGTTGAAGGTGTAGTGTTGGAAGCTAATTCTAATGACATATTGGATTTGCAACCCTGACAACTTTTCAAAAAGTTACAGCTAATGTTAAGCCCAATGCACTCCCATAGACTTACAATGCATTTTTGCACAGTGCTTTTGCAAGTGTTTCTGTTGCTTTTCCTTGATGCAAAACTTGTTGAAGGTGTAGTGTTGGAAGCTAATTCTAATGACATATTGGATTTGCAGCCCTGACAACTTTTCAAAAAGTTACAGCTAATGTTAAGCCCAATGCACTCCCATAGACTTACAATGCATTTTTGCACAGTGCTTTTGCAAGTGTTTCTGTTGCTTTTCCTTGATGCAAAACTTGTTGAAGGTGTAGTGTTGGAAGCTATTTCTAATGACATATTGGATTTGCAGCCCTGACAACTTTTCAAAAAGTTACAGCTAATGTTAAGCCCAATGCACTCCCATAGACTTACAAAGCATTTTTGCACAGTGCTTTTGCAAGGGTTTCTGTTGCTTTTCCTTGATGCAAAACTTGTTGAAGGTGTAGTGTTGGAAGCTAATTCTAATGACATATTGGATTTGCAGCCCTGACAACTTTTCAAAAAGTTACAGCTAATGTTAAGCCCAATGCACTTACAATGCATTTTTGCACAGTGCTTTTGCAAGTGTTTCTGTTGCTTTTCCTTGATGCAAAACTTGTTGAAGGTGTAGTGTTGGAAGCTAATTCTAATGACATATTGGATTTGCAGCCCTGACAACTTTTCAAAAAGTTACAGCTAACGTTAAGCCCAATGCACTTCCATAGACTTACAATGCATTTTTGCACAGTGCTTTTGCAAGTGTTTCTGTTGCTTTTCCTTGATGCAAAACTTGTTGAAGGTGTAGTGTTGGAAGCTAATTCTAATGACATATTGGATTTGCAGCCCTGACAACTTTTCAAAAAGTTACAGCTAATGTTAAGCCCAATGCACTCCCATAGACTTACAATGCATTTTTGCATAGTGCTTTTGCAAGTGTTTCTGTTGGTTTTCCTTGATGCAAAACTTGTTGAAGGTGTAGTGTTGGAAGCTAATTCTAATGACATATTGGATTTGCAGCCCTGACAACTTTTCAAAAAGTTACAGCTAATGTTAAGCCCAATGCACTCCCATAGACTTACAATGCATTTTTGCACAGTGCTTTTGCAAGTGTTTCTGTTGCTTTTCCTTGATGCAAAACTTGTTGAAGGTGTAGTGTTGGAAGCTAATTCTAATGACATATTGGATTTGCAGCCCTGACAACTTTTCAAAAAGTTACAGCTAATGTTAAGCCCAATGCACTCCCATAGACTTACAATGCATTTTTGCACAGTGCTTTTGCAAGGGTTTCTGTTGCTTTTCCTTGATGCAAAACTTGTTGAAGGTGTAGTGTTGGAAGCTAATTCTAATGACATATTGGATTTGCAGCCCTGACAACTTTTCAAAAAGTTACAGCTAATGTTAAGCCCAATGCACTCCCATAGACTTATAATGCATTTTTGCACAGTGCTTTTGCAAGTGTTTCTGTTGCTTTTCCTTGATGCAAAACTTGTTGAAGGTGTAGTGTTGGAAGCTAATTCTAATGACATATTGGATTTGCAGCCCTGACAACTTTTCAAAAAGTTACAGCTAATGTTAAGCCCAATGCACTCCCATAGACTTACAATGCATTTTTGCACAGTGCTTTTGCAAGTGTTTCTGTTGCTTTTCCTTGATGCAAAACTTGTTGAAGGTGTAGTGTTGGAAGCTAATTCTAATGACATATTGGATTTGCAGCCCTGACAACTTTTCAAAAAGTTACAGCTAATGTTAAGCCCAATGCACTCCCATAGACTTACAATGCATTTTAGCACAGTGCTTTTGCAAGTGTTTCTGTTGCTTTTCCTTGATGCAAAACTTGTTGAAGGTGTAGTGTTGGAAGCTAATTCTAACGACATATTGGATTTGCAGCCCTGACAACTTTTCAAAAAGTTACAGCTAATGTTAAGCCCAATGCACTCCCATAGACTTACAATGCATTTTTGCACAGTGCTTTTGCAAGTGTTTCTGTTGCTTTTCCTTGATGCAAAACTTGTTGAAGGTGTAGTGTTGGAAGCTAATTCTAACGACATAGTGGATTTGCAGCCCTGACAACTTTTCAAAAAGTTACAGCTAATGTTAAGCCCAATGCACTCCCATAGACTTACAATGCATTTTTGCACAGTGCTTTTGCAAGTGTTTCTGTTGCTTTTCCTTGATACAAAACTTGTTGAAGGTGTAGTGTTGGAAGCTAATTCTAATGACATATTGGATTTGCAGCCCTGACAACTTTTCAAAAAGTTACAGCTAATGTTAAGCCCAATGCATTCCCATAGACTTACAATGCATTTTTGCGCAGTGCTTTTGCAAGGGTTTCTGTTGCTTTTCCTTGATGCAAAACTTGTTGAAGGTGTAGTGTTGGAAGCTAATTCTAATGACATATTGGATTTGCAACCCTGACAACTTTTCAAAAAGTTACAGCTAATGTTAAGCCCAATGCACTCCCATAGACTTACAATGCATTTTTGCACAGTGCTTTTGCAAGTGTTTCTGTTGCTTTTCCTTGATGCAAAACTTGTTGAAGGTGTAGTGTTGGAAGCTAATTCTAATGACATATTGGATTTGCAGCCCTGACAACTTTTCAAAAAGTTACAGCTAATGTTAAGCCCAATGCACTTACAATGCATTTTTGCACAGTGCTTTTGCAAGTGTTTCTGTTGCTTTTCCTTGATGCAAAACTTGTTGAAGGTGTAGTGTTGGAAGCTAATTCTAATGACATATTGGATTTGCAGCCCTGACAACTTTTCAAAAAGTTACAGCTAATGTTAAGCCCAATGCACTCCCATAGACTTACAATACATTTTTGCACAGTGCTTTTGCAAGTGTTTCTGTTGCTTTTCCTTGATGCAAAACTTGTTGAAGGTGTAGTGTTGGAAGCTAATTCTAATGACATATTGGATTTGCAGCCCTGACAACTTTTCAAAAAGTTACAGCTAATGTTAAGCACAATGCACTCCCATAGACTTACAATGCATTTTTGCACAGTGCTTTTGCAAGTGTTTCTGTTGCTTTTCCTTGATGCAAAACTTGTTGAAGGTGTAGTGTTGGAAGCTAATTCTAATGACATATTGGATTTGCAGCCCTGACAACTTTTCAAAAAGTTACAGCTAATGTTAAGCCCAATGCACTTACAATGCATTTTTGCACAGTGCTTTTGCAAGTGTTTCTGTTGCTTTTCCTTGATGCAAAACTTGTTGAAGGTGTAGTGTTGGAAGCTAATTCTAATGACATATTGGATTTGCAGCCCTGACAACTTTTCAAAAAGTTACAGCTAATGTTAAGCCCAAAGCACTCCCATAGACTTACAATGCATTTTTGCACAGTGCTTTTGCAAGTGTTTCTGTTGCTTTTCCTTGATGCAAAACTTGTTGAAGGTGTAGTGTTGGAAGCTAATTCTAACGACATATTGGATTTGCAGCCCTGACAACTTTTCAAAAAGTTACAGCTAATGTTAAGCCCAATGCACTCCCATAGACTTACAATGCATTTTTGCACAGTGCTTTTGCAAGTGTTTCTGTTGCTTTTCCTTGATGCAAAACTTGTTGAAGGTGTAGTGTTGGAAGCTAATTCTAACGACATAGTGGATTTGCAGCCCTGACAACTTTTCAAAAAGTTACAGCTAATGTTAAGCCCAATGCACTCCCATAGACTTACAATGCATTTTTGCACAGTGCTTTTGCAAGTGTTTCTGTTGCTTTTCCTTGATACAAAACTTGTTGAAGGTGTAGTGTTGGAAGCTAATTCTAATGACATATTGGATTTGCAGCCCTGACAACTTTTCAAAAAGTTACAGCTAATGTTAAGCCCAATGCACTCCCATAGACTTACAATGCATTTTTGCGCAGTGCTTTTGCAAGGGTTTCTGTTGCTTTTCCTTGATGCAAAACTTGTTGAAGGTGTAGTGTTGGAAGCTAATTCTAATGACATATTGGATTTGCAACCCTGACAACTTTTCAAAAAGTTACAGCTAATGTTAAGCCCAATGCACTCCCATAGACTTACAATGCATTTTTGCACAGTGCTTTTGCAAGTGTTTCTGTTGCTTTTCCTTGATGCAAAACTTGTTGAAGATGTAGTGTTGGAAGCTAATTCTAATGACATATTGGATTTGCAGCCCTGACAACTTTTCAAAAAGTTACAGCTAATGTTAAGCCCAATGCACTCCCATAGACTTACAATGCATTTTTGCGCAGTGCTTTTGCAAGGGTTTCTGTTGCTTTTCCTTGATGCAAAACTTGTTGAAGGTGTAGTGTTGGAAGCTAATTCTAATGACATATTGGATTTGCAGCCCTGACAACTTTTCAAAAAGTTACAGCTAATGTTAAGCCCAATGCACTCCCATAGACTTACAATGCATTTTTGCACAGTGCTTTTGCAAGTGTTTCTGTTGCTTTTTCCTTGATGCAAAACTTGTTGAAGGTGTAGTGTTGGAAGCTAATTCTAATGACATATTGGATTTGCAGCCCTGACAACTTTTCAAAAGGTTACAGCTAATGTTAAGCCCAATGCACTCCCATAGACTTACAATGCATTTTTGCACAGTGCTTTTGCAAGTGTTTCTGTTGCTTTTCCTTGATGCAAAACTTGTTGAAGGTGTAGTGTTGGAAGCTAATTCTAATGACATATTGGATTTGCAACCCTGACAACTTTTCAAAAAGTTACAGCTAATGTTAAGCCCAATGCACTCCCATAGACTTACAATGCATATTTGCACAGTGCTTTTTGCAAGTGTTTCTGTTGCTTTTCCTTGATGCAAAACTTGTTGAAGGTGTAGTGTTGGAAGCTAATTCTAATGACATATTGGATTTGCAGCCCTGACAACTTTTCAAAAGTTACAGCTAATGTTAAGCCCAATGCACTCCCATAGACTTACAATGCATTTTTGCACAGTGCTTTTGCAAGTGTTTCTGTTGCTTTTCCTTGATGCAAAACTTGTTGAAGGTGTAGTGTTGGAAGCTAATTCTAATGACATATTGGATTTGCAGCCCTGACAACTTTTCAAAAAGTTACAGCTAATGTTAAGCCCAATGCACTCCCATAGACTTACAATGCATTTTTGCACAGTGCTTTTGCAAGTTTTTCTGTTGCTTTTCCTTGATGCAAAACTTGTTGAAGGTGTAGTGTTGGAAGCTAATTCTAATGACATATTGGATTTGCAACCCTGACAACTTTTCAAAAAGTTACAGCTAATGTTAAGCCCAATGCACTCCCATAGACTTACAATGCATTTTTGCACAGTGCTTTTGCAAGTGTTTCTGTTGCTTTTCCTTGATGCAAAACTTGTTGAAGGTGTAGTGTTGGAAGCTAATTCTAATGACATATTGGATTTGCAGCCCTGACAACTTTTCAAAAAGTTACAGCTAATGTTAAGCCCAATGCACTCCCATAGACTTACAATGCATTTTTGCACAGTGCTTTTGCAAGTGTTTCTGTTGCTTTTCCTTGATGCAAAACTTGTTGAAGGTGTAGTGTTGGAAGCTAATTCTAATGACATATTGGATTTGCAGCCCTGACAACTTTTCTAAAAGTTACAGCTAATGTTAAGCCCAATGCACTCCCATAGACTTACAATGCATTTTTGCACAGTGCTTTTGCAAGTGTTTCTGTTGCTTTTTCCTTGATGCAAAACTTGTTGAAGGTGTAGTGTTGGAAGCTAATTCTAATGACATATTGGATTTGCAGCCCTGACAACTTTTCAAAAAGTTACAGCTAATGTTAAGCCCAATGCACTCCCATAGACTTACAATGCATTTTTGCACAGTGCTTTTGCAAGTGTTTCTGTTGCTTTTCCTTGATGCAAAACTTGTTGAAGGTGTAGTGTTGGAAGCTAATTCTAATGACATATTGGATTTGCAGCCCTGACAACTTTTCAAAAAGTTACAGCTAATGTTAAGCCCAATGCACTCCCATAGACTTACAATGCATTTTTGCACAGTGCTTTTGCAAGTGTTTCTGTTGCTTTTCCTTGATGCAAAACTTGTTGAAGGTGTAGTGTTGGAAGCTAATTCTAATGACATATTGGATTTGCAGCCCTGACAACTTTTCAAAAAGTTACAGCTAATGTTAAGCCCAATGCACTCCCATAGACTTACAATGCATTTTTGCACAGTGCTTTTGCAAGTGTTTCTGTTGCTTTTCCTTGATGCAAAACTTGTTGAAGGTGTAGTGTTGGAAGCTAATTCTAATGACATATTGGATTTGCAGCCCTGACAACTTTTCAAAAAGTTACAGCTAATGTTAAGCCAATGCACTCCCATAGACTTACAATGCATTTTTGCACAGTGCTTTTGCAAGGGTTTCTGTTGCTTTTCCTTGATGCAAAACTTGTTGAAGGTGTAGTGTTGGAAGCTAATTCTAATGACATATTGGATTTGCAGCCCTGACAACTTTTCAAAAAGTTACAGCTAATGTTAAGCCCAATGCACTCCCATAGACTTACAATGCATTTTTGCACAGTGCTTTTGCAAGGGTTTCTGTTGCTTTTCCTTGATGCAAAACTTGTTGAAGGTGTAGTGTTGGAAGCTAATTCTAATGACATATTGGATTTGCAGCCCTGACAACTTTTCAAAAAGTTACAGCTAATGTTAAGCCCAATGCACTCCCATAGACTTACAATGCATTTTTGCACAGTGCTTTTGCAAGTGTTTCTGTTGCTTTTCCTTGATGCAAAACTTGTTGAAGTGTAGTGTTGGAACTTAATTCTAACGACATATTGGATTTGCAGCCCTGACAACTTTTCAAAAAGTTACAGCTAATGTTAAGCCCAATGCACTCCCATAGACTTACAATGCATTTTTGCACAGTGCTTTTGCAAGTGTTTCTGTTGCTTTTCCTTGATGCAAAAACTTGTTGAAAGGTGTAGTGTTGGAAGCTAATTCTAATGACATATTGGATTTGCAGCCCTGACAAATTTCAAAAAGTTACAGCTAATGTTAAGCCATATGCACTCCCATAGACTTACAATGCATTTTTGCCACAGTGCTTTTGCAAGTGTTTCTGTTGCTTTTCCTTGATGCA